>CM062818.1:51711074-52911074 GCA_031772625.1 Pinus tabuliformis
AGAGGCTCTCTGCCAATCTCCAACTGGATATTCGATGTCCGAGCAGAAACAGGTTCCGGGCCTTCCTGAGGAGCACTTGGTTCGCCCTCTTGGGCTTCTTCCTGGAAAACCACTGAAATATGCGCCGTGATTCTTGGTCGATTTAGCCTGCTGCAGAAGGTAAAGATCGCCGAGCCATAAGTGGGACGCCCTCTTCTGCTTCGCGTGCTCGGGTAATGCCCAACAGAGAAGTCGCTGGAAGGGGAGGTCGACGCAGTGGATGGGCTGGAAGGCACCCTCCTGAGCTGTCCCCGACGAGACCTCATACGATGGCGACGTCGAGGCATCGGGACGTCCAAAGCAGTGGTGAGAGAGCGAGGCAGAGTGGCAATGAAGACTAAGCCAGCGGAGCGCGTGACCACAAGGACCAAGCTGTCTGATAACTGGAACACTACAATTTGCAGGCCTGGTGCCCGAGAAATCAACCGAAATGAGGGCGGAGGCAGCTCTGTCGAGCGTCCAGAGCTTGGAGATAGCATCGAATTTTCGTTTAAGCCATCATTATCATCAGGGAGGATGAGACTCACATACACTATGCCAAACTCAGAGCTCCAACCATTTTCTGGAGAATTCTGTGACTGAGCCACCAGGATTTGCACCCCCGCCGACTTGTAATTGAGCTTTAAAGCCTTAATCTCCTGCAGTCTTGAGAATCATCCAAATTAATTTCCGCAGTCAATGTTGCCAAGGTTTGAAGCGAGCCAGCGCGTGCACGCACATGGACCATGGTGCCGGACAAGGGTGGTGGAACAGAGGCGATGTAAATTGAGCAAATGAACTCTGCATTAACCATATTCCCAGACCCTTCATTAATTTGCCTGTTGGTGGTGCTGTACCGTGTGGGCAGGTGTCGTGCCTCCTGACACCACCTCTGTCCCATCCATAATGTTAGCTGTCTAAGCACCCACATCCGTGGTCCTTCAAATGATCATTAGTCAACACAAGGCTTTGTATTATAAAACAAAAGTCCAAAATTACAGAGCTGATAAGTTTAAAATTAATACATCAAAAAATTCGAACTCCTTCCAGTTCTGTTCAACTGGTATTTAAAAGAAAATATTCATAACTGTCTTTTAGGGAAATTTAGCTACAGGTGGTCTACACATATTACAACCAGTCTGCGTAAATATTTGATCAGCTACAAGTGACTTGAATTCGAACAAGGTGGTTGCACAGAACTGTTGACACAGGTGGTTGATCCGAGTTAATGCTTCAATAGATCTGTTGGATTTATTAATTAACCATGAAAGGGTAGACAAAGAGTCCTATTGCTTCCAGGTTTCATACATTTGACTCCACCTTTGACTGTGGTCTTGAGCTGGCTTTTTTGTCGATTTGGGCTGGGTGACTAGGATAGGATCCATGTCAAGACAATTCCAAAGATGCCCATGTGGCCGGTTTCTTCGTTTGACACCTGTAACCTGTTCAACCATGGAAGTAGCTACGGAACACACAGTTAGCTACAGAATAGGCTGCGTTCCGTAGCTAATTTGAAAAAACTTATTTCAAATAGCAAAAACATAAAAGTATAACATGTCAATCATTTAATGTCTTCCTTGAGACAAAATCTATCATTTATCAGTGATGGGGATCTGTCTTTTATGGAAAACAAGAGAAAGAAGTGAGAAAAGTTGTCAAAGAGAGAGTAATTCTGAGGTCCAACAATTCTCTTGTTCATTCTTTCAACTACATTATTCTGTTGGGGATTATAAGGCATGTTGTTTGATGTTTAATCCCATGCTGGTGGAGATAGTTTTAAATTCATTTGAAGTATATTCTTTTCCATTATCAATATGAATAAAGCCAACATGAGATTGTGTATCATTTTCAATCCAACCATGAAAGTTCTTGAAAGTTTCAAAATCTTTATATTTGTTCTTCAATAGATATACCAATTGCATTTTGGTGTAGTCATCAATACATGTCATCATGTATTCAATACCATTTTCAAAAGGAATAGGCATAGGGCCACACTAATTAGAATGAATGAGTTCAAACTTTCTATGTGCTTTGGAACAAGAATCATGAAAACACTGTTTGTTGTGCTTTCCTAAGATACAAGCATCACATTGCATAAGGTTCCTAGGAATGGTAGGTTAACCAATAACACCATTTTTCTTCAATAAGTGCACCCTGTAATAGTTTAAATGTCCAAATGTAGCATGCCATAAGAGATTGGATGGTAGTGCACCTTCATCAAATTGAGAACTATATGCAAAATTTTGTGCATGAGTAAAGGTTCCTTGCAACTCTAGAAGTCTTTCTTCTTATATCTTAGTCATGACAAGTGAGTTGTCTGATGTTTTTTCTGACCTCAACCTTTCCATCAAATATGTGAATGGAGTGTCCTTGTAGGAAAATGTGAACCAAAGATAACATGATTCTCTACACCTTCAGGAGGGTTAAAACATCATGTAGAAGAAAGTTTGAGAGACCAGGAAGTTTGAGCCTGATGGTGCTGTTGTAACATTATTCTTCAATTTTATATTTATATGTCAAAAAATAAAAAAATAAAAGAAAGAAAAATGAAAAGGGATAAAAAATAGAATTGAAAAAATGAAAAATATTGAGAAAAAATAAAAAAAAAGGAAATGAAATCCCTAGAAAAGAATAAGATCAACGATGCACATTTAAATGCCGCTATCAAATTCAGAAAAGTTAAATTTTGAAGTTAGAACTTTAGGTATTTGATTATTTGAATTTATATGCACTTGGTAAAGCTGTAATAAAGTTTTAAATTGAAGTGACATTTTTGTTGTGTTTTGATATCGCGAGCGCAATAACTGACTGCCAAGATCTTCTTTGCCCGAACAACGGTGGAGAAGGCCCCCCCCGCCTCTCTGGCATTTAACTGCAGTGGGGGGGGGTAGTGGGGGTCTGAAAAGAAGTTTTCAACCAAACCATATATGCAATGTATCAAGTTCAGAGATAGCTCGGGCCCCAAACCCCACCCCCCCCCTGAAAACAACTTACCACCACCCCCCTCCAAAATTTGCCAGCAATTGTCGCCAAAACTGCCCATGCCTGTTTCGACCGTTTCTGCTCCCACCATATCCACTCCATTGTTGCCACTTGTCTGTTGCCCATTACTTAATTCTGAAGTCGTTACCCAATCGTAGTCATTGCCGCCATAAATACCTCGTGCCCATATCAAATCCCATAAACAGTTAATTCCCTTATTTATATAATAAACCCACAATTTGCCTATTACACATTTATGCATTCTGTTAAGGAAAGTTGTGTATGAAGCTCTAGTACAACCTCAGTAAAACGACCCAACATACAACACCTACAAGATGACCAATTACCTGGTAACCATCATTTCATGTCCTTGTATTCTTTCCAATGTCTTCTTCGAAGTGAAAATCCAAAATGACTGAGGAAAACCCCATGCTTCTGCCTATGATAGACCTGGACCATTTGCCATTAGTAGGCCAGGAGTACAAGATTTCAGAGACATAATGTGAATTTGATTTGTATGAGTTACATAACTGGATGAAACAGAAATTCATTGACCTCAATGATGAATTGACTTTATGGGATTCTTTCTTACCTCAATTCATATTTCCCCAGACTCACCCCTTGCCCAAATTTGTGTCATGGTATCATTTTAGGTATATTCCCAGCCAAAGGGTTGTCATTGCATAGAATAGCGATGTTATGTTTACAACTATAGCCCAATCCATTTTTCAAATGTTACAGATTGAATCCTTAACTCCATCACATACTTTTTCTGTAGAATCCCTCATGGATCTCTACAAAAATATTACCTTCCCTCAACGAGCTAATATTTTTGAGATTTTTCTACCTGAAGATGCTAAATTACCTAGAACTAATCTTCCTTACCCAACAACTTCAATGTTTCCAGAGATGACCAAACAAATCATTTCAATAATTTCCTGTTTTCTAGGTTATCAATTTGACCAATGGGTTGATGACATTATCCTAGGGTTTTTGTCAGTATTTACTAAATATGAGAAACCTTCTATTATCTTCAATTATAGTGAATTCTTAGCACAGAGTATCCATGATCAGTTCATGAAGTTTTCTACAGAATGGGATTTCAAACATGCATCAATCCTTGTATATTTGTTTTTGTTCTATCAGTCAGACAAGTTTTCAATTCCACTGCAAAAGTTAGACGAACAGGGAAAACCACAATCTGTGATTCACTGGACCTCACTGGTTAGGAAAAACACAGATGAATTATCTTTCAGTGACTGCACAGATAATCTTTCATACACACTTTCTTGTTTACTTAATAGTGATCTAATCCCTAGGTTTCTCCTAAAATTAAAAGGGTTCTTCATCTTGGTGAAAAAAAAAACATGAGATCGATATCTATACCAAAACTATACAAAGATTAGAGTGTATGGTTGTGAGCTTCCTCCATACATGTTGCCAAAGTTTGTACCTATCAGAGTTTTTGCACTAGAGTACATTAGGCAGATGATAAATATGGATGAGCTGCACTTTGTGTAAGCTAAGAAAAATTCCCAATTTAAAATCAAAACTCAAGTTGGACCTTTCATCTGTAATGCCAGAACAACAACAAAGGAGGTAGATCTTCTCCTAAAGGAAATGAAATTTAAACTGAGTATTGCCTGGTATTATGATCCCTTGGGGATCATTTCCAACCTAACTGTAGAATAGAAAACTAATCCTTATGCTCATACTCCTAGACTAGAGATTGAGCAATATATGGATCAAGAGGAGTGGCAAGAGAACACATTGCAGGAAGCAGAAGAGCAGAGTTTTACTCCTACAACATCTCAAACTCCAGTTCCCCAAGAAAAACATGCAAAGAAAGTAAGGGAAACTATTTCCCCTTCAGTTATAGAAATTCAACAAAAAGAGTTTGTGATGTACAAGAAGAAGAAAAAGAATCCTCTTGAAGTCTCCTTTCCAGAAGAAATCACACAGACTACACTAGTCCTGACAATCCCTCATGTTACTATGTTTCCTCGAATTGAAGAAATTTCTATAGGGTCACCAACATCTTCAGCTTCTCATGAGCCATTGGAAACATTCCAAATAGGAGACTTAGCCCATGGTAAGACATAACCAAGAATTTTTTATAGGTACAAGGAAATCAAAAGGAAAAATGAAGCATTGAAGGCTACCACTTATATAGAATTCTGTAAACAAACTTCAACTTCTCAGCACATATTACTTTCTGCCTTTGACACTGAAAAAAGGATGATGGCTCTCCTTGAACCTAAAATCCCATTTCCAAATACTACTGAAGACTATAAGAAATCAATCTTTTCCTTTGACACAAAGGAAATTCATCCTATTGACCAGATTGATTTACATAAACAAGCTGAGGGAATGATCTATTTAGCTTTAACTAGTTTAGCCATGGAAAAATATAAGTTGCAAGTTTCATTGAGTAATATTGAGTCCCAACTAAAGATGGAAATATTTCTTCTCTAGCAAAGGATACTAAGATAAAATCTTTGGAGGATATATTAATTAAATTGGTATATGATCCCAACAATGTTAAAGTTGATGAGGAAAATTTCTGACATTCAGGCATTGAAAAAACAATTAAAACTTCCTACTACTGAAGATCCTCAAACTAAAGAGATTGGTGAACTAGAGAAGGAAAAAGAGGACATGTTCAAAATTATAATTGAACATAACACACACACACAAAATATGGAGACAAAATTACAGACTTTGTTAAAGGAGAAAGAACAACAAGCAACTCAAGCAACAATTATTCCTTTAGCAGCAATTCCAATTACATGTATTTCAACAACAGGGGCTTCTAGTTCAGCAACTACTACAACAGAAGAGATACAACCCACTGATTCAACAACTGATCTAGCCAAGGCCATGGGAGATCTATCATTAAAGGGACAAGAAATTGAGATATTGAAAGCATAACTTCACAACCTCCAAGAATAGAAAATTAAGATTGACATTGCATATGTGGCAGAAATCCAAAAGAGTCACAGGTTGACTCAAAGAATAGAAACTTTGGAAAATGAATTAGCAATTGCTCAAACACTTGCACGGGCCAAAGAAAACATATGGAAATACATAAATGAATCCATGACAAATTTGTGGCCATCAATTGAAATTCTATTTGAAAAGGAAACGTTATTAGAAAAATCAAAGGAATTAATAGCAGAAGTTAAGAAATAATTGGGTAACAAACGAGGCGATGCAACAACATTAGTCAAGATTTTGAATTCAAAATCAAAATATGAGCTTGAAGGATATGACATATATGACATAACTAAAACAATTATGGAGGTTATAAATATTCACATTAAAAGGAATTTAATACTGCAACTTGAAAACAAATGCCACAATTTAGAAGCCAACCTCCAAAAGTTTCACAGAAAAATTAATGTGCTGCATCAAAAGGGACTACCAGGTTTAACGAGAATTGGAGATAAGCTGATTACTCTTTAAGAATACCAGTGAAGGTTGTATTCAATAGCTAGAGACAAAGCAAAATTTTCCAAGATCAGAGGGACTATTACAGGAAAGGATTTCATTGAGGGTTTGACTTTGGACTTGTTCATTCAGCATGAAATCAAACATTTGTTTGTAGTCAAACCCAGTTTTCAGAAGTACACTGAAGTCGATGAGACTTATATAAAGTTAATCAAAGTCACCATTCCAAATTAGGAAAGATGGGAGGAAATATGTTTACTCATTGATTGAATTGGTGTTGGACCCGCCAACGTGTTAAGGGGATCTCCCCGGTAAGAAGTCCCAATTAGACCTCAGACCGTTTGGTGTAGGAGTCCCAATAGTGGGTCGTAAGGTAATGCCTTGACCATGATGTCGCACAAAGGAAAGTAAGATAACTTTGTTAGTAGAAATGGTGTGACTGATGTAGTAAGTCAAGGAATGAGTATGAGAGGTTCCAACACTTCAAAGGGGAGGAAGGTGAAGGTGAGTTCTAGGTTGAAAGGGATCAGTCCCAACTCGGCTAGGAACACATAACATAAAGGACATGCACAACTTCCGGCAGAGCAGTCAACACGGATGCGACAGTCTCAACATACGAGGTAAGATAACATGAACAACACTCACGGATCAGTCCGAGATGCATGTGACGGTTGATATAACAAGGTTCAAAGAAAGGTCTGTTTGGTGTCCGACGGAGCAGTCGACACAAACGGTGACAACATTAACAACATATGCAACACATTAACAACAAGATTCACATAATCACATGTGAATTAGTTCATACACAAGTACGTAAGTCAAACAACATATATCATTAAGGCAACCAGACCAGTCCAACTACAATAACAAGATATGCATGAAAATGTGTTGGCTTTTATTATATATAGAAGTGTAAGTCACAATCATACAATATACCATGTAAACCTGCTAGCCCCATCAGTGGAACGTTACAGCCACAGCTGCATGCTCCTCCAAAGAGATGTACTAGCTCCGTGCAGTGGAGAAGCCAAGGCGCATTACAATACAGTTCAAGCCTTCTTCAAGATAGTCTTAGTAGAGGGTTGGCTGACCAAAATCTTGTACAATGAGTTATGAGGGACTATTTATAGCAAAGGGTGGGGTGACCCTTGACATTCCCCTTTGTGACAGTTCAACTACCCTCATGAATCTTCACCTACTCTATGACTGTTACATCCAACTGTTGACACTCGACTTACACTTGACATGACTCAATATTACAATGCACATGTGCTCATGTGAGACAACATGGCTTGAGAAAGCCATGCAAGACATCACTAACACTCGGTCCACTGTGATGAGACCAACTCTTTGACATGCTTGTGATGGTGAAGGTGGTGAGCTGATGCCAAGCTTGGTCGTCCGTGATGATGTGCGTGCACCTCATGGTGACATCTTGTTGAAGCGAACTCTTGCCTCAATTGCAATAGGTGCATTGGTTCGGCCCCTTCATCCAACTCATCTGCTAACATGCACATGGTCTTCTTAGGACGGTTGAACCGAAAACACACCGATGCATAGTGTCCATGCTGATCTTCAAGTGGGTGTTGGTGGTCATGCGCATCAACTTGTCGAAGTGCATGTTCAACCCCAATTAGACTTGCTTCTTGTCTTCGCCTTGGTGAGTGTATTGAATGGGTTAGATTGCATGCGTGCACTAAACGACATGCATGTTGCTGGATCCTTTGCATGCGATCAACAAAACTTCTCACCGTTTTTGTTCCGCGTCAGCTGTTGGGATGGATCCTTAACTTGTACTGGCGCAATTTCATCTGTGAGTGCATGTTGCGCCCACTGCTATTCATGTTCCTGTTGCAACTCATTGGTTTGTCTGTGCAGCTTCATTTTCTTCCTGAGTTGCTGCTATGACACATGCAACTCCTTCTTTGTTCCATCTTCTACCTTCGCGTGATCTTCATGTCGCGCTGTCACTTCATAGCCTGAGTCTCCAAAGTTTCTTTCATTATCAGTGGATCTACTTGATCTTGCAATTTTTCTCGGCCTCTATGTTGACAACAACCTTCCTCTTGCATTCACGCATTCAGTATGCTACCTTCAGCTATTGTTTATGATGATGCTCGCTATGATGCTGCTGCTTGATGTCCTTGTCCATGAACAACTTGATGTCTTCGTGCGTAGGTAAGCCCATGGAAACTTGATTGACTGCATCCCCAAGCATGCTATGAACGGTGTGTTCGTCTCTACTCTCTTGGAAACCATTGTACCTGTACTGCTGAGAGGAAGATGAATACTTGTGATACTTGGAGACATGGAAACACTCATAGCAAGCAATCTGTTAGTCGAAAACCAAAATGAACATGAGCATTGACTTGCAACATACCTGGGTGAATGATCATGAAGGTTGCGCAATTTCGGCCGGGAGATCGGGAGACTAACTGCCAAGACTGCACAAGGCACAGTCCGGGCTGCTGGGAGACTAACTGATTGCTGGAACTGCAAAATGCACAATCCAGTTGGGCAGTTGGCTGCTAGGATTGCACAATGCACGATTCCAGCTGGGAAAGACTACTGGCCCAGGGACAAATTTGCGCAAATTTTTGGGCCAAGCAGCCACTGACCTCCAGAAATGCGAAATTCAGTCCAAGAGGCCAGTGCTGGGTTAGAATGCGCAAATCTGGAGGGGAGGTGAGCCTTCCTTATCCAGATTGTGCAATGAAGCCTTGGTGAAGGCAAAGACTGGGCCAAGGTTGGCCCGACTCACCGACGGGCAACTGAAAGAAAGTAAGTCGATGAAATGCATGGCGACACTAAGTGATAGCAAAAGTGATAAACAATGCATGCAAAACATGAATGGAATATTGAGCAAATAGATCAACATGCATGTGGGTGAGGCCGTTCGTCGGTTGGGTGAATGTCCGTGCAAAACAATTTCATGCATGCGATAGCAACGAAAATTGAAACACAACTAGGACAAGCTAGAATACATGTAAACGACAACAGGCATTCAAAGAAATCAAGGAAACAACACTCACACAAGAAAATACACAAAAAGCGACAAAAATGATGAAAAAGACAAGTTGAGACCACTTACCCATGAATAGCTGAGTCAGATGTGTCGAAGAGTCTGCTGTGGTCACAACCACCACCCTATTAAAACCTGCTTTAGTAGCAAATTTGAATAGGTCCTCTAGAAGTTTGATATTTCATTTCTCTGAATGATAACTCTCCGAATGATCTGGTTTTTATCCCAGGGATTTTAACTCTTTGCCGAGTCAAATCTTCAATTCTTGATGGTTAAGATCCCCTTGAATAAGTCTCTGTAGCATGATTCATTTATAACCCAGTATAGCCCTTCATTCATGTTCTTTCATCGGGACTTTTCTTAATCCTCATAAACATTCATGGTACTCTATGCCTGCACGTATAACCAACCTCCACTCTTTACTATGGGTGTATATGGACTCAACCCTCAAAACCTTCTATCGTGTCCTTATTTCTATATCAATGCTTTGACAATGGAAATACTATACAAATATGCATAACTTAGCCTTTTCGCGCTCCCTCGGTGTTTACACATCTCTCGATGCATGCCTTCATCGCTTATCACAATTGCTTGACCACTCAGAATTATTAACCGCGACATTGCTTATCGGAATATAAAGGAAATATGAAAAAAAAGACTCGAGCGTAAATGCTTAAGGCCGGACCTTAAATAAAACATACCCACATTCTGAAACTTTTCGGATCTACTCTTCTACCGTAGATTAGACCTCCATCTAATCTGACAACCAATAGCAATTTCGGGCACGCAAACTGCACAACCCTTAATCAAATCCGGACTCGATGGATATTATAAATCACCAATCTAAAAAAGTTCGGGTCCAATCTCGCGCTTAACACCCGTTCACTTTCTCAACTCGAAATCCGTCAGATGATGAAGCTTGAGAGTTCTACGGTTTGCGATGATTTCACTAGTGCGTAGGTTAGCCAATGAAATCAATGGTTGCGGTTAATCGCGCTCCGATGGTCGCGATTAAATAGCTCATCCGCCATCGCAATATCAGAGTTCGACAGTTCAATAAGCCGGGTTCCTCTCCACTGAAACGATGCGATGCGATAGTGTTTCACAGACCCGATAGGGTATGGGTTCCCATCTATAATATTTTAAGTCCGGATTTCAGATCCAGTTCTGTGTTATGCGCCGATTTTTAATGTAAATCGGATTTGTGCTTGTGGGACTTAATCAATGCATGAATTAAAAACCCAGGGCTGACCCATTGTTAACACAACTTAATAAATAAAAGGAAACATGCCAGATCTATTAAAACTCAGAGATTTCAAAGGAAAACTGATATTCTTCTAATACACAGCGCGATGCGATATGGCGGACCCGTCGGGATCCTTAAATGCCACACATATATTTTCGAGTCCAGCCAATCGCAAATCGCAATTGGCAAGACTAGGGGTGATGTTGCATGTGATTGCCTGCTGTGATGTCCGATTGCGACTTGATCACATCGCAACCATGGCTGAAATAGGGGCCGATTCTTTCACACTTGTTCCTTTTGATTTTATAAAAGCTTTACTAAGGGCAAGATGTGTTTTTTAGGCATGTTTGTCATATTTCTCATAATCATAGCTAATATGAACTATTTCTGCAGGTGAAGACCAAGAGAAGAAAGACGAAGTTCGAGTGGACCTGGTAATGGATAAATGCGATTTATATCAAGACGACACCTCTGCACCACCGATGTCGATATTGCAAAGACATACTTTGCAAGAAAGGGATACAAACCACCATAGTGCATAATGGAGGCACGCTCTATGTCATGAGGAAGCACTCATGACAACGTTGATCCATCAAGATGTTATTACCTCCAAGCACACCATGCCAGATGTGGGATGATGAGCGCAGTGTCTTCAGTTTCCTTTAGGAAATAATAGGGAATAACGTTCAGTCAATACGTGTGCAAAGAGATGGCATGCAGTCATTCCTCTTTTTACCGGCATCCGTTCATCTTTCTTCAGGAAATAGAATGCTCCAGTAGCAATGGCTTCAACGTGTTCACTGTTTCATTAACCGTTACATTTTGTATATTTTAATTTGAATATGGAAAGGAAGAGGGAAGGGCGAAGGTTGGGAGAAACTGACGATCAATTTTCTTTCTCCATAAGTATTACCCCCAGAGATGAGGAGAGGAATTTTTTTGGGCAAAACAACTTTTGATATATTGTGCTAATAAAGAAGACTGTTTGGGTAAAGAAGAAGCCTTTTTTCAGATTTATTTTCCTCTTCTTTCATGTGTTTAGAAGTAGGGTGTTGTCGCTGGCATAAATATAAATGTGTTTTGTCTGTGCATATTGATAATGACAACTTATGATTAGTCTTGGTTATTTGAATGTAATTCTTCATCATTTTTAACTCATGAGCGGTCCCCGATTCGAAACTATATTAAACATCAGTTTCAAGTTTATTTGTAGGAACAATAATGTGCATTCTTGTATGAATAATTAGATTGAAATTAAGCTTTAATACAACCTTGTTCATCTGTGAACTCAGTAATTGATTCATTTGGACTTGGAATCTATATATGATGTTTAATCTCTTTTATGATGCTCTTGCAGGATAGATTAGAATAGTTAAGATTAGTACAAGTGGGGATAGGACTTAATATATATAGGTTAGTTGTTTCTTTTGTTGATTTAATTGAAGTCTTCCTCTGGGGAGTAATCTTTCAACACCTATAACATTTTACGGGATCCTTTAAAACATGTTGGAACTAGCCATTCCAAACGAAAGTAGATCTAATTGGGGCCTGCGATTGGGTTAGTTCCCCTTGTTGGCATAGCGAAAATTTGTCGCGTCAACAAATTGGCACTAAAAGGAGGTCCTGAACCGCTGTCCACAACTTTTTATGATTTCATCTATAAATGTCGCGCATGGATTCGAAAAGGTCAATGCATGGATCATAAAGGTTGAAAAGATCCTTCCTCCCATTTTGAAAAGCTTCATTTCGAAGAAATAGAGATCCCTCTAACTCCCGTGTTTGGGTCACCCAAGGAAGAGAGACTGTGGGAGTACCTTGTCACTCAAGAACAACCAATGAGAGTACTTACTCGTGCTTATGCTCGTTCCCTATCATAGCTCCCCATCTTTTAGTCTTTACCTTCGACAGCTAAAAGAAAACCAAGATCTATCACATAAATGAAGAGACATCTGCAGCCCCTTCTCTTGAAGATATTGTACTAGAGTCTTTGCAAAGTATCGACACTACTTGGGAAGAAATTCCTGAGGATCCACTCTCTAAAGATAATTCTTGGCCTAATTTGGGAAATCCTAATAAAGAATGCCCAGAGGAGACCCTCAACCAAAAATACCCAAATCATACTATGGCTAACGTTCCTCCTCTAGGTGGGAATCAGCGTCCACCGCCTCCTCCAGGTGGGAATCAACCTCCACCTCCTCTGGGAGCACTCCCTCCCTGGCTTGCATAGGATTCCATAGCATTACAGGGGCAACAACATGCCTTACCCAAGAACGAAGAAAGAGTATTGACTAAATTCAACCCTGAGTGGGGAGACAATGCTTATAACCATATTTACTCTTTGTTCCTAGCCGTGCGCATGTTGGGGGTAGCCGATGAAGATGTAGTATGTCGCTTATTCCATTTTACTCTGATTGGTGCGGCCTCCACATGGTACTTTAGCTTGAGAATAAGATCGATCACTTCATGGGGTGCCTTTCAACAGGCCTTTGTAGACAAGTTTGGTGATGACAAAACACCTGCAGCCTTAGTCTTAGAACTATCCCATTTGAAAACGGAAACCAAAGAAAAGGTCAAGGATTTTAACATCCGTTTCAACACTTTGTTCAACAGAATCCTGGCTAACGCTAGACCTATTGATGAGGTGCTCATGGAATTCTACATCACTGCTCTCCCTGTCCCTACCGCGATGTGGGTTAAAAGGAGTAACCCTCAAACCTTACAGGGTGCTATCGATGAAGCAATAAAAGTTGAGAATGAAATGATCAGTCTCACAACATGTCATCATACGACTGAAGGAAAGAAAGCCTCTCAGTCATCCATGAAGAATAATGGGGGTGATAACAAAGTTGCGGAGGTCAAAGAAAGGGAAACTACAGATGTGGAAGGTTTGCATCAGATCATTAAGAAATTGACAAACACAGTCATTGACATGAAAAGGAATTTTGGAGAGAGTACAAATGGGAATGGAGGAGATTATAACAATAGAAAATCCTTCAAACCTTTCTATTGTAAAAAGACAGAAGGTGGTCATGGTCAACTTGCGTTGCCTACTCCACCTAATGAAGGGAATTTAAATATGGAAGAGCTGGCTCTTATCGGATCGCTCCTTAACAAAGAAGAACCTATAGTGGAGCTGGAGCGAGAAAAAGAAAATGAGGAAGAATACCAAGTAGAAGAGCCCTTGGACGAAGAATCTCAAATCAATGTACTGTGGGATTTATATACAAATGAGAACGATGACGACGAAGGAGATAGTACGACAGAAATCTACACTAATGAAATCCACACAGGAAGTAAAGGGCCACTTGCGGGCGTGATGAAGCCTATAGAACAGACAGAGAAAGATGTTCACCCTTTGAAGGCATCCTCTCCTAAAGTTCCTGTTGAGAAGGGTAGATGTAGTGGTGATACCAAGATACTCCAGTTGTGAACTATCCACAGAATGATAATACATCTCCGATTGCAACGAAGGCGACTCAAAACGATAAACTCCCACCTAAGAATGGAAAAACAGGTATGTTTACTCTGCCCTACCTTGTTTATAACATTGATTACAACATTGTGGATGATCTTAAGAAATCTCGAGCTAATATCACATACTTCGATTTGTTAAAGTTAACGTAGCAAAGAGATCTGCTTTTGAAAGCTATGAATGAACAGAATTGCAAATCTCCCACCAATCCAAGTAGTCAAACCAAAACTTCGGTGTCTAGACCTATTAGTACCTCTAGTACATCCCAAACGCCACCAGCCATGGAAGCCACTCTGTCAAAAATGAATCGAACCCCCCAAGATGTCAGTGCAGCCATGATAGGAAGGAAATCAAAATCCATGACTCCACCTTTCCTTATCACATTTGAAATCTTCAACATGAACGTATACAATTTCCTGGTAGATTCCGGTGCCTCATCCATTGTTATGCCTTATGCTGTTGCTAAAAGACTTCATGCAATACCCGAGAAAACTGGAACTCGAATTATGCAACTGGACAGAATGAATGTAAAAGTAATCGGAGAATTGAAAGATGTGCTGATTCGGATGGCTGCTAAACCACAGTACACACAAGTCATTGACATAGTGGTAGTCAACATACCCGAGGCTTATGGAATGCTGCTTAGTAGGGACTGGTCAACAAAATTGAATGGATATTTCTCAACTAATTGGTCCCATCTCTTGCTGCCTCAGAAGGGGAAAGGTGATATGATGAGAGTTGATCGAGAAAGATACATGAAGTATGTGGTGACGGAACTAAACAACCCTAATGAACCTGTAATGTTTACCAACTCTATCCTTGGGAATTATGGTTTCGATGTTTGTGCCACGGAAACCTGTTTTGGATAATTCCATGCAGAGACAATTGAAGAAATTGCAATAAACACACAGTTAGAAGCTCTCCCTTGCAATCCAACTAATGAATTTTCCTGTATTATAGTAGATGATAGGACTAATTTCATAGAAAGAAGTTCAATTGATGTAACATTAGATTCTATATTTTGGACACTCTATTTTGATGGCTCTAACTGCCTTGAAGGTGCAGGTGCTGGGAGCATTCTCATTGACCCGCAAGGGAACCAACATCTGATGGCCAGCCGGTTGGAGTTCGCGTGCACCAACAACACGACAGAATACGAAGGCTTGCTGCAGGGCCTGAAGAAAGCCATTGATATGAAGGTAAAAAATCTTAAAGTTTTTGGTGACTCACAGATAATTGTGGACCAGGTAAGGAAAAGGATACACTGCAATTCGCCACACCTGGTAAGATACCAACATGAGGTATGGAGCTTAATTGACAATTTTGATTCTTTTAATATCACATACATACCTCGAGGGAAAAACCGAGATGCCGATTTGATGGCTAGTATGGCTTCAAAACTTTTGCTTGACCTTAGATTAAACAAGAATAAATATTATGTTGAATTAATTTTCAGACCATCCGTACCTGATAACATCTCAAATTGGCAGGTATTCGAAGGTGACGAGCAAATCCTTGAGTTCTTGCATTGCGAGAAGACATTCAAAAATGCACTCATTGATGAAAAAGAGCATGACAGGCTTATGAATGAGAGTGAAGATGAGGAAAAAGATCAGTCCAATATAATTCCCAAGTCAGTTGTCAAGATGGAGCACTTGTATGACCTGCATGATAAATTTAAGAAGCCGACTAACTGCAAAATGCATAGCTCATCCATGAAGTATGAATCAGTCAACCTTGGAACCAAAGAAGACCCAAAAATTGTTAATTTGGGCTTGGGATGCTCTCCACGAGAAAAGGTTGCATTTGTTAAGCTGTTTAAAGAGTACAAGGATGTCTTTGCATGGACATATGGCGACTTAAAAACCTTCGATACCAGTGTTATGCAACATGTGATTCTGTTGGAGAAGGATGTTAGGCCATACCAACAAAAGCTTCGCAAGATGCATCCAAGCCTAGAACCATTGGTGAAGAAAGAATTAAACAAAATGCTGGACGCCAAAATCATTTTTCCTGTCAGGCACACCTACTGGGTAGCCAATCTCATGCCAGTAAGAAAGAAAAATGGAGACATCAGATTATGTATCGATTTCAGAAACCTGAACAAAGCATCGCAGAAAGATAACTATCTAGTCCCTTCTATGGAACACATTCTTTAGTGTGTTTCTGGGTCTGAAATGTTGTCCCTATTGGATTGTTTTTCGGGATATAATCAAGTGTTGGTATCGAATGAAGATCAACTTAAGACAACCTTCAACACTAAACGGGGCACTTACACATACCGTAAAATTCCGTTTGGACTTATTAATGTGAGCGCCACATTTCAGAGAGCTATGGACATAACTATCCGAGGATTTATTAACAGATCAGTAGTAGTGTACATGGATGACATTACTGCATATTTGTATTGCAAAAGGGATCATATTTATCACCTAAAACAGATTTTTGAAAGATGCCGAAGATACAAAATATCATTGAATCCTAAGAAGAGCGTCTTCACAGTTACAGAAGGGAAACTACTGGGTCATATCCTCTCTAAAGAAGGGATTGTTATTGATCTTGAAAGAATAGAGACCATCATGAGAATATAACCCCCTGCAAATAAAAAGGCAATGAAATCTTTCTTCGGGAAAATTAATTTTGTTAGGAAATTCGTTTCAGGTTTCACAGAAATAGTGCATCCCATGCAGCTAATGATGAAGAAAGACGTTGTGTATAGGTGGAGCGATGAAGCTAAGAAATCATTTCAGCGAATTAAGGAGGCCATCACAGAAGCTCCTGCGTTGGTCAGCCCTGATTTCGACAAGGAATTCCTCTTGTACACTTTCTCTTCTGATGTTTCATATGCTACAATCCTCACCCAAAAAAATGATGATGGCAATGAAGTCCCTATTTCTTATATGAGCTCTAATTTCCAGGGAGAAAAACTGAATTATCCAGATGTGGAGAAACAAGGTTTTGCGGTTTTTAAAGCCATAAAACATTTCCGCCCTTATTTATTAAAGGCTAGGACTAAATTAATCGTTCCCCACCCTACTGTAAGAGCCCTATTTGTTCAGAAAGAAATGGGTGAACGAAGAAGGAATTGGATAACCACCCTTCAAGAATACGACCTCGAGATTAAGCCGGCGAAGATAGTTCGAGGGCAGGGATTGTGTGAGCTCGCGACAGAAGCCTTGGCGGATAAGAAGGGGCGCCTGAAGAACCAGGAGCATAGAGCATACAGAATGCACAAGTAGAATTCAGGGAGGAGCCCCTATGGATTAATGAGACGCTGATGTGTGAGCGCGAAATGTCGAAAGTCCCTTTGGACCCTGAGTCATGGTATTACGACATACACTTTATTTAACACAGGGATCATGTCCTGAGCACATGGATGCACTGGGAAGGAGAGCGCTTAGATTGAAATCTAATCAGTATCACTTGGCCAATGACACATTATACATAAAAAATTATGATGGAGTCTGGCTGAGGTGTTTGGAAAAGGATGACGCCGATCATGCCTTGAAAGAAATGCACGATGGCCCAGCAGGTGGTCATTATGGAGGAGAGACCACTGCTCACAAAATATTAAGAGCTGGATATTATTGGCCCGCAATGTTCGAAGACTCGCATGCCTACGCTTAGAAATGCAAGGTATGTCAAACTGCCGCATGATGAGAAAGAAATCCAGCCGTTCCCCTCAAGCCCGTTATGATTTATCTCTCGTTCCAGCAATGGGGCCTCGATGTCATAGGAGAGATCACTCCGAACTCTTCACAGCAACATAAGTATATACTCACGACAACTGACTACTTCACCAGATGGACTAAAGCCGTCCCGCTTCGGAAGGTTAACGAAGATGAGGTAATATCTTTTATTGAGAAATTTATTATCAATAGGTTTGGCATCCTTGATGCTCTCATATTTGATAATGCTTGTTACACAGTAATTTGTCACTGTCTCCCTGTCAGTTACCCTACTGTGTCAAGAATTCACAATGATCAAGTTCATGCCTTCAGACATGGCCCAAAACCCATTTTTCCATAGTTTTCCTCATCAGTGCGTCTGTTTCTAAAATATCCGCGCTGACCAGCGGCTCGTAGTGTATTCAGTGCGCTGCCAGCGCGGAAGCACATCACTTTTCCGCGCTGGTCGCATTTTATGAGCCAACGCACCTCTCCTTTGTATTGGGTCGCGCTGACATGACTTTCCCAGTTATTGAGACACGACGTCAGCGCGTCAGTCACCTTATAATCCGCGCTGATCCTGTTTGGGCGAATTTGTTCCAACAACCAGCCTTCCAGATAACTCCAGGTTTGGTTGTTGGATTTGTGAGTATCGACTCCCTTCTATGGCATGTTTGTTCGACCCTTTGCAACCAATTCCCTCAAGGATAAGCTCATCCTTCCACCCTTTTAGGAGGCTCCTTCTCCTATATAAACTTCCACCATTACCATGAGCAGCTAGTTTGGAATAGCTTGGATTGTGTAGAGCTTATAGTGCTCAGATTGCTGCTACTATAGGTATTTGGTGTGCTAAGTGTGGAAGTGATTGATAGCTTAGGGAAGGTTGCTTTGTGTTGCTTGTGTGAGAGAGAGTTTCTTGTCTTGGGAGAATCATTTCCAAAGGTGAATGCTTGAGACGCTTGCTAACTGGCCCCTCCTGAGAAGGATACCGACGTCAGAACATTTGGTTGTACTCTTCTCTGTCTTGATTAATAATAGATGACTGCTATTATTGTTCCATTCTCATTTGTCTATGCAATGGTTAAATGTGAATTACATCTTTTCTGACTGATGTATGGTTGCTTTTACTAGATTTCATGCTTGTGTTTGTTTCCTCTTCGTGTGTGCAGGTATCTATCCACGGGGATCGCGGAGGATTGTGACCAGCCAAAGCGAAGGAGCGAAGGCAACATCTCTTCATCAAACGACAAGCGCTGGAATCCAAGTAGGTGCTTTTTACCTCTTGTTTAATCATAATTAGGAACATGCATAGCAACATTGTTTGATTGTTGCTAGACCCTTGCTGGGCTAGTAGGGATCGCCTCTATCCATAGAGGGGATTTACCTCTCCAACAATTTGGCGACTCCACTGGGGATCGAACCCAGAATCTCTGGTTTTGCAGACCCAGCTCTGGTCCCCTTCACATCGAACGGCCCAGCACTGAGACGATCCCCCGACCCCCTCCCAAAGGTGTACTCAGGAAGTCATCTTATAACCCCAATGCTCGTGCTGCCCAGCACTATAGCATTGTCGAGGACTTAGCTCAGGCTCCGTTTGCTATGTTCGCATTAGAAGTCCTCCAGAGCTACCCCTCCCAGAGGAAGTCCCTGCTATCAGCGATTGGTGGCATAGACCCGGCACATTCAGATTTAATTTCTTTTGATCTCGAGGGTTTCACACAGAGACTGCCTCATCAGGTGGCTTTCCTTATACAGGTCCTCATCAACGGCAAAACGATCCATCGTACAGTCATTGATGAAGGTGCCTCAACCTGCATCATGTCAGTCGCTTGCTGGAAGGCTATTGGTTCTCCTGCTCTGAGCCAGTCTCCTACGACCCTGGAGGCTTTCGATGGAAGAGAATCCCGTCCATATGGTATCCTCCCGCGATTGCCTATCTCTTTAGAAGGGAAAACCGTAGAAGTATAGGTTGAAGTTGTTGACGCTAATCTCACTTACAACCTCCTCCTTGGGCGAAGCTGGACATATGCCATGCAGGCCGTGGCTTCCTCCCTATTCCGTGTCGTTCGCTTCCCCCATCAAGGAAGAATCGTCACGGTGGACCAGCTGTCCTTTTTTGCTTCCTCTTCTGAAGGAAATGTGCCATTCGTAGAGCATACCTCCAAATCATTAGTGAGTGTGGGTGCTGTATTATTCAAAGATCCCTCCCTGATGGGAGTCTTTCCCCTCCCACCTCCGAATCTCACCCCTGTTAACATGATTTCAGTGCGTTCTGATCCATGGGTTCTTCCTCCCTTGAATCAAGAAGACTCTTGGGGTGATATGATGTCGTTGAGTCCTGCCGAACTCAACTACATCGAGATTGTCGTTGCATCGGCTCCCCTTCTGAACCTGCTTTTCCAAGCAGCGTTCCCGATTCATATGATCACTTCCCTTGGTTGGGAGAGGAGGCCACTTCGGATCCCCTAAAGGAATCGTTTCCCTCCGATGAGGCTATCATTGAGACTATGTCTCTCGAGGAGCTCCCTTGGTTAGATCACCACCATCGCTCTTCGTTTCTCCCTCCACATTCGGAAATGGTCGCATGTCTCAAGCGGTTTGCTTCATGTGTCCCGTCTCCGCCTCTCCAAACACCTGTTCAGCTATATCAAGTGTCTTCGGAAGGCAATATGGGTAACATCACGCAGACCCAGTCTATCGACATCTCTGTCAAACCAGGGATTGTCGAGAATATTTTCATTGGAGTCACATGCACTCCTGAGGAAGTTCAACTTTATACCGCTTTATTTCGTGAATTCCGTGATGTCTTCGCATGGTCTTACGAGGAAATGCCCAGCATCGACCCTAGTATTGTGGTGCACGAAATACCTACTTATCCAGGCGCTAAGCCTGTTCGGCAGCGTTTACGCCCAGTGCACCCTCGAAAGGCTGCAGCCATCAAGGCCGAGGTTGAAAAGCTTCTTCGAGCTGGTTTCATCTATGCCATTCCCCTCATGGAATGGGTATCCAATATAGTCCCTGTGAATAAAAAGCAGGGTACTATCTGGGTCTGTGTTGACTAGCGCGATATTAATCGTGCCTGTCCGAAAGATAACTTTCCTACGCCTTTTATTGATCAGCTTATTGATGACTGCGCAGGAAGCGAGATTTATTCGTTTATGGACGGCTTCTCTGGTTATAACCAGATCAACATAGCCCCTGCAGACCAGCATAAGACAACTTTCATTTGTCCTTGGGGCACCTTCGCTTATAAGAAGCTACCTTTCGGTCTCAAAAATGCCGGTGCCACTTTCCAGCGTGCGATGTCGTATGCTTTTCATGATATCCGACACATCGTACAGCCTTACCTGGATGACCTCCTAGCTCATTCAGCTAAACGTCAAGACCATCCATCTCATTTACGCGAAATTTTTCTCCGCTGTCGACACTACCGTATTCGACTCAATCCGCATAAGTGTGTCTTCTGCATAGAATCTGGCCGACTGCTCGGGTTCATCGTCTCCCAGGAAGGCATCTGTCTGGATCCCCTCAAAGTCGAGGCCATTTTGAATCTTCCTCCCCCTGCCTCTTTGCAGCAATTGCAGAGCTTGCAGGGTAAAGCTAATTTTCTCAGACGATTCATCCCGAATTATGCCGAGGTGGCTAAAGGTTTCACACGGTTGTTAAAGCGAGACACGCCCTTTCGTTGGGACGCTATCGCCCAGGAATCTTTCGAGCGCCTTAAAAACCTTCTTGTCTCAGCTCCGCTCTTAAGACCTCCGAATTACCACCGTGATTACACTCTCTATCTTGCTGCCACGGACACCACCATCGGCATGGTTCTAGTGCAGGATGATGATGCCGGCACCGAGCACGTTGTTTATTATCTTAGTCGCAACCTTTTGGATACGGAAACTCGCTACGCATATGTCGAGAAGTTGGCTTTGGCAGCTGTCTGCGCCGTCCAACGATTCCGCCATTATATCCTGTTGCGCACAACGACCGTGATCTCTGATTGCAACCCCATGACCTACATCTTGTCACGTCAGTTGCTGGGGGGCAAATACTCGAAGTGGATTGTAATCCTCCAAGAGTTCGACTTGGAATTCACTGCAGCCAAGTCTAAGAAATCTCTGGTCTTTGCTGAACTGCTCTGTTCCTTACCATCTCACTCTGCACCATCTCGCTCAGAGGAGCATATCCCGGATGAAACACTGTTTCTCATCAGCACCCTCGACCCGTGGTACGGGGACATTATCGTATATTTACAGACGTCTTCCTTCCGTCCGAATGTATCGAAAGATGCTCGACGGCGAATTCGTCACCAAGCTCAACCCTATCGCATTTTGGGCGATACCCTGTACCGCCTCGGCGTTGATTCTGTTCTCCGCCGTTGCTTGAATCTCGAGGAGGCTGAGCAGGTGTTGAATGACTGCCACTCCGGCGCTTGTGGCGGCCATATGTCCGGATATGCTACCGCCCAGAAGATCCTCCGTGCTGGTCATTTATGGCCTTCCATCTTCAAGGATTGCATCCTTGTTGTACGTGCATGTCATGAATGCCAGGTTTACCACCGGAAGATGCGTGCACCTGTTGCACCACTGCACCCTGTTGTGACCGTAGGTCCATTTGCCAAATGGGGCATCGATTACACGTCCTATAACCCTCGTTCGGCCGGGGGGCATGGGTACATCATCGTTGCCGTGGACTATTTCACCAAGTGGGCCGAAGCGATGCCTAAATTGAACGAAGACGGTTACACAACGACGCAGTTTTTATTCAATCATGTCATTACTCGTTTCAGAGTCCCTCAGGCTATTGTCACGGATCACGGAAACCATTTCCGTAATCACATGATGACGGAACTAACGACCCAACTAGGCTTGCGTCAGGATAGTTCGACATCGTACTATCCACAATCTAATGGTCAAGTCGAGGCCATGAACAAAGTTTTGATCACTATGCTTCAACGCACCGTCAATACGCACAAGTCTAATTGGCATCTGATGCTGTTCCCAACCTTGTGGGCCTACCGGACTTCTGTGAAGGACGCCACCGGTTTCACTCTGTTTCAGTTGGTTTATGGACTGGAGGCCACCCTTCCCGTCGAATGTGAGATTCCTTCGTTGAAATTAGCTGTCGAGTTGCTCCCCAACACCACTCCAGTGGAGGAACGGCTTCTGTACCTAGAACGGTTAGACGAGACTCGTCGTTTAGCTTCTCTGGCTATTGAAGCGCAGAAGCAAAGAGTCAAAGCTCACTTTGACCAGAACATTCATCCTCGTTCCTTCGTTGAGGGAGATCTAGTACTGCTCTACGATCAAGCTAAAGATAAGCTGGGGCAGGAAAACTCGAGTCCATGTGGCTAGGTCCCTATATCGTGAAAAGAGTTTTACAAAAGGGCGCATATGAGTTGATTGATTACGAAGGAAATCCTCTTGACAAGCCCCGCAACGGGCTGTATCTGAAAAAATATTATGCATGACTTCGTGCACTCAGTTTGTACATACGCGTGTTTAGTGTGTTTTGTGTGCATGATTTTATGTTTTGCTTTGGTGTGAAGGCGTGTTTGCCTCTTATTGTGTTTTCTTCTTCTTGTGCAGATGTCTAGTGCACCTTATGTTGGTTTCGCTGATGGCGTCTGCCGTAGCACCTGCAATTTGTCTTCTGCGGCATGGGCGATCTACGATCCTCACGGAGAGTTGCTAGATCTTCAAGGAGTCTGTCTCGGTCATACCACTAACAATGTTGCTGAATACAATGTCGTAATTGAGTTACTAGACGAAGCAGTTGATCTCGGCATTCGAGCAATGATGGTAAACCTGGACTCCCAACTGGTCGTTCATCAACTTAACGGGCGATATTCCGTCAGAGACCAACGTATCCTAAGGTTGTATCTACGTGTCAGATTGTTAGAAAGGAATTTTGACTACATCACATATCAACATATTCTGAGACGATTAAACACGTTGACTGATGCATTGGCGAATCATGTGTTAGACAGACATTTGCGAAATAGATAACATCATACAAGAAGACATAGAAAGCATAATAGAGTAAAGCATGTGTAACTATTTTCTCAAGCATAGTTTGCATGCGTGCGTGTGTGTTTTTAAGCTTGCATTAAAAACATTAAAATACATGGGTCATGTGTCGTGCAATTCATACATAAGATCACATTTGTACTGAACATTTGCATAACATAAGCAAAAACATCATCATATGTAAACGAGATCCATCCAAAAATCGGTATGTATATATATATATATATATATATATATATATATCGTGTGGCGCACTGAGGCGCTCAAAAATAAGTGTATGTGTCAAAAATAAGAGTCACTGTTCTCCATACATTCGAGACATATGTCTCTCAAAACATCAAAAAGAAACCTAGGCGACTACTGTGCTGGGTTGTGCTCTCTGTAGCACACAGCCGCTCGTGCCACCCGCCTCAACAAGCGGTGCACCCTGGGTGCCACCCCCACTGTATGGATCTGGTGCTCTATGGGAACCTCCTCGACTCCCTGATAGTCTGGCACACCCTCCAGCAACCCCTCAAGGTTGCGAGCTATGGTCTCTGAAGTATCAACTCCTGGAGGGACCAAGGCAAGGACATCGGCTCCTTGCCCCTCTCTCCGTGCCTCTGGGGCTAAGCCGATGGGTCTAACAGGTCCCACATCTGCACACAACGACATTTATCAAGACATATGCATTAAAATAAAAAAACATTAAAAAACTCAGAAAAATCAAAGTGTCATACCTCCATCATCCCAGTGGTCTCCCGCGGGCAGTGGCATGTCAGGATCGTTGCGGAAGTCCATACCTGCGTACGGCCAGTCCTCAACGAAAACGATCTGCTGCTCCAACCACTCTCGAAAGATCACTCCCCAAGTAGCTGGCCGGCCACCACCTCCGCGTGGCATAATGCGAGCCCACCGAGTGGCCCTCGTCTCCCGGGGACCTCTAGGAGGATCCACGGCCATAGTCTGCAGCCGCATGACTGGCACCCGCTCCAGAATGAGTGGGAGTAAGAGCGACCCATAGCCAAACTGTTTCGACTCTCCGCGTCGACAGTTGTTGAGTTGCCTCTTCATGCTGTTGGTCACCGCAGTGGCCCAGTCAAACACTGTAGGCTGTAGACAATCAAGAGCTAGTAGCAGGTGGGTCTTCGAGGCCTCGTGGTTGGCCAAGCATCCCGCTGCCCGGGTCACCATAAAAAGGATGGTGCGAAGGACTATATCTCTCACCGTGGGAATTGACACCTTCCCACTCCGCGATTTCTCCGCCCCTGGACATACTCGAGCCATGAGTTGGTCGAGAGTCTCGCCGCTGCCCCTCCAGAATGGGCCTCGCACCCCAGCACGACAATCCAGTCAAGAAATATATGTCCATGTGGTCGAACTCAATGTCTTTACCGCGGATGGTAAATTTGCCGTCTATTGGGTTCCATGACCGGATCAGGAACTCAAGTAAGTCATGATGAGCTCTCAAGCGTGGAGTCAGGAAGAATTTTAGGAATCCACACGCCCGCATGGCATCTCGGCAATCTGCTCTTGCAAAAGCGGCTACGTCCTCAACATCGTGGGCCCTCTCTTGCCACTGGAAGGCCATTGCGTCCTGCATGAGCATTAAAAGCAATTAGAATGCTGGCTAATGAGAATTTCACGTTCAAAATATAAAAAATGAAATTTGACTGCGCCAGCGCGGCTGTTTTTAAAACAGTCGCGCTGACAATGGCGGATCCTTTGTATTTTCTCCAGGTCAGCGCGGAAGAACACGGGTTTTCCGCGCTGACCCAAAATCTGGTACGTGTAATTTTCATCGGTCAGCGCGGTCCCGAGCGGGAAACCCGCGCTGACCGAGAGCGCACCAATGGCTCAAAAAATTGCCCAATTGGGCCAATCCCACCGTCAAAATGCTTACAAAAGGACTCAAAAAAGGGCGCATGGCAAGAGGAACCTACCTGGAGCAAGCCGTTCGCCGAATGGTGTCCGCACGAGGAAGAATTGGCTCCGTCAACTTCACAGCTTCACAACGTTCTCAAAGGCTCAATTTGGTAACAATGGTGAAAATGACTATTTACCTTTCTATTTATAGTAAAAATGGCTTAATTGACTATAATTTTTACGAATATGGGTTTTTGGTCATACTTTTACCATGGATTTAGCACTTCTGTCAATGTCTTATACATGTTTCAATATGTTTTTAACATGTCGAACGGATTTATGCGGGTATTTTTATTGTGCAGGTCCTCGGAAACGGTGAAAATCATAATGATCCTAAAATCACTTGGTCCCAAACAATGTCGTCTTTGAGCTCTTTTCCGACACGAAACAAGAAAAGATGGCCGAGCTTCCTTTCAGCTCGTTAAAGGGAACGAGAGGCGGTCATTTTAAGCTCTTTTTCCGACCGTGTAACTTAAAAATATTGCCGGGTGTTTGTCATTTCGCACTCGTTATCGGCTCTAAAACAACGTGTTTCCGACCACTTTTTTACTTTTTCAGGTCGAAAGCACTATTTACGAAAAGTACTCCTCGATCGTAATGGTCGGGCGGTTCTTTCGGGCATTGTTTTATACTTTTTCGGGCTCGAGAGACACAACTGTACGAAAAAGGACCCCCCTGGAGTCTCCTTTTCCGTTGTCTTTTCAGACTCTCTAAACAAGAAAAGACGCCGAGTTTTTCCTTTGTCAGGCTCGTTAAATACTTGATGACATCGGGCATTGTTGAAATGACACTCTTCAAGCATATGCTATCCCCGTCAAGCTTGTCATCCAAAAATAATCGGGGTACCTGCCAGGAATGGTGGGGAAAATGGAACTGCAATCATAGTCGCATCGGCAGTATGTCGCTCTTTAACATGGCACTCCTCTGCTTCGTGTCTGGGTGGGCCCATCCCATCTTATTTTTCACTGGCCTTCGTGGGTTTGGGTTATCCTATTTGGCCTCTCATCTGCTCATTGCCATCCTCACCATACCCTTTTCTCATTTGACGTCAAATACTGCCAAATCCGTTATGGTGCCGCCGATGTGTTCAAGAGAAGTTGACCTCTGCAATAATACAACCTCATCTGCTATCTCACACAAACCATTTTACCTCTGTCTCGTGTCGATGATGTGGGAATCATTATGGCCCACCTTCGATCAAGGTCACTTCCTGTCGACTTCAACTCATTATCCGGGAAGGTGACTTAGAGACTCCCTTTAGGTGCCTTAGAGCCTGCATGCCCTAATGGCAGGTTCTTCGTGTTCGACGTGAGGTTTACATCATTGGCCTCCGATCGAATGATTCCGTGGGTGTTCGACTCCAGCTCATTGATTCACACGCCGCGGATTGTACCTATAGTACCTTGAGGGCCATTGTCATTATTGGTGGTACCTCTCGCGTTTGTTAACAGTTTTCATCATTGACTGGTAATGAGACGATGTTCATGCGTGTTCGACTCCAGCTCATGTATTCACATGCTTGAACTTGTACTTTGTTCGGGTCGGGACGGAGCACAAGACCCTGGATCCCTGTCTGTTATGGTCCAGGTTGTGATTTTGTGGATGATCATTACATGACTCATTGATGGATGGCTGCTCCCATACCTGAGTCTTGATGGATGGCTGCGACCATACCTTATCATTATTCTGGTCTCTTTAGCTGGGTGGCTGCGTCCACTCCACAGACCTTTTTGCATGTCTTTTGGATGGCTGTGCCCATGCCTAGACTGCATGTACTTGATTATCAAAGATATTCGATCCTTCCTGGTGGTGTTCCAGTTTGGCAAAGTGTTGTAAAGCATTTCACCCCTCCCACTCTTTCGGTCTTCATGCTTTAGGGGGCATCTGTTACACAGTAATTTGTCACTGTCTCCCTGTCAGTTACCCTACTGTGTCAAGAATTCACAATGATCAAGTTCCTGCCTTCTGAACTGGCCCAAAACCCATTTTTCCATAGTTTTCCTCATCAGCGCGTCTGTTTCTAAAATATCCACACTGACCGGCGACTCGTAGTGTATTCAGTGCGCTGCCAGCGCGGAAGCACATCACTTTTCCGCGCTGGTCGCATTTTATGAGCCAGCGCACCTCTCCTTTGTATTGGGTAGCGCTGACATGACTTTCCCAGTTATTGAGGCACGACGTCAGCGCGTCAGTCACCTTATAATCCACGCTGATCCTGTTTGGGCGAATTTGTTCCAACAGCCAGCCTTCCAGATAACTCCAGGTTTGGTTGTTGGATTTGTGAGTATCGACTCCCTTCTATGGCATGTCTGTTCGACCCTTTGCAACCACTTCCCTCAAGGATAAGCTCATCCTTCCACCCTTTTAGGAGGCTCCTTCTCCTATATAAACTTCCACCATTACCATGAGCAGCTAGTTTGGAATAGCTTGGATTGTGTAGAGCTTATAGTGCTCAGATTGCTGCTACTATAGGTATTTGGTGTGCTAAGTGTGGAAGTGATTGATAGCTTAGGGAAGGTTGCTTTGTGTTGCTTGTGTGAGAGAGAGTTTCTTGTCTTGGGAGAATCATTTCCAAAGGTGAATGCTTGAGACGCTTGCTGACTGGCCCCTCCTGAGAAGGATACCGACGTCAGAACATTTGGTTGTACTCTTCTCTGTCTTGATTAATAATAGATGACTGCTATTATTGTTCCATTCTCATTTGTCTATGCAATGGTTAAATGTGAATTACATCTTTTCTGACTGATGTATGGTTGCTTTTACTAGATTTCACGCTTGTGTTTGTTTCCTCTTCGTGTGTGCAGGTATCTATCCGCGGGGATCGTGGAGGATTGTGACCAGCCAAAGCGAAGGAGCGAAGGCAACATCTCTTCATCAAACGACAAGCGCTGGAATCCAAGTAGGTGCTTTTTACCTCTTGTTTAATCGTAATTAGGAACATGCATAGCAGCATTGTTTGATTGTTGCTAGACCCTTGCTGGGCTAGTAGGGATCGCCTCTATCCGTAGAGGGGATTTACCTCTCCAACAATGCTTCTTACTTTTCATCACTAAAATTGACTGAATTTGCTATCAATAAATCAATTCACATAAAGTATGCATCAAACTATTACCCCCAGGGAAATGGAGTTGCAGAGTCCTCAAATAAAAACCTCATCCGCATAATCCGTAAATCTGTCGCCGACAACCAGAGGAACTGGCACAACGCTCTAACAAACGCCCTTTGGGCCGATAGGGTCACCCCAAAAGTAGCATTAGGAAACTCCCCATACTTCCTCGTCTACGGACAGGAAGCCATATTGCCTCCTAACGTTACCCTTCCCTCTTTACAGCTCTCCCAAGCTTCGAGAGGGACCCCTTCAACCTTACTTCAAAAAAGGATCAACCAACTAGTGAGGTTGGAGGAATTGAGAGATAAAGCTAGAAATAAATTTAGAAATCACCAAATGATTGTGAAGAGATGGTTTGATCGTCATCTGGCAGGAGATAAAGATTACCAAGTAGGAGAGCTAGTCTTGAAATGGGACAAGCTGAGTGAGCCAAAAGGTAAGCACACGAAATTCCAACACTTATGGCTGGGCCCATTCCAAGTTGAGGAAAAAATTGGTCAGGGAACTTACAGATTGAAAACTTTACAGGGAGAAACTAAGAAACTCCCTGTTAATGGCCAACATCTTAAGAGATACTTCCAGTAGCCACCACATGGTGGTTACCTCCTTAGTAGGTTAGGATTCATTTATTTTTGTTGTTAGCTTAAGTTATATTTTCGTCCTATCCGTCCTTGTTTTTTTTCAAAAAGTTTATTTTCCTTCTATTTGAATTTCAGTCCTTTTCAACCAATTGATTTTGGTCCTTCAGTCTCGTTTTCACCTTTATAACTCTCTTTAGATTGCCTTCATTCCCCACCTTTAGCTTTTTGCCTCCCTCAGTAACCTGCCGATGAGTCTACCAATCCTAAATTCATTGCTACCTTGCAAATCAAGCAAACTATCAATAAGCCTATGAGAACTGGAAAATTAGCGACGAAATTCAAATTAGAGCCACTCATTGGCATCTGTTGGGAACTAGGTAGGATCTGTTGATAACCTGGATACCTGGAGCATGTAGGGGCATCTTTATAAAATGAAAAATGTGTAACCACAACTGGACTGGCATGGCAGAACGTTACATTTTAAGAAATCCAATCCAGACCTAGCCTATACTTGTCTATAAGGTTTACAGTCATTCTCCATTGGTTCCGTCCACCACACTAAAATTTCCAATATCTGTCATCTACAAGTAAACCTCCTCTCATGGGCTAAGCTCGCTGTCATATATCTTGTGGCAAATTTAATTGTCCTCTAGTCCTTGTGCCTGAAACTGGAAGGACTTATGTAAAAGAGAATGAAATGTTAATTCCTTGTGCCAATCTGAAAGGATAGGTTGTTTGGGAAGCTGGTTAGAGTAGGGACTGTTGTTGGGCTCAGAGTATCGGTTGACACAACAAGCCCAACCTTGCTTAAGCGGTTTAAAAATATGGCATGACCCATGACTGTGCCCCATTCGATCATACGAAAGTATAGCACTAAAAAAAAAATTCTTACATAAAGTGCAGATAAACATATCTACATCAAGTTTGATGAGCGATAAAGAGCTGACGTACACACCTAAATAGGTATTGACAGACTGGTGATGGCCCCAAAAGGATTTTGAAAGTAGAAAACAGGTAAAGGAAGGTCAATAAATCCCATAATACTACCATTGGAGAATGCCTGTCAAAACCCTATCAGTAAGTAGAAGCTATTTGTCTTTATCCCGCCTGAAGTGATTAACGCTGAAGTGGAACCCATGCCTGTCTGTCTATACAGTTTGCATTTCAAGTTTATCTTAACACCCTGATGTTCTATTGATCCAAGGTTTATTTGGTAACAGAGATAATTGGTTCACCCAGCGGTTCACCATTTGTTGTGGTCACAACCACCACCCTATTAAAACCTGCTCTAGTAGCAAATTTGAATGGGTCCCTTAAAAGTTTGATCTTTCATTTCTCCGAATGATCTAGTTTTTATCCTAGGGATTTTAACTCTCTGCCGAGTCAAATCTTCAATCCTTAATGGTTAAGGCCCCCTTGAATAAGCCTCTATGGAATGATTCATTTATAGCCCAGTCTAGCCCTTCATTCATGTTCTTTCATTGGGACTTTTATCAATCCTCATAAAATTTCATGGTACTCTATGCCCAAACATATAACGAACCCCCATTCTTTACTATGGGTGTATATGGACTCAACCCTCAAAACCTTCTATTGCGTCCTTATTTCTCTATAAATGCTTTGATAATGGAAATACTATACAAATATGCATAACTTAGCCTTTTCGCACTCCCTCGGTGTTTACACATCTCTCGATGCATGCCTTCATCGCTTATCGCAATCGATTGACCACTCGAAATTATTAACAATGATATCGCTTATCAGAATACAAAGGAAATATGCGAAAAAGACTCGAGCGTAAACACTTAAGGCCGAACCTCAAATAAACATACTCGCATTCTGAAACTTTTCGGATCCGCTCTTCCATCGTAGATCAAACCTCCATCTGATCCGATGACCAATAGTGATTTTAGGCACGCAAACTGCACGACCCTTAAGCAAAATCCGGACCCGATGGATATTATAAATCACCAATCTAAAAAAGTTCGGGTCCGATTTCGCACTTAATACCCATTCACTTTCTCAACCCGAAATCCGTCAAATGATGAAGCCCGAGTGTTTTACAGTTTGCGATGATTTCACTAGTGCGCAGGTTAGCCAATGAAATCAATGGTTTCGGTTAATCGCGATCTGACGGTTGCGATTAAATCGCTCATCCGCCATCACAATATCGGAGTTCAGAAGTTCAATAAGACTGGTTCTTATCCACTGAAATGATGCGATGCGATAGTGTTTCGCGGACCTGATAGGGTATGGGTTCCCGTCTATAATATTTCAAGTCTGGATTTTGGATCCGGTTCTGTGTTATGCACCGATTTTCAATGTAAATCAGATTTATGCTTGCGGGACTTAATCAATGCATGAATTAAAAACCCAGGGCTGACCCGTTGTTAACACAACTTAAGAAATAAAAGGAAACACGCCAGATCTATTAAAACTCAGAGATTTCAAAGGCAAACTGATATTCCTCTAATACATAGCGCGATGCGATATGGCGGACCCGCCGGGATTATTAAATGCCACACATGTATTTTCGGGTCCAGCCAATCGCAAATCGCAATCGGAGGGACCAGGGGTGATGTTGCATGTGACTGTCCATTGTGATGTGCGATTGCGACTTGATTACATCACAACCATGGTTGAACTAGGGGCCGATTCTTTCACACTTGTTCCTTTTGATTTTATAAAAGCTTTATTGAGGGAAAGATGTGTTTTTTAGGCATGTTTGTCATATTTCTCATAATCATAGCTAATATGAACTATTTCTGCAGGTGAAGACCAAGAGAAGAAAGGTGAAGTACGAGTGGACCTGGTAACGGATAAATGCGATTTATATCAAGACGACACCTTTGCACCACCGATGTTGATATTGTAAAGACATACTCTGCAAGAAAGGGATACGAACTGCCATAGTGCATAATGGAGGCATGCTTTATATCAAGAGGAATCACTCATGACAACGTTGATCCATTAAGATGTTATTACCTCCAAGCACACCTTCAATCATGCCAGATGTGGGATGGTGAGGGCAGTGTCTTCAGTTTCCTTCAGGAAATAATAGGGAATAATGTTCATTCAATATGTGTGCAAAGGGATGGCATGCAGTCATTCCTCTTTCTACCAGCATCCGTTCATATTTCTTTATGAAATAGAACGTTTTAGTAGCAATGGCTTCAACATGTTCGATGTTTCATTAATCGTTACATTTTGTATATTTTAATTTGAATATGGAAAGGAAGAGGGAAGGCCAAAGGTCGGGAGAAACCGACGGTCAGTTCTCTTTCTCCATAAGTATTACCCCCAGAGATGAGGATAGAACTTTTTTTGGACATAACAACTTTTGATTTATTGTGCTAATAAAGAAGACTGTTTGGGTCAAGAAGGAGCCTTTTTTTTCAGATTTATTTTCCTCTTCTTTCACGTGTTTAGAATCAAGGTGTTGTCGCAGGCATAAATATAAATGTGTTTTGTTTGTGCATATTGATAACAATACAAATTATGACTAGTCTTGGTTATTTAAATGTAATTCTTCATCATGGTTAACTCATGAGTGGTCCCCGATTCGAAACTATATTAAACATCAGTTGCAAGTTTATTTGTAGGAACAAGAATGTGAATTCTTGTACGAATAATTAGATTGCAATTAAGATTTAATACAACCGTGTTCATCTGTGAACTCAGTAATTGATTCATTTGGACTTGGAATCTATATATGATGTTTAATCTCTTTTATTATGCTCTTGCAAGATAGATTAGAATAGTTAAGATTAGTATAAGTAGGTAGAATTAGTATAGATAGGACTTAATATATATAGGTTAGTTGTTTCTTTTGTTGATTTAATTGAAGTCTTCCTCTGGGGAGCAATCTTTCAACACCTATAACAGTTTACGGGATCCTTTAAAACCCGTTGGAACTAGCCATTCCAAACGAAAGCAAATCTAATTGGGGCCTGCGATCGGGTTAGTTCCCCTTGTTGGCATAGCGAAAATTTGCTGCATCAACAGAGTCCTGTATGTGGTTTGGGATGTCATAGCTCCAAGATCGATGTGAATGAATGAGCTCTGATGCGTCGAATAGATAAGTTTGGTCTTAGGATGTGCATGCCACAAATCTAGGAAAAAGCGACACTTGGAGGGAAACTTCTAAAACAAATTTGCATGTAACCCCCGATTGCTAAAAATAGCTCCCTAAATAATGGGATGCCTTTTGCATGTTTTCTCTTGCTATTCTGGGAAGATCAAGTCATGCATGCATGCAAGTCAAGTTTCCTCGGTCGTGGGTGGAACTAGTCAATCAGATTGTCCATGCATGCCAGTGCTCAACTGCTTGGGGAAAATGCGCATTCCTGACTTTACACCGAGCTGACTGCCCAAGGGGATTGCACAATTTCTGGTCCCAACAACTAACTGCTGCCCAGATTTGCACAAATCCTGGGCTGAACTACCTGTTGATGGGAAAAATTGCGCAATTCCTGCTAGGAGGGTTAGCTGGCAAGATTGCGCAATCTTGGAGCTGAGCAGGCTGTTAGAGGGAATTACGCAATTCCTGGAGGGAAAGGCTGGTTTCCCTCCAGAAATGCACAAATTTCACTGGGAAGATGCTCGGCCTGCAGCTGAACCCAGTCTGGGTGTGTAGCCTGTGAAGGGAAAAGATCAAACTGTGATCGAGAGGCCGCCTTTGAGCAAGAAAGACACTGAAGCTTGAGGACTTGACAAAGCAAGGCAAGTGATTGTGTAAGGTTGGTAGGGAGGATCCAAAACAGGCTAAGGAAAAATTTTGGAGGGTAGTTGTAGCCGCTACAACACTTGGCGACACATTGATAGAACTCCAGATCTTTGTATAGACCTTTTTTGTGAAAAGCAAGTCTAACACCTTTGGAAGTATTGTTCAGTTCTTAGCTCATCTTGGTTTCACACTAACTTGATTGTAAGATGTAGCATCTGCCAAGCCCTTGGTTGATTAACACATATTCCAAAGACAAGGCAACATAGTTGTTTCGATTGGGGTTAAGGGGTATATAGGTGTACAAGCATTATAGTCGTCAAAGTATTAGTTTCATCTGTGGTGTTGCTCCACTGCCAGCAGGCCTGGATAGTACCCCGATGGAGTCACATAGGAACACAAGCATGGCTCCGTTGCGAGTGAGCCTGGTCCATACCCCGGTGGAGTTACTTGCATCACCTCCTTACACAAGAAGCCTTTCTCTTCTTTCACCTTATTCATTTTTCATTTTTCATTTTTGTCTTTTCTTTTTTTTTTTCATTTTTTCATTTTTATTGTGCATAACACTTATTCATTTCAGAGGAGGAAGAGGGATCCCAACTTATTGAGAGCAGATGAGGTTGTTCCAGTAGAGAATTAGTTTATTGTATCTCTGACGTGCCTGTTAAGGTTTTCCCCCTCACCTTACACTACTTGACTGAGCTGACAAGAGTTAACCCAAAAACAATCGACTAGCGAAGGTGACACTAGTTAGTGCGCAAGCTTTGTGTTTTCACCAAGTTTCACTTCGAACAATACGTATTTTCCTTTGACGTATCATGGATTAAGAGTAACAAGTTCATACAGAGGCAAGATGACAGATAACCAAGTAGCGATAGCTGTACAAACCCTCTTGTACTTTACCCATCTCGTTTCATGAGTCACACATGGTTTCATGCAAAACTAACCTACGAACAAAACAAGCAAACTAAAAAACATCAAATAAAAGCAAAAGCAGAAGTGAAAGTGAAAGCAAAGCAAGTAAGCAAACAAGAAGGCAAACAGACAAGCAAACAAAGTATATAAGAAAACAAGCATGCAAGAAAACAAATGAAAGCAAACACTACTCCTACTACTACACTAACGGTGCATGGACCTGATCACGTTTAGTGATACTTCCAATGCAGCCACCGGCGCATTGGTAGACCCATGTGGGTGAAGGTTTGGTCCGCGAGTAACCCAGTTGTGTGGACCAACATACAAGAAAGATATGACAGTGAAGACAACCACACTTTTTGTTTCAAAGTGCCCACGGGACATAAGTGAGTGCATGCGTATGAAGAACATTACGTGGACTTATCATGGTGCTGTGTGACACTACACACAACTTTGAAGGATAAGCTCACTCTTGATTGAGACATGAAAGCAAACGAAAGAAACAAAGATAACTTGCGTCGCGCACGAGTGCTTGTAATGTAAGACTCCTCCAATGCATGAGCAATGGGATCGTGTAGTTCGAGTGGAGGAAGTGTGATATGTGTGTGAGATGGATCTTCAATGCATACAGATGAGTGATGAGGAGCCTTGGGTGATTAAACAATTTCATGATCGGAAATGTGACTAACCCTAAGAGAGTAAGGACCTAACATAACCATCAGCTCGAGCCGAAGTGCCTTGACAGTCTTGGGTGTCCCAACTTCATCATCAGGTAGATCATCATAAACCGGTGGCTCCGAAAGATCAATTGTGATAGATTCATGATCCTGATATAAAATGGAAGCAAATGGATCACAACCACCACGATCAGAAAAATTAATGAATTCTTCGGCATCCTCATGATCAGATGAATCAAACAGAGGGGTAGATGAAAAGCAAACAAACTCATCCTCTGTGTTTCTGGAAAAGACAGATGAAGGATCAAGTGGATCTTCAATGAATAACTTATCCTCTTCATTGTCGAATGATGGACTAGCATCCGGTGAATCCTGTCAGTGATAAAAAATGGGTCCATCCGTAGATGAAGATACACATACAAAATCATGGATGGCAGGTTCACCAAAGAAGCTAGGAAGGAACAGAGGGGGCTCAGACGGAAGGGAGTCCTCCTTCACCGAGTGTTGATGTTCAAGCTCCCACTCATACTCTTCATGAATGACATCACATGTTGGTTGTGCAACACCAAATCTGTTACTGGATTGTTCCTCATTCACAACAAGTGAAGGGTCCAGAATGGACGAACACGAGACAACATCATCCGGAGGAACACTTGGGTGCAAAGACGGAGGTCGAAGAAAGGAATGCATATGGGAACTTGAAGGACTAACAACCAACTCTGCGTGAAAATTAAGTGGAGTGATGTTGGGAGGGTGTGAAGAATGAACAAATGTGCGAACATTATCCTCAGCATCACTGGGCGATTGTGGAACTGTTGAATGAAAGGGAGGCGGACAGTCCGTTGAGACTATGCTTGCTCCCGCATGGGATTGTGCAATTGTATCAACGAAGAAGTTTGAGCGAGGTTTGACATCAAGATTCCTCTTGGGACGGGCATATTTCTTAAGACAATACTTGAACCGGTCCCAAAGATAAGAGAACTTCATCTGGCTCTTAGGAGATTGAAACTGTTAGTCACGGAAGCGCTGCCAAAAATCAATAACGGATTCATGCAGAGCCCTCTGTTGTTGTAACAATTTCTAGTCAAGATGGTATGGATCAAAATGATGGAATATGTCTTCAATAAGACCAAAAAGTGCTCACATGAGTGCACGGTGTCATCCGGTAGGCTGCGCACCCAATGAAATGGGGATTCACGAAGTGTGAATGCAAGTAGCAGACCGACCTGTTCGTCAATAAAATCATCTTTCTCATAAATCATTGAAAGGAAGTTATGTAAGTGCTCAGGCCAGGCCACTTCGCCTTCACCATCATACGTGTGAGTGGACAAGAGATTGAAAAGCTTCCCCAATATGGGCACATCTTCACGAGTCGAAAAACACCTCAGGGGAAGAAGAATGAAATATTCCATGAAAGATATGCAAAGGTTCAAAAATGGATGAGAGGACACTATTTGTCATCAGGCCCTCCTTCTAGCGCCAGAAATGTTGACGGTCATGAACCCGCCAACATGTCAAGGGGATATCCCCGGTAAGAAGTCCCAATTAGACCTCAGACGTTTGGTGCAGGAGTCCCAACAGTGGGTTGTAAGGTAATGCCTTGACCGCGATGTCGCATAGAGGCAAGTAAGATAAATCTGTCAGTAGAAAGGGTGTGACTGATGTAGTGAGTCAAGGAATGAGTATGAGAGGTTCCAACACTTCAAAGGGGAGGAAGGTGAAGGTGAGTTCTAGGTTGAAAGGGATCAGTCCCAACTCGGTTAGGAACACACAACACAAAGGAGCTGCACAACTTCCGGTAGGGCAGTCGACATGGATGCGATAGTCCCAACATACGAGGTAAGATAACACGAAAAACACTCACAGATCAGTCCGAGACGCGTGTGATGGTTGATATAACAAGGTTAAGAGAAATGTATGTCTGGTGTCCGACAGAGCAGTCGACACAGACAATGACAACATTAACAACATATGCAACACATTAACAACATGATTCATATAATCGCATGTGAATCAATTCATACTCAAGTACGTAAGTTAAACAACATATATCATTAAGGCAACTAGAGCAGTCCAACTACAATAACAACATATGCATGAAAATGTGTTGGCTTTTATTATATAAAGAAGTGTAAGTCACAATCATACAATACACCATGTAAACCTACTAGCCCCATCAGTGGAACATTACAGTCACATCCGCCTGCTCCACCAAAGAGATGTACTAGCTCCGTGCAGCGGAGAAGCCAAGGTATGTTACAATACTGTCTAAGCCTTCTTCAATATAGTCTTAGTAAAAGGTTGGCTTACCAAAAGCCTGTACAATGAGTTATGAGGGACTATTTATAGCAAAAGGTGGGGTGACCCTTGACATTCCCCTTTGTGACAGTTCAACTACCCTCATGACTCTTCACCTAATCTATGACTGTTACATCCAATTGTTGACACTTGACATGAATCAATATTACAATGCACATGTGCTCACGTGAGACAACATGTCTTGAGCAAGCCTTGTAAGACATCACTAACACTCGGTCTACTGTGATGAGACCAACTCTTTGACATGCTTGTGATGGTGAAGGTGGTGAGCTGATGCCAAGCTTGGTTATTTGTGATGATGTGCGCGCACCTCATGGTCACATCTTGCTGAAGCAAACTCTTGCCTCTATTGCAACCGGTACATTGGTTTGGCCCATTCATCCAACTCGTCTACTAACATGCGCACGGTCTTCTTAGGACAGTTGAACTAGAAACACATTGATGTATAGTGTCCATGCTGATCTTCAAGTGTGTGTTGGTGGTCATGCGCATAAACTTGTCGAAGTGCATGTTCAACCCTAATTGGACTTGCTTTTTGTCTTCGCCTTGGTGAGTGTGTTGAATGGGTTGGATTGCATGCATACGCTAAACGACATGCATGCTGCTGGATCCTTTGCATGTGATCAACAACACTGCTCACCATGTTTGTTTTGTGTTAGTTGCAGGGATGGATCCTTAACTTGTACTGGCACAGTTTCATCCGCGAGTGCATGTTACGCCCACTACTATTCATGTTCCTACTGCAACTCATTGGTCTGTCTATGCAACTTCATGTTCTTCCTGAGTTGCTGCTTCAGCACATGCAACTCCTTCTTTGTTCCATCTTCTACCTTCGCGCGATCTTCATGTCGCGTTGTCACTTCATAGCCTGAGTCTTCAAAGTTTCTTTCATTATCAGTGGATCTGCTTGATCTTGCAACTTTGCTCTGCCTCTATGTTGACAACAACCTTCCTCTTGCATTCACTGTGTTCACTGCATTCGCTGCGTTCACTGCATTCTATATGTTGCCTTCAGCTGTTGTTCATGATGCTGCTCACTGTGATGTTGCTCATTGTGATGCTGCTACTTGATTACCTTTTCCATGAACAACTTGATGTCTTCGTGAGTAGGTAAGCCCGTGGACACTTGATCAACTGCATCCCCAAGCGTGCTCTGAACGTTGTCTTCATCTCTGCTTTCTTGGAAACCATTGTACCTGTACTACCTAGAGGAAGATGAAGACCTGTGATACCTGGAGACATGGAAACACTCATAGCAAGCAATCTATCAATCTAAAACCAAAATGAACATGAGAACTGACTTGCAACATACCTGGGTGAATGATCATGAAGGTTGCGCAATTTCGGACGGGAGGTCGGGAGACTAACTGCCAAGACTGCACAAGTCATAGTTCGGGCTACTTGGAGACTAACTGACTACTGGAACTTCAAAATGCACAATATAGTTGGGCAATTGGCTACTGGGATTGTAGAATGCGTGATTCCAACTAGGAAAGACTACTGGCCCAGGGACAAATTTGCGAAAATTTTTGGGCCAAGCAACCACTGACCTCCATAAATGAGAAATTCAGTCCAGGAGGCTAGTGTTGGGAAAGAATGCATAAATCTGGAGGGGAAGGTGAGCCTTCCCTATCCAGATTGCACAATGCAGCCTTGGTGAAGGCGGAGACTGGGCCAAGGTTGGCCCGACTCGCCGACGGGCAACCAAAAGCAGTAAGTCGATGAAATGCATGGCGACACTAAGTGATAACAGAAGTGATAAAAAATGCATGCAAAAAATGAATGGAAGATTGAGAAAACAGATCAACATGCATGTGGGTGAGGCCGTTCGTCGGTTGGGCGAACGTCCGTGCAAAACAGTTTCATGCATGTGACAACAGTGAGATAGCAACGAAAATTGAAACAGAGCTAGGACAAGCTAGAATACATGTAAATGACAGCAGGCATTCAAAGAAATCAAGCAAACAACACTCACACAAGCAAATACACAAAAAGTGACAGAAATGCTGAAAAAGACAAGTTGAGGCCACTTACCCATGAATAGATGAGTTGGATGTGTCGAAGAGTCCTGGATGTACTGTGGGATGTCAGAGCTCTAAGATTGATGTAAATGAATGAGCTCTGATGCGTCGAATAGATAAGTTTGGTCTTAGGACGCGCATGCCACAAATCTAGGAAAAGCGACACTTGGAGGGAAACTTCTAAAACAACTTTGCATGTAACCCTCGACTGCTAAAAATAGTTCCCTGAATCATGCGATGCCTTTTTCATGTTATCTCTTTCTATTCCGAGAAGATCAAGTCATGCATGCATGCAAGTCAAGTTTCCTCGGTCTTGGGTGGAACTAGTCAATGGGACTGTTCATGCATGCCAGTGCTCAACTGCTTGGGGAAAATGCGCATTCTTGACTATAAGCTAGGCTGACTGCCCAAGGGATTGCGCAATTTCTGGTCCCAACAGCTAGCTACTGCCCAGATTTACGCAAATCCTGGGCTGAACTGCCTATTGACGAGAAAAATTGAGCAGTTTTCCTGCTGGGAGGGTTGGCTGGCAGGATTCGCAATCTTGAAGCCCAACAAACTGTCAGAGGGAATTGCACAATTCATGGAGGGAAAGGCTGGTTGCCCTCCAAAAATGCGCAAATTTCATTGGGAAGCTGCTCAGCCTACAGCTGGACCAAGTCCAGGTGAGCAACCTGTGAAGGGAAAAGATCAAACTGTGATCGACAGGCTGCTTTTGAGAAAGAAAGACACTGAAGCTTGAGGACTTGACGAAGCAAGGCAAGTTGCTGTGTAAGGTTGGTAAGGAGGCTCCAAAACAGGCTAAGGAAAAATTTTGGAGGGTGGTTGTAGCCGCTACAACAATTAGCAAAAAAGTTTTATAGCAGCAATTTCGAAGTTTTCAACAACAACAAGTAGGTTTAGAGGAAGAAGTGAACAAATAATTAGAAAAAAGAAAAGCAAAACAACAAATTTTTAGTCCCAGTCATTAGCAATAACCTCGAAGTCAGTGCCAGACAGCTTAAGCAGTTTTATTGTCCTATTTTTTTTCTCTATATTTAGAAATATCTGTGTTTTCAAAACATACATTATTTTGTAAATATATTTAGTTTGGAATTCGGTCTCAAATGTAATATTTTTTAAGTACATAGAAATAAGACGTAGAAATAGTTGAACCATTGTGACAAACTTTTGAGTAGAGTTGTATCCTTCGAAGTTATTTATGAAATAATAAAATGATTCTGGATTCATTTTCAAAACAAATTGTGTTCTTGTAAGTCTTTCTTTGTTATTATTTTCACTCTGTTTTATGTGCAAATGTTTTGAAGTTTATGGGAACTCTGGGTAAGATAATATTGAGTTTCAATTTTTTTGAAATCCCCCATGAAGTTATAATCTATTATAGAGATTAGTTGATTAAACTGTCTGTTTGATTTAACTCCTCTACATAAATAAATTGTCATCTTCCCTTAAGTTTCTTAATATATATTGTTTGGCTGTAAAAGTATTTTTACATGCATCCACTGTATATGATAGTTAGATAATCTAGTTGATGTTTAAAAAATCATATAGTTTCTAAAGTTTCAAACTTGCACATCTAAATCAAAGCTAAATTATTGTTTAGAGGTGAAGAATCAACCCTTCTATTTAATCATGATTAATTAAGAATTGCACATATTCAAGTAGTTTAGAGCTTTGGTCATCCAAAAAAATTAAAAAACCAACAAAACATTTTAGATGCTCTAGCATAATTCCTAACCTAGAATTATCTACAGAGGTACAACATCAGAATGGCGTCATTGCTGGGGAACGAAATTCTTGAATTATTTTCCCTGGGACAACGATTAAAGCTTACCTTTTTAACGGTGAATAAAATATTGGTAGGTTAAAATGATTCACCGGGAGATTCCACAAAAACAAACTGGCTTCACGTAGATACACTAGGTCTCTCTGAGATCCACAACTTTATTTTCCATTATCAGATCCTGAGAGACTGGTAAGAATTACCTTTACAAGACATAGACTGGAAACCTCTACTTCTACTTCTATAATTCATCCATCTGAAATTGTTTTTGAAACTGATCCTTTCAGAGTTGTTCCAATTCCTCCTGAACTATCAGATCTACCACAAAAAGTGTTAGAACTGCTATATAAAGGAGTTGATTTGTAATCAACTCTCCTTGTTTATCAGTTAGAATCTTATGAGATCCCTGAACCTCTTTCAAAATCTCCTAGATCAGAAAAAGAATTAGGTCTAGAATTAACAGAATGAAAACCTAGTGATTTTATTTCGTCAGTAATTCACACTTACCCATCTACTTCTGTTAGCTTTGAGGACAACTTTTCTGTTTACACAAATCCTTTGTTTGATAACCAAGGAAAATTTGGTCCTTAAGAACAAAAATTAGTTATACAAACACCAAGAAAAACAAAAACTTCCATAAATTCTTCTAACCTATCTTCACCCCCTACAACTCCCAAAATCTCGTCCTCATCCCCTTCATCATGTTCATCTTCTTAAAGCTCATCCTCATCTTCATCTAATCAAATGGCTGGTATTCAACCCATCATTCAGGCTCGTTATGTAGCCTTATTTCTTCCCAATTAGCTAAATAATTTCCCAGATGGATATCTGAAGCACTTACCTAGATTCAATGGTGAAACTGATTTTTCTGCTGAAGACCATCTGGCAGCTTTCTTAGACTTTGTTGATAACATGAATATAGAGCATGAAGATGTCTACATGAGATTGTTTATTCAATATCTTGAAGGCAATGTTAGGATTTGGTTTAGACAACTACGAGATAATTCAATCCCTTCTTGGAATGAATTAGTTACTATTTTTAAAAACCAATGGGGTGTTAAAAAGGATCCAATTTACTATCTGACTGAATTTGATGACCTAAAAAGAAACCCTAGTGAACCTGTGGTTGATTTTATAAAATGATTTAATAAAGTTTAAAATAAAATGTCACCTGATTGTAAACCACCAGTAGCTACTGCCAAAGTCAGGTTCTCTAAAGGATTTGATGATGAATTTTCATTTATGCTCAGAGAAAGAAATTATGTAACCCTAGCAGACATGCAAACCAATTCTATTGAGGTTGAGGAAAATAGATCAACCTCAACTAAACTCAAAGCAAAGGCTGAAAAAGATGAAAGGAAAATGAAAGCTAGGGAAGAAGGAGGTTCTTCTTCTAAAAGCAAAACTGAGGATCACAAAATTGATGAAATCACTTCCTTACTTAGAAATATTTCAAATAGGATTTCAAAGATTGAAACACAACCTAGAGTAGTTCAACAAACATCAAATAGACCTCATCCTCAGTACAAAAGACCTTTCCAACCACAGATATTACAAAGACCTAACTCTGATCAACAAATTCAACCACCGTTGATGATTGATGATTAAGAACCTGAAGAAACTAGACCATTAGTTACTAATGACATAAATTATTTCGATGATCAATCACAACAAAATGCTATAATTCCAGTTTCCAATGATCAAGCTTTAATTCAAAACCAAGAAACTTCATAAGTTTCTAAATATCAAGCCTTCTCAGAGTTTCTAATAGCTGAATTAAACAAAAGGTATTATTTGAGGCCTAAACCAAGCCCTGGCAGGCCAACCAAGAATGTTACAATCAATGAGCCTTCAGTAAAAACTGTTGAAACCCAAACAACTGTTATTTAGCAATTAACTCAACCCAATGAACATAATACTTTTGAAAAAAGTGTTCCAACAATTTTCAATGTATAAAAAGAGTTAGAGAGAGTCAAAATCCCTATTTCATTGTTTGAACTCTCCAAAAACCCAAGATATAAAAACTAAGTATCAAAGTGGATCCAATCCTTGAGTATAGATGCTGAGGGAGACGTAATCAGTTTACAGGATGAAAAACCATCAGTGATTTTTGGTCCTAGTTATGACATGATTGATGAGAATGTTCCTCCCTTTTATGTCACCCTCAAAGTTCATGATTTTCTTCTATACAACTATATGTTAGACTCTGGGGCCTCTCATAATTTGATGCCCAAAGTAATCATGGATCAATTGCAATTGCAAATTACTAGACGTTACCATGATATGTACACCTTTGACTCCAAGAAAGTTCCCTGTCTTGGACTGATAAAGGACCTAGTTGTAACTTTAGCACAAATCGCTATAAAAAGTGTAGTACTAGACATTATAGTCATAGATATCCCTCCCAAATTTGGAATGATGTTATCAAAATCATGCTGTGCCAAATTAAGGGGAAATCTGTATATGGACATGTCCTATGCTACTATACCTGTATATGGGGGTGAACATCTTAAGTTATACAGAGATCAAGCAGTAAATCATCTGATTTATGTTGTTGATCAGGATTTTGGATGCTTCGCATTGTCATCTAATGATCTCCAAAATTCCCATCTTAGCATTGAAAAGATAGCGAAAAAACCTAAATGTAAAAAAATAATATGTGGAAGTTATACTTTGATGGGGCTTTTTCTAAAGATGGGGCCGGAGCAGGAATTGTATTAATTTCTCCAGATAAAAAAAACATAACCCATTCCTTTTAAGTTAGACTTCGATGTTACTAATAATGTAGCAGAATATGAAGCCCTACTTCTAGGCCTTGAATTAGCTAAAAGTCTAAAAGTTAAAAATTTGAGTGTTTTCAGTGACTCATAATTAATTGTCAAATAAGTAAGGAATCTATGCCAAACAAAACATCTTATGCTTATATCTTATCGAAATGCAGTTTTTGCAAGCTCCTCTAAAATTCCTGATCTAATGCAACTCCAATATCAAATTCAGATAAAATATAGGCCTTCAATCCTTGAAAATCTTAAACACTAGCTAATGTTTGAAGATGATGAACAATTGAAGATTTTCCTATAGACAATTGATGAATTTTCAGCTTTTCAAATTGAAGAAGAAAAAATTATTGATCATAAATCAACTAATGAAAATGAATAGTCACAATTGAATAACAAGATAGCTGATCATAATATCCTCCAATTACGGAAAAATTACATTCCCAAAGGTCTAATCCCTCTTGAGAGGATTTTTGGTCATAATGATGTTTTAAAAACTTCATTATTAAACACACCACAAGAGGATGTAGAAGAATGTAACATTGGAACTCATGAAGAAATTAAGAATGTGAAAATTTCAGCATCCTTACCCAAGGATATAAAAGACAAGCATATCAATCTCTTAAAGCATTATAAAGATGTATTTTCCTGGTCCTATGATGAGCTCAAAACTTATGATACAGATCTTATTGAGCATAAGATCCCTTTAAAACCAGAAGCCAAACCATTCCAACAGAAATTAAGAAGAATTAATCCACTTTTGCTTTTGACCATAGAAAAAGAACTAAAGAAATTGATGAATGCTAAGATTATTGTTCGTCGTAGATTTTTTGAGTGAATTGCAAATTTAGTTCCTATAAGAAAAAAGAACGATGAAATTAGATTGTGTGTGGATTTTAAGAATCTGAGCAAATCATCCTTAAAAGACAATTATCCATTGCCTAAAGTGGATCAATTACTACAAAGAGTTTCAGGTTCTAATATAATTTCCATGCTAGATAGTTTCTCTCGATAGAACCAGATTTTGGTAGCTCTAGAAGACAGCGAAAAAACAACATTCACAACTCCCTGGGGTACATTCATGTATGCTAGGATGCCATTTGGCTTAACCAATTCAGGAACAACATTTCAAAGAGCAATGGATTTATATTTTGTTGGTAAAATCAATAAGTTTATTGTTATTTATCTGGATGATCTAAGTGTGTTTTCAAACTCTGATGAAAAGCACTTGAGAAAGTTTTTTGACAGGTGCAGAAAATTCAGAATCTCACTCAACCCAAAAATATATATGTTTACCATAAAATAAGGAAAGTTACTTGGCCACATCATCTCAAAAGGAGTGGTAATTGATCCAAAACGAGTCTCAGCTATTGAGGTAATTGGTCTCCCCATAAATAAAAAGGAAATTCAAGCTTTTCTAGGAAAGATTAATTTTCTAAGGAGATTTATACCAAACTATGCTGAAATTATTAAAGATATTACTGATATGTTGAAGAAAGATAATGAGATTAAATGGACAGTGCAGGCTAGATATGCATTTACGCAAATCAAAAAGACCATTTATGAAGCCCCAGTATTAGCCAACCCTGATTATACAAAACCCTTAAAGATTTTCTCTTTTGCCTCTGACACCACTTTAGCTGTTGTTTTACTACAAAAGAATGATAACCAAGATGACCAAACAATTGCCTTCTTTAGTAAAGTTATGAGATATGCAAAGCTAAAATATGACATCATTGAAAAACAAGCTTATCCCCTTGTACAAGCTCTAAAAGCTTTAAGAAATTATGTCCTTCATTCCCATATTACTGCCTATGTCTTGAACAATGCTATCAAAACCATTTTGACCCAACTTGATACGCATGTTAGGGTAGGGAGATGGATAGCTAAAATTATTTAATTTGATCTAGACATCAAATCCACTAAGTTGGTAAAATGACAGGGTTTGGCCAAGCTATTGGCTGAATCTAATTGTAAAGTTCTAGGAATAAGTACCATCATGCAGGTATCAAGAGAGAAGAATCCACAAGAACCTTCCTCTAGTTCACTAGAGAAGAATCCACAAGAACCTTCTTCTACAGATTCAGCTCCTCTTCCACTTCATATTGAGGAAAAGTTCTTGTTATCTGAATGGTATGCTGATATTGTAAACTTTCTTCGTGATTTTGAATATCCTCCTGGTTTCACAAAAAATCAATGCAAAACTCTTAAATTAAAGGCTATGAAGTATTGTATTATCAATGCTAACCTTTATTGGAAAGATCCATTAAACATATTACTTCTATGCCTGACTGAGAGTGAAACAGAAGGAGTTATAGACCAGTTTTAGGAAGGAATATGTGGGGGTCATTATGCATGGAGAGAAACAACACACAATATTTTGAGAGCAGGTTTCTATTGGCCAAAGTTGTTTTCACAGGTTGGAGAAAAAGTCAGAAGTTGCATTCCATGTCAGATTTTTGCTGGTAAACAAAGATTAGTAGCACTCCCCCTTGTTCTAGTTTTGATCCATGCACCTTTCTTACAATGGGGACTAGATTTCATTGGAGAGATATACCTAGCATCTAGTAATCAACACAAATGGATATTAATTGCCACAAATTATTTTACAAAGTGGGTAGAAGCTATCCCGGTCAAAAATGCTACAGATATTGTTGTCATTAAATTTATTGAGGAAAATATATTATCTAGATTTGGATGTCCTCAGCAGATAGTCACAGATAATGCACAAGCATTTAGTAGTGTTAAAATGATAGAATTTTGCCAGAAATATTAGATCCTATTGCATCATTCTACTCCATACTACCCTCAAGGAAATGGATTGGCATAGTCATCTAATAAGAGTTTGGTAAAATTCATAAAAAAGGTACTTGCAGATCATAAGAGAAACTGGGACAATCATCTCAAGTATGCAGTTTGGGCCAACAAAATTTCACCCAAAAGAGCAATAGGTAAATCCCCTTTTCAACTTGTCTATGACACTGAGGCTATTCTTCCTACACAGTTAGCTTTCCCTATCATGAAATTTTTACAAGAGACAAATGAAGAACCTGATGATTTTTCTAGAAGAATCAATTAGATTATAGAATTAAATGAAGATAGAGACGAAGTTTAGTACAAAATTTGTCAATATCAGAACAAGATGAAAAGTTTGTTCATTAGGAAAGCCAGAGAAAGAGATTTTAGATTAAGGAGATTTAGTTTTGAAATGGGATGCCCGAAGAGAAGAAAAGGGAAAACATGGTAAAGTTGATAATATCTAGTTAGGGCCATTCAACATTGCAAAGGTCAAAGGAAATGATACTTTCATTCTGCAGAACCTGGAAGGGAGGTATTCTTCATTGCTTGTCAATGGAAAGTATCTCAAGCACTATATTCAGTACTGAAAGAGGTTACAACCATAATTCATTATACACTTCATGTTTTATTTACATTTTCATGGCAAGTGTGATTTTCACAACAAAGCCTCCATAGCTTGAGGAGAAGGCACATGGATATGCATGTTATCTACATCTCATAGGGAAATGCAATCCCCAGTTGGAGCCGATTTTGTAACATTATTCACATTTTTACATTTATATATAAAAAAAAAACGAAAAGGGATAAAAATTAAAAATATTGAGAAAAAAAGGAAATGAAATCCCTAGAAAAAGAATAAAATTAGAGATGTACATTTAAATACCACTATCAGATTCAAAAAAGTTAATTTTTGATAAGTTAGAACTTTAGATATTTAATTTATTTGATTTTATATGCATTTGGTAAAGTTGTAATAAAGTTTTAAATTGAAGCGAAATTTTTGTCATGTTGTGATATCACGGGCGCAATAACTGACTGCCACGATCTTCTCTGCTCGAGCAACGGTGGAGAAGGCAGTTTAGCCCCCCCCACCTCTCCAACATTTAACTGGGGGGGGGGGTGTCTGAAAAGAAGTTTTAAACCAAACCATATATGAAATGTGTCAAGCACGGAGGCAGTTTGGACCCCCCCCCCCTTTGAAATCCGCCAGCGACCGTTGCCAAAACCGCCCACGCCTATTTCGACCGTTTCTGCTCTTGCCATATCCACTACGCTACTGCCCCTGTATGATTCCAATTACATATTTCTGAATTCGTTACCCAATCATAGTTGTGTCTCCATAAATACCCCGCGCCCATATCAAATCCCATAAATGGTTAATTCCCTCTTTATATAATAAACCCACAGTTTTCCTATTACACCTTTACGCATTATGTTAAGGAAAGTTGTGTACCAAGCTCCAGTACAACCTCAATAGAATGACCCAACGTACAACACCTGCAAGCTGACCAATTACCTGGTAACCATCATTTCTTGTCCTTGTATTCTTTCCAATATCTTCTTCGAAGGGAAAATCCAAAATCACTGAGCAAAAACCCATGCTTTCGCATGTGATAGACCTGGACCACTTTCCATTAGTAGACCATGTTGAAAATGCAACAAGATGATGGAGCTTAGTGGAAAGGAGTCACCTTCACTAAGTGGGCCTGCAGGCTATTTTTGGCGCAAAGTCTATTTTTAGACTATGTCTATTTTTAGACATATGGATCATGGTCTATGAGTTGCAGGATGCTATTTATGGACGATTGGTCATGTTGGGAAAAATAGATGGACTATTATTTTTGGTTCACAGTGGAGTGATCAGAGTCTATTTTTAGACTGCCAGGCTAAAAATAGAAACAATCAAATATTATTAGGCCTTAGTAATATTTGGACTCCAAACATTATCTTATTCTCTTGGAGCACTTCAGTTCGAGCTACGGATGTGGCACATGCAGCTGACAGAAGGAATCACATGGTTTATTATGTGTTAGTTGAGCTATTGCATGGAGGACTTCAATTAGAACTCATGCATGTGAGTTCTGTGGAGTTGTATGTGGAGTTGATGGAGTTGTGTTCAGTTTGACTTAGTTGAACTAGTTGTATTTAGTCTAACTAAAGAATACACTAGTGATGAGTTGTGTGAATTGATTGTTAATTAATTCACTAATTATTAACTCATAAAGCAACTAAAGAATACATCAGTTAACTTAGTGCATGGACAGTTCAACAGAGGCAGGTGTTAGAGGTAAGTGAAAGGGTGAGTTGTGACTATCAATTGTGCATGAGATTTGCACATGCATGGGATTGAGTTATGCCAATGAGGATTGCGCAGTGTGGGCCAATATCAAGGCAATTATAGCCTGTGCTCACGTGATTTTCAGTGTGGATGATTTTCACTAAGCATTGTGCAGTGGAGGCAGGCAAAGCAGTGAAGGAGATTTGAACCTGTGACTTGTTCAGATCTGAGGTAGTTTTCTGTGTAACAGGTGGAGATAGTACTGAGTACTTGTCAGGAGTATTGTACTATGTATTGTTACATATTCTAAATCATTATAATATACAGATAGTGTGGGGTTTTCAGCTGCATGCTTTCCCCGGGTTACATACTGTGTTAATGTGTGCATGCGATTGATGTTTCATTGTTTTTAATGCTGCTAAATTGATGATCAACGTAGAGGAGGTTACGTATTATGCATGCATTCCGCAATAGTGTATAATTGGGATAATCTCTATGAATAAGTGTTTAATTATTCAAAAATTTTACATGGTATCAGAGCTCTTTGATTTGTAGAAAAAGTTCTACAGGATATCAAAGCGAGGATTGATCATCAGATCTATTATTCAGAAAGTGATTACATTTTATTTCTTCAGGAAGAGTCTGTAATCGGGCCAGGTAGCCTCTGGATTCATCCTTCTTTTGGAAGGTGAGATATCCAGTGAATGCCCATACAGTCAATCTCTGTACGAGAAATACTTTGTTCTCACGAATTTTAGATCAAAAGCGGTTGAGTTTTGAGCTGGTGGAATGGCGCTCAAGGATAAACTTAGAAACATCTAAGTGTGAGAATGGAGACAGTATGCCCCAGTATCTCACGAAGTTCACCCAATGCCGGGATGAGCTGGGAAGTGTGGGGGTGACTGTCAATGATGAGGACTTGGTGAGCTTGGCTCTCCTTGGTCTTTCGAAGAGTTGGCATTCCTATCAGGACTCTGTCAATGGTCGGGAGAAATTGCCAGGATGGGAGAGACTTTGGTCGGATCTTGTGCAAGAGGAGATCAGATGGAGCACCAGAGATAGTTCTTCATCCATGCATGATGAGGAGAACTGTGCCTTAGTGAGTAAGGTGAAGAAGGGGAAGGAGAAGGGTTCTCTTTCCGAATCCAGTTCTTCCAATGATGGGAAGAAGGTTGACAAGTCGAAGGTGAGATGCTTTCGTTGTCATGAGTTGGGCCATTATGCTACTAATTTCCCAAAGAAGAAATCCAAGAAGGGATCTGGGGAAGGATATGAAGGTGAGGCACTTGCTTCGCAGTTTGAGTTGGATTTCACACTCTTCGCATGCATTCATCCATGGTGGGAAGTGGTTGGTTTCTTGACAGTGGAGCTTCTTTCCACATGGCCGGTGACAAAATTTTGTTCAGTACTTTGGAGGAGAAAGATATCCAGATACTCATAGGGATGGGTAATGATGAGAAGTATAGTGTCTCAGGTGTAGGCACGGTTATTTTTTAGAGGGAGCATGGAGATGGCCTTACCTTGATCGATGTCAAGTATGTACCAGGACTGAAGAGAAACTTGGTGTCGATCGCGATGCTGGAAGACAGAGGCTATGATGTAGTCTTCAGTAAGGGAAAGGTTTTCATTAGACACATCATCACTAGACAGGTGAAGTAGATTGGTTCATGGGTCAAGAACCTGTATGCTCTTGAGGTTCAACATGCATGCAAAGGCTTGAGCAGCGAGGCAATTGATGGAGACTTGGTGGTTGAGAGGGAGCGTATATTACCTCTTAACATGCAGAGCCAGAAGAAGTCTCAGACGATTGTGGAGGAGCCACGATTGGTGCAACAGCTTCAGGAGGTTGTGGAGAAGCCACAACAAGGGAAGCTGAGAGGAGATCGAGTAGAGACATCTGCTCATGCAGAGACCTCCAGTAGGGGGAAACTTCGAGCCAGGTGGGCTGAGGGATCGCATGCAGCCATACCTCCAGGTAGGAGGTGGGGTGATGTGGATTGATCGTCGCAAGGAGGAGGGGTAGGATCCTTGAGGTACCCAACCTCTTGGATGAGACCTTGCTACGAGAGACCTGATGTGGAGTAGCATGAACTAACTGATTGGGTAGAGACAGATGCGGATGGAGCGACACAGAGAGCGACAGTGCAGGGAATCCCAGGACAACGCATAACTGGCAGGCTGCAACAATGCGAGAGGCACAAGCGTTTTGCACAGTGCTAGGTGGCACAGAGAAGTGTGCAATGGTGCGAGATGCATGGAGATGTTGCAGTAGCGCAGATGTCAGAGAGGGAGCACTTGTCAGCAGCAGGTAGAGCTTCAGCATCAGAGTATGTTCCTAGCCCAACAGAGTGGTCAGTTGGGAGTGTTTTTGTTCCAAGTGTTGTTGGAGCAAGTGGACCGAGAAAATGTGTTGCATGCAGAACATTCCAGAGTTGCAGGATAGGGGTTGCAGATAATCCATATCTTGTTGAGAGGGAGTGTTGAAAATGCAACAAGATGATGGAGCTTAGTGGAAAGGAGTCGCCTTCACTAAGTGGGCCCGCAGGCTATTTTTGGCACAAAGTCTATTTTTAGACATATGGATCATGGTCTATGAGTTGCAGGATGCTGTTTATGGATGATTGGTCATGTTGGGAAAAATAGATGGACTTCTATTTTTGGTTCACAGCAGAGTGATCAGAGTCTATTTTTAGACTGCCAGGCTAAAAATAGAAACAATCAAATATTATTAGCCCTTAGTAATATTTGGACTCTAAACATTATCTTATTCTCTTGGAGCACTTCAGTTTGAGCTACGGATGTGGCACATGCAGCTGACAAAAGGAATCACGTGGTTTCTTATGTGTTAGTTGAGCTATTGCATGGAGGACTTCAGTTAGAAGTCATGCATGTGAGTTCTGTGGAGTTGGATGTGGAGTTGATGGAGTTGTGTTTAGTTTGACTTAGTTGAACTAGTTGTATTTAGTCTAACTAAAGAATACACTAGTGATGAGTTGTGTGAATTGATTGTTAATTAATTCAATAATTATTAACTCATAAAGCAACTAAAGAATACATCAGTTAACTCAGTGCATGGACAGTTCAACAGAGGCAGTTGTTAGAGGTAAGTGAAAGGGTGAGTTGTGACTATCAGTTGTGCATGAGATTTGCACATGCATGGGATTGAGTTATGCCAATGAGGACTGCGCAGTGTGGGCCAATACCAAGGAATTATAGCCTGTGCTCACGTGATTTTCAGTGTGGATGATTTTCACTAGGCATTGTGCAGTGGAGGCAGGCAAAGCAACAGAGGAGATTTGAACTTGTGACTTGTTCGGATCTGAGCTAGTTTTGTGTGTAACAGGTGGAGATAGTACTGAGTACTTGTGAGGAGTATTGTACTATGTATTGTTACATGTTCTCAATCATTATAATATACAGATAGTGTGGGGTTTTCAGCTGTATGCTTTCCCCGGGTTACACACTGTGTTAATGTGTGCATGCGATTGATGTTTCATTGTTTTTAATGCTGCTAAATTGATGATCAACATAGAGGTGGTTATGTATTATGCATGCATTCCAAAATAGTGTATAATCGGGATAATCTCTGTGAATAAGTGTTTAATTATTCAAAATTTTTACAAACCAAGAGTACAAGATTTCAAAAACACAGTGTGAATTTGATTTGTATGAGTTACATAACTGGATGAAACAAAAATTCATTGACTTCAGTGATGAATTGAGCCTATGGGATTCTTTCCTACCTCAATTCATATTTCCCCAGACTCACCCCTTCCCCAAATTTGTGTCATGGTGTCATTTTAGGTATATTACTAGCCAAAGGGTTGTTTTTGCACATAATAACGATGTTATGTTTACAGTTACAACCCAATCCATTTGTCAACTGTTACAGATTGAATCCTCAACTCCATCACATCCTTTTTTTGTAGAATCCCTCATGGATCTCTACAAAAATCTTACCTTCCCTCAATGAGCTAAGATTTTTGAGATTTTTCTACCTGAAGATGCTAAATTACCTCGAACTAATCCACCTTACCCAACTTCAATGTTTCCAAAAATGACCAAACATATCATTTCAATAATTTCTTATTTGCTAGGTTTTCAATCTGACAAATGGATTGATGACATTATCCTAGGGTTTTTGTCAATATTTTCTAAAGATGAGAAACCTTCTATTATCTTCAATTACAATGAATTCTTAACACAAACTATCCATGATCGGTTCATGAAGTTTTCTACAGAAGGGGATTTCAAACATGCATCAATCCTTGTATATTTGTTTTTTTCTATCAACGAGACAGGTTTTCAATTCCATTGCAAAATTTAGATGAACAGGGAAAACCACAATATGTGATTCATTGGACCTCACTGGTGTGGAAAAATACAAATGAATTCTCTTTCAGTGACTACACAAATAAATTTTTATACACAATTTCCTGTTTACTTAATAGTGATCTAATCCCTAGAATTTCTCCTGAAATTAAAAGGATTCTTCATCTTAGTGAACAAACAAAGAGAGGAGATCGGTATCTATACCATAATTATTCAGAGATTAGAGTGTATGGTTGTGAGCTTCCTCCATACAGGTTGCCAAAGTTTTTACCTATCAGAATTTTTGCACTAGAATACATCACGCAGATGATAAATATGGATGAGCTGCACTTTGCGTCAACTAAGAAAAAGTCCCAATTTAACATCAAAACTCAAGTTGGACCTTTCATCTGTAATTCCAGAACAACAACAAAGGAGGCAGATCTTCTCCTAAAGGAAATGAAATTTAAACTGAGTTTTTCTCGGTCTTATGATCCCTTGGGGATCATTTCCAATCTAAGGGTAGAATAAAAAACTACTCCTTATGCTCATACTCCTAGACCAGAGATTGAGCAGTATATGAACCAAGAAGAGTGGCAAGAGAACACATTGCAGGAAGTAGAAGAGTAAATTTTTATTCCTACAACATCTCAGACTCCAGTTCCCCAAGAAAAACATGCAAAGAGAGTAAGGGAAACTATTTCCCCTTCAATTACAAAAATTCAACAAACAGAGTTTGTGATGTACAAGAAGAAGAAAAAGAATCCTCTTGAAGACTCCTTTCCAGAAGAAATCACACAGACTACACTAGTCCTAACAGGCCCTCATGTTACCACTTTTCCTCGAATTGAAGAAATTTCTACAAGCTCACCAACATCTTCAGCTTCTCATGAGCCATTGGAAACATCCCAAATAAGAGAATTAGCCCATGGTAATACTTAACCAAGAATTTTTGCTAGGTACAAGGAAATCAAAAGGAAAAGTGAAGCATTGAAGACTACCACTTATACAGAATTTTGGAAACAAACTTCAACTTCTCAACACAGATTACATTCTACCTTTGACACTGAAAAAGGGCTGATGCAAATGGCATTCCTTGAACCGAAAATCCCATTTCCCAAGACTGATGAAGACTATAAGAAATCAATCTTTTCCTTTGACACAAAGGAGATTCATCCTATTGACCATATTGATTTACATAAAAAAGTTGGGGAAATGATCTATTCAACTTTAACCAGTTCAACCATGGAAAAATCTAAGTTGCAGGTTTCATTGAGTAATATTCAATCCCAGCTAAAGATGGAAAATATTTCTTCTCTAGCAAAGGATACTAAGATAAAATCTTTGGAGGATCTAGTAATTAAATTGGGATATGATCCCAACAATGTTAAAGTTGTTGAGGAAATGATTAAGAGGAAAAATGCTGACATTCAGGTATTGAGAAAACAATTAAAACTTCCTACTACTGAAGATCCTCAGACTAAAGAGATTGGTGAACTAGAGAAGGAAAAAGAGGACATGTTCAAAATTATAATTGAACAGAACACACAGATACAAAAGATGGAGACAGAATTAGAGACTTTGTTAAAGGAGAAAGAACAACAAGAAACTCAAGCAACAGTTATTCCTTTAGCAACAATTCCAATTACAGGTATTTCAATAGCAGGGGCTTCCACTTCAGCAACTACTACAACAGAAGAGATACAGTCCACTGATTCAACAACTGATCTAGCCAAGGCCATGGGAGATCTATCATTAAAGGGACAGGAAATTGAGAAATTGAAAGCACAACTTCACAACCTCCAAGAACAAAAAATTAAGATTGACAATGCATATGTAGCAGATATCCAAAAAGGTCACATGTTGACTCAAAGAATAGAAACTTTGGAAAATGAATTAGCAATTTCTCAAATGCTTGCACAGGCCAAAGAAAACATATGGCAAGACATAAATGAATCCATGACAGTTTTGTGGCTATCAATTCAAATTTTGTTTGAATAGGAAACATTATTAGAAAAAATCAAAGGAATTAATAATAGAAGTTAAGAAATAATTGGGTAACAAACTAGGAGAAGCAACAACATTAGTCAGGATTTTGAATTCAAAAACAAAAGACGAGCTTGAAGAATATGATATATATGACAAAACTGAAACAATTTGGAGGTTAGAAAGATTCATATCAAAAGGAGTTTAATGTTGCAACTTGAAAACAAATGCCACAATTTAGAAGCCAACCTCCAAAAGTTTCATAGAAAATTTAACGTGATGTATGAAAAGGGACTGCTAGGTTTAAGGGGAATTGGAGATAAGTTGATTACTCTTGAAGAATACCAACGAAGGTTATATTCAATAGCTAGAGACAAAGCAAAATTTTCCAAGATCAGATGGACTATTACAGGGAAGGCTTTCATTGAGGATTTGACTTTTGACTTGTTGATTCAACATGAAATCAAACATTTGTTTGTAGTCATACCCACTTTTCAGAAGTACATTTAATTCGATGAGACTTACAGAAATCTAATCAAAGGCACCATTCTAGATGAGGAAAGATGGGAGAAAATATGTTTACTCATTGATTGAATTAGCAAACAAGTTTTACAACTGTAATTTTGAAGTTTTCAGCAACAACAAGCAGGTTTAGAGGAAGAAGTGAGAAAATAATTAGAAAAGGAAAAACAAAACAACAAATTTTTAGGCCCAGTCATCAGCAACAACCTCAAATTCAGTGCTAGACAACTTAAGTAGTTTTATTTTCTTATTTTTTTCTCTATATTTAGAAATATCTGTGTTTTCAAAATAGAAATTATTTTGTAAATATATTTAGTTTGGAATCTGATATCAAATTTAATATTTTTCTATAAATACTTAGAAATGGTTGAACCATTGTGATAGACTTTTGAGTAGACTTGTATCCTTCAAAGTTATTTCTGAAATAATTAAAGGATTCTAGATTTTTTTTGAAAACAGATTGTGTTCATGTAAGTCTTGCTTTGTTATTATTTTCACTCTGTTTTATCTGCATATGTTTGAAGTTTATGGGAGCTTTGGGTAAGATAATATTGAGTTTCAATTTGTCTGAAATCCCCCATGAAGTTATAATCTATTACAGAGATTAGTTGATTAAACTGTCTGTTTGATTTAACTCCTCTACATCAATAAATTGTCATCTTCCCTTAAGTTTCTTAATATATATTGTTTGGTTGTAAAAGTATTTTACACACATCCACGGTATATGATAGTTAGATAATCTATTTGATGTTTAACAAATCATATAGTTTCTAAATTTTCAACCTTGCACATCTAAATCAAAGCTAAAATACTGTTTAGAGGTGAAGAATCAACCCTTATATTTAATCATAGCTAATTAAGAATTGCACCTATTCAAATAGTTTAGATCTTTAGTCATCCAAAAAACTTTAAAAACCACCAAAACATTTTAGATGCTTTGGGATAATTCCTAACCTAGAATTATCTATGGAGGTACAACAGGTGCCAAGCCGAGATGGCTTGAGTTTTGGCTTGTTTGCAAATTAGACTACTCCATCAACACTATCAGTGATATCTTCAAAGAAATCTCTTCTAAAAGTCACGTGGCAAGTTTCTCCTAAATCAAGCAACCATGCATATTTCCATGAAGCAAGTGAAGCATTAAATAAGTATTTAGTTACTCCAATATCGCAATGTGCCACAACATAATGAGCGGATCCAGTTTCTTTACCTTTCCTTTTATATGATAATTTTCATTTCTCTTTATCCCTGTCATGTCTAATCCTGTCCCATGAAAGCTTACATGTGGAAGAATCATGTCCATTTCTATTTCATTGTATGCAATGAAGATCATATATTTCTCCTTGGTAATGTTGCCACCCTTGCCTCCATTATTCTTCCTTTCATGTCATGTTCTATCACCTCTTCCTCTAGAAGAATCTTGTGCTTTATTCTTCTATTTCTATGCAAGGCATGCAACTTCTTTAGGAGGCTGAGCAACTGTCTTCTTCTTCCCAAAATCCTTCTCTCTTCCAGCAAAATTCTCCACAAGAGAGTCAAAGGAAATCTCCTTAAGTTTTCCACTAGCTTGTAATGACTCAAGATAATGGGAATAAGTGGGATACAATGCCTTGACGAAAGTTATGAGAGGAACATTCATTTTAACACTAATGGCTTTTATATCATGCATAATGACTCTTATTTCAGAGGCTAAGGCAAGGGGATCATCATCTTTTAATTCTAAATTGAAAAGTTTGATCATAAGCTGGACTACTTCCAGCTCATAGTGTGAGTCATATAAATCCTTCAACCTATTCAAGGCTTCAAAAGCATTTGTAAATGACATAATATAATGGCTCACCTCTTCATTGTCTGATGATGCAATAAATGCATAGGCCTTGGTATTCTTGTTCTCCCATATGGAAAGCTCTTTGTCTGAAGTGGGCTTCTCAGGAGGATTGTCAACTTCTCCTTCACATACTCCTTTCGATAACTCATTAAAAATACGGGTATGACTTATCTTCTTGGACCATTCATGATAGTTATTTTTGCCAATGAGAACTACTACAACTATGGAGATGAGTGGATGCATCATAAAAAAATAAGAATTAGAACGAAAATAATCATGATATTGGTAACAAAAACTTATTGGCATTCAACTATAACTTCAAAAAAATCATCAACTAAAGATGCAAACTCTCAATATTCATACTATATATATCTTGCAACATATATACCATCCATATACCATGCAATATATATATATATATATATATATATATATATATAGGTATGCGACCATTTTTAAAAAACTCAACACACAATCAATGGAGCACGACCTTTAAGAAAACGCATGTAGCATATACCATGACCTCAACATAATAAAAATAGATTTTAAATGCATAAAATTTATGACTATCATAAATGATTTGGAATGGAGGGCTTCAACCAACAAACTACACCATAGGCAATGAATGGTTTTGATCGAACTCAACACTAAGGGTTAGGACTATCAAAAATATATGCCCTGATTCATGATTTCCAAAAATCACCATACACAACCCATACAACTAGCTTTTGACCAACGCATATGCTTTCACCATACATAGCCTTTTAAAAAAACTATTTAACACATGATAACATCAACAATAGTATATGCGATAATACATGCCATCAACCATAAAAAAAAATCAACGCATTGTGCCCACTATAATGCATATATCAGCCTTCAAAAATGAGTTAACATAGAGATGTTAATGCATCATGGAATGCGACCCTCGACTTTCAATAGGAAGTTATAGCATACCAGTGTTTGAATGTACATACCATGGCCTTAAAAAATATACAACTAACGCACAACATTCACCATTTAAACACACACAACTCGTTCTTGAACGCAAAATTTGTGCCTCTCTCATCCATTAAATTGAAATGACCATCACACCATCTCCAAACTATTCAAAGCAAAGAACGCTCTTTCCAAACACAGAGAAAATAGGGACATATGACAAACTATGGCAAGGAATAATGGGAGTTACACACAAAGAGAGGCTAATTTGGGCCATGCGTTATGATACCATGTTAGGCCAAATTTGTAATTCTAAATGAAATTGTATTTGTATAAAGAGAAATCATGAATATATACAAGGAGAGGGAGACTATTGAGATTCATCTTCCAATGTCTCTTCATCTTCTTTACTTTTTTATTTACAATATTTGCACTAATTTTCCAATCCCTTAGGCTTAGGTGTCAACAGTTTGTCATCCATCTCGATGCTTTCAGAGTGGAAAAAGTGGAGAAATAAACTTACATGACCATTTTTATGGGCGGGTCCCAGTTTGGCAAATTGGAGTTTGAAACCTTCTAGGAGCATTTTGAGGCATCAAACAATGTTTTTTAGGGGTAAAATTCGACTTTTATTCATTGCATATTTAACTTGTATTCCACACACCTAAACCTTTCCAACGGGGCAAGAATCATCTTAGTGGGAGTCCGTATGCAAATTTATGCCACTTAGAAGTTGACCTTCTTATTTTGACCACTACAATTTGAGAGGATGCCACATCAACCCTAATAACACATGGAAAAGGGGCTAGTCACATGATTATGATGAAGAAGCCTCTAAAAGGGCCCATATAGTAACTCTGGTTAAGGGTTGAGGGAGTCAAACCTAACCAATTGGAGACTACCAGATTGCGTTATAACCGGGCCACTAGGAGGAAAAAGGGTTTTGTTATTTTCGAGAGCATTTATTCCATAGATGAGTAGTGTAGTTGAGAAGGATAGGAAGATATCACATTGAGAGAATTGTGCACTATAGTAACCCACAAGCCACAAGCAATACTTCTTTGTACTCACCTTCCAGCTAGGTTTTAACCCAAAAGGGTTTCTAAGGATATATCTTATGTCAATTATGGTTTGTGAGTTTTTGTTCCATCGTTCTCTATTTTTTGCATCATTATAATTTACATGCATACATTATAAACAATAATTTACAAATCCATAAATATAAAAAATATAAACTCTCATAGCGTAGCGTTGGTTCCCAAATTGTTCTGGCAACTAAGAGCAATCCAAGAACACATTCAACGAGGATATGCATCCTCCTACTTTAGGTTAAAAGGGTTGGCCTCCCTTCGCCTTAGGGGGCATTCCCTATTTCTATTCTAAAAATATGTTCAACAAGCGCGCACACACACACACACACATGGCTAGGTTAATGATACAAAAACTTTTTTAAAAGAAAGAGTAGTTAAGTTTTGAGATTTAACGAAAATTATGTAAATAAATGATTCTTGAACTTGATGTAAACTTCAAGATGCAATTATGATCAATAATGTGAAACAACAAAAGAATATAACATTGTAAAATAAAGAGAATAAATTAAAAAAGAAAATGTAAAACACATGTAATCTCGGTAATAAATTATATTTATTCTAGTAGATGTAAAGAAATAATATCAATATAAAGTATTATGGAATTTCTATTACACAATATTTATTCTAGTCGATGTAAAGAAATAATATCAATATAAAGTATTATGGAATTTCTATTACACAATTTTTTTTTAGGATGTGGTTCACGGACACCTTGGTCAACAGGTGGTCGCTACGTCCACGGAAAAATCTGGGCTAATCGACCCCGAAGGGAATCTAGCCCCGCGGCCCACTATCAAGGCCTAACCCCAAGGGCTTCGGGCAAAATGGACCCTGTGACCTCCCGAATGGCGAGGAACTGATTTTGACCAACTGAGCTAACCCTTGGAGCTATTTCTATTACACAAATTTGATAAATATATATTGAATTATAAAATTCTAAATAATATATATATATATATATATATATATATATATATATATGAGAGTAAATATTCAAGTTATAGTTGTAAAAGAACACAAAATTATGATTTGTAATAATGTTTTTTGTGAAGGGCACAACCAAATATTAATGTCATGCATTGTAAATACAACCTGCAAGCTATCAAAGAAACATGCAATTAGTATAAATATCTAGAAAATGATACAAGTTGAATAATGTAGATCAATATGTCATCTAATCAAGTTAGTCTATTTAAATTGTTCATTGCACTTAAATATAAAACACAAGAGTGAAATAAAGAAAATGAACATTAATTATCAAAACATATAAAGAGTTACATTATGCTAACCTCAATAGTATAAATATCTAGAAAAGGATCCAAGTTGAATAATGTAGATCAATATGTCATCTAATCAAGTTAGTCTATTTAAATTGTTCATTGCACTTGAATATAAAACACAAGAGTGAAATAAAGAAAATGAACATTAATTATCAAAACACATAAAGAGTTACATTATGCTAACCTCAGATAGTATAAATATCTACAAAAGGATCAAAGTTGAATAATGTAGATCAATATGTCATCTAATCAAGTTAGTCTATTTAAATTGTTCATTACACTTGAATATAAAACACAAGAGTGAAATAAAGAAAATAAACATTAATTATCAAAACAAATAAAGAGTTACATTGTTCTTGAATTTGGTTCACACAACATGTGTGTAGGAACCATAGCTGCATAAGTCTCCTCATCTCTAAAGCTTAACCTAAAACTCCTCAAAGCTTAACCCCCCTTCTTCAAATAATCGTTTACATTCTTTTTATACTAAAGGGAGTTAGTTTTCCATTTAGTTTTTATACTTTCCCTAAATAAAATATTAATTAATTACATTAATAATTTCTCTATAACAAAATACATAATCCTTTTAAACCTTCAATGCAACCAACCTTTTCAAATGTCCAAATTACTTTTCGTGCTTTATAAAAGAAAAACAAAACTTACTTTAATATAAAACACATAATAATAACTAAAACTATAATAAATAGATGCTCATCCCATGTCAATCTCACTCCAGAATATGATTTTCATGTACTTTATATGAAATTATTTTTATTTTTATTTTACCATGAGTAACAAAGGAAAAAAATTCTCCATCTATACAAAAACCTTTAAATAAGAAAATGAATGTAATGCAAATGAATTCATTTTCTAGATTTTTAAATGTTGCACAAAATTTGAAATTTACTTTTTTCTTTTTTAAAATGTTGAATTCATGTTTTTCTAATAAAACTACAACAAAATTAATGAACAATGTTTTTCTAATTAACAAAATTAATGAACAATGTTTTTCTAATAAAACTGCAACAAAATTAATGAACAATCATAATTCAAATACACTTGTTCATATTTAACCTGAAAAACAAAAAATCAAAATTCTTAATATGCTATAATCATTTCAGTATATATTTCATATTTTTAAATCATGACCTAATGCCTTTCAATGTTTCTCCCTATTACAAACAAGTTTTCTGTTTGAACAAAATATCCATTCAATTATTAATGATATAAAATATAAGTTTAATAAAATTTCTTTTAAACTTAAAATGAAATAAAATCGGAATAACATACCTTTTAAATTTAAAATATAATTATAAACTCTAAATTTTAATTATATTTAATATAAGCTTTGAATAGGCATAAACTTAAACTTAATAAAGTTTAATTAAATTTTTATATATCTTAAATGAGTTTAATCTTCAGTTTATGTGTGTATATATATATAAAATTTAGTATATGTTTAAATTTATAATTCATAAGTTTTTAATTAAAAGAAAAACAGAAATTTGAAATCAAAGTTAATATCTTGTTGCGTCATTGGAGGAAAGAGAAAAACCTTAGCAGATGAGGCCTGATGTAACGCTGACGGTTGGGAGGTGTTTGGTCAGATGGTTAGTATTCACATCCGGTGGAGAAACGTTTGATGGTTAACATTCAAGTTGGGCTCGATAGCTCTTTATATAGATATGTGTATGGAGTTGTTTATAGAAGTGGAGGAATTGTTTTGTTTGGACGGTTAAAAGTAAGTAGCTGGAATTTTTGTAAATTTATTTATTTATTTATTTTGTGTAAAAACAGTGTTTGAATCATGTTTTTGATAATGGAAATGGATTCAACACTATAAATAACATTTAAGGCACTTGAAATTTTGAAATTTAACCATTGTAATTTATAGATTTACAAAAACTCCTACCCATTTTTTTCAAAATATAACCAAAATTTCCATAACTTTTAAAGCAAAAAAACAATCTCACTAAACTATGACTATAGTCATTACATCAAAGTTTGAGGCTTAATTAAGCGGTGGGGACAAAGAGATTAATGCTTAAGCGGTGGGTTGTACACATTAATAGGGTAATTAAATAAAGTATGTTAATGTTTAATAATAATCCTAAGTGTGTTTAGAGTGGATGTATGTGATATGAGATGAGTGGTTAGTGGGAAGGGAGACAATAAGTGCCTTTACAGAAATTTCATGGTTATTTTAATTTTAATTAATTAATTTTATATTTTAATATAATATTTTTTAATGTTAAGTTTGTGTTTGGTGTGGTAAATATTTAGGAGAATTACATTGTCAAATTGTTTAAAGAAATTTGGGATGTCAGTGTGTATCTAATCATTTTTATCGAGATTACATAAAAAAACTAAAGTCTTATCTATATTGTTATTTGCCAAGAGGAGTATATGTGGCAAAATTGAAACAAAAACCACAAACATTTAAAGCCAAACATTACAACACTGATTAATCTGTAGGGTTTGTTGGTTAGTTAAGGTCTATGTCCTAGGGAGGCTCTACAATTTGTAATAGATCTGACCTGAAAATGTATAAGAATAGAAATCTGCCCAGAGATAACAAGAGAGAAATAGATGAACTTCAGAACTTTATTAATCAAAACCTTTAAGGTAGGGTAACACCATACAATCACTCCTTAAGGAAGGAGAACACTTCACAAGCCATATGCTTGTCCATACAATATTCCTTGACATTCTCAATGGGGAGTCTCTAGCCTCTATATATGATTCATACATAAAATACCATGGGTCATTCCCATGGTTCTCTCAATACCATATATTTAATACCATGGGCTTACCATATAACTATGACCCATCCCATTATTACATTATTCCCTTGGGTACCTTCCTCTGTACCCCATACTATCCCCCCCTAGGTATACTACATTCCACCCCCCTTAAACATGTTTCGTCCCCGAAACATAAGAAGAACACAAATAATAAGATCTACTCAAAAGAGTAGTCCATTAGTACCATGCACGTGCATCTAGCCATCCAAGAGAAAGGTGAACCCTCGATCTAGCTGGTGCCTCGCTCGCTTGAGATGGAAGTTGACCCTGACGGCTCTTCTGTGTTGATGTGTTGTGGGTGGATCGTCACCCCTCTCTATCTGTCATGCGGGGGTTGTTGTCCTTGTTGCTGATTCGTTGCCATCTTGTTGGTTGTTTTCTTGCTGGGTGATGTGGGTGGTGATATGCTGAAGTTTTAACCAATGGTGTATCTTGCTTTAATTCACCACCTAATTGAGCCTGATTGGTATCTGGTACATGTTGTGGCGCCTGTTGTTGTTTCTTATCTTCCAGTATTACTTCAACCACAGATTCCTCATTTGATGTGTCAGACCCTGGAACATCTTCTGCTTCAGCCTCCTTGGACTCTACCTGTTTATTGATGGAAATATCTTGTAATGTAATTTTTTTTTTTTTTTAGTCCAGAGCTTTAGGAATTTCTTCTGCACATTAATATTGATAGTACCAACAGATTCCATTGAAGGGTATCCCAAAACAACATCCACATTAGCCATATCTGAAGCATAAAAATCAGAATGCAATACATACTTATCCATAGAAATCTTCAAATCTTTATAAACTTGAACATCTGCATTATCAACCTGTGTTTTCCATGTGTTTTGCTGGAACTTGCAATTTTTTTGCCAAATTGACATTTATAAGATTTTGCTTGCAATTAGGATTTATAGACACAATGATCTTCTCCTTCTGAATATATCCACGAACTTATAATAAAGAGATACTAGTAGAAAATAACCCCTTACATGTCTCATTCCCCTGTTTTCTAGCATGAGACCATTTGTCTAAAATGAGTTTTTCAAATTCTTCATCCGAAAGTTTGGACCACTGCTTGGTGTCAAGTGAGTTTCACTATATGGTAGCCTCTTCTTTCATACTAAGCGATAGTAAACATTTCCAATGTTTTGGCCATAATGACTTTTCTATTTCTATGAATTCTTCAATAGTAGTACCATTATATTTCCCTGTAAAATATTTCTTGCTAGAAGCCATGAAGATGTTTTGCAAAAAATCACTTGGCGAAAATTTAAAATGGTCACAGTTCAGTCAATATTGCTCAGAATCCTTATTATGACCTATTTTTGGAAATTGAACGACTATTCTGCATCTGCCCATGTGATAGAAATCCTGATCTAGGCACTAGAATTTCAGATTCGCGCTGCAACTGTCCCGCCTTCAGAAAAAAATTCTAAAAAAAAAGCTGATTTTAAATTAGCGATATTTCCCGCATCCGGACTCCGATTTGACCAATTCTTTTTTTGAAATTGGGTAATTTTTCAAGAGGATATCAAATCTGCAATTTTTTTCTCAAAATTCCCCACAAAAATGACAAAAATTAAACAGAGACATTATTCCCTTAGGTACCTCCCTCTGTGCCCCATACTATCCCCCCTAGGTATACTACACAATTGGACCATCCGGCGAATAAACTGGAGCTTAAAATCTAAGATGATGTTGTAGAGTGCATCAAATTCATCTTCAAGGCGCGAAATTATTTGTTGAAGAGCCACTATAATTTCAAAAGCATTACATTCAGATGTCATATGTTGGTACAACTTTACATATAGATCATGAAGTTCAGAGTTAATGGTTGCATGTTATTTTTTTATTGTGGTTGCACATTATGGAAGCTAATGATTCAGATGTTGAAGAACTAAAATCCATGAAAGGGACAAAATGATGCTGGTGCAAAGAGATAAGAACTATATTTGTAGGGAAAAAAGAGAGAATATATGAGGGTAGCCAAGATAATACCTGGTAACTAGTATTCTTCAACAAAGCATCTAGAGAGCATAAACTAAGACATAAGGACAACTTATAGAGACATAGCCTAGCAAAGATGAGAAATCCATTCTCAATTGAGCAACATTGAATATGATAGAGCTAAAGCTTGAGGCAGAGAAGATACCAACACTCTTCTAATGTCTCATAATGTTGAAGGGAATATAGATTGAGACGCTTACCTCCGACCCTAAAAGGGAAAGATTCCAAATCACCCAACAACAAGGATGTTGAGTCAAAACTTGGTTCACATAGTAAAATAAATCCTACATAATTACTTGAAGCTCATCACTAAGATTTCGATTATACCAACACCTAGACGCCACCCTTGACATAGAGGTTACCGATTGCAAATTACACAGAGTATTGAGGATTCTGAACCTACTCCACTCGTAGGATATGAATGTGGCTGAGCTGCCACATCCATATTTATTCTCATCGCACCTAGGGAGACACGCATGAGCTTTATATTCAACATCATTAATTCCATTGCCTCGAGACAAAGTAATCATAAAAAATCAATCTAAGGAGATGCATTTCTTGCAGGCCATGAGATAAGGATTGAGAGTAGATATATTCCACACAGTAACATTTAATTGAGGCACGCTTGCATGAAGCCAATGACCATATAATGCCACGTCAGGCCGATGAAAGGTGGCATATGTAATCATTTGAAGGTGAGTAATTGAACGAGGCACGTTTGCAAAGATGCAATTATTACCAGCCATGGGATCATGATTAAGAGTGTATCTATTCCACACAGTAGCATTTAATTAAGGCACACTTGCATAAAGCCAATAACCATACGCTGCCATGCCAGGTTGACGAAGGGCAACATCTGTAATCATTAGAAGGTGAGCAGGGGACTTAACATAATGGTAAGAGTGAACATAGATGACAAGGTGATAAGAGGATGGGATCGAGGTAGGGAGGGGGCACAATGATTCATGAAGGAGAGAAGTAGGAATAGGGAACATAAGAAATCCAAACATGAAAACGTTAAGGGATTGAGACATACCTACTTATTCCATTGATTTCTATCTGACCTTCACCCAGAAGACAAGCCTTGTTGGCTTGAAGATAAACGTCAAAATTGATACTTATGAGTATATGGAAGAAGGAAGAGTTAGAGAAGGAGAGGAGGATACTTTTGATTCGTTGTGTTGTCTCTCCCAGAGACAACCTTGGATTGCTTACAAGACCAGTTCCTGGGCACATCTAAATTTTATGTCTCTCATATGATCCTCAAGAAACCGTAGGTATCATATGCCTATTCTACACAAAGTAATTACATATATACAAATATACACATAACAACATGGGTTGGTTCCTTCATCCAAGGATATAAGCCATGTCTTTCTGGTATCCTTTCACATATACAACTCACAAGACTAAGGCAAAAACAAGTGGAGGTCAAGTAATCAAGGACTTACAGTTTAATCAAATTTTGCAAAATAATGAAAGAAGAGAAAGAGAATACTAACTCATCACATAGAGCTTGAAACATCAAGAGTTATATACTTATCTGAGCTAAAGATAGACAGGTGGATGTAAGAAGAGTGAATGCTATGATTTCAAGAAGCGCACATTTAAAGATATAATCTCAGACTTGCATACATGCATATGTATTAACTAGTTAACACCAATGAATTTGTAAGAATATAAGAGATATTTCTGGCAGCTACAATTGCTTGAAATTAGAGAGGAAGTGCGAACAAAATGGAAGTTTAACAAAGAAAAAACATATTGTAATACTCGAATATGGGAATCACCACTGTTTCATTCATATTCAGAAATATGTAGATCTAGAATCCATACAACTTCAGAAGCACATGCAGTTTTTTCCTAGAATTCAGAACCTTTCTTCAATGTTTCTTCCTCCCTTTTATAATGAGAGGGAGGACAAGAAAATCAGTTACAGAAAATATCTTTCAGGCTGAAGTTGCAGCTGTCTCTATGAATTGGTGTCTCAGCGTGAATCCTCTAACTATTACAACAGGGGGATTCCTTTCTTGAAAGAAAAACAGAATAACAATACAATGATCACAACAACAAAACAAAATTAGTCCATCGAAACTGAAATGATGGTTTCTGGAAATATCTTCATGCCACTCCTCTTTGCTAGCCTTTTGTCCTGACATGTTCTTGCTAAGTCATGACTGATCCTCTCTCGACCAGTTCCTGGTCACTGTATGCCTTAACCACCGACCCATCACACCTTTTTTCCCTCTGTCCTGCACTATCGACACCTCAATGAAGTGTGACAACTAATTCTCTCACCCTCGGGCCTTTAAACGTTAAAAAACGGATGAAATAGGAAGGCGCCTTTAATTTTCCCCTTAGTCTCTATGCCTTCAGCCCCTTTTATGAATTCCCCCCTAGGACCACAGGCAGAGACCGAAGGTTTTTCTTTGAAGAACTTAAGGCCCTTAATAAACGCACGGGGGCCCTTTTTCTTTATATCGCAATATGCCTCACTGGTCGATTACTCAGACCCAAAATTTTTATAAACTATAGCTCATGAAATATCGCATCTGGGGCCTTCCTTATCGCATTGCAATCGTCGATAAGCTTGAGACTCAGAGCCGCCGATTGCCGATAACCTACTGACATCATTGTCGACATCATCACTGCCATGTGGAAGAGAGAGAAGGGGAGGCCCGACCCTTGGTTTTGCAAGCCATTCCCGTGTTATGTTGTTTTAACCCTCCCTCGACGGTTCAACGTTATATCGCAGATTGGCCCCCCGCTGATAACAATTTGTCTATGCCCCGAGAATCCTGCCGATGGCTGGTTGCAATCTACCCAGGACCCCGATTGCGCTTCATCTCCACACTTAGCCATTTTTTTGGGTTTCCTAAGCTTTCCAAGGAAATCTTCAACATGCTCTAACTTTTGATCCGGAAGTCCATTTTCAGATTTCTATATACTGTTGGAAAAAAATTTCTGAGCACTTGGCAATGGAGAGGGTCTGGTTAAGCTCTGATAGCTTCTGTGGCCTAAAAAATGGCTTTAACTTCATTGCTCTTGGACAATTTTGACCAATAAAACCCACAATGCAGTGAGTGAAAACATGTTGAAACAAAAGGCTTAATGTGTTATCTTTTAGAGGAGTACCACTTCTCAAGTATAAAATAATTAGGAAAGAGTCACCCATAATGATAATGTCTTAGACACCACGATTTTGAGCTTGAGTTATCTCCAAGAAGAGTCCATACGTTTCTGCTTGGTTATTGAATTTTCGTCTAAGTCCCCATGAAAACTTTTCCACAATGTTTCCTTTAGAATTTAGTAATATCCCTCCCCCTCCTACCACCCCTATGTTTTATTTGTATTTGTATTTTTATATTTAATTTTAATTTTTGACTTTTTTTTATATAATTATTTTTAATCATTTTTTTTAAATTACTATAATAATAATTATAATGTTTTTTGCAATTATTATTTATGATTAAATTTTTAATTTCTTATTTTATATAATAATGATTATAATTTATAATGACTATTATAATCCTAATGTTGTGCAAACATGAATATTTTTTCTCTAAAGATTTGAACATGCAATTTTGATCACAGGAATATAAAAATAAGTCATATGATAAGGGAAACGTTAACATAAGGCAAAACCTAAAGAGGTAACATAGTTTTAAAGGGGGTAGAATTTCATGACAACATTAGACTCCTATTAGGGATGGTGCCTCCTTGCGAGGCATCAAGAATTGCAGACCAGGCACCTTTAAATTGAGTATGGAATCATTTTACATTAAGAACAAAACTTTCATTTGTTAACAAGAGAAAGAAAATAACCTTTCAGTGCAACAAAATATAAACATTGACCTATCCTAGGAAAGAGTGAAAATCTTCACATCTAAAGTTTTAACTGATCTACAGTGAGAATGAAACCAAGATTAATCATATGAGATACATAGTATGTAAATACTGATGAGTTCAATGGTTATTCACATATAAGACATTTGTTCATATTTTCAGTCTATTAGGGTAACTATGATAATGATTTTAGGGCATAACGACCATCTTTTGATATATGTCTCAAACTTTGTAAGAGCATTTCAAAACCATAAAAATAGTTGCATTCTTATTGTTATAATTAAAATATTGCAAAAGTTAAGATATTAGTTTAAGATCACAAGGATGACATCCATTTTAAAATAAAATTCAATTGAAGCCATGAGACTAGTTATCATGGTTTATTTTTCTTTTTGTTTCCACTACATGAGTTTAAAAAATCGGGCATTGCTCCGCTGCCAGCGAGCGTCCATAGCCCCAACAAAGTCATCCATTTTCCTGACTAAGAAATGTTATCACTTTTCCATTCACATATAAGCATGAATTGTAGAAGCTTCATTTTTATTTCATCAATTAATTAACTATGTGATGATCATGCATTGGGATTTGACCAAATACCATTGGCCTTGCTCCGCTACCAGCGATCATTCATAGTCTCAGCGGAGATGTCACCATTCCCCATTTTGAAATAATTAATGGGATGATTACGCATTGGGTTGACTCAATACCATAGATATCTCTTTGCTGTCAACGAGCGTTCATATTCCCGACAAAGTTATCAGCATTCCTCATTGTGAAAAATGATTAGCGTCAAGTAGTCATCAATAGTATAGTGGTTAGGGAAGGTCACATGTATGGAGTATGATTGTAACTAACTAGTACAACAAGAGTTTTAATATCATTAGATTTTGTGAAAGCCAAACCTTGTGTTTATATTTTTAGCACTCATAAGGTAATGCAATTCCTCATAATATTTATATGTAAGGAGTACAATAAAATAAGGAGGTAGTCAAGAAACACTGAATATGAAGTTCGAAACTATTAGAGAGATTGATCTGAACTTAAAGAGGAATGCAACAAATCACAAATATAACCATAAAAAAAAAGATGGAGTACAAATAACACTTCATTTCATTAATATCAAATAACTGAAATATGCTTACAAACATAAATGGAAATAAACTAGCTCGGGCGATGGTAGCTTATCTCTGAGAAGAGATGTGGTGGCTACAGGCCTCTGAACTATGTTACAATGAGGCTGGAAGGTCTATTTATTATTGAGAAATAATGAAAAACCCTGAACATCCAAGAACCTAACCCTAGGAGATGAAGAGCCAAAACTGTGGGCCCTGTTAGCACTCCAGGAAACTCTCCTAGGTTGTAGCTCGGAGATGCCTGGTAAAATATAATCTTCAATATCGTTCTATGAACTATTGAAATGGATTGGGGTTTGGATCAAGTCAGATGACTGTTTCAACTCTGTTTTCACTCAAGACATGCATGAACACCCTCAGCTTGACAAGGCTTTTGACCACTAATGCTCAATAGTTTATAGATTCAATGAATAGAGGGAGAATCCTGACTGTACCAGCAGATACATACACAAACACATATGAATGGCTAGCTACATAAAGTAAATGAAGCTTGCAAATCTAATTTATCAACGCAGAGATAAGATGACAGTTATCTGGCATTAGACACAGAAGAAAACATGAATAACCTATTGAAGTGCAAGCTTAGAAAAAAGGAAAAAATGGTGATTGAACATGTAACAACAAAAGAAGCTTGTATTACTAGAATGAAGATGAGACATTGGGAGGAACAGAGTATCCATAGTCTCCAAAAGTTGAACCCTTAATACTTCGAACTTTGAGCCATTTATAGGCTTTTTACAATGCTCTCGAACCCTCTAAGGCTCGAGATGTCTTAATCTATCCCCTCTGTCTTCTAACTACTTGATGCCATAACTAGACAAACATGAGCTCAGAGGGATCTTTTTCTAACAAACACAGTGACCAAATTCTAGTAATTTCGCTGCGTTGTCAGGTGGCTCACTCATGCCAGCAATGCTCCATGATCACTTCTGTTGGTTCGGCTGCATCGTGCTGTTGCTTTTTCCCCCTTCCGGCCATGCATTCCATTATTTCAGTTCAACTGTCCATCTGTGAAAAACACTATCAGAGCCAACAAATTTCTTCCCCGGGTGACTGATGGGAAGTGGGGTACGGGAGCACTTGGGCCATTGGATGGTGTGAATCGACGGTCGAGGTGAACTATGGTGATGGTGAATGAGGGTCGTTGGATTGGGAGGAATGGGTGGAGGAGAACAATCACTGAAGGCTTGAAGTCATGGCGGGAGCGGAATAAGTCCAAGCTGTCAGATCTCAGATCGGTAGATCGAACGACTATCGGGTGGAGGAGGTTCTCGAAGGATAACGCTTGGGAGCGGTTTTCTTAGGCAGAAATGGTTTATTTCGGGCGGTCATCGGGCGGTAAGCGATAAAGGATGGATTCCACCCGATTCCATTCATCAGGCGCCATGTAACAATGGAGGAGAGAGAGAAAACCACTTTTATCGGGTGGGTATCCCTCTCACTTGTTGCCCGAGAGATATGCGCGATAGCCGTTAGATCTGGTGGAAAATATCTAATGGTGGTGAATGGTCAAGCATATAGCGTCGGTCGGGTGAAGTGCGGACTGTCAGATCAATGGGAAGATCGACAGCGGGGATCGGAGAATGGAGAGCGCAGCGGAAAGGAGATGAACCGAGAGTGGACGTCCGATATTTATGAGTGCGGGTGTATAATTCTTGAGGTCCGAATTATGGCCAAAGCGACGAAAGAGGAGACGTGGACCATCGGAGCTAAAACAGGGGACATTTCTGTTAAAATAGCAGCAGTGCACCTTAGGGCTAACACTGGCTCCTTCTGGGGATGAAAACCTTCCTGTGAGGTTTCAAGAACTGCAGACTAGTGCCTTTCCAGTGACAACCAAAACAAAATTATCTCCTAGTGTTCCATTGGGCATGGAGTTTATTTTCATAAAAAACAAAACTAAAAAAACCTATTACAATATTAAGGCCTTAAAGCCTCATATGAAGTAAAGTTTCAAAAACCACCCATTGACTAGGCCATCAAAAACACCTTCCCCCTCTAAATTGTGCAGAATAAAAGTATCGTTCATCTGAACTTGAGCAATGACAAACGGTCCCGTCCATAAGGCATCAAATTTACCATGGTTGCCCTTCTTTTCCTTCAATGCATCCCATTTGAGAACCTAGTCACCAACCTAAAAACTGTCCATTTTTGCCTTTCTATCAAAGGTTTCTTTGATCTTCTTCTGATGAATTCTTGACTTCTCAACTAGTGGTTCTCTGATTCATTGTAATTCAACCAAGTTACTCATTCTCCTCGCCATGTCGTTCTCTTCATCCTGTTCTTCTTGAAAGAATTTGGCCACAGGGAGAATCAGCTGGATAGGAAAAACAACATCAGCGCCATAAACCAGCTTAAATGGAGAATTTCCTATGGACTTCTTGTTGGTAACTCTGTCAGCCCACAGTGCAAACTTCAACTTGGAATCCCAGTGCTTTTTGTTATCCTCCAGCAGTTTTTTGATTATCCTTACAAGACTCTTGTTAGATGATTTTGCCAGGCCATTTCCTTGAGGATAATATGATGTAGAATGCACCAATTGAATGCCCATGGATTCACACATGGCCACCAATTCTTCTGCCCTGAAAGCTACTGAATTATCAATGACTAGTTTGGTTGGGCAACCAAATCTAGTGAAAATATTCTCATTCAAGAACTTTATGATAACCTGATGATTAGCATTTTTAGTGGGTATAGCCTCAATCCATTTGGTAAAATAATTAGTGGCTACCAAGATCCATTGTGATGGCCACTGGAATGTGGATTGATCTCACCTATGAAGTCCAGGCCCCATTTCTAGAAGGGACCATTGGCGTGTACTGGCTTCAAGGGCAGAGATTTTAGTTGTTGTCTTCCTACAAACCTCTGACATTTGTCATAAGACTTCACAAAAGAAAACACATCAGAGAACAGAGTAGGCCAATAATACCCAGCTCTCAGGATCTTGTGGGTTGTGGTTTTCCAATAATGATGCCCTCCATAGATGCTAGAATGGAACTGGTGCATGAATTCCACAGATTGTCCTTTGTCTATACATCTCAAGAGGATCCCTGATGGGTCTTTCCAATAAAGCAGGTTTTTATTAATGCATAATTTTGTTGATCTGAGCTTAATGGCCCCGGCTTGACTTGAGCTATGCCTTGGAGGGACTTCTACCTTTTGCAAAAATGAACTACACTGGAATACCATTCACAGGTGGCTAGATTTTTAGCCAAACACTGATTTTGCTCTTGCTCTTCTACTGCTTCCTCTGTCCGCTCACCACTTGAATTTGAACCCATGCAATTTATGTCTAACAATTTGCAATTTTCCTCAGCCATAAGCTTAGCCAAGCCCAGGCCTTTGACAAGATTGGCGGGCTTCACCTCTATGTTGAACCCTATGAATTTTGCAATCAATTTAGCTCTCTTTCCATCAATATCTGGCTGAGTTAGAACATCTTTTACTAAGGTTGAAGGTACATATGCAATCACTTTGGAATGCAAAATATAAATTTTGAATGCCTTTAAAGATTTTATGAGAGCATAAGCTTGTTTTTCAATAACGTCATACCTTAGTTCAACATACCTCAGAGTTTTGCTGAAAAAGGCCATAGGTGCTTTACACCTTCATCATTTTTCTGCAATAGAACTGTTGCAAGTGTATCATAAGAGTAAAAAGAGAAGATATAAAACTCCCTGGTATAATCTGGACTGATTGGAGTGGGAGCTTCCATGATAGCTTGTTTGATGGCTTCAAAAGAGCTTCTTGCACCATCTGTCCATTTTATTTCTGATCCTTTCTTCAACATGGAAGTGATGTGCTTCACTAGCTTTGCAAATTTTGGAATAAACCTCCTGACAAAGTTAATCTTACCCAGGAAAGATTGAATGTCCCTTTTTGACCTTGGGATGGACAATGTCTGAATTGCTTGAACTCTTGCTGGATCGATCTTCACACCTTCAGCAGAAACAATATGTCCCAGAAGTTTGCCTTCTTCTAGAGAAAACTGTGACTTCTTTGGGTTCATAGAAATTCCAAACTGTCTGCACTTTAGAAACACCTTCTTCAAATGCTGCAAATGGTCCTTGTGACTGCTGGAAAAGACTGTTATGTCATCAAGGTACATAAGGACAAACTTGTCCTTCTCTTCCACAAGGGCTATGTCCATGGCCCTCTGAAAAAGTAGCCCCAACATTCATCAATCCAAAAGGCATCTTGGAGTACATGAAGTGGCCCAAGGAGTAGTGAAGGCGGTCTTTTCTTGATCTTCTCGATGTACAACAATCTGACTGTAACCTGAAAATCCATCTAAGAAATACATGACTCTAGCCCCTGAAACTTTTTGCAACAAGTGTTCCATCTTAGGTAGGGGGTAGTTGTCTTTTTTAGAGCATTTGTTTAGATTCCTGAAGTCAACACAAAGCCTGATTTCTCCATTCTTCTTTCTTACTACCACAAGGTTAGCTATCCACTTTGAATACCTTAGGGGAACTATGATCTTGGCATCCAACAACTTCTTGATTTCATTTTCAATCAAAGGCAATAAGAGAGGGCTGATAGATCTTAATTTCTGCTTAAAAGGGATGGTGTTCTTCTCTAGTGGAATCTTATGCTGGATGATGTTGGTGTCATAGGTCTTAAGATCACTATACTCCCAAGCAAAAATATCAGCAAATTGTTTCATTAGGGTGCAATACTCGGAACTTTGGGTAGAAGACAAGTGAGTGGACAGATTTATGTACTTTGGATGAGCTGGACTCCCTACATTATGTCTATGAACTGCAGACTCATTTTCTTTTTTGGCAGGCCTATAAGGTACATCATTATGATCAAACAACTTCTCTAGGGGCACTAATCCTTTGGGTATATGGTTACTAGGTAGCTGAACAATGCTATCCTGACCAATCTTGTCCTTTAGCTTGGACTAGTTGTATTCTTCAATGGTTTCGTTTTCTTGGTCAATGTGCATTTCAGAAAATTCATCAATGACTTGTAAAAACCTATTAATTTCATCATCTTCTTCAAAAACTTTCAGTATTTGACATTGTCAGGCAGAGATGGTCTATATTTCACGTAAACTTCATAAGTCAATTTAGGGGGAAAAGGAGGAATAAATGTGCTAGCAGACACGGCAAGGGAATCAACAAGCTGGCTCTTTATTCTAGGGATGTAAGAAATGTTGAAACTATTAAAAGAACCCTTGAGTTGCCATACCTCATCTCTATATGCTTTCAGCCTTGGATGCTTTGCTTGGAAAGTTTTGTTGACCTGCTGAATGATAAGGTTTGCATCTCCAAACACCTTTAGACCTTTTATGCCCATTTCTTTAGCAGCGTTTAATCCCACTATCAAGGCTTCGTACTCTGCTATGTTATTTGTGACCTGAAAAGTTAACTTGAAAGATAAATGAATGCATTCTTGTGTGGGGGACACAAGGACTACACCTGCCCCTGCAGCTTCCTTAGAGCAAGCTCCATCAAAGAACATGTCCCAAATTTGTGGGCCTTCTTCCTCTGTGATCTGGCAAACCAGTTTCTTAAGTTGCATGGAGGCCAACTGAGATTCTTCAATCTAAAGAATACAGGCTCCAAAATCAGTGTCGACAGCATAGATGGGATGATTAGTGGGATTCCTTTCATCACTAATGATATAAGCCAATTGAGCTTCTCTGTATAATCTCCTACTCTCACCTCTGAAAACTGGGACAGTAGCATAGGACAGATCATTTTGCAATGTTCCACCTAATCTCTTGATCCAACCTTTGGAAAGCAACATGCCAAACTTGGGGGGTACATCTGCTACCACAATATCCATCATCATGCTCTTCATGGGCAGTTGAGACAAGGTGATGGCTAGGTCTTTGATTAATCCCAAACATTTCACTTTTCTAGAGTCAAAAGAAAACAGGTCATGATAAGACTTGGTAATGTCAAGACCCAACTCATCCATGACAGCCTTGGGCATTAGATTATGGCTGGCTCCTATGTCTAGAAGGCAGTTGTGAAGGATTTTGTCATGAATAGTCAAAGAGACATAGAATGATGGGGAGCTGTCATCACAATTTTCAATCATTGGGCTGAGAACAACAACTGGTTTGTCGTCTTGTAGATTTACATAGTCAGTGGAGGCTTGGATGGCTTTAGGCTCAAGGGCCTCGAGGATAGATCTCTTGAAGGACTCATTCTTCACTAGTTCAATCAGAGGTATAAGTATGCTTAGCTTCTGAATTTCTGATTCAAAATTGAAAGGAGAAGGAGACTTGTCAAGGCCTCTTACCTCGTGAGCTGGAGCTTTAAGGATGATGGGATCAACTGCCGGTCGTTTCTGCTTTTTAGCTTGCTGTATTGCAAGGATAGAAGCTCTCTGAACATGAGTTTCCTTGGCATTATTCATCTTCGACCTCAGATCATATCTGTGTTGATCATCAGTTTGCAGAACAGCTCCACCATCCCACTCTTGGCTGATCTGGTCATTGAATAATGACTTTTCATAGGCAGCTGAGGTAAAAAAGGAGGCACTGCCTTTGTCTTCCAGACAATGGATCTCATCATCTTCTTCAAACTGCTCTTCTTCCATGACTACATTTTGGAAAGGGGTCTTCACCCTTTGGTCTTCATTGGCATCTTTGCTTCTTTGTAGAATCTGCAACTGCTCATTAGCTCTTCTATATGGATTTGGATTTCTAGGAGAAAAGGTATTAGGAACTCTTCCTTTCCTAGGGTGCTGCTCAACCTTTAATTTGGAGATTTCAGAGGCTAATGACTCTATCATCTTGGTCATTTTATCTATCTTGGGATCTGAATATGATGAAGATTCGCCCCTCTGTCTCCTTCTATCAACATTCCCCTTGAGCTTCTCTGCAGCCATGATGTTTGATTCTACTTCCAAGGCTGCATCCTGCATATCAGCCAAGGTAGCACATCGTCTCTCCCTCAATAGTAGACAAAAGTTAGAATCAAAGGCACTGGCATAGGTGAGTTTAGCAGAGGTAGTGGTGGGTTTTACTTCAGCTGGTATCTTGTTGTACATGCAGTTAAACCTCTTATTAAAATCAAACAACAACTCACCATTTTCCCTCTTTAAGTTCCCAAAATCGGTGTGGTAGTAGAGTAGATCCTTCTTACCCCCCCAATGCTTTAGGAATGTATCATTTAAAGCCTCAATATCTGCTATAGACCCTGGGGTCAGTTCTCTGAACCATTTTCTAGCCTCTCCATCTAGACTTTGGACAAAGACTCTCATCCATACATCATCTTCACTAATGTCCAGGTTATCAGCATAGCTATAGAATGATTCAAGATGTTCCTTGGCTGTAACACCTTTAGTCCCAGTGAACTTAGGCATATACTTTTGATATTCTCCAGTAGGCATGGCATTCAAAGGAGTGGGCAGTACTAGAGGTACATACCTAGCAGCTATGATTCTTTCCATTTTGGTAGGTGTTGCCATAGCTGTGGTGGCTATAAGGGTACTGGAAGTCTGAATGACAAAGGGTTGAGGAGTGACTAATAGGACTAAAGGAGTATGATGGATAGGAGGAGAGGCTTCCTTTGGGCTTAGAACGAAAGGAGAAACTAAAGAATAAGGAGCTCTATGAATCTTTGAGATTTTTTCTTCACTGCTAGTATTAGATGCTATACTCTCAACATGTATTTGTTCTATTATAGGATTTTCTTGAAGAGATATAGAATATTGTTTAGAGCTACCTGAACCTGATGCTCCTTTCTACAATGCCTTTCTTTCTTTGATGATTTTTTCAAGGTCAGGTACTGGGTCAGCTCGTGGCTTCTGAGGATTTCTCTGAGTATGCCTCACAAACTGAGCTAGAACTATGGAGTGGAGTCGCCAAGAGGTTCGTCCTCCAGTAGAGTTTCCAGATAGATGACTACAACCCAAATAGTGTCCAGGATTTGTCTATCATCAAAGCTGGATCTGTGTCGTCCCTCAGGGAAGCTGAGCTTCAGTCTCCTCTCCCTAGTAATGGCGCAAATTATGTTATCACTCCAGGAAACTCTCCTAGGTTGTATCTTGGAGATGCCTGGTAACATATAATCTTCAATATTGTTCTCTAAACTATTGGAATGGATTGGGGTTTGGATCAAGTCAAATGACTGTTTCAACTCTATTTTCACTCAAGACATGCATGAGCACCCTTAGCTTGACAAGGCTTTCGACCACTAATGCTCAATAGTTTATAGATTCAATGAATAGATGGAGAATCCTGACTGTACCAGTAGATACATACATAAACACATATGAATGGCTAGCTACAAAAAGTAAATGAAGCTTGCAAATCTAATTTATCAATGCAGAGATAAGATGACAGTTATCTGGCATTAGACACAGAAGAAAACATGAATAACCTATTCAAGTGCAAGCTTAGAACAGAGGAGAAGATGACAATTGAACATGTAACAGCAAAAGAAGCTTGTATTACTGGAATGAAGATGAGACGCTGGGAGGAACAGAGTATCCACAGTCTCCAAAAGTTGAACCCTTAATACTTCAAACTTTCAGCCATTTATAGGCTTTTTACAATGCTCTCGAACCCTCTGAGGCTCGAGATGTCTTAATCTATCCCCTCTGTCTTCTAACTACTTGATGCCATAACTAGACAAACATGAGCTCAGCGGGCTCTTTTTCTAAAAATCATAGTAACCAAATTCTAGTAATTTCGCCGCACTGTTAGGTGGCTCGCTTGTGCTACCGATGCTCCATGATCACTTCTGTTGGTTTGGCTGCATCGTGCTGTTGCTTTTTTCCCCTTCCGGCCATGCATTCTGTTGTTTCAGTTCAACTGTCCGTCTGTGAAAAACACTGTCACAGCCAACAAATTTCTTCCCCGGGTGACTAATGGGAAGTGGGGTACGGGAGCACTTGGGCCGTTGGATGGTGTGAATCGACGGTCGAGGTGAACTATGGTGATAGTGAACGAGGGTTGTTAGATTGGGAGGAATGGGTGGAGGAGATCAATCGCCAAAGGCTTGAAGTCAAGGCGGGAGCAGAATAAGTCCGAGCCATCAGATCTCAGATCGGTAGATCGAACGGCTATCGGGCGGAGAAGGTGCTCGAAGGATAATGCCCTGGAGTGGTCTTCTTAGGTGGCAATGGTTTTTTTCGGGTGATCATCGGGTAGTAAGTGGTAAAGGTTGGAGCCCACTCGATTCCATTCATCGGGTGCCATGTAGCAGCGAAGGAGAGAGAGAAAGCTGCTTTTATCGGGCGGGTATCCCTCTCACTTGTTGCCTGAGCGCTATGCGTGATAGCCGTTAGATCTAGTGGAAAAGATATAACGGTGGTGAATGGTCGAGCATATAGTGTCGATTGGGTGAAGTGCGGACCGTCAGATCAGTGGGAAGATCGACGGCGGGGATCGGAGAATGGAGAGCGCAGTGGAAAGGAGATGAACTGAGAGCGGACCCGCCAATATTTATGAGCGCGGGTGTATAATTCTTGAAGTCTGGCTTATGGCCAAAGTGGCGCAAGAGGAGACGTGGACCATCGGAGCTAAAACAGGGGACATTTCCGTTAAAATAGCAGCAATGCACCTTAGGGCTAACAGACCCTGCTTGGGTAAATTGGTACATCAACTTCCTGGGGTCGTAACTTTGGCATACGATCTCTGTTTGGCTATCATAATACCTCGTTTCGAAGATCTCGAAGAGGATGCCGAAAACAAATCAATATATAAGTTTGGGACTTTTTTGGTCTCTTTGTTTTCCCTAAAAACACCTTTTAGTCCCTTAAAACAACTCCGAAAGTTTAGGACTCGAAAAAATGCCAAAAATAATATGTTGTGCTACAATTAAGGATACTGAAAAGAAACAACGGTGGGGGCGCAAGTGGAATAGACAGGTGGCCACCAATATCCACCTGGATCAGTCTTCCCCTCTTAGGAAATAATGGTCCCCATTGCGTTGAGTGCCTCCATGAAATGGGGAAACTTCTACTGAACTTGGTCCCTGGTGAGCCATTTGCCTTGGTGCAGGAGTTGGCCAACTTTGACAACCTGATACAGTTGGATCTTCTGTTGGCGAGTGTACTTGATCTATGTGTCCATGATTCAATCAGTTGTGGCATGTTCCATGTAGTTTGGGTTTAACTTTGTTGGCATGAGTTGTTTCGAGCAATGTCGGATGTGTCCAACGATGTTGGAAAGTATGGTCGAAGGCTGTCTACATTGACAATTGGACGCAAACCAAGGAATGGTGGAATGCTGAGCTCAAAAGAATTCCCCCCCACAACCTTCATGATGGTGTATGGCCCATATCAGAGCAGGCGAAGCTTGCGGTGGTGTCCAGTGAGATGCTCTTTCTGCAAATGTAGCCAAACTTTGTCGCCCACCTTGAACTTGTGCAGAACCTGATGCTGGTCATGACGATGTTTGTACCTAGCATTGACTCTATCAGATATATCAAGGACCTGCTGGCGAATGTGTTATATGCGCTCAATGAAGTTAGCCCTGTTAGCTTCACACTAGACGTGAGTCGAATATCCCTGAGTAGTTGACAATAGTATGGCCACATCGATGGTACATAATCGCTAAAATCGTAGCCCTACCTAAAAGGGCTTGTGGCCCGTTGAGTTGTGGAGAGCTCTGTTGTAGCTGTGATGGACATAAGAGAGGCTTTCATCCCATGTATGTGGATGCTTTTAGTTATACATGCGCATAATGTTTACATTCATCATGTTGACAACCTTTGTTTGATCATTAGTTTGGGCATGGAAAGTCATGGACCTAGTAAGTTTGGTATCCAACATTGACCAGAGACTTAACCAAAATGCACTTAGAAATTTGTTGTCCTGATCTGAGACAATAGACTGTGGGATCCCAAAGTGTACCCACACTTGCTCGAAGAAGAGCTTAGCAGTGACCTCTATTGTGATACTCTTCTTGCAGGCCGCCATAATGGTCATCTTAGAGAATTCGCTACGACCATGAAAACACAGTCGTTGTCGTGTTTACAAGAAGGAAGGCCTGACATGTAATCCATGGAGATGGATTCCCAAGGTCGACTAGGAGTAGGAAGATGAGTATATAGGCCTTAATTCTTGATGGGTGGTTTGACAATGGCATAGGTAGTGCAGGATTTAATGTACCTCCCAACATCCTGATGAAGATTCGGCCAATAAAAATACTTTTGTAGTACTACCATTGTTTTCTCTACTATGAAATGTCTAGTGACCTGATTGTAGTGCGCCTCCCAAATCATCTTGTCACAATCGCTTGAAGGAACACATATGTGTCCCAGGTGGCATAACAATGCATCATGGAGGTGAAAATTTGGAACTTTCTTACCTTCCTAGAGTGTCAGGTAAGTGTTGCCGAATTCTGGACCACTCTTGTAAAGATGCGGCCACCTCGAAGTTTCGTGCCCACAAGAGTCAAGCACAATGATCAACGCGATGACTTGTGGTCGGCATAGGAAGTCTGCAACATTATTGGTGTTGTCCTTCTTGCACTTAATGTTCAAATGGAAGTGTTGTAGGTATGTGGACCATTTCTGATGGTGATCATTCTACAACTTCCCTTGTGTCTGTATGAACTACAAGGGTCGATGGTCCGTGTGGATGACTGTTTCCTTCCCTAAAATGTAATGCTTCCATTGATGACAGTCCTGCATAATGGAATACATTTCTTTGTCGTAGGTGGGATACTTTTAGACTGTTTATGAAAGTATCTCACTGTGGTAAGCCATTAGATGCCCCTGCTGAGTAAGAACTGCACCAATAGCATAGTCGGGGGCATATATCTCAATCTCAAATGGTTGTTGCAGGTCTGGTAATGTGAGCATTGGTGCAGAGCAGAGGTGCTATTTCAACTCAATAAACACCTTCTGTTGGGTTTCAAACCAAAAGAACTTTGCTTTCACTCTGCCCTTAGTGAGTTGACTTAAAGGCCAAGTGATATGAGAGAACCCCAATACGAACCTGTGGTAGAAATTGGCAAGCCCAAGAAAGCTGCAAAGCTTTGTTAGAGTGGTTGGGGCTAGCCAATCCCGAATGACTTGTATCTTGGCTGGGTCCACATGCACACCCTTCTTGCCAATGATGTACCCTAAATATTGAACCCGGTTCATGCCAAAGTGCACTTATCCAGATTGGCACACAACTTGTGTTGTCGCAGGGTTTGAAGGACCTATCGAATATGGTGGAGGTGCTCTTCCCAACTATGGCTGAAGATCAAGATGTCATCTAAATACACCACGATGAATGCATTGTTGAAGGGTTGCAAGATGTCATCCATCAACCTCATGAAGGTTGTGGGGGCATTCGTCAACCCGAAATGCATGACCAACCATTCGAAAAGGCCCTCCTTGGATTTGAAGGCAATCTTCCACACATTAGAGGGTTTGGTAGGCACCTGGTGATAACCAGACTTAAAGTCAATTTTGTTGAAATATTTAACCCCCTTGAGCTGTTTCAAAAGGTCATCAATCCATGGGATTGGGTACCTATTCAAGACATTTATCTTGTTCAGCACCCGATAGTCAATACAAAGTCCCCAGGTCTCATCCTTCTTTTGTACGAATACAATTGAGCTCCCATAGAGTGACGAGCTTGGCTTGATGTGCCCTTTTTGTAATAACTCCTGAATCTACCTCTTGATCTCATCGTTCTCCGGAATAGAGTGTCGATTGATCAGTTCATTGGGTAGTGGTGCGCCTGGGGTCAGATTGATGGAATGCTAGACCTGAAAATGCAGAGGTACCCCCATAGGTGAGGTGAAAATATACCTGTACTCCTTCACGACCTTGTCCATCTACTGCTGTTGTACAAAGGAGCCCTGTTTGGAAGTCGTGGCCACAATCTTCTTCTTGCCTTGAGGGAGAATCATAAGGAAAACAAATTTCTTGATTTGTGAAATGATCTTACTGCATTGCTTTGCAGAGATTAAATAGATGGTGGTAGGTGGGGATACGTCCGATATCCTGTACAACTTGTTGGCAAAAGTAATAATCATAGAGCGAGGTCTAGACTCATCTACAACATGTCGCTTCCACAAGTATGGTTTTCTTGATAATAGATCACAAGCCTCAAGAGGAGAAACATCATACAATACCTCATCTGTGAAGGGCTTGATGTTGGAGGGAAGGCGACACTGTTGACTGACGCAAAGATCTTGTCCTTGGTGAAGCCACCCGATGGTGTACGACTGCAGATGTGTTGTAGTCGATAGACCCAGCTGCTTCAGGACCTCTTCTGAAATGAGGTTCTTTTGGCTCCTGTTGTCGCCAATGAATTGCAGCGGAGAACTCTTCACCCACATCTATGAGTGGAAGAGGTATTCCCCCTCATCTAGACGTTTAGGCTCGTTCTTCTAGATCTTGGTGGTGGCCACAGTGGCACTAGGCTCCACGTCAATGATCTGCTTCCCTTTGTCATTCCCCTTGTCAGGTTCTGATTCAGAGTCGGAACATGTGTATGGTTCGGAAGCCTTCATGTCAACCACAGGTGACTACTTGGCCCGACACTCACTTGTGTTGTGAGTGGAGCTCTTATGGAACTCACACCCTTTTCCTGTGTCCTTCATCTTTGGGGTGTTATTCTTTGCTTGAGGCTTCGGCGAGTTGTCCTGGGTCTCCCTGCCTTGGATTTTTCCTTTGCTCTGTGGTGGGTGTCTTTCCCTTGCTTCGGATTCACAGATCCAAAGTCTTGCTTCTTCTGTTTAAAGTTCTGTTCAATCTTGACAGCGTATCGGTAATCCATGCCGAGCGAGGAGATGTCCATGAACTTCATATCGTCTTTCATATATATGTGTAGAAAGTCGCGGTACTTGAGTACTAAATGGCGCTCATAATGCTTGATACCCAACTTCGTGTGAAGAGTCTGAAAAATATTGGTAAACTTCGGCACATCTTATTCCCTTCTCCCGCAACGTGGTCCACTTTATGTATTTATCCTCATAGCTCCCGATAGTGTAGTACTACTCCTTGGTTGCGTCCTAGAATGAATTCCAAGTGGGTGCGACAGAAAATAGTGAGGGTGTAATTTTGTCCTTATTCTCACAGTATGTTTCCCACCAGTCCTTGACGTGGGGCACTACTTTGAGAAGTGCAAAAGTAATCTTTTCCCAACTGGAAAAATGATGAACAAAAAAATATCCTTCTAGAAATTTTAACCATTTATCTATGGCATCTGCATCTATCTGACCTTCAAATATGGGGATGTCAAAGTTAACTTGCACCTTAAAGGGTGTGTCGCTTCCAGAGTGACTGCTGGAAGACGATGTGTCGTCTTTGGGTAGCTGCTGAAGGATCTGGGAAAATTTGTCCATCATCTTGTTCCTCTATCGCTCGAGGGATTCTTTGAGCAAGATTTTGAAAGGATCTCATGCCCCCTCATCTTTCTTCTCTTTCACCATGGGAGGCCGTTGGGATTTGCGAGGCTCGTTTTGCAAAGGTTTGACCTGTTCGAGCCCTAATTCCTTATATCCCGACCTTGTTGGGGACATGCAAATAAAAACAGAGAAAGAGAAACCCGCTTTGATACCACTGATTCGAACTTAAACAGGAACACAAAAAATCAAAGATATAACCATAAATACAAAGATACAATAGGAATAACACTTCATTTCATTAATATCAAATAACTGAAATATGCTTACAAACAGAAAAATAAATAAACTAGCTCCGGCGATGGTAGCTTATCTTTGAGAAGAGATGTGACGGCTACATATCTTTGAAATGTGTGACAATGAGGCTCGAAGGCCTATTTATTATTGAGAAACAATGGAAAACCCTAAACTTCCAAGAACTTAACCCTAGGAGATGAAGCACCAAAATTGTGGGCCCTATTTGTGTAAATTGGTACATACTCTTCCTAGGGTCGTAACTTTGGCATTCGATCTCTGTTTAGCTATCATAATACCTCATTTTGAAGATATCGAAAAAGAGGCCGAAAACAAATGGTTACACCTATTTGAGATTATTTTGGTCTCTTCGTTTTCCCTAAAAACGCCGTTTTAGTCCCTCAAAATGGCTCCGGAAGTTTAGGGAGCGAAAAACTACTAAAAATAGTAAGTTGTGCTAAAATTAAAGAAACTGAAAAGAAACAACGATGTGGGTGCAAGTGGAATAGGCGGGTGGCCACCAATATCCACCTGGATCAGTCCTCCCCCTTAGGAAGCAATGGTCCCCATTGTGTTGAGTGCCTCCATGAGATAAGGAAACTTCTACTGAACTTGGTCCTTGGTGAGCCACTTGCCTTGGTGTAGGAGTTGGCCAGCTTTGACAACCCGATACAGTTGGATCTTCTTCTGGCGAGTGTTCTTGATCTTCATGTCCATGATCCGATTTGTTTTGGCATGTTCCATGCAGTCTAGATTTAACTCTATTGGCGTGAGCTATTCTGCAATGTAAAGAAGATTATCTCTAATTCAAGCCTCGACGAAAAGTTAAAGAAGAAGTTGACCCCCTCCTGTGAAACTGTTCCCAGAATCTATGGATTACCCAAAATCCATAAGGAAGGGGTCCCCCTTAGACCAATAGTTAATACTATTGGTTCCCCAACCTATGAGCTTGTGAAATATGTTGCAAAAATTCTTAAGCCCCTTGTCGGAAACACTGATTCCTTCATCAAGGACTCCCAGGACTTTGTGAATCTTATTAAGAATGAGAAATTGGAACATGATGATATCCTTGTAAGCTTTGACGTGGTATCCTTATTCACTAAGATCCCTCTTGATGAAGCCATTCAGGTTATAAAAGAAGTTGCTGATCCAGGGACTGCAAAGCTGGCTGAGATCTGCCTAAGATCGACTGTGTTCACCTTCCAAGGAGTATTTTATGAACAGACATCCGGTGTGGCAATGGGGTCCCCCCTTTCGCCAATAGTGGCCAACCTATACATGGAATACTTTGAAAAGAAGGCCCTGAATTCATATCCTTTGAAACCAGCCTGGTGGAAGCGATTTGTCGATGACACCAATATAAAATGGACTCATGGTAAGACAGAACTCGAAAAGTTTTTCACTCACTTAAATTCAATCTCTCCTGATATAAAGTTTACTATGGAACTTGAAGAAAACAAGAGCATTCCGTTTTTAGACGTCCTAATCATCAAAAAAGAGGATGGCTCTTTGGGCCATAAGGTTTTCAGGAAATCAACCCACACAGAGAGTTACCTCCATGCTGATTCCCACCATCACCCTGCACAGAAGGTTGGTGTTCTAAACACGCTGGCCATCAGGGCCCTTCGAATTTCCGACTCAGAGCACCTGGAGGAAGAGAAGAAGCATCTAATCTTAACTTTTAAAAGTATAGGCTACAAGTCGCCGGAAATAAAAAAGGCCATAGAGAAAGCTGAAAGAAAGTTGTTTTCTCATGAGCCTAAGGCTCAAGACCAGCCTAATTGTGGTATTGTTTTCCTACCGTATATCCATGGGATTACGGACAAAATTGCCAAAATCCTAAAAAAGAAAAACATTATCACTCACTTCTCAGCTCCTGGTACTATCAGACAAAGTTTGAAGTCTGTTAAAGATGATATCGACAACCATCAACTTAAAGGAGTTTATAAAATAGAGTGCTCCTGTGGAAAGAGCTACATTGGTGAAACAGGTCGCTCCCTCCAGACAAGACTCAAGGAACATGGCGCGGATATCAAGAACGGAAGATCTCGTACTTCAGCCCTGGCAGAGCAATCCTTAAAAACTAAACACCATATATGTCTGGAAAGCGCATCAATTATCGCTAAGGAAGAGCAACATCAGAGACGAAAGATCAGAGAAGCGCTTGAGATTATCAAACATCCTCATAATATGAACAGAGATAATGGCGTGGAGATTAGCGGGAGCTGGCTTCCCTTGATCAAGGAAATAAAAATCGCAAACGCAAGCACATCCCCTGGTTAAGGCCTCAACAGGTAAGTTATCCCTCTCCTTTCTTGTGTCTTCAGTCTTTGTTTTCATTTAGGTCTAGGTTTAGAATTTCCAGTAAAATCTAGGATTTATTAATTTCTCTATTGCTATTGAGTAATATATTAATCATTATATTAATTTATTATAAATATTAATTATTTATAATAGTTAATATAATATAATTAATATTAATAATTTAATTAAATTATTTAGGAGTTAATAATTATTAAAATTAATATTAAAATTAATTTCATTTTAGTATTAATATTCCCTAGGTATAAAATCAATTTAAGGTTAGAATTATTATTTCCCTAGGTTAAAATGTATTTCATATTAGAATTTATATTAATTTCATTTAGACCTAGGTTAATATTAATAAAGCAAATTAATAATATTATAACAAATTAATAAAGCAAATTAATAAAACAAGTTAATATTAATACAAATTAATATTATTCATATAATAATATTAATAAAGCAAATTAATATTCTAGAATTAAATATTTCCCTAGGTTTAAATTAATTTCATTCTAGAGTTAATATTAATTTCATTTAGATCTAGATATAAATTAATTTCATTTTAGAGTTAATTTTAATTTCATTTAGTTCTAGGTTTAAATTAATTTCATTTTAGAATTAATATTAATTTCATTCGGATCTAGGTATAAAATTAATTAAACTTAGTTATTTTATAACTAATTAATAAAACAAATTAATAATATTAAAAAAAATATTAAATCGAATTAATATTAAAACAAATTAATATTTTATATATTAATAAAACAATCTAATATATAAAAATTTTAAAAGCAAATTAATTTTAGATTATATAAAATTAATTAAAAATTTTAAACAAATTAATAAAAATTATAAAATTAATTAAAATTAATTAAAATTTTTATAAAAATTAATTAAAATTAATTAAAAATCATTTGAGCCGACAGTTTGTCATTCTAAAATTTCCTCATCACTATTTATCAATTCTTTGTTGCTCTTCTGTCATCATCATTCTCATATCCTGATGATGGATCCCTTTTGGGATTTGAAACGTTGGTACAAAAATGTTAAAACTGTGGATTCTCCGGTCATTAATTCAAATGTCGGATGTGTCTAGCAATGGTGGAAAGTATGGCTGAAGGCGGTCTACATTGAACACTGAGTGCAGACCAAGGAATGGTGGAATGTTGAGCTTGAAGGCATTGTCCCCCACAACCTTGGTGATGGTGTATGGCCAATATTAGAGTGGGAGAAGGTTGAGGTGGGGTCCAACGAGGTACTCTTTCTGCAAATGTAGCCAAACTTTGTCGCCCACCTAGGACTTGTACTAAACCCGATGTTGATCATACCGCTATTTGTACTTACCATTGGCTCTAACCAATATATCATGGACCGACTGACGGATGTGTTGAATGTGCTCAATAAAGTTGTTAACCTTGTCGCTTCAGACTGGATGTGAGCTGAATCTGTCTAAGTAGCTGCAAATGGTATGGCCACATCAATGAGACATTAAGGCTGAAATACCAGCCCTACCTGAAAGGGGTCGTGGCTCATTGAGATGTGGAGAGCTCTGTTGGACATAGGGGAGGATTTCATCTCTTGTGCGTGGATGCTTTGAGTTATACATGTGCATAATGTGTACGATCATCCTGTTGACAACCTCTGCTTGGCCATCAATTTGGGGATGGAAAGTTGTGGACTTAGTAAGTTTCGTATCCAGCATCGACCAGAGACTTGACCAAAATGCACTTAGGAATTTTTTATCCCTTTCTAAGACAATGGACTGTGTGATCCAAAGTGTACCCACACTCACTCGAAGAAGAGCTTAGCAGTGACCTCTACTGTGATTCTCTTCTTACAGGCCACCATATTAGCCATCTTAAAGAATCTGTCGATGACCACGAAAATGCAGTTGTTGTTGTGTTTAGAACAAGGAATGCTCGACATATAATCCATGGAGATGGATTCCCAAGGTCTAACAGGAGTAGGAAGAGGAGTATGTACACCTTGCTTCTTGATGGATGGTTTGTCAATGGCGTAGGTAGTGCAAGATTTAATGTACCTCCCAACATCCTGACGAAGGTTGGGCCAATAAAAATACTTCTGCAGTACTGCCACTTTTTTCTCTACTTCGAAATGTCTAGTGACCCGATTGTACTGCGCCTCCCAAATCATATTGGCATGCTTGCTTGAATGAACACAAATGTGTCCCGGGTGGCATAACAGTGCATCCTGGAGGTGAAAATTTGGAACTTTCTTACCTTCTAGGAGTGTTTGGTATGTGTTGCTAAATTCTGAATCGCTCTTGTAAAGATGTGGCCACGCCAAAGTGTCATGCCCACAGGGGTCGAGCACAATGATCAACGCCATGACTTGTAGTCGACTGAGGCAATATCCAACATTATTGGTGTTTCCCTTCTTGTACTTAATGTTCAAATGGAATTGTTGCAGGTATGTGGACCATTTCGGATGGCGAACGTTCTGCAACTTCCCTTGTGTCTGTATGAACTGCAGGGGTTGGTGGTGTGTGTGGATGATTGTTTCCTTCCCCAGAATATAATGCTTCCATTGACGATAGGCCTGCACAATGGAATACATTTCTTTGTCATAGGTGGGATACTCTCAAACTGTGTCTGAAAGAGTCTCACTGTGGTAAGCCATCGGATGCCCCTACTGAGTAAGAACTGCACCAATAGCATAGTCGGAGGAATTTGTCTCAATCTCAAATGGTTGATGCAGGTCTGGTAATGTGAGCACTGGTGCATATTAGAGGCGTTACTTCAACTCAACAAACACCTTCTATTGGGTTACAGACCATGAGAAATTTTCTTTCGCTTTGCCCTTAGTGACTTGACTTAAAGGCCAAATGATATGAGAGAACCCCAATACGAACCTGCAGTAGAAATTGGCAAGGCCCAGAAAGACACAGAGCTCTCTTAGAGTGGTTATGGCTGGACAATCTCAAATGACTTGTATCTTGGCTGGATCCACATGCACACCCTTCTCATCAATGATGTACCCTATATATTGAACCTGGGTCATGCCAAAAGTGAATTTCTCCAAATTGACACACAACTTGTGTTTTCAAAAGGTTTGAAGGACCTGCCGAATATGGTGGAGGTGCTCCTCTCAACTCTGGCTAAAGATCAAGATTTCATCTAAAGACACCACCAAAAATGCATTGGTGAAGGGTCGTCGTCCATCAACCTCATAAAGTTTGTGTGGGCATTCATTAATCCGAAAGGCATGACCAACCATTCGAAAAGGCCCTCCTTGGATTTGAAGATAGTCTTCCACACATAAGAGGGTTTGATAGCACCTGGTGATAACCAGACTTCAAGTCAATATTGCTGAAATATTCGACCCCCTTCAGCAAGTCCAGAAGGTCATCAATCCATGGGATTGGGTACCTATTCTAGATAGTGATCTTGTTCAACACCCGATAATCAATACAGAGTCTCTAGGTCTCATCATTATTTTTTACCAATACAATCAGGCTCCCACAGAGTGATGAGTTTGGCATGATGTGCCCTTTCTACAACAACTCCTAAATCTGCCTCTTGATCTCATTGTTCTCCAGAACAGAGCGTTGATAGATCAGTCCATTGGGTAGCGATGTGCCTGGAGTCAGATCGATGGAGTGCTTGACCTGACAGTGCAAGAGTACCCCCATAGGTGAGGTGAAAATTTCCCTAAACTCCTCCACGACCTTGTCCATCTATTGTTGTTGTGCAAAGGAGCCATGTTTGGAAGTCGTGGCCATAATCTTCTTCTTTTCCTGAGGGTGAATCATAAGGAAAACAAATTTCCTAGTTTGTGAAATGATCTTACTGTATTACTTTGTAAAGATCAAAGAGATGGAAGTAGGCGGGGACTCCTTTGGTATGTTGTACAACTTTTTTGCTCAAAGTAATAATCATAGAGTAAGGTCTAGACTCATATACAACATGTCGCTTCCACAAGTATGGTTGTCTTGATAATACATCACAAATTTCAAGAGAAGCAACATCACATAGTACCTCATCTGTAAAGGATTTGATGATGTAGGGAAGGCGACATTGCTGGCTGACACAGAGATATCGTCTTTGGTGAAGCCACCCGATGGTGTATGGCTGTAGATGTGTTGTAGTCGATAGACCTAGCCACTTCACGAACTTTGCTGAAATGAGGTTCTTTTAGCTCTCACTGTTGACAATGAACTACAATGGAGAACCCTTCACCCACATTTGTGAGTGGAAGAGGCATTCCCTCTCCTCTAGATCTCCAGGCTCGTTCTTTGGATCTCGGTGGTCACCACAGTGGAACTGGGCTTCGCGTCAATGATCTGCTTCCCTTTATCATTCCCCTTGTCATGTTCTGACTCAGAGTCGGAACATGCGTCACATTCGGAAGCCCTCAGCTCAACCATTAGTGACTGCTTGGCATGACACTCACTAGTGTTGTGAGTGGAGCTCTTATGGAACTCACACCATTTTCCCATGTCCTCCTTCGTCTTCGGGGTGTTGTTATTTTCTTGCGGCTTCAGCAGGTTGTCCTAGGTCGTCATGCCTTGGCTTTGTCCTTTCTTATGTGGTTTGGGGGCACCTTTCCCTTGCTTTAGATTCGCAGATCCAAAGTCTCGCTTCTTCTATTTAAACTTCTTCTCAATATTAATAGTGTATCGGTATGTTGTGCCGAGCAAGGAGATGTCCGGGAACTCCATCTCGTCCTAGATGTATCTGTGTAGAAATTCACAGTACTTGAGTACCAAATGTCACTCAGAATCCTTGATACCCAACTTCGTGCGAAGGGTATGAAAAACATTGGTAAACTCCGACACATTTTGGTCCCTTCCCTGCCGTAACATGGTCCAATTTATGTATTTATCCTTATAGCTCCTAACAGGGTTGTACTAATCCTTGATTGCATCCCGAAATGAATCCTAAGTGGGTGTAGCTGAAAATAGTGAGGGTGTACTTTCATCCTTCTTCTCACAGTAGGTTTCCCAACCATCCTTGACGTGGGGGGCATCTTTGAGAAGTGTAAAAGTAATATTTTCACGACTGGAAAAATCATGAACATAAAAATATCCTTCTGCATATTGAATCATTTATCTACAATGTCCGCATCTATCTGACCTTCAAATATGGGAATGTCAAAGTTAACTTGTACCTTAAAGGGTGTAGCACTTCGAGAGTGGCTTATGGAAGAATATGCGTCGCCTTTGGGTACCCACTGAAGTATCTGGGCAAAGTTGTCCATCATCGTGTTCCTTTGTCGCTCACATAACACATCATTTCATTAATATCAAATAACTAAAATAAGCTTACAAATTGAAATCGAAATAAACTAGCTCGGGCGATGGTAGCTTATCACTGAGAAGAGTTGTGGCGGCTACATGCCTCTAAACCGTGTTACAATGAGGCTCAAAGGACTATTTACTATTGAGAAATAATGGAAAACCCTAAACATCAAAGAACCTAACCTAAGGAGATGTAACACCAAAATTGTGGGCCACGTTTGGGTAAATTGGTACATCAACTTCCCGGGGTCGTAACTTTGGCATACGATCTCCGTTTGATTATCATTATACCTTGTTTTGAATATGTCAAAGAGGAGGCCGAAAACAAATCAATATAGTACTATAGGACTTTTCTGATCTCTCCATTTTCCCTAAAAATGCCTTTTAGTCCCTCAAAACGACTCCTGAAGATTAGGACCTAAAAAACTACCAAAAATAGTAAGTTGTGCTACAATTAAGGAAATAGAAAAGAAACAACGGTGGATGTTGTAGTATTTTTGGAGCACAAGTGTACCAAAAAACACCCCCTTAGCTGTGGATTGTTACCTGCGAAGGATCACAATCAAAATTGGTGTTGTTAGTGGATAGACTTAATAAACACAACATTGTAAATAATGGATACAATGCATACATAAACATAAACTTAAACAAAGAGGTGCATGAACATAACAATGCTCAAATGGAGCAAACACATCAATAATATATGGAAAAATCTCCCTTTATTAATTGCTGGTGGTAGAGGTTGAATACAATCAAAGTAATAAAACAATTGAAGGGAATTCCTTGAGCTAGGGATCTCAAAAATCCTCAACAAGGATGTTTCTTTTCCTCAATCTCTTTGCAAGTTTCTCCTCTCTCTCAAAGAAGTGTGAAGACTCTCCAAATGGTGGATTTCTCTTCACTCACTAAGATGTTGGGTTGCTTAGAAGCAATTTGGCCAACATGCTAGTGCTCTTCACTTCCTTGGTTCAACATTGAAATGGTGGTTTGCTTAGAAGCAATTTGACCAACATAACAATGTCTCTTCTTTTGGCTCTCCTATGGCCTATTTATATAGAGTTTTTTGAATCCCTCTTCCTTCTCTTGGTACATGTATGATAGAGACACATGAGTAGGACAAAAGGATTCCATTGAGGGTTACACTTCTCCAAGACGACTTGAATTCGGCTATACTAGGTCGATCTCATATTAAGAAATCAGCTCCAAGTGTGTAGAGTGGTCCTAGACTACTGAGTCACATTTTCTGCAATTGTGCGGCTTTTTTACGATATGCCCTGCGCGCACTTATCGAAGAAATCTACACGTAGCCTTAATTGATTTCCTTTATAAACTTTGGACTTTATGAGAACCTTTGATTTTTTTAATCTTTATAATGTATTCGGCTGGAAAAACGTCCACCTGTTCATTTTTCTGGACAATTTTAATGTCTTCTGGATTATACTAGCAAGTGTATGATTTTCCAATGTTAATAGTTGCCCCCTGATGTATGAGGTTAGGAGCAGACATATAGTCAAAATACATCATGTTTTCATTTTCCTTGGAGAGTTTGATTATCTTTTCGAGAGAGAGGATAACTTGTTTAAGAGATGAGTGGAGAAAAATCCTTGATTGAGTATGAAATATACCCATGCTCTGGTGGAAAAACTACAATAATGGTGTGTTTTATACGAGGCGGGCATGTCCCATGCTCGTTATGATGGCTGATCGGAATCGATTACAATTGGACAACAACTGATTTGTGTCCAGTCAACTTTTTGGTTGTTGACCTGCTGATGGTTGATGATGAACATTGCTGACGCCCTTAGGGGCGTTTTCTTGTCAAAATAGGCGAAATATTATTTTCCTATGCATATCTTGGTGAAGCACTTTGTTGATGGGTGCTATGACATGCACAGATATTTTGTAGCAGGTACCTCCCCCAGCTGATAATATAAGCATTGCTGAATGAGGTGCTTAGTGAAGCGAGGGTCTTCGACTATGTGAATGGGCTGCAACAGTAACTAAGTATGACACTACCTTAACATAAATGATTCCCAATGTGCCACCCGAGGATATCCCTATTAAGGGAGGGAGTATTGAAGGTACTACCTCTTTCCTGGAATACATTTGTTGAAGTCGATAGGAAAGGGGTGTAATCCGCCCGACGTGGTGAGTCAGGAAATAGATATGAACAGCTTGTAATAAATTGGGTCAGATAGTCATGATAGCAAGGCTATCGATATTGGAGGATACAGATAGCTCTTCTGAGGTCAAAGCTCGAGATGCAAACGACGACAATCAAAACATGTTTTCTGATGATCTTGAAGTCGGTAGGATTTTCCAAGATGGGTGTAAGAGATTGATTTTTGAAAGATGTGAAAAATGTGGGTGATTTGTTGATGAGTTGTGACCAAAGGTGATCAGAAACTGCAGGTGAGCGAGGGACATGGATTATAAAAATCAAATGTGGATGGGAGATTTTTTTATTTTTATTTTTTTGAAAAAATCTTTGTACATTTGCCAAAAGAATAGGGTTTGGTTTGGATGTACAACCATAGAGTTGGGTGCCCGATGATGATAGTAACTTGTGCGAATGTGTAATGTATCTACTGAGGGTGGGGGACCCGTTGGTTGTTTTCTGTGTCAGGTGGGTGGGTGATTTGGTACAAATGGGCTATGTGATGCGGGTGAACGATAGGCCAAATGTAAGACGCAGAGGTGCATCCATTAGTATTTGTGAGGAGGCTCGGGAGAACGGGGTGGATGCGTAAATGAATGTAGAGGCTAAATTTTCATATATGTATGTGAGATGGTTCCCAGGCTGGAGTGAGTGGTCATGGCTCCTTTGTGTGAAGAAGGATCGACAATGATGAAGGGAGCCATGGGGGGGTTTTTTTCTATCAACTAACATGAATGCTTATCATGTACAAGTGTGAGATGGTGATAAACATGGTCGAGATGTTGGACCTTATGGCGCATTTCAGAGAAATGATGTCAAGATATGCAAAGCTTTTTAGGGGGAAGCCTATCATGTTGAGTGGAGAATGATACCTTCTCTTTTTTCGCTTGTCGAGGTGCTGGTTGAAGCTGACCATGTGTGATATTCCTGCAATGGATACAACCAAAACCCAAAGTGAAAGCATCGTTCAAGACATATATATGTAATGAATGTTATGGACTTAGAGAGCTGGAGAAGTACTTGACATGTGCGATAGGTCTAAAAAATGACTTTTCGTGTTTATAGGAACAAAGGGTTCCATGATGAAGATGCTGTGGGACTGATCCTCGCATCTCTTTCGATTTTGTCAATGGATATCCCAGGCTTTTGCAATGTTCCTCCAGAGATGGAAAAGATGACAATAAATAGGCCTATGGGGCCCCAATATCAATCATTTGTATTGTTGAGTTATGGAGGTCAGAGATCTTTCCTAGAGCGTTTCTTGTCGTTGCGATCAGCCTGTGTACCCAAGATTCGTGCCGTTAGAGACAAGTAGGAGCTTGAGCCGATACCTTTGTGATTTTCAATTTGGTAAATTAGGTAGGTCGTACAGGGGTCCCCTGTATGGATTTTTAGGGTCAAATTTGGGGACCGCACGGGTGACTTTGGTTGAGTTGTACGATCTTCGTGCATAGCTGGAGTTATGCGAGAAGATCCCACGTAAAAAGGATACTTAGATGCGCACTACATGTTTGATTTATGGGTTTGTGTGACGAGCCCTGTCGGGGGTTCATCGTGACTTTCCAAAGATATTGCGCGTCGGGCACGCACCTATATGGGATACATGCACCCACACTGTGCGTTGTTCTGAAGAACAAGCGTGTGCACCATGCACTTGTTTAGGAAACAAGCATGAGGTGGGGGAAAAATTGGTTTTTTGCCCCCATTTTGGTTTCTTGAAGACCTAAGGGGTTCCGTGCACTTGTATGGGATACAGACACACACATTGTGCATTGTTCGGAAGAACAAGGGCGTGCACCGTGCACCTGGTTAGGAAACTAGTGCACGGTGGGGGAAAATTTGGTTTTTTACCCCCATTTTGGTTTTTTGAGGACCTGAGGGGTTGTCCTTTCTGACTTGTGGCATCCCTGGTGGCAGGATGATTTGGAGAGAGAAAATTTGGACTCTTCTCTTGAATACTGTGATGCAGGATGCTGGTGCAAGGCAACATCTAGTGTAGTGGGGGTTACTGAAGTTTCTTCAGAACCCATTGATGAGGTCGTAGGACAGGTTCCTGTGATATTTGGTTATTTGTTGGGATGCGGATCACCATTTGATGGTTATCCATCATACAAACCTCCCGATTCTAGCGGAGGTTGACATATATTTTGTTACCGGTTTGATGTTGCGAGGGGAGGTGTTTTATTATCCCCTTCTAGGAGGTGATGCTGGCATGAGGCTTTGGGTTGCAGAGCACTGCGGTCCAAACCCTATTTCAAATGGCTGCATGAAGATCACAACAGTGGAGGATCTAGCCGAGCGAGCAGCGCTGGCTATGATTGTTAGACTTGTGGGGTGGGGGACTCCGGTGCTCGGGGTCGCATATCTCAGTTTTGTAGCGACTTCAGGCGGGGGCATTTTTTGACTAGGCTCGACTTGTGCGGCGGGGGATAGTGTCGCAACTTTGTAGCATACTCTATGAGAGGGTGGTCATGCTTCGCCCTGTTCTTCTAGTACCGGCGGGGCCTCCTTGGGATCCTCACATGCACCATTGGGGATGGGCGATGCCTCGGGAGGGCGGAGGAGAGGTGGGTCGGTATTGGATCGACGTGGTACGAAATTGATTCGAGTCAAACCCCCAGCTGATATTGGACTACCCATACCATAGGGTTGATTTCTGGGGAGATTCAGTGATTGGGGCTCCCTCCAAGTGCTGCCTAGGGGAAATAAGGTATATGTTTGTTAATTCTGCATTTGTATACATGTGTTTCTTCATGTTTTTATGATTTATGATGATATTGACACTATGCTTTGTTTACTTGCAGATGTCGGGCCACAAGGACGTCCACTGACCTTTCAGGTTGGCCATGATTTGAGACACATGGGAGTTGCGGGGGACATGCCTGTTCCTCAGAGACCCTGGCTACCAAGGCCACTGATTGCTCCTCGGGATGATTTAGAGTGACCGACACAACATCGTTGGCTGGAGATTGGTGGGCCCTCCGGAGAGGGGGCTATGGTTACAGAGAGACTTGTCGAGCGAGCTGAGGACGTTGAGGTGCGACGAGATGTTGCAAAGGCAGATTTACAGTAGAACTGTGACTCTTGGAGACCTTGATTGGGGGTGTGCCCCTTAAGGAATGGGCTCACCTTCCAAAGGCTGTGGTTGAGACGACAATGTCCCAGGAGCGGGAGCATCAGATGACTTTGCGTCGTATTGCTATGGCGATGGCTACAACTAGTCCCATCTTGGCTCCTGATGCACAAATGGTGCTAGGGCCTTAGGGAGGTTGGTTATGTACCTTTGTTTTGGGTTGAGATGATGTATGCACCAGGGTAAGCACCCATTTATGAGGATGCTCCCTTGTATTTTTTGTTGACTTATCCTTCCTGATCTCGGGTCAGTGATTTTTTGTACCCATATATATTTTTTGATGTATATACAAGGCATTTTTTGGCGGCTTTCATGATGTGATATATGTGTCCATACTTCTTGGTGTATTTTTGCATTTGTGTTTCTAGATGTATCTTGTGTTGATGTTTTTATATATATCTTGATGGTTATATATGTGTGATGCATGCTAGTCTAGGATTTGATTAGCGATGTGATAAATTATATAATTTTTATCTCTAGGTATATGTGTAAACGTGATTTGATCAAAATGTCTAGCTAACCTTTTTGCATGCAAATACTTGCGAAAAAAGCATGGATCATGGACTTTGAGCGTCCTATTTAACTGAGATACTATGAGTTGGGAATCAAGGAATACATGCAGGTGACAAATACCTAGGTGGTGGGCATCAACCAAGAGGCCTATGATGACATCATATTCTGCTTGATTATTGGTGGTTAACCCGATACATAGCCCATTGAAGAGACAAGGTGCTCAGTCAGGAGAGTATATGGCCCATGCTGCGGCAACAAGATTTTGCGACCATCGAGATGCGCCGTCAACGAACCCGTGGTGATAAGCTGGTGAAAGATCCATCTGTTTACATGAGATGAGAGAGAGATTTTTAGAATACATCTATGATGAGGTGATCATCATAAACAATAAGTCATTGTACATACATGCTTACTCTAACATTTTATGGGTGAAATTTTTTGAGGTAGAGACCATTGACGGGGTTTTTTAGGCAAGTCTCATCAGGCTTTGATATTATGTATGCCCCCTTGCGAAGGCAATTTTTGATGATGTATGGGCCCTTCCACAGGGTTTTGAACTTCTGTTGTGCCATGCACGTGGTATCTCTGAACTAGTTCGGCACTAACCACGGAGATTGTATGAGAGGCAGTACGACTCATGGCATGGGATGTTGATGCCTCTTTGTCATTGTATGACTGGATATCTTGTAGAGGTATCCATATCTGGGGTGAGGTCTGGTTATTGTGAGATAGGATATCTTGTGGAGGTATCCATCTATGGGGTGACATCTTGTTATGGCGAGACAAGATATCTTGTGGGGGTATCCATCTCTGGGGCAAGGTCTTGCTATGGCGTGGCTTGTTTTTGTGGGTTTGTTTTAGTGCTCTGCACAGAACCGTGTAAGATACTGACAATTCCTTGTGTGGTGGAATTGAGAGCATATGTGACAATAACACCGCGTAATTTTTTCTTGGTTTGAGAGGTGATTATAGGGGATTTGGGCTACTAAGCAGAAGATATCATTGAATCTACTCAGTTCACGACATTTATTGATCAAATGATTGGGTTTGTCGCATAATGCACATGTAATGGGCGAATTTCTTTGCCAGGTGTTTTTTGATTTCTTTTGGCCTGGTCTAGCCTGGCGATGGTGATGGGAGGTGAAATGGTGGGGGCCTAGCCATCTTTTCTCCTCGAACACACATAGGACATCTAGGGGTCCTTCTTCGCCGGGTGGGGGGATGGGTTCTATGGATTCCATATTTGAGTCCAGTAGATAGGGATTTGCCTTTACGAAGTTACGTATGAAATTCGTTGTTTTGCAGAATTGAGGAAGGTGAGGGCACCTCCTTTTATGATGGTTCTCCCCGCATATAGTGCATACATGGTATTGATGCCTAGACCTCTTTCTTGGGTCCTCCAGGGTGTTGGGTCAGACTTGGTAGCGTGTCCATAATTTTGGGCACTAGTCTATCGAGTGGGTAGGGTCATTACATATAGCACATGGTAAAGTAGAGGGGTGAAAATATGGCTTATTCTGCCCTTGTGTGTTATTAGCGTGGGCAGAGCTGGATGCTACCTCTTCTTGTATGTAGAAGATGTTTTGGAATTTTTCGTTTTATGGAGGCGGGGTTGGCGTTATGGGCTCATTGTTGATGGTTTGTGTTATCACTCAGGTTGTTCCCTGCCTCCTGAAGGGAATACGACCGAGGTAACCACTAACCAATCTTTCAGCTACAGGTCCTAGCCTACCTGCAACCAGAGAGGGCTCTCTCTTAATAATTTAGCTTTGTTTTGGAGTAATTTTAGGCTAGTTATGATGTACAGGGTTTTGTTTTAAATTTGGTTGGATGATGATTTCAGGCAGAACTGGTATGCAGTCTCAGAACAGTCTAGACTATTGGGCAATGGAGTCAATGATGGTGTACTGCTGAAAGTATTTCTCGGGGAAAAGGTAATGCTACAGAGCCAGACAGGCATCTATGGAACAATTCTTCAAATCTGGGAATCGATGGCATGAAATCAGGGAATGAAAGGCAGTCAAGGATCTTTCACTATACTGATAGAGGGAAAGTGTAAGAATATTATCTAGGAGCAATTAAGAATTCCTAAACAGCATTCATAATGAGAGAATCAGTGCAAACATGAGCAATTAAGAATTCATATTTATGACCAATTCTGAAGAAAACACAGTTAGAAACAGAGATTGAGCAGAGGGTGCATTCAAACAAGTCCTGAGCTATTCTTCTTCTCTATTGCTAAGATCATGAAACATATATGTGAATTTTGCAAACACGGAAAAGACAAAACATGGTTTAGGAAAACTTATTGTTCCATTAAACGACACAGGAATTCTGTAGCAGAACGCAGTTCATTACTTTCACATCCAGATAGTGCAGAGACCATGAACTTCACCAGCCATTTGTATTATAAAGTCTGAAAATTTACAGCGCAGCTCTTAGAGAGAAAATCACCAACCCCAAATACGTTCTATGGGGAGGTATATATACAAAAATGAGATACAAAATATCTAGATGATGAGTCTTCATGCAATAAATTACATCACCAACTCTTCCAAGGAAGTAAATGAAGAATTAAATGCTGCAGTCAGTATTGGTGCACTAGCTGTCTTTTATGTCAGAGAAATTTTGACTTTTTTGGACCAACAAAGTCGGTTGTGGCTGCGTCTTTAATATGCGTTTGCTGGGTTTTGCTATCCTGCTGTCTTTGCTGTGTCATCACTTTGCTGTCCTGCTCTTGGCATGCATACTTGGCCTTTCATAAAAATTGTCGTATTCACGCTTTGACTCCTTTTGCTTGTTGTCTTCGTGCTTTAACCGGTGGCCTGTGTACCCGATTTGCTGACCTGTAGATGACCAAAATCTGAAGCTGATTAAAAGAGAGAAAGGACCGAGATTACTTTGGCAAAATCTCCAGCATTGCTTGCCACCAATCTTCTTTAGGCAGTTGATGTCTTTGTATCTTTATTAATGTCTCATCTGCCTCGGTATATCTGTAAAAATTGGGCGGGACCTCAAACAAGTGATTGATCTCATGCTCAATATAAAATAAGTTTTCCAGCTTGTCATAAAGGCTCTGTCCAGATGGAGGCCCTGTTTCCTCTGAGGTACTTGTGGATGCTGTAATCTGATTTGAAATAAAATTATTCATCCTGGTGGCATACTGTTCCCGGGTCAGCAGTCTTCCGGCGCTGGTTAACAAGCTGGGTAATCCCCTGTTTTGTAATGCTACAAGCTTTAGCTTGAAATCATCTACTTCTGCCTGCATTTCCTGACACTTTCTTTCTAGACTTTGCACAAAATTTCTTAGAGTCAGCACCTTTTTTGCTGTCAGAACAATATCTGTCCTGTTACTGATGTCTAATGCCGCCAACTCCTCTTTAGTATGAGTGTTCAGGAAATGAATCATTTTACTGGCCTGCTCAGGCATATTCCCTAATGCTGCTCTAGCCCTTTGATTCTCAAATTGAGCCAGGCCTATCAATTCTATCTGTTCATGCATGGTTTGGATCGATTTCCATTGGTGAGTGATTGATTGGCCAATTTTGGCCCACAAAATCTTCTTTATTTCAGCTAGAGTCTTGTCCAAAGTCAGCTCCTTCTCCAAGGCTTTTATTTTGTCATTCAAGGCCTTAATCTCCCTTGTTTTTTCAGCTACTGTCATCTTGGACTTATCGTAGCTTACTTCCAGTTTGGCCAACTTTTCCTTGGCCTCTTTCACCTCTATTGCCTAAAGTTCTAGCTCCTTGACAGCTTTCATCATTTCTTCCATGCTCATGCTAGACTCAGGTGTTGTTGTTGTTGCTGCTGTAGCATCTGTAGTTGTTGTAGTTGCTGGGATAATAGGAGGGGTCACCGCTGCTTGTGTAGGAGGAATAGTAGCAACAGTTGGAGTTGTTTGAGGTGGCTGGGAGGTCGACTCTCCCTGCTTGCCTTGGACTGTTCTTTCCAATTCTTTCTCCATCTGAATTATTCTTTGGTTCATTCTCATCAGTAGATCCATTGTATCCTCAGCATCTTTTTCTTGTACCAGCTCTGCAGTTTGAGGGTGCATAGTAGAAGGCAACCCCAATTGTTTTCTAAGGGCAGCAATATCATCTTCTTTTTTCTTCATAAGGGCTCTGACACCCTTAGGATCCTTAGGATCATGTCCTAGGTCCACAATAATGTCCTCCAATGTTTTTATTCTGTTATCTTTGGCTGAGGAGGACATTCTTTCCAAATCTAGTTGAGTATTTGTATTCTTCAAAGATTCCTTCAATTCATGGGCCAGCATGGCCTTATCTGCTAGAGTGGCATAGACCATCTCACCTGTTTGCTTGTGCAATTCTATTTGGTCCATGGGGTGAATGTCCTTGGCAAGGACCTCTAAATTTGTCTTCACATAATCTGCAGCTGACTATGGTTGTTGTATCTTCGGCTTGAAATGGCTAAGAATCATTTTTTCTTCTTTGAAGTCATAGGCTGCCATCAATCTTTATTGTTTGGCAGGTGTTGCCTTGAGGAACTGATCTTAACAGTTCATTTTGAGCCTTGATTTCCATGAAAGCAGTTTTGATACCAGGTGGTCGCTTGCTTTGTTGTGTTGAGGAGGATACCTCCATGCCATGCTGCCTCTCTTGCTCTTGCTGGAAAGAGCTAGTAGGTGTCTGCTGGCTTGCTTCCCTTTCTCTCCTTGGACTTTCTAGGACCTCTTCACTAATTTCCTCCTCAATTGGAGGATCAACTCTTTGCCTCTTGGCTTCAGGCTGTTGTGTAGACCCACTAGCAGGTGTGGAGTCTTCTCGGTCTCGCTTCTTACCTCTTTCCTCATTAGCAGGAGTTTGTAAAGCTGGCACTTGCAGTGCCTCTGTTTGCTGTGGAGGAGCTTTTTCTTGAGTTTGCTCCTTTGAGGTGGTAGGTTGTTTTGTAACCATTTCTTGCTCTGCATCCATTGGCTCCTTGCCTTTTGTTGTACCTGTTGCTGGTGTAGACCGTTGTTGGGCAGCTTGTGAAGCTGCAGCTGTAGATGGGCCTTCTTCGACTTGTTGTGGCAGTTTGAAAGTTACCTGGTCAAAAGAATCCAAGTCAAGAGTTTTTTCTAAATCTTTGACATTTTGCTCCATAATTTCTTCTTGGGTAAATTCCTCAGCTAGTGTCCCTGCCACCCACTCATCTTGGTTGGCATATTGTTCAATTTGTGGGAATTTACAATGCTCATAGGCTGTCAACCTATATTTTACTTTTCTGGCACTGATAAAGCCCTCCGGGTCATAAGGGACCCACCAGAAACTTCTTTTTAACTTGAATTTCTCCTTCAATATTTGGTCAGCATCTTGCCAACCTTCTTTCTTGTTCATAATAAAGGGGCCTAGATGGTCTTTGAATTTCAGGCGAGCTTTCTTCTTGGCACTATGAAAATGAGTGAGATCTGAATTGATGAGTTTCCTGTAATATTCTAAGGCAAAAAGTCTCATTGGTACATATCTTGGGAGCCTGTAAGGACAGAGCTCACAGCCATAGATTCTAATGACAATGTGATTTTGGTAGAGATACCAATCACCTATTTTGTAATTCTTGGACAGCTGCAAGATCTTTTGCATGTCATATGATAATCTAGGAGGGGGAGTTCTCATTAGGAGACAAGAGACTGGGTAGACAAATTGGTCAATGAACTCACAGTAGGAATATGGAGAGTTTTGAACCTCATGAAAAACTGATGACCAAAAGATAACAGACCTTCTTTCACCCTTTGAATCCAACTTCTTGATGGGACATTGGAAACATTCAGACTGGTAATACATGAATAAATGATAGATATATGATGAATATTTAAAGACTCCCTCCCTATCCAGTTTTACTAGCTGGTCATGTATTTTGTTGGAGATAAATTTGGCATAGTTATACTTGACAGCAGGGGGCTGTAGGCAGATAGCAGAACCAGCACTGTTTCATCAATGTGCTCACTTGTTTTAAAACCTAGCACAGAGGAAATCATATCTACAAGCAGCTTGCCCACCTCATTGAAGTTGACATATAGGAATGGAGGTGGCTCAGTAGGTTGGCGGTCTGCCCTCATGAATGTCTTGGCAATTCTTGCAATCTCAGAGCTGGAGAGCTTGGAGCCTTCATCCAGCAAGTATTTCATAGAGAAAGGAAACAATAGCTGAGTCTGTTTGAAGTTTAGCATCTGGTTGATAGAGTCAGGAGTAATATGAAAAAGTATGCTCCCAGATGGAGACTTGACAGCTCTCTGAGTTGGCTCATAGTTCTCAGCACATAGATGGATAATCTCAGGAAAAATATTAACAGAGGGGAGGAAGTAAAAAGGCAAATTAGACTCCCATATGCCATACATGTCACAGTTGTTTAAAAAACTGTTTCTCAACTGGCAGAAGGTCTGCAAGTGATTCCTGTCCCCAACCAAATCTTGAATGAGGTAATCTTTATCAGCTAGGGGCATTGCTTCAAGCTCTTTGTTGGGTGGGTTCATAGGAGTGATGTTTAAAGCTGTTGGAGTGGCCATTTTGAAATTTTTCTGTATTTGTGCTTGGAATAAAGATTAGAGCAGTAACAGACTGAGGATAACTGCTTCTGAGGATTTGCAAATGAGTTGCACAATGAGTTCAAATGAGGCAATAGTCTTCAATATCTGTAACTATAATGGAAAAGGCAAACTTTGCAGAGTTTGGATAAGGCCTTTTTTTTTCTCTTTGATAAATTCTCTGGGTTGAAAGACTGTAAGGGCAAATTGCAGAAGGAATGGGGATTATTTCAGCCCAATTACTGAAGTCTTTTGCAGCGGAATGTGGCAAAAGGGGATAATGCTGAGCTTTTATGAAGTTCTTGCCGGGAATACGAGCTTAAAAACAGCTTTCAATGGTGAAATTGTAAGTGGGCGCAGGTTTACACAGTTTCTTTTGAGCTGGAGATTTATCAGTGAATTTAGGTAGCATTTGGGTACATGAGTGACTTTAATTTGGGGATTTGCAGGTATTTAAGCAAGTGAAAAGGAGAAAATGGCAAGAACAGGGGTAAACAGATGAAAATTAGGCAAATACCTGGTTTTTAGTCGCCGAGGGTGGTCGAGCTGGTACAATGGCAAGCAATGGAGGCGAAATCGCAGGCGGCAGCGGCTCAATTGGTTGAATTTGAACTTTGGAGGCAAAATGACATAAAATAGCATGCGCAGCACACCCAACTCGACCAATAAAAATGAACTAAAACGGTCGAATTCGCGTGTTTTTTATAAAAATTTGGGACTTTGGCGCTTTCGGCGCTTTTTTGGGATGACGTCAGCATGACGTCATCCGGCGGGTAGGGGTATGGCAGGGTGACGTGGCTGCTGACGAGGATGGTGACGCGGCAGAGGACACGGTGGCGGGACGGGAATGCAAGCAGATGAGGTGGCGGTGACACGGGGCAGCGGCGGGTCGACGCGGAGGTGACGTCATGGCGACGTGGTGCTGACGTCACTAGCGGATGGCGGTTTCTGGTTTCATCCCGCACCACCTTTGGGCATAAGCGGTATCGGGGAGGGGGCCTCCGAACACGCCGGGAGGATGACGCGTGGCGAGGGTACGGCAGGGAAACCGCCCATCCCCCGGACGCTAACCTCCGGCGGATAGGCATATGAAATCGACCGCCCACCGTTGATCTGCGGCTTGGAAGATCGGACGGAGGACGGGGCGGGCGAAGCGACAGTTGGTTAGGCGCGGGACCCACCCGAATATAAAATGAAAATGCGCCATGGGGGGGGGGGGTTGAAAACTTAGGTTTATGAGGGTTTATGGGTTTATGTGCGGGGGCAGCGTAGTTTGATGTTTTAAAAAACATTTAACCATTAAACTTTAACAATGAGCGCGAAGAGGAGAAGGGTCAGGTTTATAAACAAAGGGGGGGGACCATGGTTATTAATTTAACCAGAGGTTAAACTAACTCCGGATTTAGGACGCGGAAGGGTTCATAATAGTCCCAAATGGACTATTATTTCCCAAAACTATGTTACATAGCTATAGTGCTATAGGGTAGGATATTTAGTATTTTTTGGGGTTTTTTATATGATTTTTTGTAAAAATAGGGATGGGAACATAGGTTAGGGAGCTACATAAATAAATTAGAAGTTAATATGATTTTGTGGAGTGAAAGTGCAGGGGCATGAAGCTAAGTTTATGAAAGAAAACTTAGATATAAGAAGTGAATGGAATGTGGAGAAATGTTTTTTACACAAGAAATGTGGCTTCTTTTTATTGAAGAAAGTCAAAGCTTGACTTAGTATTTTACAAAAATGAAGTGAAAGCAGGACTTGTTGGGCAGATCCCAAGGTCCTTCAGGGGATGTTAGTGAGTGATTTATGGGGGACTGAAAGGGGAATTAGACATGCTTCCATAGTTATGCCGTCAAACAACTGCTTTGAGATTTCTGTCATTGATGAGATGGACCTTGTTTGACAATACAAAGGTGATCCAAACCTTGCTGCTGCAACCTCAAACTACCTACCCAGCCTAATACACCTAGTATTTTTTCTTCCTTTTGAATGGGTGCACTTAGACTTGCAAACCCTGATTGTTCTCTTTTCTTTTGACTGCCCTCCTATCTAAATGTACCCTTATCTCTTCCAAGGGCCCAGATTAAGCAGTTGGGCTCCTTAACTTCTCTACCTAGCTACTCATCTGCCAAGCTTAAGCTGTTTGGACAGACATTCTTTCACTATTCTACAACAGCAATTTAAACATGGCATGGTCCAGGTTGAACTGTTGGGCCACCCATCAAGTGTGATAACAACAATAATTGCACATTGTGGACTTGCAAATAAGATAGTAGTGGCATTTTGACTGGCCACTTTCCTGGTCTTTCTTTGGGGTTCATTTTTATTTTTCTTTCTAACCAATTTACTCTTTTTGCCCTTTGATAATTCTTTTAGGGCATACCCTCTTCACATTTTTTAATTCTGTCTATCTGTATAGAAAATATGGAACCTTTGCAGCATCAAAGATGAACATATTTGGCACTTCCACTATCAATCATGAAAAATGAAACCTATTGGTATAGGAACCTAACAATTTGGATGATACATTTTAGTGTCCTTTGGAGTTCAGGGATATTCAGACAATGATGAGTGTAGTGTCCATATTTATCGCATATGACGCATGCATGGTTGGTGCGTACTTCCTTGTTATGTAAGGGTACAACTTTCGCTCCTTTTGGTGGAGCTGAGGTTACCAATGTGTTGGAGGCATTCATGATTGTTTTTAATTCATCTATTTCAGGACATATATGAGTTGGGTGCCTGAATTCCTCACATAACGCGCAAGGTTGCACAGGTTTGGAGGAGTTGGAAGTTTCTCCTTTTTTACCATTTTGTTTCACTTTTCTGGTGGCTCCAATTGTGGTAGGTGCTAGACGGTTTTGAGTAGGGGTGTTCCTCTGAAATGGAGGTACAGGGAAGCTCCCTTCCTACATGTGTCCTGACTCAGTTGACACAATCATGGGGATTAGGTACCAAACTGGTATTGTGAGAGTCATATTTGGTAATGTGAGGGTTTCCATGGCTTGGTGTGAGATGAACCTGGGTGGGGGGCATAAGAAAGGGGTTTGCGTGATTGTGGGAGGTAAAGACCTAACTTCTTCAGTTGCAGGTGTTGAGGTGTCTGGAACTGATTCCAGTGTTTGGGCGGTGTTTAATGAAGTCATCATGCAAACTTGCACTCTGGGATTTGGGACAAGCTCTTGTATTACCGGAGGATCTCCTGGGAATGTTCCTAGGAGGTTTGATGGCTTAAAATGTCCTGGGCTAAGCTTAGTGTAAGTAGTGACCACCTCTTGGGATACTAAGGGAAACACGCCATCTAGTGTGGGTGAAGTTGTCTTCTCGTAGTACATGAGTTGATCAATGGTAATGACCTTCCCATCATGGGGGAACATCATGATTCTAAACACCGATGAGGCGACTGTGAGCATTTCGTACATATAGCTTCGACCTAGGAGGATGTTGTAATCCAACTGGGCATCAAGTACTTCAATGTCTATTAACACAATTTTTCCAGCGAACTTAACTGGCACGCTAGGGCATAGACCAACTAGAGTAGAAGGGCATCCGTTGTGCACTCTGAGCATTATGTTAGAAGGCTTAATTTCAGGGGATCCTAATTTTTGCCAAATAGATTTGGACATGATGCATGCGGAAGCCCCTTCATCGATGATGCAACGATGGATATTGATATTCTGGACTGAGACAGGGATTTGGAAAGCGATGGCTAAGGGTAGCTGAGGAGTAGCTTTTTCCAAGTCAAAGACCATGAGGCAAGAATCAGATGGGTCGATTGTGCCTAAAGTGGAAAGTAGGGCTTTCCGTTGGGTTGGGCACATCTGCAGGACTTCAAGTGCTGACATAGCTGACGATGATTCAACCAAGTCATCGACTATGTTATAACTATGGGCAACTCTTGAATTGGGTCCTACATGCCGGTCTTTTAACCATTTTGGGCATGACATCAATGGGAGGCCGCGTAATGGTCAAGGGTCTAGTAGGTATGGCCTTAGCCGATGTGGACGGATTAGGCTCTAGGGGAGCCTCATAAGTTCGATTCATCATTTGTAAGAGGACGTCCTCTCCTATCATGAAGATATCATGGTTAGGAGTATTGTTTAGGTTCTCTTTAAATGGGTGAGCTTGGGAAGTTTGTTGCTAGGTGTTAACAATTCCCTAATGGGGAAAGGGTTCTTGCATGATTGCAATTAGTTGGCCACTTTTCCCTCTACTGTTTTGTATCCTTTTTAAATCAGGAAGTTGGGGACAATGATGGGTATAATGGCCATACTCCCCACAAATGGTGCATGCATGATTAGTTCAGAGACTAGTGTTCTTGCCTTGTTTCTACAAGTTGTTATTGGTCGTACCTTGGTTTTGGTTCCGGTTGGGGTTGTCCCTTCCCGGTGCCCTTGGGGGTTGCTGCTGATTGCTGCCTCCCCACTCGGGCTCTCCCTTTGGCTTATTTTTTGGTTTTTTCCTAGCACTGTAAGAAGGATTAACTGAATTCAGTTGTTCTGATTTATGCAATGAAGCGAGAGATGGTTGCACTATATTTACCCATGCATTGTTTTGCTTTGACGGGATATTCTGTTACAGTGTTAGAAAAGGAGAATATTGGTTCTCTTGTCCCTAGTTAACGTATTGGTTCGGGGGAGCAGACGTTTTATCTGTACTCCAGGAGGAGTATTGATTTCCTTATGGGGGATGATACGAGCCTCCTTGGGGGCGGGCTGGCGCTGGTTAACCTTGTTTCCTATATTCTGCATAGGTGCGGGTTGATCGTAAGATGGGTCATTCATTGGATACGTAGGGTACTGGCAGCTATTGTCGTGATGTCTTGGGATAGGGCCCTAATTAATCCGTCAGCAGTATTGGATGTGCCTGCTATTTCTCGATAAGATTGCAAGCGCAGGGTGTCTGGGAGTACGTGGTAAATGTACCCCGACTGGTTGTAGATCAGCTCCAGTTGTTGGGCTTTATTGATGGATTCTTCCTCACTTTGCGGGAATGTTTTAGCCACGTCCTTTGAGATTTCAGAGGTGAGGGATCTCAAGAAAATGTCCAAGAGGACTTTATCTTCAAAATCAGTTTTGCACAAGCTGCGACGTTTCTGCCATTCATGGATATGGTCCAAGATGTGCATAGCTTGTGTTTGTTTGAAGTTGGTTAGAAGTTCCAACCCAGAATCATGGTGGATTGGGAGTTGGAAGAAAGTAAGGAATGCTTTAGCTAATGAGCTAAAGGTTCTGTGAGACGCAGAGGGCTGGTCTATATACCACTTCGCGGCGGGCCCTGTTAGGGTGCGTTGAAATAGCCTTAATCTAATAGTATCTTCTATGATATTGTTAGATGAACACCATAGGTGAAATGTCATGACGTGGTTCCCTAGGTCTTCGCCCTGCTTTCCCTCAAATTTTGGAATATTTGAAGGGATATTTGTGGGCATAGTTGGCCAATTTTGGCCATGTTCAATTGGGTCATTTGTGAGCTTGCTTAAATCTGGGAGATTTAATGAAGCTAAAAATGGGATGTGCATTCCCTGCCATCACAAAGCGATTTTGGACAGCTATATGCAATGGAGTCCTCTGTGGGGATGTCTTAAGAGGATTAACCTGATGGGTAGCTAGGGGGTTGTCTGGAGGAGAAGTGTGTGCACTTCCAAAGGGGGTAGCATGCGTGGATTGTTCAGGAGTGGTGAAGGGTGTTCCTTGCCAAGGAGGAGTTCCATGCAAAGTTGCACCAATAAAGGAAGATCTAATAATGGTGGTTGAATGATGTCTTCTCCGCCTAAATGGTGAAAGCCCTGATATACCTCCCGGTAATGGAGGGAGGTTTAAAAAATACCTAGGTCGACGAGGAGTCGCGGGGTCCCCTATGGCGTCGATTTAGATTGTGCACTATTTTGATTTTGGTGATGGGTGGAGATATATATATCAGTGTAATTGGAGCACATACATAAATCAAAGTGAAATATCAATGGTTTATTTTCCTTTAATTAAACTATGTGACAAAGCAAACAAAAAAGGGTTTTTGTTTGTTGCGTATGATAAATAGTCCTATGAAGACCTAATTGTCCTGTCCAATCTCAAAGTAACTGGGTCTTGCGAAGATAACCTATGATGGGTCTTAGGTAAACATCCTGAAAGAACTGGTGACGCCTTCCAGTAGCCGAGGAATCAACCAAGGTAACAATAATGAGGGTTGAGTGTTGCCTGCACCATCACCTATAGGGAAGGATGCCCTAGATTTGGTCACTAAGTACCTTTGTCCCACGTGAGCATTTGAGTCTTTATCTTCTTGGTAATCAGTTACCAATACTGAGCACTAGATGGGTCAGGTAGCCCTAAAGAGTACCGCACACACTGGGCCTAAGCCAAACCCCCTCTGAATCGGGTCTCTGCCATGCTTGGGTTTTATTTTCCATGGGATTGTTGAAGGATTTTTAAGCTCCCTAGAAAGTCAACAAATTTGTTTCACTGGTGAAGCATGACCATGGCGGCTTATGGGATGCATATCCCCAATGGTCCTAACCTAAACTATAAATTTTTTGGTGGCCCCTGTGGGGAAACTTAATTTGTTCAAGTTATGGTTGTTTTTAAAGAGGCTTATTTCACTTATGGGGTGACTTGGTAAGCAAAAATAGACTAAGTAACCAAAGATCCAAAAGATGGATGGTCTTTGAGTACAAAGTGTATGGAGGCTTAGTGTGTGATGCAAGTGAACATACAAGTGTGATAATATTTGGATATGCGATGATCCTTTTCAATATCCTTTTAATTACACTAGGTGTTGGTTGTTCCTTGCATGGAAAAAGAAATTTGTTTGTGGATTATGGGCCACTTACTTTTTCCTATTAAACTATGTGGAGTTTAATAAGGGAGATGGAAATTCAAATATTTTCAAGAAGGTTTTCATATGCAATCCCAGGTTCGTCTAGGAGACGCAAGGGAAGCAGGGATTACTCACTTTCTCTACTAACATTTGCTCCTAGTCCCAAAAAAAATTGCTTTGGTTAGTAGTAAGATTCGTGGATAATGGGCCACTTACTTGCTTTACTAATTAAGCTAATATGATTTGCAAAAAATTAAGCGAAATAGTTTGAAAACATATGTGGATTATGGCCACTTACGTTTCTCCCTAGTTAAGAAATATGTGTATTTGTTTGCAAATAAATAAAAAATAAAAGATAGAAAAAAATATAATTGCTTGATGAATTAGGGTTCATTCAAGCAACCAGGGGTACTGAACAGAAAACACAGAATGCAGAGGTGAAGGCAATTCACTAGAGGTTGCCAATCACCTGAGAAAAATGAAAAATACAAGGATTTTTTGTTGTTTTTCTGTCTGCCGCACGTGTTCTATAGAAACAAATGCGCACTTCGTGGTTTTCAAAGATACAGATGTGTGCTTCGCGTATGTCAGAGAAGAAAATGTGTGGGCGAGAAAATTATGAAAATGCTTCACTTCCACGAGCTCAGAAAAGGTCCACGGGGGACTGTAAAAAATCCAGGGAGGTGAGGAGTGCCTTGAAGGATGTTTATTCAGAGAGGAGGTCCTGTAAACAATCCCTATATTAATGAAAAGGGATCAGTATGGTCACCATTTATGTTGTAGTGTTTTTGGAGCACAAGTGTACCAAAAAACACCCCCTTAGCAGTGGATTGTTACTTGCAAAGGATCACAATCAAAATTGGTGTTGTTAGTGAAAAAACTTAAATAAACACAACATTGTAAATAATGGATACAATGCATACATAAACATAAACTTAAACAAAGAGTTGCATGAACATAACAATGCTCAAATGGAGAAAACACATCAATAATATATGGAAAAATATCCCTTTCTTGATTGCTGGTGGTAGAAGTTGAATACAATTAAAATACTAAAACACTTCAAGATATTCCTTGAGATAGGGAGCTAAAAAATCCTCAGCAATGATGTTTCCTTTCCTCAATCTCTTTGCAAGTTTCTCCTCTCTCTAAAAAAAGTGTGAAGACTCTCCAAAGGGTGGATTGTTCTTCACTCACTAAGGTCTTGGGTTGCTTAGAAGCAATTTGGTCAACATGATAGTGCTCTTCACTTCGTTGGTTCAACAATGAAATGGTGGTTTGCTTACAAGCAATTTGGCCATCATAACAATGTCTCTTCTTTTGGCTCTCCCATGGCCTATTTATATAGAAATTTTTGAATCCCTCTTCTCTCTCTTGGTACATATATGATAGAGACACATGAGTAGGACAAGAGAATTCCATTGAGGACTGCACTTCTCCAAAGCGACTTAAATTTGGTTATACTAGGTCGATCTCGTATCAAGAAATCGGCTCCAAGTGTGTAGAGTGGTCTCAGACTGTTGAGTTACCTTTTCTGCGACTGTGTGGCTTTTTGATGATATGTCGCGCATGCGTTTATCGAAGAAATCTACGTGCATCCTTAATTGATTTCCTTTATAAACTTTGGACCTTAGGAGAACCTTTGATTTTTTAATCTTTATAATGTATTCGACTGGAAAAATGTCCACCTGTGCATTCTGCTGGACACTTTTAATGTCTTTTGGATTGTACTAGCAAGTGTACAATTTTCCGGTGTTAACAGTGGGGGTCCAAGTTGAATAGGAGGGTGGCCACCAATATCCATCTGGATCAATCCTCCTCCCTTAAGAAGCAACGGTTCCCATTGTGTTGAGTGCTTCCATGAGATGGGGAAACTTTTGCTGAACTTGGTCCCTGGTGAGCCACTTGCCTTGATTCAGTAGTTGGACAGCTTTGACAACCCGATACAATTGGATCTTCTGTTGGCGAGTTCTCTTGATCTGCGTGTCCATGATCCGATCAGTTGTGTCTTGTTCCATGCAGTCTGGGTTTAACTCTGTTGGTGTGAACTGTTATGCAATGTCGGATGTGTCCAACAATGGTGGGAAGTATGGCCAAAGGCAGTCTACATTGAACACTAGGTGCAGACCAAGCAATGATGGAATGTTGAGCTCAAAGCCATTGTCCCCCATAGCCTTGGTGATGGTTTATGGCCCATATTGGAGCGGGCAAAGATTGTGGTGGGGTCTAGCGAGGTGCTCCTTCTGTAAATGTAGCTAAACTTTGTCGCCCACCTCAAACTTGTGTGGAACCTGATGCTGATCATGGTGTTGTTTATACTTAGAATTGGATTTGTCTAATATATCATGGACCTACTGACGAATGTGTTGAATGCACTCAATGAAGTTGTTAGCCTTGTTGGCTTCAAACTGGATGTGAGCCGAATTTACCTGAGTAGCTGCAAATGGTATGGCCACATCAATGGGACATAATGGATGAAATCCCAACCCTACCTGAAAGGGGTTGTGGCCCGTTGAGCTGTGGAGAGCTCTGTTGTAGTTGTGTTGGACATAGGAGAGGCTTTCATCCCATGTGTGTGGATGCTTCAAGTTATACATGCACAGAATGTGTACGATCATCTTGTTGACGACCTCTGTTTGGCCATAAATTTGGGGATGGAAAGTCGTGGACTTAGTAAGTTTGGTATCCAGCATCAACCAGAGACTTGACCAAAATGCGCTTAGAAATCTGTTGTCTCGATCTGAGACAATGGATTGTGGGATCCCAAAGTGTACCCATACTTGCTCGAAGATGAGCTTAGCAGTGGCCTCTGCTGTGATACTCTTCTTGCAGGCCGCCATAATGGCCATCTCAGAGAATCTTTCAACAACCACAAAAATGTAGTCGTTGTCATGTTTAGAAGAAGTAAGGATTGACATATAATCCATGGAGATGGATTCCCAAGGTCGACTAGGAGTAAGAAGAGGAGTATATAAGCCTTGCTTCTTGATGGGTGGTTTGACAATGACACAAGCAATGCAGGATTTAATGTCCCTCCCAACATCCTGACAAAGGTTCGGCCAATTAAAATACTTTTGCAATATTGCCACAGTTTTCTCTACTCTGAAATGTCCAACGACCCGACTATAGTGCGCCTCCCAAATCATCTTGGCACGCTTGCTTGAAGGAACACAAATGTGTCCCAGGTGGCATAACAGTGCATCTTGGGGTGAAATTTTGGAACTTACTTACCTTCCAAGAGTGTCTGGTATGTGCTATGAATTATGGATCACTCTCATAAAGATGCAGCCACCCCGAAGTCTCGTGCCCATGAGTCGAGCACAATGATTAATTCCATGACTGGTGGTTAGCTGATGCAGTGTGAAAAATTATTGGTGTTTCCCTTCTTGTGCTTAATATTCAAATGTAATTGTTGCAGTTATGTGGACGATTTTTTATGGCGATCGTTCTGCAACTTCCCTTGTGTTTGTATGAACTGTAGGGGTTAGTGGTCTATGTGGATGAACGTTTCCTTCCCCAGAATGTAATGCTTCCAATGACGGCAAGCCTGCACAATGGAATATATTTCTTTGTCATATGTGGGATACTTTTTGACTGTGTCTGAAAGTGTCTCACTATGGTAAGCCATTGGATGTGTCTATTGAGTAAGAACTGCATGAATAACATGGTCGAAGGCATTTGTCTCAATCTCAAATGGTTCTTGCAGGTCAGGTAATGTGAGCACTGGTGCAGAGTAGAGGCATTGCTTCAACTCAGCAAATGCCTTCTGTTGGGTTTCAGACCAAAAAAACTTTGCTTTTACTCCACCCTTAGAGAGTTGACTTAAAGGCAAAGTGATATGAGAGAATCCCAATATGAACCTGCAGTAGAAATTGGCAAGGCATAGAAAGATGCAGAGCTTTGTTAGAGTGGTTGGGGCTGGCCAATCTCGAATAACTTGTATCTTGGCTATGTCCACATGCACACCCTACTCATCGATGATGTACCCCATATATTGAACTTGGGTCATGCCAAAAGTGCATTTCTCCATATTAACACACAACTTGTGTTGTCGTAGGGTTTGAAGGATCTGTTGAATATGGTGGAGGTGTTCTTCCCAACTCTGGCTGAAGATAAATATGTCATCTAACACCACCACAAATGCATTGTTGAATGGTCACAAGATGTCGTTCATCAACCTCATGAAGGTTGCGGGGGCATTCGTCAACCCGAAAGGCATGACCAACCATTCGAAAAAGGCCCTCCTTGGATTTGAAGGCGATCTTCCACACATCGTAGGGTTGAATAGGCACCTGGTGATAACCAGACTTCAAGTCAATTTTTCTGAAATATTTGGCCCTTTGGAGTTGGTCCAAAAGGTCATCAATCCATGGGATTGAGTAGCTATTCTAGATAGTGATCTTGTTCAACGCTTAATAGTTAATTCAAAGCTCCAGGTCTCGTCCTTATGTACCAATACAAGCGGTCTCCCACAGGGTGATGAGCTTGCCTTGATGTGCCCTTTCTACAACAGCTCCTGAATCTGCCTCTTGATCTCATCATTTTCCAGAACAGATCGTCGATAGATCGGTCCATTGGGTAGCAACGCGCCCGGGGTCAGATCGATGGAGTGTTTGACCTGACAGTGCAGAGGTACCCCCATAGGTGAGGGTGAGTATCATTCTGTACTCCTCCACAACCTTGTCCATTTGTTGCTACTGTGCGGATGAGCCCTGTTTGGAAGCTGTGGCCACAATATTCTTCTTGCGTTCCCCCTCCTTTGGATCTTCAAACTCATTCTTCTGAATCTTGGTGGTGGCCACGGTGGCACTGTGCTTCACGTCAATGATCTGCTTCCCTTTTTCATTCCCCTTGTCAGGTTCCGACTCAGATTCGAAACATGCATCTGATTCAGAAGCCTTCAGGTCGGTCACTAGTGACTTCTTAACCTGACACTCACTTTTGTTGTGAGTGGAGCTCTTATGGAACTAACACCATTTTTTCGTGTCCTTCTTCGTCTTCGAGGTATTATTCTTTGCTTGTGGTTTCGGTGGGTTGTCTTGGGTCATCCCGCCTTGGATTTGTCCTTTGCTTTGCGGTTTGGGGGCGTCTTCCCCTTGCTTCGGATTCGCAGATCCAAAGTCTCGCTTATTTTGTTTAAACTTTTTCTCAATCTTGACAGCTATCAATACGCTGTGCCGAGCGAGGAGATGTCAAGGAACACTATCTCGTCCTAAATGTATTTATGTAGACAACCGCGGTACTCGAGTACCAAATGTCGCTTAGAATCCTTGATACCCAATTTCATGTGAAGGGTATGAAAAAAATTGGTAAACTCTGGCACGTTTTGGTCCCTTCCCTGCCGCATTGTAGTCCACTTCCCAACTCTTGCTAAACATCAAGATGTCATCTAAACACACCACCACAAATGAATTGGTGAATGGTCACAAGATGTTGTCCATCAACCTCATGAAGGTTGCGAGAAAATTCGTCAACCTGAAAGGCATAACCAACCATTTGAAAAATCCCTCCTTGGATTTGAAGGTGATTTTCCACACATCGGAGGGTTCAATAGGCACTTGGTGATAACCAGACTTCAAGTCAATCTTGCTGAAATATTTGGCCCTCCGGAGTTGGTCCAGAAGGTCATAAATCTGTGGGATTGGGTATCTATTCTAGACAGTGATCTTTTTCAACGCCTAATAGTCAATACAAAGTCTCCAGGTCTCATCCTTATGTACTAGTACAAGTGGGCTCCCATAGGATGATGAGCTTGGCTTGATGTGCCCTTTCTACAACAACTCCTGAATTTGCCTCTTTATCTCATTGTTCTCCAGAACAAAGTTTCGATAGATCGGTCCATTGGGTAGCGGCACGCCCGGGGTCATATCGATGGAGTGTTTGACCTGACAGTGCAGAGGTACACCCATATGTGAGGGTGAGTATCAATTTGTACTCCTCCACGACCTTGTCCATCTATTGTTGTTGTGTGAAGGAGCCCGGTTTGGAAACCGTGGCCACAATCTTCTTCTTGCTTTCCCCCTCCTCTGGATCTTCAAACTCCTTCTTTTGAATCTTGGTGGTGGCCACAATCTTCTTCTTGTGTTCCCCCTCCTCTGGATCTTCAAACTCATTCTTCTGAATCTTGGTGGTGGCCACGGTGGCATTGGGCTTTGCATCAATGATCTGATTCCCTTTGTCATTCCTCTTGTCGGGTTCTGACTCGGATTCGGAACATGTGTTTGATTCAGAAGCCTTCAGGTTGGCCACTAGTAACTGCTTTACCCAACACTCGTGTTGTGAGTGGAGGTCTTATGGAACTAACACCATTTTCTCGTGTCCTTCCTCATCTTCGGGGTATTGTTCTTTGATTGCGGCTTCGGTGGGTTGCCCCAGGTCACCCTACCTTGGCTTTGTCCTTTGCTCTGTGGTTTGGGGGCGTCTTTCCCTTGCTTCAGATTCGCATATCCAAAGTCTCGCATCTTTTGTTTAAACTTCTGCTCAATCTTGACAGCTATCGATACGCTGTGCCGAGCGAGGAGATGTCCAAGAACTCTATCTCGTCCTGGATGTATTTGTGTAGACAACCGCAGTGCTTGAGTACCAAATGTCGCTCAGAACCCTTAATACCCAACTTCGTGCGAAGGGTATGAAAAAAATTGATAAACTCTGGCACGTCTTGGTCCCCTCCCTGCCGCAGCGTGGTCCACTTTAGTATTTATCCTCATATCTCTCGACAGGGTAATAATGCTCCTTGATGGCGTCCCAAAATGAATCCCAAGTGGGTGCGACTGAAAATAATGTCACTGTACTTTCATCGTTCTTCTCTCAGTAGGTGTCCCACCAGTTCTTGATGTGGGGGCGACTTTGAGAAGTGCAAAAGTAATATTTTCCCGGATGGAAAAATCGTGAACAGAAAAATATCCTTCTAACAGATTTAACTATTTATCTACGACATCCACATCTATCTAGCCTTCAAATATGGGGATGTCAAAGTTAACTTGTACTTTAAAGGGCGTGGTGCTTCCAGAGTGGTTGCTAAAAGAAGATGCATCGCCTTTGGGTAGCCGTTGAAGGATCTAGGCAAAGTTTTCCATCATCGTGTTCCTCTGTCGCTTGAGGAATTCTTCGAGAAAGATTTTGAAAGGATCGTCTGCCCCCTCATCTTTCTTCTCTTCCGCCATGGGAGGTCATCGAGATTTGTGAGGCTGGTCTTGCAAAGGTTTGACCAGTTAGAGCCCTAACTCCTTATATGTCGACCTTGTTGGAGGGATGCAAAGAAAAATCGAGAAAGAGCAGCCTGCTCTGATACCACTGATCCGAACTTAAACATGAACGCAAAAAATCACAGATATAGCCATAAATACAAAGATGCAGCAGAAATAACACTTCATCTCATTAATATCAAATAATTGAAATATGCTTACAAACAAAAATGGAAATAAACTAACTTGGACAATGGTAGCTTATCTCTAAGAAGAGATGTGGTGGCTACATGCCTATGAATTGTGTTATAATGAGGCTCGAAGGCCTATTTATTATTGAGAAACAATAAAAAACTCTAAATATCCAAGAACCTAATTCTAAGAGATGAAACACCAACACTGTGGGCCTCGTTTAGGTAAATTGGTACATCAACTTCTCGGGGTTGTAACTTTGGCATACGATCTCCATTTGGCTATCATAAGACCTCGTTTCGAAGATCTCGAAGAGTAGGACGAAAACAAATTGATAAACTAGTTTTGGAATTTTTTGGTCTCTATGTTTTCCATAAAAACGCCTTTTAGTCTCTTAAAACAGCTTCGGAAGTTTAGAACTTGAAAAACTGCCAAAAATAGTAAGTTGTGCTACAATTAAGGAAACTGAAAAGAAACAACGGTGGAGGTCCAAGTGGAATAGGCAGGTGGCCAACAATATCCACCTGGATCAGTCCTCCTCCCTTAGGAAGCGATGGTCCCCATTGCGTTGAGTGCCTCCATGAGATGGGGAAACTTTTGCTGAACTTGGTCCCTGGTGAACCACTTGCCTTGGTGCAGGTGTTGGCCAGCTTTGACAACCCGATACAGTTGGATCTTCTGCCGACGAGTGTTCTTGATATGCGTGTCCATGCTCCGATCAGTTGTGGCTTGTTCCATGCAGTCTAGGTTTAACTATGTTCGTGTGCGTTGTTTTGCAATGTTGGATGTGTCCAACAATGGTGGAAAGTATGGCCAAAGGCGGTCTACATTAAACACTAGATGCAAACCAAGGAATGGTGGAATGGTGAGCTCGAAGCCATTGTCCCCCATAGCCTTAGCGATGGTGTATGGCCCATATCGAAGCGGGCGAATCTTGCGGTGGGGCCCAACGAGACGTTCCTTCTGCAAATGTAGCCAAAATTTATCGCCCACCTGGAACTTGTGTGGAACCCGATGCTGATCATGGTGCTGCTTGTACTTAACATTGGCTATGTCCAATATATCATGGACCTGCTAGCGAATGTGTTGAAGCGCTTAATGAAGTTGTTAGCCCTGTCGGCTTTAGACCGGATGTGAGCTGAATCTACCCGAGTAACTGAAAATGGTATAGCCACATCAATGGTAGTTGTGCTGGACATAGGGGAGAGTTTCATCCGATGTGTGTGGATGCTTCGAGTTATACATGCACAGAATGTGTACGATCACCCTGTTGACGACCTCTGTTTGACCATCAGTTTGGGGATGGAACGTCGTGGACTTAGTAAGTTTCGTATCCAGCATCGACAATAGACTTGACCAAAATGCAGTTAGGAATCTGTTGTCCCGATATGAGACAATGGACTGTGGGATCCCAAAGTGTACCCACACTCACTCGAAGAAGAGCTTAGCAGTGGCCTCTGCTGTGATACTCTTCTTGCAGGCCGCCATAATGACCATCTTAGGGAATCTATCGATGACCACGAAAACGCGGTTGGATATATGAAACATCAAATCTTAAGTTAGCATCTCTGTTAGAATATAAAATTAACACATAAAAATCTGTCATGCCAACCATCTTATCATTTACAATTATGATATTAGCACACATGCATGCACACAATGAAAAATCGTCATTTTAAATATTATTCTCTGTAATTTAGAATAGAGCTTCCTAGATTATTTTCCCAAAAGATCGAGTATTAAACTTTTGTTCTAATGACACTTTGTAATATAGATCCAATTTTACTCCACAAAGGTTTAACATTGAACCTTAGCTTTGATACCACTCTATAACACTCCCCCCAACCCACTTTAGACTCCTCATGGTACGGGACATGTTACTTTTTAATTAACCTAACCTCCATTGTCTACTGTAAAGGTGGGGTTACAAAACCTCCCTCTCCGAAGTTTGTGGAATTAATTTATGATATCACCATCACATCCATCTCATCAAGAGCTCTCTGGTGATATAAATTATGTCTCCATCTGACTCTTAGATTGGGAGATATACTCCCTTGAAATCTGACTATTTTAATTTCGCCACATCAACTAGGACTGCCACATGTGACCCACGTGGATTTGCCATGTAATCCCTTCCAGTTGCACCCATCTCATGATTCCCATAAGGAAATCACGTGGATGTGTCTTAGCGCACCACATGAAGTAGGGTTGCAACCCCACTACTCCTACTCCATAATATTTCATGACAAGTTCTTGTCATAAGTGACCCATTGACACATCATCATGGTTGGTTATGAGAAGAACTTGTTGTGGAATCCTATGGGGTATAATTGGTGGGGGCATGACCCTAATTCAAGTGGTGGGCTAAGACACATTCAAGTGATTGCCTTATAGGAATCATCAGATGTGTACGACTGACAGGGATGACATGACAAGTCCATGTGAGTCACACGTGGATGACACATGGCGATCCTAGCTATCATGCCGAAATTGAATTAGTTAGATTTAAAGGGAGTGTCTCTTCCAATCTAGGAGTTAGATGGAGACAATTTATATTGTTGGAGAGCTCTTGATGAGTTGGATGCGATAGTGATATCAAAATTTAATTTTACAAACTTTGGAGAGGGGGGATTTTGTAACTCCAACCTCATAGTAGACCATGGAGGTCGGGTTAATTAGAAAGTAACACCTCCCACATCCAAAGAAGTCTAAGAGAGTGGGAGGTAGTGTTACAAATTATTCCCCTTTATAATATGATTGCGAGGCAATATCCTTAGTATCCATTATTTAGTGACCTTGACTTAAGTGACAATGGGTGGGAGTAATTGTGGTACCTAAGATAGACTTTACATCACTGTATTAATACTTTTTGGGTGTGAATCTCCTTGCTATTTGTAGGGATACTTGTTCCAATAAACATTGGTATTGGGAAGTTAGCATAACTATTTCTCATAACTCTAATTGACTGGGGCCCAATGAAAGATTTAGAGATTAAATTTAACCCATGGATTAATTTTCGATGCTTTTTCCTAAAGAAAGATTCAATAATTTCCATTTTTTCTAAAAATGGTTTGCTCAAATTTTATAGGCTAAAAATAGTTTAGCTAAAAAATTGTCAAAATTTAATAGAAACTATATAAAATCCTTAGAAATTTGAGTTGTTTTGTTTTTTTCTTCCCAAAAATATCACCAAATTTTTTACCCTTTACATATTAAAGGCTAGTAAGATTCGCCAAGGTTTCTACACCTTAAAATTATCCCTTCTAGGGTTTTAGGGATTTCGTCACCTCAAGATTATTGCTTTTTAGAAGGCCCCTTGTATCCTTGGTTTGGTTGTTAATTAACTTAGCTTTGCTAGGGGTGTGCCCTATGTTTTTTAATGTCTAGTTGGAGATAAGATACTTGTTTTCATTGGTTAAAACACATACTTTATGATGGTTGACCAACCTCTTCACTAATCCTATCAACCCTTTACTCATTTAGGTGCATAAACCATTTCAAGATTCTTTTTCTTATTTTAGCAATCCTCATATGATGTATAGCATTAGTGAGTCATCTAATGGGGGAGGGTTTGCTTCCACATCTTCAGCTATGATGTGAGAAGTCGCAATGGACACTCCTTTGCCATCATTTAATGGGATAGTTACACCTCCATTCATGTCTATGACACTCAATCATTCCATATGAGGAATTCCACCAAACAATTCATTTCCTTCCATATGTATACCCAATGTTAATATGCTCATTGCAACATTGCAAGTGCCTATATCAGAATTGGTATTCGATAAGGGACAAAGCCTTGGTTTTACCAATGGAAGTGGACTCCACCGATTTTCAACATTCCTATAGGTAACCCGATGATACCAAATGTTGGTTTCCCATGTGGTTGAAACTTTATCCTTGTCTCCTACTTCCTCTAGTATCTTTGTTACCATTAAGGGCAATTGTGTCTCTAGGGGAACCAATGTCCCCGAGAGTATCAATATGGGCTGATGAGTGATGCCCTACCCCACCAACACTCCCTTTGCACCTACTACTAGTTATATGCAAGGAAATTCTTTTGTGAATGTCAATCAAGAGAGCCCGCGTTAAGGGGACTCTTAACATAATTTTTTCCTCTAAAATTATCACTATACTAAAAACTAAAGAATATAGATTGACATGGATCCTTCACCAGTATATTGAGAAGGATTCAATATCTTAATCATCTCATTTTCTAATTATTCAATGTCTTCGTCACTAAACACTATTACTTTATTATCATTTGGATTCATAATGATATAAATTTCAAAGGATCACTTTTATCTCAAACATATACACATACATAATGATGATCATCTAAAAATTTCACATGTTGATCACAATTGAAACAAACATAGATCTATCTTAACTATGTATCTTCCATACTTATCACACAGTAAGAAGGATCAAATCTCTTGAGATGCGAACCTTTTCTCAAATTTTGCATTCTAAAACAAGAGTTTCCACTTAGGGATTTAATCAATCTCTAGACATAATAGATTATGATAGATTTGGAATTGAGATTAATCTAAGTTGGTACATTAAAACTCAAGAAGAATAAATTATGATTAAAATGAACCTTGTGTGATGATATTCTATTGTTCAATTGTTAACATATCCAATGATAAAATGACAAATGTGAATTATCTTCTATCTTATTAGAATGAAGACTTCGTTTCATATTAGTCTATAGCATTGTAAGTCTAATCTATTAAGAACCTTGAAAATTATCATCAATAAAACTCAAAATACATTTGAACATAGTAATCAAGCTTGGGAATTCATGTAAGAGGATTTGTCCAATGCCTATTGAAGGACCTTTTATATGGTATATATCGAGTAGAAATCTAATCTATTATAATTTAAAAGGCTTCAGAATTCATCCATCCCTCAAAAAATGAGTAATTTCATATAATGATGAGGTTTGGGAATTCATTCGGTATGGCTTGACCAGGTCTACTAAAAACACACTAACAGGATCTAAAGAGGAAAAACTCTTGTAAGGTATGCCTATGTGGTTGTCAGTGACATGAATATTTTCATAGTAGCATTGCCACAAACTAGAATGATACATTTTCATACAATGATGAGGCTAGTGGATACCTACAACCTAGTGTGAAGACTATGTGTAAGTATGTTTGTCTCTCTTAAAATAAAAATAAAATATTCTCCAAATAAAAAAACAATATTTGCTATAATTATAAATAAATAAAATACCTTATGCATATTTAATTAGTTGTCCATATGAGCTAATATAACTTTATGTAAAGAAATTAGAAGTGAAAAAAATTACACTCCCTTCTATTTTTCAAAAATATTTTAATACGAGATATCAACTTCATATATAGAAAAAAAAATGTTAAAAGAAAATATTTTAATGTTGTATAGAATAAAATATCCGATATAAATTATGAATAAAATATTTTAATATGAATTAATATTGATGTATATTTAAAATATATATTAATAACAAAAAATGAATTTAATGCGTCCTATACACATGTTATGTAATCTCTATAACATTTAAAAATACCATTTAAACCAAAAAAATTCAATAACATTACAACAATAAATAAATAAAAACAAAAAATTACTAAAATAAATTAGCAACGTTAAAAAAATCAATTACTAAAACGAATTACCAAAGTTAATCCTCTATCCAACCCTGCGAGATTATTTGTTTCAAAACTTTTATTAATGGTCAATGTCACACTTATCCAAAGAACAAAACCCTAGTTATTTGTTTCAAACCTTTTACTACTCTAATCAATATATCTTTATCCAAACCACTAGTTTTCTTGTCTATCTATAAAAATAAAAACTCCAAGTAGACCTTGGCTGCTTTTGGGAAGTATGGAAACATTATTTTATTTTACATTTGTATTGTATGATGCAAGTTATATTTGCAACTCAGAGATTCTGAGGAGTACACTTGAATGAATCTTAGAGATAAGCACTTCATATTTCCATTTTCCCATGTAATTCATCGCTATTGTGCCTGTTGAAAACCAAAGCTATCTCAGCGTCTTGTATGTGAAATATAATAGCACTGGTTATAGCTATTGCATGTTCTGAAATAGGCCAGTGAAAGTAACACTGCTATAAAAGGATGATCGAAGTAAGCTAAGAAATATGAGGGCAAGTTACTTGTATACCCGTTGATAAATGTTGATTAATGAGCAAAGAGTAGTCACCGTGCACCAGAATTTGGGGAAGGTATTACATTTTCAAAATCCCAGAATCACAACAATATGATGTCGGTCAACTGTGGCCAAACTAGGGAAGGCCACTACAGTTACATAGTTACATAGTTTGGGTGGTTGTATGTACAGTGATTTTGAATAGATAAGATAAGATAATTATATTTATGTTGATGTTCATACAATGTGGGAGAATTAAAAAGTCTTTAATAAAAGATACAATGTATGAATATAAACTATACAATGCATGAAATTGATGCAAAAACATTTAGACCTAGTCAGTAATGTGATGGAATGATCACATGTTGTGATTAATAAGGAGTTGGAAGATAAAGTATTAGTTAATTTTATTTATTTAAATGTGTGAGAGTGTTTATTTAGTGTCAAATATGAGAAAATGGCATAGTGGCTGATTGATCCTCCCTGTGTGGAGATCAGGCTAAATAGTTAGATTTATTTGGTTTGAATAAGATATGATGGATTTGAAAGCTTGATTTAGCATTTGTTTAGAAAAGAGTGGAGTTGAAGAGATTCTCTAGGAGAGAGTGAGAGATTTCTGGATCTGAACCAGAATTGGTTCATGAATCCACTTTTGTATAAATTGTGATCTTTTTGTATAATTCAAAGGTTGGATAGGTCGAATTAGATGAAGTGTGGATAGAGGCTAGCAAGAGAATAGGGTCTTTTTATTGTTGTAATAGACCCAGAGGGCCGAGACTCTACAACTCATTATTGAATAAAATATCAGTGTTTGTGAAGGTGTTGGTTCTATTAGAACCCTTCCTTTATCTCTGTATATCCACCTACGGATCAATCTAAGTGTTTTCTCTGTTTTTATGCCTGAAATTATAAATCACAATGTTCAAAGCATAATTGGGGTCCTTAGTGTAAAGAGCAGTGTTTGAGCCACTTTAAACCCAGTCATTGATCCAAAGTATCACAGAGGATCCATGTTAAAACACAAAAATCCATCAATAGAAGGAGATCAAGTCCAAGAGGAGGTTGGAGAAAATATGCATAGGATCCGTTGGATTTGGAAGATCAACGGTGTAGAAGACAAGATCTACAGTTATCGCGTGGGTACACTACAGGGCATTAATGCGTGAGAAAAGCAGTCCTACAACAGGAAATGGTATATCGGGGGCATTCTAAATGGTAAGTAGTAATATCACGAGTCCTCCCGATTCCATTAGCCGCTCGACATGTAGCAGCGAGGAAGAGAGAGGAAACCACTTTTCAAGGGGTTAATCCTCGTATTAGTTGTCTGGTCGATATTGTTGTGAAGCGTTGGATCAAATGAGGTGAATATCTACAGCGCATGGTCAACGATTGGTTTCGTTGATCGGATGAAACGTCAACCGTCGAATCGAGCGGAGGATCAACGGTCTTAATTTGATCGGAGATTGAGGAATGCAAAGGACGGTGTAGCGGAAAGGAGATAGACCGAGAGTGGACCCGCCAATATTTATGAACGCGGGTGAAAAATATTTGGAGTTCAGCGTATGTGTTTCAGGTCGGATTTCTCATGTGTTTTAGTGTATTTCCGTGTATTACGAAAACATAGTTGTCTTGGGGTTTTAAAAGGAAAAGGCATATGAAGGAGCGGACCCAACGAGATTTATGAATGCGGGTCTATGTATTTTGAAGTCCGATTTACGTGGTCGGAGTGGGGTTTCCCGTGTATTCCTGTGCATTCCGAGTTTTGTATGGTTCGAGATTTTATGTGAATTACGCTTATAATAGCAGTTCAGATGCAAATGTGGCCTAGCTCATAGGTCCACATGGGATTTATGAAGGGATGTCAGTCAGCGGGCATCAATTTTGGTATAAGAGCTAGCTCAACGCTCTGTAAGGATTGGTTTGGAAATTGAATTTTAAATCTCAGCATATGTATAATTTGCACAAAAGTGGATCAATACAGATGAGGATCAGACTATAAAGGACACTGAAATCAGAATGGAGAAACAATGAATTCTCTGAGGAAGGTCTGGTAAGAATGTTTATTTTGATGATTTTGCAGAAATTTGTTTTGAATCACTGAGAAACAAGGGATTGAAATTTCAAAGGAGAAGGTGCTTTCCTTTCAGGAAAATGAAAATTCCATGTAAGTTGATTGAATGATTGGTTTGATTTAAAAAGTAAATTGAAGTGAAAGGTTTTGAAATTAAAGTTAAATAGAAGAATGGTTTGTTATGGCACTGAAGTCCTTTAAATGATTTGAAGAATTTTGTGAAAACTCAGAATGATTGAGGATTGCTTAAAGTATTGTTGAAGGAATGATATTGATGATTGAAAGAACAGAGATTGGGTTTAATAGGACTGAAAAAAAGAAGCACTACAAGGAATGAAATTTGGAATTTGTAGAAGAAAAACAAGATTTGCTTATAAACAGGGTATCAGAAGGAATTGATAGTGTTTGTCATGAATTGGTAAATATAATTGAAATTTATATCTAATCTTAATTGATCTTGAAAGCTGAAGAGTCCAGTATGAAAAGTAAAATGGGAAATAGTTGTTGGTTGTATGGAGTCCTTTGAATAGAAAGTCTAAATGAAATAGTAAACAGATGAATCATTTGGCACAGATTTAATTGATGGAATGGGAATTAGTTTTAAGACATCTTTGAAGGAAATATTGCAGGTTTGAAAGGCACTTTGATGTATCTTGAGATAAGATTGTGCAGGTCAGTAGAAGCAGTGGAATTATTGAAAGATGGAATGAATTGTACTAGTATTATAGCATATGAGCTATGTTAAAGAAGATAGAGCAAGAAGAACTCTCAGATAAGTAAAGGTGATAGTACCCGACAATAAATGAAATCATTGAATGAAAGAAGGAAGTGAGCAATTGAAGATGCAGAGCCTAAAGCAAGGAGTGTTCAAGAGGAGATGAGAACAACTTCCAACTGTGGTTGGGTAGAAGTTGTTGAGGCAGCTCCACAATTGTGATTGTGGATAGGAGATAACAATTCCAGCAAGAGGAGCGCTTAGTAGAATTGTTAGTTAGTGAAAGGTTCGAGGAAAGAACCAATAGGTGCCAAAAGGTTAAACTCAGGAAAGTTTGGTGAGGCATGAAGGAGACTTGTTACAGGTGAAATGAAAAAGGCTAGTTGTAGCTCACTAGTGAACAATAAAAGTTCACCAGAGGAAGAAATGGAATTTGACTATTGATAGTCATGACAGGGGTACAGAGGAAAGTCAGAAACAGGGGAAAAAAAGCGCTGAAGCAGTTGGACTCAAAGGAATGAGTAAAGAAGGAACATAGAGTTCGCTGAGATGAAGATAGAACTCAATCGTTTGAAGACGCTGGTATTGAAAGGAATTAGAAAAAAATGGAAACAAGGATTTTATGTGGGAAAAAGAGTTAAATGGCCTGTCAGAGAATTGTTTGCTGAGAAATTAATACTCCGAACAGTTGAGGATGAAGGAGTAGAATACATCTGTGAACCAGAGAAAGGATCTCTCCTTGGGGAAGGAGACAATGATGACAGTGACGAAGAACTAATCTATGCAGAGCAGAATGAGAGGAATGTGTTGGTAACATCTTCACAGAGAAGAGGATCTCATATTTTTGGGATTAACTATTTCTGTGAATGTAAAATTGCAGGTATGTAGCCTAATGAATTTGAACCTGTGTATGAAAAGGTGAAAAAGGCAGAAGCAAGAAAACCACAAAAGGAGATACATAAAAACTTTCAAGACTTCAATTGGTGGAAGAAATTAAAAGGTATGAGTAAATGGTTGTGTCTTCTCTTAGTGAAAACTTATTGGATCTTATTTGAAGGAATTTTAGCATGGATAGAAGAGCAATGGGAAATAGAAAAAAGAAAGGAAACAGATGCATTGCAGATTTTCGAAGTAAAGAGAAAGAACGCTGCCACAAAGAAATCAGTGGAAGAAATTAAGTCAAGGAAATCTTTGAGAGATCAAATTCTTATCATAGAAGAGGAGGAGACATTGTTATCTTATTTGGGTAAACCGAGTGTTGGAATAAGTTGTGTAGAACAGAAAGGTATTCTACAAACTTATGATGAAGTTTCCAAGCATAGTCAAGAAGTTGTTGTCCCAGAAGTTTTCTTTAATGAGGAAGAAGTCATAGATGTTGAGGAAAAATTTATCAATAACTTAGTGAACTATCAAAATAGTTCAAAGAAGCATGAGGAGCTGATCACTGAGGCTTTAAAATGAAGAGCCTTGTATTTTTGAAACTGACATGTTGTGTATGTTTTCAGGTTTGACAGGTAATGAACAGCAATTGGGCAATGTATTTATGCATGTTGATGAAGAAGTGAGATTATTGGAAGAGATGGTTGAAACAGAAAGATATTTTGAGCGTGTATTTAATAATTTTGAGAATGATGGTATTGACAGGGAAATTGTCATGATTAGAGACGCTGAAGATAAGCAAATGAAAGTTTGTGATGATAACCATAATGAAATATCTTCAGTAGAGAATAAAAATGAAAGTATTATAGAAATTGTGAAGGAATATATGATGACGTTAACAGATGCAGAAGTTCAGGAATTTTGTGATTTTAAAATGGATTATTTTTATGAATCTCTAAACCATGAAGAAGCTTTAGAAACCCATAATTTTGTTTCTGTTGTAGGAGAAGATAAAACAACATCATTTTGTTGCAATGGTACAAGTATAGAGGATGAAAGGATACTTCACAATGATATGCTCCAAGAAATCCTAGCTATTGAACTGTTGAATTATAGTCTTGTGTCAGAACAAGGAACACTGTGTAATGCAGAGGAAAGTATTGGAATGAGAATTGACGACAATTTCATAACTTATGCAGAAGGACAATATAAAGATTTGATGGCAGAATTATCTATGAAGATTGAAAACTATAGTTATTTTGAATCTGACAATTGTGATGGAAACTCTGTTTTATACAGGAAGGTGGAGTCATATGCAAATGACATGCTTATTGAATATAAAGGAATTTGTATTTTTCTGGAAATGTTATTAGATGAACCTGATAACACAGAGGAAAGGATTATATTTAATGATAATGGAAGGGAAACTGTAGAGTACAAACAACAATTTGTAAATGAAAGGAGTGAAGTGGAATTGGACAGAAATTTCATAATTTCTATGGTAAGGGAGAATGTACAGCGGCAAATGTCAGTGGAGTTCAGTTAAGAACAAATTGTAAAGAGGAAGTTGAGAAATTGTGGAAGATGAAGTCAGTGAAGAAGAGGGACAACAAGGAAGAGAAATTAACAAAAGGAATTTGTATCAGCAAGGAAAGATGACAACAACAGAGTAAGATTTGGAAACCTAGAGGAACAGAAGTGACAGTGGCAAAAGAATTGAATCAGCAGCATGATGAAAGTGATGACTAGTTACAAAGTAAAGTTTGGGATACTGGATGATCAGCAGAAGAAACACCTGACCATGAGGTCATGAAAACTTTCAACTGTGGGAGTCTGATGCAGGAGCATTTAGACCTAGTCAGCAATGTGATGGAATGATCACACGCTGTGACTAATAAGGGGTTGGAAGATAAGAGATTAGTTAATTTTATTTATTTAAATGTGTGAGAGTGTTTATTTAGTGTCAAATATGAGAAAAGGGCATAGTGGCTGATTGATCCTCCCTGTGTGGAGATCAGGCCAAATAGTTAGATTTATTTGGTTTGAATAGGATATGAGGAATTTGAAAGCTTCATTTAGCATTTGTTTAGAAAAGAGTGGAGTTGAAGAGATTCTCTAAAAGAGAGAGAGAGATTTCTGGATCTGAACCAGAATTGGTTCATGAATCCACTTTTGTATAAATTGTGATCTTTTCGTATAATTCAAAGGTTGGATAGGTTGGAGAGATCAAATAGATTAGCTAAAGTGTGGATAGAGGCTAGCAAGAGAACAGGGTCTTTTTATTGTTGTAATCGAGCCAGAGGGACGAGACTTTGCAACTCATTATTGAATAAAATATCAGTGTTTGTGAAGGTGTTGGTTCTATTAGAACCCTTCCTTTATCTCTGTATAACCACATGCGGATCAATCTAAGTGTTTTCTCTGTTTTTATGCCTGAAATTATAAATCGCGGCATTCAAAGCATAATTGGGGTCTTTAGTGTAAAGAGCAGTGTTTGAGCCGCTTTAAACCCAGTCATTGATCCAAAGTATCACAGAGGATTCGTGTTAAAACACATAAATCCATTAATAGGAGATCGAGTCCAAGAGGAGGTTGGTGAAACAATGCATAGGATCCGTTGGATCTGGAAGATCAACGGCGTAGAAGACAAGAACGACAGTTATCGCGTGGGTAAACTGCGGGGCGTTAATGCGTGAAAAAAGCAGTCCTACAACAAGAAATAGCATTTCGGGGCCACTCTAAGTGGTAAGTGGTAATATCACGAGTCCGCCCGATTCCATTAGCCACTTGACACGTAGCAGCGAGGAGGAGAGAGGAAACCACTTTTTGGGCGGTTAATCCTCGTATTAGTTGTCCGGCCGTTATCGTTGTGAGGCGTTGGATCAAATGAGGTGAAGATCTATGGCGCAGGATCAACGATTGGTTTTGTTGATCAGATGCAACATCAACCGTCGGATCGAGCGAAGGATCAACGGTCCTGATTTGATCAGCGATCAGGGAATGCGAAGGACGGTGCAGCGGAAAGGAGATAAACTGAGAGCGGACTCGCTAATATTTATGAACACGGGTGTAAAATATTTGGAGTCCGACCTTATGTGTTTTAGGTCGGATTTCTCATGTGTTTGTATATTTCCGTGTATCGTGAAAACATAGTTGTCCCGGAGTTTTAAAAGGAAACGACATATGAAGGAGTGGACCTGACGAGATTTATGAATGCAAGTCTATGTATTTTGAAGTCCGATTTATGTGGTCAGAGTGGGGTTTCCCATGTATTCCTATGCATTCCGAGTTTTGTATGGTTCGAGATTTTATGTGAATTACGCTTATAATAGCGCTTCCGATGCAAATGTGGCCTAGCTCATAGGTCCACATGTGATTTATGGAGGGATGTCAGTCAACTGGCATCAAAAATGTTTTGGAGGAGAAGATCAAGGAGTTAATGGATTTGAGAATCAGATTTATCTCTCCTAAATGTAAAATAAGTATAGTTAACGCCTTTTGAAACATCGAGTGTGGTTTATCGTCCACAGTGGATGGTTTGAAATGCCTCCAATAAAATTATCTTATGTGATTATTACCGATTTTTTTTCTCAATGATCAATTATGGATCACAAAAGCCTAAATTCAAAAATTGAATTCCCAATGTATTAAGAACAAAAAATGTTGATCAAAGACAAACTCATATGCAGTCAAAAGCAAAACTAAATACTTAATACCATAAAACAAATATAATAAACTATATGTAAACCCATTTCACCCTATATGTAAACACATTTCAACCCACTTAACCTAGCTTTAAAAGCAATTTAACTAAAATTTTAGAAAAAAAATAGAACCCTTTCAGAAATCAATCACTAAGCTCAGCTATATCATTAATTTAATTTATGTGTTTCATAAGAGAGTATTCTTTATTAATTTTTGGGTTTTATACAAAGCTATCTAAACATATTAATTTCTAAAACTTGCAACTTTTAGATTTTTACGCTTTTTATTAATTTTTGAATTTTATATCAAGTAATCTAAATAAGTTATATCAATGTGATTAAGATAGCATAATTTTATGGAATTGCAAATTATTAATAATTAAAATTATATAGAGATTTTTTTCCAAATGAATTTATTTATACATTTAAAAATGTAATTTTAGCAATAAAAAATTATAATTTTATAAAAAATTATCGTATATTTATATGGAAAAAATAATTAATTTCATCTTAGTATCATTTTAATATATAATTTTTATGAGAAAGTACATAATTTTTATATATTAGGTTTTTTTTTTTTTTCATTACATTTATATATCAAAAATATAAATTTTTCAAAATAATATATATATATATAACCAAAATACATAAATTGAAAAATTACATAATCAAATTCTATTTATTAGTTTTATAGTCAGTTTATTATAACTTTTATCCATATCAATTAATTTAATTAATAATTGTCATTTAATCTAATTTAATTAGACCAATACAACCCATCAGGTACAGTTCAATTGGCTGTAGCCTAATTATGAAGTGATATGTAAAGGATGAGATTCAAAGGTCAAATCCCCATGGGTTAGACCAACAAAAAATATTTAATTAAAGCAATTAGAGCAATACATTAGTGGTGGACCAGATATGTTAGATATCTTTGTAACATATACAAAATTCATAAAATAACACCCAAACATGTGACAAACACTGAAAAAAATTGATGTCCCTTGCATAATGTTGTGTCTACTGTGAGAAACACTGAAAAAGAATTGATGTCCCATGTATAATGTTAAAAAAAAAGCCAAATGCCACAATTTTCCCTGAATCAAGATAATTTTTTTTCAAAAATTCTGATCATAGAAGTGTTTGAAGTATTTTTCTTATGGTGGAAACAAATTCAGCCCCATCAAAAACCCTTGAGCACCCAAAATCCTGAAGCTTGTCAATTATAATCCAGATTTCCCAAAATTGTAACTTTTTAGAGAAAGAAAAAGTCCCACTACATCCATGCTCACCCTCTCTTTTAAGCAGCAAAAGGTTTGCAGTACACTATGAATCAGGGTCACTTTTTTTTCAAAAATTCTGACCATAAAAATGTTTGAATCATTTTTTTGATGGTGGAAACAAATTCAGCACCATCAAAAAACCTTGATCACCCAAAATCCCTGAAGCTTGTCAATTATAATCCAGATTTCCCAAAACTATAACTTAGAGAAAGAAAAAGTCCCACTACATCCATGCTCACCGTCTCTTTTAACCAGCAAAAGGTTTGCAGCACACTACAGTGTAGGTTTCCAACCTACAACGAATATACATACGTATAACATATTTATTATAGGCATTAAGGGTGACAGGTACTATCGATTTTGGCAAAAGGTGCTGATCAAGTCAGTATGATTTGATACAGAGATCTGAAAACCACAAGCAAGCAAGTGCTCTGTTGTAACTTTGATGACGAAGTCATATGCCCAGAAAGGTGCTAATTTTCCTCATGGGACGAGATTTTGGTTTTGGTATTCCGGCCAGTATTGCCCTGGTTCTGAGCTTCTGAGGCCGTGCGTTTTCTGAGATAGCCGTGATGAAGTGGTCGGGGAATCTGATAATTGAACTGTGAAATGTTGACCCCTTCCTTGGCGTACTGAGGATCGTCTTCCAAGAATTTCTCAACCTCAACCTTGGACCTTAATTTCTTTCCGGATGGAGCAACATAGTACACATCTGCAAACCTGCAGGTGCTATCTCCTCTGAGGGAGAGCAACCGCTCCCATCCTGTGGGAGGGCGAGGTATATTTGGTTTGTCCATTATCCACAGACGACTGATATCTGGTGAGAGGTCAGTTGGGTCATCACAGGAAGCATTCGGGCGCCACGTAGAGGCTTTATTACACACCCAAGGATTTTCAGAAGCGCAATGCCGAATGGCTTCATATTGTTCCTTGCTTGGGATGAATCTCCATTTTAAGCATTTCACGCATTGGACGGCATACGCCCCAACAGTGGGAAAAACCCTTGAAGAAGGTGAAGAATCCTTATTCTTTGAACTGGATCTCGCCAGTTTATTCTGGGATGACAATGCAGCTAAAGTTCCCGGCGTCTCGCCCTCATCATTCATCCATTTATCATTTTCCAGATAGTTTGCGGTTTCTTTGGGAGCAGTTACAACACCATTCAATGGCACACTACTATTCTCCAAAGCTTTCTCAGGTGCACACTGTATGCCGGAAAATAAAAGGCTTCATTCTAACCCTAACAAAAGCTACAATATCTTTGAGCTATGAAGCAAAGAAAATGTAAATAAAAATGCGAGCCGAGAAATCATCAAGAAAAGAAATTCTAAATACAAAGGGCTCGTATCAGTATTACCTCTACCGGAGAGATTTCTCCCTCTGTGGATTGTGGTTCTTCCATGGTTTTCGTTTCTTGCTGCTACTTCTGATCTCACAGAAATATCTTGAACCTTCACGTCGTTCTCGCCTCCTGCCCTGACATGTATATTTGGCATGCATCAATATTATTGTACCTTGAAAGTTATAAAATATTGAAAAGGGTAGGGCTTGTAGAGCTTAGATGTGGATACACCTTGGGAACCATGCCAGCAAGCAGGGGATGGATGCATTCAGGTACGGTGAGTACAATATACATGTGAAGGAGTACATGCGCGTGTGTACACGCAGTCTTCAAGAGTACTTTTTGTGGTAAAAGATTGTTCTCAATGCTTATTAGGAGCACGTCATTGGTTCAAGTTAATTCGGTAGTACTATGGAGACCTGCACTTTCAGGCCGGTATTTTCGCAAAATCTAGATAAACTCTCCTTTATTAATGTAAAATTCCTTGCATTAATTAAGAAGGAAAAAAATTAGTTAATTTGGTAGTAGTTTGTAAATGGGTTGTTATATGTTTTTGAAATATGTTATTTGTTAAATTTAAATGGAGTTGTTTATGGAAGGTATAAATTAATTCAGATGGTAGATTTCTCGCTAGAATTTTATTAAAAAAAAATTCAGATTATTGGAATGTTTGAATTTTTTTTTTCATGGTTGAAATGGATTTGGTATTATCAAGAACTTTTGAGGCACCCAAAATCTTGAAATTTGACAATCATAATCTAGATTTTAAAAAATTTATGTGGGATTTTGTCATAATCTTGCCAGAATTTTCATTCTTTTCCGGGCTAATTTGTGGCGTCTTTAGACTACACTAATATAAAATGGTGTCTTGCCGGAATTTCCATTATTTTCCGGGCTAGTTTGTGGCATCTTAAGACTACATTAATCTAAATGGTGTTGTTTATCGAGGCCACAAACTTGCATGGACGGTAGATTTCTTGCCAGAAAATCAAAAATCATAATGTTGCAGTATTTCAAAAATTGGTAGTGGTTCCTATTCAATATTTTCTTGGAATGTGTCTTTTTGCTAAAGTTAAATTGGTATTGGTTGAAATTGGTTATTATATTTACTAGCAATTGCCCCAAAAGGTGCAAAGCGAGGCCCATAGATTTTTTAAATTGGAAAAATAATATAGAATTTGGAAAAATGATACAAATGTATGCCCTATACCATATATATTGGCAAAGTTAAATCTTATACAAATATTATAAAAAATGATATTTTAATTTTATGAATGTTTATTATATGAAATAAGTTGTATATATATATATATATATATATATATATATATATATATATATATAACTAGAAACAATAATTTATATACTTATAACAAAATATTAAAATAGAAAATATTAGAAACCATCATTTTAATCATTTTAATATTAAAAATAGAGTGTTAAAAATCACCATTTAAATTTAATTAAAATAATTAGATTATATTATTATATTATTAATTAATATTTTTTTAAATTGATTAAAATTTATTTATAATTGTTTTTAAATGTATATCTCGATTGCAGTTTTTCCTCATCAAACTCCTTCATTACAAAACTATAATATATCATCTATAATATATCATCATTATTGATGTAGTTAAACTCCTCCATCACAAAACTATAATATATCATCATTATTGATATAGTTAAACTCCTCCATCACAAAACTATAATATATCATCGTTATTGATATAGTTAAAATTATTGCTTACTTATTTTCAATTATATATATCATAATTACTAATTTAAAATAATAATAATAATAATAATAAATAAATAAAATCAAAAATCAAAACTTTAAAAACTCTTATATTATAGCGATTGCAGTGGCTGTTTTTAGAAATGCTATTCATTATAAAAGTTCACACTTGTTTTTAGAAATGTTGTTCATTATAAAAATTCATACACCTTGAAACTTCGTTGTTATCTATGTTTACACACCTTGAAACTCCATTGTTATCTAATTGAAATGAACTACATCCTATATTGCTTTCCAATTCCATCCTAGATTGCTTTCCAATATTTTGGTACACTAATTATATTTCAAAAGTTATTCAATGCTTGTGCTCAAGATATTTAAAAGCTATTCAATGCTTCTACTTAAGATATTTATAGTTTTGTTGCAGCCATATTTTTCAAAAGCTATTCAATGCTTGTGCTCAAGATATTTAAAATCTATTCAATGCTTCTACTCAGGATATTTATAATTTTGCTCCAGTCTATCTATCAAGTGATTTTACATATGATGTCTTAGTATAAATTACCTATATATTTGCAGCATAAATTATAATGTTACTTTGTTTATTTATTGTGGATCCCTGAAATATTATAAGCTTTATTGGACAGGGTGGAAATGAGATTTGAATTGGTGGTTCTAAACTTGTATAGATTACAAGTATATATATATATCTTAAAAATCAGAATTTTCACATTTTTATCTTAGTAATGCACATGCAATTAATAGGAACAAATATATTAATGGATTACCACAATTCACATATTTTGGTGATAATTTATTTAGGATGTTGTATGCATAACTATAAGACAAATCTTGACAAGAATTCACATATTTTGATGATAATTCATTTAAAATGTTATATGCATAACTATAAGACAAATCTTACACACCTTCAATGTATCTTTACACTTTTAAAAACAATTACTAATTTTTACTATTTTGAATTTGAACTATACCCTAACATACACGCCCATTAGAAATGAGATTTGAAGTGGTGGTTCTAAACTTGTATAGATTACAAGTATATATATCTTAAAAATCAGGATTTTCACATTTTTATCTTAGTAATGCACATGCAATTAATAGGAACAAATATATTAATGGATTACTACAATTCACATATTTTGGTGATAATTTATTTAGGATGTTGTATGCATAACTATAAGACAAATCTTCCCAAACCTTAACAAGAATTCACATATTTTGAAGATAATTCATTTAAAATGTTATATGCATGACTATAAGACAAATCTTCCACACCTTCAATGTATCTTTACACTTTTAAAAACAATTGCTAATTTTTACTATTTTGAATTTGAATTGTACCCTAACATACACGCTCATAAATCCAGTAACTAGAATCCACTTATTACAATTATTGCTTGAAAAGTTATCTACAATTCACTTATTACAATTATTGCTTGAAAAGTTATCTACAGAATTGCCACTACGCAGTTTTAAGAATAGATACAAAATTACCATAGAATAATAATAATAATAAAGTGCTAGATAAAATCTAGCTGAGTTGCTGGGTCGAGTCTCCCGTTTGAGCTTTCCTGTTGTCCGTGCAAATTGTTGCTGAGTCCAACTCATGTGATATTGTTTTCACATTGTGGTTATGGTTCTGTAGAAGGGCATAATTGTATATGTTCGCCCATTATGTAATGGCTTCTGTTACTCATTGGTGTTTTCAATTCATTGACATTTGAAGATGGCACATGTATGGTGCAGAGAATGGCTAAAGAGATTTTTGTTGTCCTCCTCCAAGTAAACAATAAAGCGCTTCCGGAAGGAATGGTAGTTCCAGCGTTGTTCAATGACCTAGTTGCTGAAATGAGAGCTCATCATTATGATCCCATGACATTTGCCTTAAAGTTGAAGGCCATGGTATGTTCTTGTTAAATTCAGTCTTGGACATTTCCACCAGTATTTCATATGCTATTTTCGGTTTTTGTTTTTTGTTTCGACTCCCAAGTAGAATAATGAGATTGAGATAGATATAACAGATATATCAATGCAAATACAATCTGCAAAACTGTAGGAGGTAACGTTCTGATAATGTCTCAGACTCTCAATTGTATCTAAGACCAATGCATTACAAGATATACTTAAAACGTTTAATTGAAATCATTCCATAATTCACTGAAAATTTATGCGCTGTCCTTCAGACTAGTTCATGGTTACTTGCAGTTTGTACAAGTTGTCATTTTTTCAACAACACAAGATAAATTTCATTCATCTCACAAGAATGTCACATGGCCTGTGGCCATAACTGTGTGGAAATCAGAGCAACCATAATTGTGGGGCAATCAGAGCTGATCTTTTCAAAGCATTTTGATTTAATTTCTTTTTTCTATTTTACTTCCTCTACCTCTAATTTGCTTTAGCTTTTTCCTCACTGTACCATGGTAAGTTGTTGCAATGCTGATATATTTACTTAACTTGGCATGGTTACAAAAGGTTGTATGCTTTACAACTGAAAATGACTTTAAAGGTGACCATAGTGTTGGCAATTCCTGTGTTGTATATCCCATAAGAACAAAATTGTACAACCTAGCCACACATTAAGAAATAACAAAGTGAAAAGAGTCTGCATGAACTGGAGTCTGTGGATCGAAGGTTGCATGTTGGGATTGTTGAAGGCTAAGTGCTGGGAAGGCTGTTTTTGTTCAATTATTGTTTTCTCAGCTATCCATGCCCTAATTTTCCATAACGAATACCGTTTCTCCCCTTTGACGTTCCACCAGTGTCATGATTTAGAGTTCATTCTTCGATGAGTGCTGCAGAACTGCAAATGTTTCACAGGACCTAAGGTAGGCGTTGTTATAGTACTCCTCTTCATTAGTCACATGTTGCCCTGTTACAAGGCCGACAGATTGAGCCTCTGCAAAGCATAAAATAAGTATTGGGGACACTCTCACAAGTCACAACCAAGTAGATTGCACCTGCAAATCTGATTCTAATGGAGGAAGAGATATCTGAGAGAAACTTTGTTGATTAAACATCTGAAATAAAATTTACAAAAACCACTATTTATGCAAAAAAGAGAATGAAGCCCTAACTTAGATATGTTTCTGAATTGAAGCAGTTATGTTTCTGAACTGAAGCATTGAAGGATCTGCTGGAGTCCTTTTTTCAACTTGCTAGAAACGTTGGGTTGGCTGATCCTCCAAAGAAAATCATTTAGGTTAAAATCACATGAAAAAACATAAAATAAAAAATAAAATAGTCAAAGTGTGGGACCTTAAAACACTATCTTTTGCGTATAAAGTACCCCCCTCCCCATCCTAAAGTACACAATCAATGTTTCTCATTGCAGTTCGTATTTTTTAGATTTGTGAGAGTGATTTGGAGCAAAATAGATAAAAGAAATATGAATTCTCTATGTTTCTGGTCCAAGTGTCTATTTTTCTTAATATTTAGGTTTCTCATAAATTGTTTCCCCATATTCAGATCCAAACTTGTCAAAAAATTTGGTGGATCCATCTCTGTTTGCATTCAACTTAGGACCAAAATAAATCAATAGGATTGAGATGATTTTGTCGTCTGTTGCCGCCATTTAGGTTCTTGAGCCATGGTTCAAAAGGCTGGAGCCGTGTATCTTGATGTGTTCTGAAGTAATGGGCGGGCAAGATTGAGGCGAGCTCCCAGGCGTTGGCTTGGACGAGAAAGCTCCTTCCTTCGGCTATGTTCTTGGTAACGCCGTAACCGTCCTGCAGGCAGTGGCCGAGCTCTCGCAAGGCGTTCACGTGGCCAAGAAATGCTAACCTGGCGCACAAGGCTTCCCCGGCTTTGAAATTCTTGTCTTTCTTTGTGCCTCCATTTCCGTTGAATTGAATGATGGCTAGGGAGTATAGGGCTGCGGCGTGTGATGAAATGTGATGAAATGGTGGCCTTGGCCATCAATGACGCTCCGCCGCCTCGGTTTTCAAGATAGTAGAATCGGATCTGCACATGAAGGGGAGTAAATTAAGGTGGCTCTCTGGAATCGTAAACGTTTAAATAAAGTAATCTCATGGGCTACTACGCGGACTTTTATTAAAAAATCGGCGCGCTTACCATGCCGAGAGTGTAGCAGGCTTCGATGTTTCCTGCTTCGGCACATCGTTTCATAAAATTGTGCGCACCGCTTGACCAGCTGGAAGCTTTGACGGCCTAGAGTATTGAATCTCTTACATTTGCGTAAAGAAAATGAAATCTGTAAATATCAAATTTAGTTTACTTTCGAGAATCAAAATGAAATCAGCAAATCTAAAAAAATTATCAACGATATACATTGTTCTTTAAAGATTGAAAACACTATATTGAAATATGTATCTGAAATTTTTTCTCAAAATCTGCGGAAAATAATGAAGATAAACTACAGTTCGCCGGATTTAATATTGCTCTGGCGCTGAAAATATTTCTTAAATAATAATGATCCAGCTACAGCGGGCGAACCCTTGAGAACGCTCCCTGATTGAAGACTCTCAGAAAAAGAAGAAGAAAGCTACGAAATATCAGAGCCGACTGATAAGACGTTTTTTTTTCTCAGATCAAATTTGTTCAACCTATCAAAAGAGGATGCTTCTTCCAAAAGAAAAGGAGGAAAAAGAGGATTATCTTCTAAAACTACAGAAAGTTATTTACACCAGGAAAAGCAATAGAGTTCAAGCAATCCACCGGCAAGGAATTTCCTTCCAAAGGAAAACATAGTTATTTACGGTAGAAAACCCGAGAGTTTAATCAATCTACCAACCAAAAAAAGAAAATTTCCATTCTAAAGCAAATGAGGGTTATTTACAGTGGCTTTAACAACGGGTCTGTTTCCTTTTCCAGATTGTGAAAACTTTATGCCGTTTGCATTTGAGTGGCAAATACAGGCATTGATTTATTTCCTCGCCCACCGATCTTGTGGCTTAAGTCTGGCTTGAATTTGACTAAAAATCTCCCAGGATCTGTATTAAGTTTCCCTAATCGAAATTGCCGGAGATTAAAGCTCTGCAAAAGAAACAGATTACCCGCTATTCTTTCTTGACTAAGAAGCACTCAAAGCAAAAACTAACTCTATAATGAATTCAAACTGATTCTTCTGTAAGTTCGGCGGTGCGCACAAATGTCAATAGAAATTTGTGTATAGATGTCAAAAAGAAATCTGTGTACAGATGTCACAAAGATATGAGATATTTAACTTGAACAGATGTCAATCAGATCACATAAACACAGGCCAGATGTCAATTAAACCAGATGCACCAGATGTCTATCTGAGAATCAAAAGGTCAACGAAAAGCTCTTTCAAAGGAAGGCCTATCGGCCTAATTAAGTAAACTTATTATCCAATAGACTCGGCATTAATGATGTTGCAATACTTCTCTGCAATTCAAATCTCATTCTTGTATAATTTTTTTGAAGATATAATGTTTTTTTCAAAGTTTAAAGTTATTATGTCATTGCCTAAGCAATGACATATACCATTTAGTTTATGTATTAGTTTTGGTCACTGTACAAAATATGTCGTTGAGTTTCTAATGTAGGCATTGGGGTTTTGGTTTCCCAAGGTGGTGATGTATGTCCGCCACCACCACCAGTGATCCAAAGCCCAAGGTGATGTGTCACATGTCCTGCAAAACATTAAACATACAACCGAGAAATAGTCATACAAAAACCTCATGATAAATGTTAGGGATAAATGCACAAAGCATTAACATTATGGTTTGAGTTGCAGTGTAATGGTTCTCGGTACTACAGTGTAATGGTTGCAATAATGGCCATAGAGAATCACATAACCTATGCATGTTTGCCATATGTTTTTAATAGATTCATAGTACCAGGTTATAAATGTATCATAGTGCTACACAGGGAAAGCTATGTTAATTTGGGAGTTGTCATGCCAATGCATTATGTGTCTGGAGTTGAGGGCAGTCATTGCACTGTTGTTAGGTCGTGTATCTGGAGTTGGGACCATCATATATCTTCAGTTGAGGCGCATTGTTGTATTGTTGTTGGGGCAGTAAGTTTGAATATGTTTGTCTCATTCCGACAACTTTATTAAAAAAATGTTTCAGACATTGTGATTTAGGGTAATTTCTTGTGTCTTCTACTTGTTCGAACTTGGAATTGTTAGCTTTGCATTTTTGTCTACATTATTAGCTTGACATTTGCTTTGAACATTGTGATTTAGGGCAATGTCCCTGTGTCTTCTAGTTGTTCGAAGTTCAAATTGTTGGCTTTGCATTTCTAAGGTGTTTGCACAACCATACGTTCAAGGTCGACGACTTCAAGTAACACATATCTCCATAAGGCGGAGGGACTGCAACTGTTATGGTGTCGACAGAACCCCAGAAAGCCTGCTTGTTCTCCTTCCAATTTGTGTAGAAGGTCTACAACCTTTTACATAACATATCTAGGTTGGAGCATTCCCATTCCTGGATTCTGCCATGTTTTCAACCAAATCCCTAACACATAAATAGTTTTGACTCCCCTAGGCTTTGAAGCGAGGATTTTGAGAACCTTTGACGACATGGATTTCTATGGATATATGAACTGCCAATGGAATATAATTTATGGGTTGGCAGAGGAATAAATGTTGAAATGATCGAGGAGGATATTGGTGGCCATCTGCCTATTCCACCTAGACCTCTAGCTAGTTTCATTAGTTTCCTTGATTATAGCAATGTTTACTATTTTTAGCAGTTTTTTTATTCTTGGGCTTCCAGAGCTGTTTTGACCCCCTAAACGATTTTTTTTTGAGGTCCGCAGCAGTCCGTAGTCATAGGCAAGGGCCTGACGCGAATCCTATAGTAATTAGAGATATCTTTCCAACGAGGTATTGTACGTGCCAAACGAAGATCATATGACCTACGACTCGGGGTAGTTGGCTGCCCAACGAGGCCCACAAACTCTTGGCATTCCATCTCCTAGAATTAGAGTTTGGGTTGTTTAGGGTTTTTCCTTGTTGTTCAATAATAAAAACGCCCCTGAGCCTCATTGTAACACATTTCAGAGGCATGTAACTGCTACATCTCTTCTCAATGATAAGCTACAATCGTCCGAGTTAGTTTATTTCCATTTTGTATGTAAGCATATCTCAATGCTTTGATATTAATAAAATGAATTTTTATTTCTGTTGCATCTATGTGTTTATGTTTGTATATGTATTCGATTGCATTTTTGTATAATTCGAGATCATTAGTATCAGAGCGGTCTATTATTTCTCTGTTTGTTTTTGCATATCCCCAATGAGTTCAGGGTATAAGGAGTTAGGGCTCAAACTGGTTGAACCTTTGCAAGACCAGCCTTGCAAACCCCGACGATCTCCCATGGCAGAAGAAAATAAAGATGAGGCAGCAGGAGATCCTTTCAAAATATTTAGTGAAGAAGCCCTCGAGCGACAAAGGAATGCCATGATCAATAACTTTTCCCAGATCCTTCAGTAGCTACCCACAAGCGACGCATCTTCATCCAACATCCACTCTAGAGCCGTCACTCCCTTTAAGGTACAAGTCAACTTTGACATTCTCATATTTTAAGGCAGGATAGATGCAGACATTGTAGATAGATGGTAAAATCTGTTGGAAGGATATTTTATGGTTCATGACTTTTCCAATTGGGAAAATATCACTTTTGCACTTCTCAAAGCCGCCCCCCATGTCAAGGACTGGAGGGAAACCTACTGTGAACAGAAGGATGAGAGGAAACCCTCATTATTTTTAGCTGCACCCACTTGGAATTCTTTCTGAGACACCATTAAGGAACAATATTACCCTATCAGTGTTGTTCAATCGGTGATGTTCAATTGTTGTTCAATCTTGCGTCATCTTGCGTCATTTTTAGGTGAGCCTCAAGAAACATGCCAAAGCCATGGAAAAAGTGGAAAGGTAAAGTTAAAAGAAATTTATGTATATTTCTATAATAAAGCGGATTAAGGGCAATTAACCATGGTATGATTAGTGTTGAGACCATAGTAAAATGGTATGGTTAATATGCACGGGTTTAAGAATTAATCAGAGTTTATGAGGATTGATTAAAGTTTCCACTGGAGTGATTAATTAAGCTTTAGACCATTGATTAGTTTTTGAAACATTTCCGCATGAGAATTTATTAAGAGGTCTTAAACCTTTACTAGTGAAGGTTTGACTAGGCAGGATGGAATAAACGAGATTATGCATTTTATATGCATACTGTGGGTATTTTCAGCTTAGGCTGGCATCACTTGATGTTTCAAGATAACAAAAAAACTATATCAAAGAAGCAAAAAGAGCTTAAAGAAGTCATCTGCAGCAAAGACAGAAATTTCACGCCTCAGAGATCACCGAGAAAAACTACTTGAACAAGTCAAGAAAGTTAAAGCATCAAAGAAGGAACTCAAGGAGCGTTTGTTAGAACAAGAAGAAAAAAATTTACGTTTAAAGAGCCTTAACCAAACATTAGTAGAACAAATCAAGTGTTTAAAAGACGAGAAGTGTGAAGGCCAAAATAAAGTTGACTCAGAGAATGAGGAATGCTTACGTCTCAAAAATCATAATCAAAATCTGCTCAAACAGATTAAAAAACTTAAGGATGAAAAGAAATCATTGACAAATAGGTTCAAAGAACTTGTCGCAAAGGAAGCATCAAAATCTCCAGATGTAGCAGTCCAAACTAAAGAAACAAACATCAATACCACTAATCTCGCAGTTCAGGCAAATCCAAACCCTATTGAAGTAAAAACGTACTCAGAGGTTGTCGTTCAAACAGAGGACACCCCAAATAAGGATTCAGTAGTTAATTCAACAACAACAATGCCTGGTGGAAATCAAGAAACTGCTATAAAAACGTTTAAGGAAACTCAAACAAGAAAAATTCCTTATCTACATCTGAGTCACAAGAGTAAATGCCTTAATAAATCTACAAATCTATATCACGCATAACATAAACAAACTTATGTTCTGAAGAATAATGAAATAAGCTCAATCAAGTCATACGATAACTATTCACCACACATCTCCAAGGGTCAGAAGATTTCCCAGAAAATTAATCTAGGATGGTTTGATCCGTTTTCAATACAACAATTCTGTTTATCGCTCAAAACATCATATCGTCTTGTATCAACTAAGATGAAAGCTCAGAAATAAGAAGATATTCTGATCAACAGAGGAGAACCAATCCTTCATCACTAAGCTTTGAGAACAAATCTTTTTGAAGGGGAAGGCAATGTAACAAACTAAATTTATATAAAAATAAACACAAATAATGTAAAAGACAACAAATAAGGTTAATGATTAATTAATTAGCAATTAATGAAAAGGTATGTCCCTAAGGACATAATCATTAGTGAAAGGGTACTTACCTGGCTATATATACAGGACCATCATTCTCATTTGTATCATCATATATCAATTTTTTAATGCAATATACATTTTACAATTACTGCCCTACGATGGATGTCTTTGTCGTGTATATGACTTTTGGTCGTCACACATTTCCTCCCATGAACTTCCAATCATAGTTCCTTCAACTTTGTCAACCACCTCATATTTCATATGAGGACATATTATGTTGATTTCATCTAGTCAATGTGTGAACAATGCCTTCATGCATCCTTTTACAAGAGGAGATCCTTTATTTTGATCATGCTTTTGAGGTAGAGCACCCATTCATGATATCTGCAACCATATGTCATGACTCTATTTTATCAAGTACAAGCATACATACCTCATCTCTTTATTTAGGTCATCTAGACTTCCTTCAACAACGTCCTTGATTGAAAGAACTTGAATCCCTTGACCTGCTTCACTTCGTTTGACATCATATCATCATCCCATGAATCCCATACAAGTTGGAATTATTGGCAAGACACTTGCTTTTTCCGATAGGTGAACCTTCCAATGAAGATTCCAACAGAGGATCTTGATCATCCTCATCCTGCAAATGCTCCATTTGAATGATGTATGATGAGCTCTATACTAGATGACTTTCTTTTTCCCATAAGTACTACTTATGCTTCTAATGAGGTTACCAAGAGCTACATCCTTCTATAGGTGATTGTTATAGACTTCTATTTCAACTATCTTTCATACTTTTATATGATTATGTCACGAGCTCTTGCTTTCAATTGAATGCTTCTATGACGCCATCTCCTAACATGATGCATCCTATCATGCTTCTAATGATTACTATCATGATAGTTATACTTTACAATAAAAAACATAAACTTGAAAAGAACTAGGTGAGGAAGACTTATCTCAACAATAGTAGACACCTTTTACTTCCTCCTTGGATTTCTTCTTTTCAGCTTCTTCCACTTCTTCAATGATATGGGCTTCTTCCCTTGTTTGTTGTTGGCCTTCTTGAGGCTATGACAGTCTCTCTAGTAGTTCCCATATTCATGATAGCCATAGCATTGAACCTTTGACATGTTCTTCTTCTTTCTCTGATGACCAAGCTTCCCAAACTTCTTTTTTTCTTCTAGCCATGGTAGAAAAAAAAAACTTGAGTTTCCTCGTTTGATCCTACATCGATTTTTACCTTCAGCCTAGTTTCTTTGATTTTGCACAATGACCATAGTTCATTGAATGGAGTAGCTTATTTCTTCCCATAGATTCTTGATGTGAAGTTGCCCCATTCCTCTGGAAGTGCATTGAGCACTATGGTATTCATTTCCTTGTCAGGCATTATTTCTCCCAACTCTTGGAGTTGGTCTTCTTATTTCTGACACCCTCATAAAGTATGAGGTTATTCCTTCTTCTTTTGATATCTTCATCGTGTAGACCTTGAGCTTCTTCATTCAACGGTTTGATAATTAAACCCTTAACATGACCAACGACTTCATTTTTTATGAGGATCAAATCTATCCTCTTCCATGCAAAAAAAAATTGACGACCCAACCAATTTGTTGTTTTCCTTGCAAAATGAAGTCATCTTTGATAGATAAATATAGATATAAAGATACTTACTTGTCAAGTGAAGATACACCTAGATGATGGAATCTTCAGCTTGACGCCTTCTTGATTTTGATGATGATGTAAATAATAGAAGATGTCTTCTTAGTGAAGATGTCTTCCTTCAAAAGTGATCCTTGGCTCACAGGGAGATCACATTGATTCCTTAATGATGAAAACGTTTTTTCTTGTTTGTCTTCCTTCAATTCAACGCTAGTCAAACTTGTTTCACAACCTCAAATTATCAGCCCTTCTTCATAATTTCGGCCTATTGTAGGAGGTCTACAATTTCGGCCTTTTCTGCAAAAACCCTAGGTCACACGTGTGGCTGGAATATGGATAGATTTGCCTCCTTTGACTTCGCTTGACTTTGATTCCTCTTGACAATTCAGCTTTCCAAATAGTCTTTCATTGACCCAAACTTTGGCTCCTTTGAGTGACTGCAATTTTCGGCTTGCACTGCTACAATGATGCCCTAACCTTCGCACGTGTGGAGGAGAATTAGCCCAAAACAGATCCAAAAATGCTTCTCTTCTTTATTCTTCTTTTTTTGGGTATTAGATTCCTTTCTCTTCCTTGATCAAACTCTTCTTGATGATTGATGCTCTTGATGTTTCCAAGATGATTTATTCATACTCCGCCCCTGAGTATCCTTCTTTGTGTTGCCCTTCCTTGATGTAGTCACCTTAGCTCTGATTCCATGTTGAGAAATTTAGGGCAGCTAGATTAGGTGATTTTTCTTACTTTGATAATTGTTTGTGACGTATTTTTACTACTTGATTAACTTCTTCTTTCCTTTATTATCATTAGTGTTCTCTATCATCAAACAACTATCAAATCATAAATAACAGTGAGACAATAGGACACAAAATGTAGGCAATCAATTAGGGCCAAAACCTTTCCAACTTAGAGGAAAACCCATCAGAATTGTTCTCTTCTTATCAAACTTCAATTGACGAATTCCAAGACCTATAATCCTTGACCAAGACCCTCCAAGACCAAGTCAACTTTTTCCTTGTTGAACGGCTTCCAGCAACAAACTTCGACCTTCCATCAACTTTTCCAACAACTTCGACCCCAGCAACAATTTACGAAAGTTCGACCTTGATGCAGCTTCGAACTAGCAGCTTTGGCCTCAAAGCAACTTCACAGCTTCAACCTAGAAGCAACTTCATAACTTCGACTTTGCAACTTCACAGCTTTGACCTTGCAGCTTCAGAATTTCATCTTGCCCAGTAATTGCAGAAAACCTAACAAGAGAGAGAGAGAGAGAGAGAGACCCAGCACTTCGAACTTGTTCTTCTTCTTCTTCTCCTTCTTCATATTTTTCCAGCGTCTATCTTGTGGAGATCTAACTTGTCTTTTTGAGTGTCCAAATGAGGTTGAATTCCTTCTTATTTATAGGCTTGTGAGAGGTACGAATTGTTATCTTGATGTTGACTTGTCCCTTCTGTTGATTTTTGATAGCTTGGGAGGTACTCCAATCCCTAGGGTTTGGGGTTTGGAGGTTGGAGAACCACAATAGGTCATTGTGTGTAAGGACCTGCAGTCCTTGGCACGAGCTCTCGGCATGAAGTGCGACTTGAACGAACGAGTTGTGGCAGCTCTACGACCAGCACGTGAGGAGACAAGATATGGAATGCGTAGAAGGATAGAGCGAAGTTTTTTATAGGCATGGGAGCATGGTAGGATAACCCACAGCCGACCCATACTTGGAGCAAGGCCGACCTATGTTTTAGAGGTGTTTGCGAAGTGAAGGGGTGTGTAACCATGTGGAGGACGAGTCGGCTTGGGCAACTCGACTCGCCCTTCCACTCGTATAAGTAAACATAGCGTGGATGGCATTTGAACATCACATCTTCGACCTTCAAACAAGAAGTAAGGCGCAGTTCAAGAAGATATGAGGTGCAGGTTTAGTGTGTAGTCGGATGCGCCCAAGTCTTGGGCAAGGTTGCACGGGTTAAACGCATGGAGGTATCGGGTGAACGGTGTTGGGAGAGGAGCATCCACCGGTCGAAGAGAAGGCGTGCACAGGTAAGGCGTGGGCGCCCGGTTGTGCAAGGCGTGCACGGGTGAAGGCGTGGGCACCTGGTTGTGCGAAGGCGCACGGGTGAAGGCGTGGAAGACCCGGTTGTGCGGTTGTGCGGTTGGGTGGTTGGGTGGTTGTGCACGGGTTCTTGGGCAGCTCGGGTGAGCGCCCGCCCGTCGTGCAGAGGCAAACACGAAAGGTGTGCACGGTGGAACGAAGTGAAGCCGGTTGTGCAAAGGGGGTGTCTTGGTGACTTGGTGGAGTCACCCGCCCGTCGTGCACGAAGACAAGGTTCGGTTGTGAAGTGCGGAAGGCAGCTCGTGTGAGGGTGCACCTGCCTGCCTTGGGCAAGGAAATCTTGGTTGTCACACGGTGGTGTGACAAGGTTGTAAATTTGGCTAAGTATGAAACTTGGTGTTTCCAAGTATACTTGTAAAGCTTTGTAACTTTGTAAAGATTGTATAATATATATTTCGGGCAGACTCATTGTTCAGGGAGTTGCCCCTCCCTTTATACTGTGCAATTGTGTTCTTCGTTTATAATTGTTGATGATAATGAATGTGTATGGGTGTTCATTGGTATAAAGGAAACATTAATAATACTTGGTTGCGAAACACAAACTAAGTAGGATAAGTGGTTAGGCGTAGTCCACGAACATAAGTATTGGTGAAAAGAAAGTGTTCGGTGGTGCCGCACCTCGCCAAGCGCGGTTGAAAGACTACCGCCGGCCTGGGGGCGTGACAGTTGGTATCAGAGCTAGTCTGAAGACTTGGAGGAGTCTTGCAGGAAGCTGGGTGAAGCAGGTGTGTAGACACTTGACAGTTGGTGACAGTGAAGCAGGTACTTGCAGGTGAAGGAAGCTGTTTCACATACAAGTGGAACAAGAGCTGGTTCATGGTTGCAGGGAACTTGGTAAAGCTGTTGGATGGTGGAAACTAGATCGCAAAGAAGAAGGAAATTGTTAGCAATGGCAGTTGAATCTCCGATTGGGTCTAGTCACGATGCAAAGGATGCTACTATGGAATTCATTGAAAAGGTGTTGGAAAAGATGGAGGACTTAGAGGCTTACTGGACTAAGAAGATGGACTTGGTCAAGAAAGATCAAGAGGCCAATTCGAAGATGAGGGAAGAGCTCGAGGAACTCCGGACTCAACACGAGTACATTGATCTTATGTGTACACAACTTGAAGTAAGGGTCAAGGAGATTGAAGAGGCAAGAGACCGAGGCTTGGCAGAGATCGTGGACTTGCAGAAATCTCTTGACGAAGCCAAAGATGAGATCGCGGTGTTGAAGAAGGCCATGAGGCATAACTCAGGTGGAGGAGTGCCTCATGTGAAAGTCAAAGAACCGGAATCTTATGATGGTACAAGGAGTGCAAAGACTCTTGGAAACTTTCTATGGGACATGGAGCAATACTTGGAACGCTTGGGTCTATCTGATGATGAGATGAAGGTGAAGGTAGCTGCTCAGTTCTTGACAAAGGATGCTAAGATGTGGTGGCGAAGGAGGATGGATCAGATTGCCAATGGCAGTGCTAGTGACATTACTTCGTGGGACGAGATGAAGAAGGCTTTGCAGACCCATTTCAGTCCTCAGGATGAAACGTGGGAAGCAAGGATGAAGATAAAGTTCATAAAGCAGACAAGGAACCTACAAACATATCAGCGGGAGTTTGCAAGTGCGGTTTTGGAACTTCCCAACATGGCGAAGAGGGACAAGGTGTTCAACTTCATTATTGGATTGAAGCCTTAGGCACGCAATGAAGTAAAGAGGCAGAAGATTAAAACACTTGAAGAAGCTTTTGCTGTTGTGGACAGGTTGGTGGAGCATTATGATGAGACTTCTGATGATAGGAAGAAGAAGGATGATGCTTCGAAATCGGATGATAAGTCGAAGATGAAGAAAGCCTTGAAGTGTTGGATATGTGTTGAACCACATACGGTAAAGAATTGTCCTTCTAGACCGAAAGTGGCTGCGATTGCACAATCTAATGTGAAGAATGAAGAAGCTTCTATGGGGATGATGTAGATACTTGGAGTTGTTGCTGCTACAAAGGTGATCTCTCAGAGGGATCCTGAGAGGAACAGTTTGGAGTATGTTCGGATGAAGATTGGGGGTGTCGATATACTCACTATGGTGGATGGTGGGGCTACTCACAACTTCATGAGTGAAGATACTGCAAGAAGGATTGGGTTGAAGTTTGTACCGGTGAAGGCACAAATGAAGACAGTGAATTCTCCTCCTGATTGTGTTCTTGGTGTAGCTGAAAAAGTGGACACAACACTAGGTGAGTGGACAGGGAAAGTCGACTTCACTATAGTGCGGATTGATGACTATGAAGCTGTGCTGGGGATGGAATTTTTGAAACAATTTGATGCTATGATTGGTCCACATTTGAATAAGCTATACATTTACGATGGAAGGGAAGATGTACCCATTGGTGTTCCAACCATTGGAGTGACAAAGCCTGGTTGTAAGTTGGCAGTGATGCAAATGGAGGATGAGAAGCGCATGGAAGGCATGAGTAAGTAGTTGTCTATGGTTGAGACAAAGCTTACCGAGCAGTCATTGGTCATCAGGACACTTTCTGATAGTATCTTGGATTTGTCAAGAAGGCTAGAAGTGGTTGAGGATGATGATGATGATGATGAGGCATGTGTGAGGCCGAATGTCCGGGAGGAGGATTGGGTCACTTATCTACAGAGCATGGAGATAGAGAATCCTGACAGATGGATTGAGATGATTAGTGAGGGTGAGACTTCAGGCTCTACTCCCTCCACATCTTCTTAGATGACAAAGAAGATGGGGCTCATTGTTAGTTTCTCATGGTAGTGAGTCCTTAAAACAGGTTGAGCAGGTATGACAAATGGTGCAGGGATGGCTTGGCATCAAGAATCATGACATGTTGCAGATGGGATGGAGTTTCCATGGACCTGAGCATGGATGAGATTCTTGGTGAGTCCAGGATGTGGCAGAATCCGAGATAGACTGGTGAAGGCATAAGGATGTTCACTCTCATGGCTTGAGCGTGACAGTTGGATTAGCTACCCAACTAGTTCAAACATGGGGTCCGGAAGTGTGCAGAGATATGTTGACATTAGGTTGGGCCGAAGCGATGGTTGACAGAGAGATGTTGACATCAGGCAGGCAGGAAGAATGATAGTTCACAGGATGGGATGACACATGATGGAGATGGAAGTTCTACATATGTTGCAGGGATGTTTGCAGTATGTGGAGGAGTTGACATGATGGACTGAGGATGAGACAAATATTGATGATCTTGGTGGATAGCTACCAAGGATGGTATGTTGTCGAGGACGACAACGACTTCAGGTGGAGGAGGATGTAAGGACCTGCAGTCCTTGGCACGAGCTCCCGGCATGAAGTGCAACTTGAACAAGCGAGTTGTGGCAGCTCTACGACCAGCGCGCGAGGAGACAAGATATGGAATGCGTAGAAGGATAGAGCGAAGGTTTTTATAGGCATGGGAGCATGGTAGGATAACCCACGGCCAACCCATACTTGGAGCAAGGCCGACCTATGTTTTAGAGGCGTTTGTGAAGTGAAGGGGTGTGTAACCATGTGGAGGACAAGTTGGCTTGGGCAATTCAACTCGCCCTTCCACTCGTATAAGTAAACATAGCATGGATGGCATTTGGACATCACATCTTCGACCTTCAAACAAGAAGTAAGGCGCAATTCAAGAAGACACGAGGTGCAGGTTTAGTGTGTAGCCAGATGCGCCCAAGTCTTGGGCAAGGTTTCACAGGTTAAACGCACGGAGGTATCGGGTGAACGGTTTTGGGCGAGGAGTGCCCGCCGGTCGAAGAGAAGGCGTGCACGAGTAAGGCGTGGGCCCCTGGTTGTGCAAGGCATGCACGGGTGAAGGCATGGGCGCCTGGTTGTGCGAAGGCACACGGGTGAAGGCGTGGACGACCCGGTTGTGCGGTTGTGCGGTTGTGCGGTTGGGTGGTTGCGCACAGGTTCTTGGGCAGCTCGGGTGAGTGCCCGCCCGTCGTGCAGAGGAAAACGCAGAAGGTGTGCACGGTGGAACGAAGTGAAGCCAGTGGTGCGAAGGGGGTGTCTTGGTGATTTGGTGGAGTCACCTGCCCGTCGTGCACGAAGACAAGGTTCGGTTATGAAGTGCGGAAGGCAGCTCGTGTGTGGGTGCGCCCGCCCGCCTTGCGCAAGGAAATCTTGGTTGTCACACGGTGGTGTGACAAGGTTGTATATTTGACTAAGTATGAAACTTGATGTTTCCAAGTATACTTGTAAAGCTTTGTAACTTCGTAAAGATTGTGTAATATATATTTCAGGCAGACTCATTGTTCAAGGAGTTGCCCCTCCCTTTATACTGTGCAATTGTGTTCTTCGTTTATAATTGCTGATGATAATGAATGTGTATGGGTGTTCATTGGTATAAAGAAAACATTAATAATACTTGGTTGTGAAACACAAACTAAGTAGGATAAGTGGTTAGGCGTAGTCCACGAACATAAGTATTGGTGAAAAGAAAGTGTTCGGTGGTGCCGCAGCTCGCCAAGCGTGGTTGAAAGACTATCGCTAGCTTGGGGGCGTGACATTGTGGGCTTGGAACTCAAGGTTGAGGTTTTGTACCCAAAGAGTTTGGGCCAAAACCATGGAGCATTTTAGACATGTGATGGATGGAAATGATAGAGAGCATTGAAGAGAATCCAACGCAACAAGAATTGTTGAATTTTGAGTTGTTTAGGATAAGATATAAATTTTTGAAGATAATGGTGGGTTTTTCGACAGACAAGTCATGTAGGCATGATGTAAACTTGTCCAAAAGACATGTTTATTCAAGGAATTTGTGGAGTCTGTTTTCGCACAGAATGTTTAGGCATTGCGGCAACAGCTTAGATCGAGGGTTTTCACCTTGATCCCCAATCTCTCTGTTTAAGTTGTCTCCCAACAATAGGCTAAGGGGGGTAGACCTTACAAAAATGGAATGACCTTAACAATGTAAACTTTGAAACGGGAACTATAAACTCAAAATGGGAACTCTGGCCCAAAAACCTCGAAAAAACATGAAAAACAGTGCTAAAAACGAAAAGTGTATATACTGGAATGGTGGTTTTTTCTTTTAGGGTCAATTTTGAACATGTTTTAAAAATGGCAATGAAAACGATTTTTTTATGGAAAAATTGTGCAAAAAACACCCTGAAAATGAAATGTGTTGATACTGGAATGATGGCTTTTTTTTAGATTCAATTTTCAACATTTTTAAAAAATGTTAGTAAAACCAAATTTAAAATTTAAAATTTCGATTTAATTTTTTTTAAGATTGTTAAAAAAGTGATTTTAATCAGAGCCAACATAACAATAATAATGTAAGGGCAGGATCCGCGCGCTCTGCTCCCGCGCCCTGCTGCGCTCCTGACCTGAACCCTGAGCGTGCCCGCGCCTGGCAGCTTTGCTGCTGGGCTGCAGCCTCCTGCTGCTGACCCCCCATTGCCCAGGGCCTTCTGCCCTCTCCTCTACTGGGCCTCCTGCCCTTTTACCCTTCCCGTTCGTTGGCGGAGCGCCCCTGCGCTGCACTATGGATCCACCCTCTCAGGAGCAGGCAGAACTGGAGAAAGCTTTTGCATCTCTCATTCCAGAGAACAACACGGAAAGGATCCGCCCTTCAGCCTCAAAGTTTGTCAAAAAACTTGATGCAATCCCGGAAGTATCGCTCCCCCCCGCCCTTCCAAGGAGAGCTGTTGTGGCTCTTGCTGAACGAGGCTTGGTTGGCCAGTTCACGGGGTTATGGCCTTCTCCTCGCACGGTCCAACGTTGGGTTGAACGAAACTGGAATGCAATGGTCCAAGGCAAGATCGCAATAAGGTTTTGTGGAAGGGGGTTCTTCACCTTCCTCTTTGAATCAGTGGAAGATCGTAACCTCATTTTCAGAAATGGTCCCTACTTCATGGACACCAGAGGCCTTTATCTCAACCGATGGACTCCCGACTTCGATCCAGAAATGGACGTCCCCAACGCGGTCCCCGTCTGGGTCCGCCTTCCACATCTGCCGCTCCACTGTTGGGGAGATGAATCTGTGCGAGCCATCGGGAACGCGGTAGGGAAATACATCGATAGATCGGAGCCAAAGGAGAATATGCATGCATGCGCTAGGATATGTGTAGAAGTGGATTTGGGGAAAGGATTACCGGAGGCAATCAAACTCAAAGTAGACCAGTGGACGCACATTCAGCAGGTGGACTACGAGCAGCTGCCATTCAAGTGTAAGGTATGTCATGAATACGGGCATTTTGCTAATAGGTGTAGCAAATCTAAATCAATAGATAATAGCAATGATGAAGCCCCGGAAGAAGCTTGGGAAATCGTCAAGAAAAAAAAGACAAACCCTCCCCCTGTTTCATCAGAGCCCTCCTCTGAAACCCCAATCCTCTCTTCTCAACCCTCTGGATCTGGCCCTCCCTTCCCTTCCTCCTCCAATCCTTTCGAATCCTTGGCATCAGAGGAACCCTTATCCCCCCCTCCGTCTCCCAAGGGCCCCAGGGCTTCCCCTTCTTCCCCCCTCCAGGCCTCCCCCCCTCCAACAGTGGAAAGAATTCTAACTAGAAATAAAACAAAGGAAAACATCTCAGCCACGGACCCCCCAAGAAAAGTAGGAAGGAAATCAAACAAAGAGATAAGAGATGAGAATGCAGCAAAAGAAATGGCTACAGGGACCCAACAGCCAATGGATACTTACCTTGATAAGAATAAAGGAAGCAGGGAGAAGATGAAGGAGAAGAGCGGGATCCACAACAAATCAAGTAAATGATGATTTTGGTCTCTTGGAACTGTAGGGGGATGGGCTCCTCCCTAAAATCAAATGCAGTCCGAGACCTTATTAAAGCAGAACATCCAGACTTCCTCCTACTCCAGGAGACCAAAATCAATGAACAAGAATTCCATAACAGTCTTAAAAGAAGTAGAAATTATGAAGGACTAGCCATGAGTGCAATAGGAGCCTCAGGAGGCATAGGGGCAATCTGGAATAAAAACAAATGGAAACTCACAGACAACAGGCAAAACAGATGGTGGATCAGACTAGATATGCAAAGCACAGCCAAGATGGAGGAATACACAATTTATAATGTCTATGCTCCTCCCCATTTCAGAGACAAAGCCTCTTGCTGGGATTCTCTCATCACAGATCTTGTGACTGCCCAAGGGAGGAATATTTTCCTGGGAGGAGACCTTAACTTAATAAGGAATGCAGATGAGAAAATAGGAGGGAATTTTTTGGTCGATCCCTCAAGAGACAAACTGGAAGAAATCATTCAAACACACAGTCTTATTGACATCCCTCCTCAGAATGGCCGCTACACCTGGTCAAACAAAAGAACAGGCAAAAACAATATCAAAGAGAGACTTGATCGAATTCTGGTTCAGGAGAGAATTGTTGCCAACTTCTCGAGGATTCGAAGTACAATTATACAGGGCTTCATATCAGACCACAAACCAGTGGCGCTGCATTTAGACAAAGGGGAAGACATGGGTCCGCTGCCATTCAAATACAACAGAGCATGGGATTCCAGTGAGGACTTCAGAAACGTGATAAAAGAAGCCTGGGCAACGGAGATAACAGGCTCCCCACACTTCATTTGGGAATCGAAGCTCAAACTGCTGCGGATTGCCATAAAACAGTGGGCTAGGAATCACGCGTTAGAGGAAAGGAAGGAAAAAACCGACCTGCAAATGAAATTAGAGCAATGGAATCAGGAAAAGGAAGCCGGCCAAGATACAGAAGAAGACCAAAGGAAAGAAAGTGAGCTGTATAAGGCGCTCTACAACTAGCATCGTAAAGAAGAGGACGAGCAAAGACAGAAATCAAGATGTCTCTGGCTCAATTCTGGGGACAAAAACACCTCGTTTTTCCATAACAGTCTTAAAGTAAGGAGAGCTGGAAACAACATTGAAAGGATAACATTTGAAGGCAGAGAGCTTATGGACCAAGGGGAAATCAAGGAGGCGGCATCTAGACACTTCCAAACTCTTCTTACAGCAGACCCTCACTATCAGGAAAATCCGGAATTCCTCAATATCATTGAGAGAAAGATCTCTGAAGCACAAAACTGTGAGCTGGACAAAGAAATCTCAAGGGAGGAGATTGAATGGTCAATCCATAGTATGCCCTTGGACAAAGCCCCTGGGCCTGATGGCTTCAAGGTGAGCTTTTATAAATCTCACTGGGATATCATCAAGAAAGATTACATAAGAATGGTGAAAAATTTCCACTCAAAATGTAAAATGGGCAGCAGCATCAAATCTTCACATTTAGCGCTAATCCCAAAAGAGCCCAATCCCCAATCTTTTGACAGGTTCAGACCTATTTCATTGTGCAATGTCTCTTACAAAATTATCACTAAGATCCTGGCAAATAGGTTAAAAAAAATCCTTCCCTCACTCATTTCCGAAAACCAAGGAGGATTTGTCCCCAAGAGACATATAACAGATAATGTTATTCTCATTCAGGAGGCGATACACAGCAGCTTAGCCAGAAATGAAAAGGGTATGATCATCAAGCTGGACATGGCGAACACTTTTGATAGGGTAAACCACTCTTTTCTGCAGGCAGTCCTAAAGAACTTCGGTGTCTCAGAGCTCTTCATCAGCAGGGTCATGGAATGCATCTCCTACAATTGGACAGCCCCTTTAATTAATGGTAGGCCCTGCAGCGCCTTCAAAAGTTCAAGAGGCCTGAGGCAAGGATGTCCTCTATCTCCTTTCCTCTATATCATCATGGCAGAAACACTAAGTTTGCACCTGGAAAACAAGCGAAAGCTAAAGGAAATAATAGGAGTGGACATTGTTCGTGGAACCAAGGGGATCAATCACTCCTTATTTGCAGACGACACCCTTCTAATCGGCGGTGCATCAAGCCTCATGGCCAGGAGATTCAAGAACATCCTGGACCTCTTCCTTCAAGCCTCTGGGGGAAAATTAAACAACAATAAGTGCATGGTCTATACCTGGAATGTACCAAGATACATAACTCAAAGAATCTCTATGATCATGGAAATCCCAACCCAATCAAATTGGTCCCACTTTATGTACTTAGGGCTGCCACTAGCTAAAGAATCAATCAAAAATGAAGTTTGGGTAAAGCTAATCGAGAAATTGAGAGGGAAACTGCAGAGCTGGGGGATGTATTGGCTCAACTTGGCGGGCAGAACAATACTCATCAAGGCCATTCTATTAGCTCTTCCTATCTACCAATTTGCCATCACCCTCGCCCCAGCAAGCATCCATAAGCACATGGAACTGATTATCAGAAGTTTCCTATGGAAGGGGGGAAAGCAAGACACAAAAAAATTCAGCTTGGTGAAATGGGAAAAGGTCATCCTTCCCCTAGAAAAAGGAGGACTGGGAATTAGAATTCCAAGACTGGCAAATATGGCAATGGGCTTCAAGTTAACTTGGAGAATCCTCAACGAGAAAGGGACCTGGTGGGCAGAGGCCATCAAAAGGAAATATCTGAATGGGATCAACAGAAACATCCTCTCTGAAGTCATCACTAACAGACATTGTACACCTGTTTGGAAATTGATCAAAAAAACTCTTCCCCTCTTCAAATCTAGCATATCTAAAGCCCCAGGTAACGGAAGACATATCAGCATATGGGAGGATAGAATTATGGGCACGGAAGCCAGGGAAAAGTCCACCAAATTCAGGCCCCTTCATCAGTGGATGACAGAAGCTAACCTCAAAACCCTCTTTGACATCTCCCTTTGGGACCAAAACAGCTGGATAGGATGGAAAGCACTGCATCTCCCCAATGAAATAGAGAACCTCTAGAGTGACCTTAAGCTCTCTCTCACAGGGTCAGCCCCTATAAACAGAACGACAGATGACAATTATGTTTGGGATCCAAACGGAGGCAACTACACAGTGAAAGAAGGTTACAAGGCACTCCAAAATTCAACAGCAATCAACAACTGGCATCTATATAAAGCAGCATGGAGAATTGAAAGCCTGCCGAAGATAAAACTATTCAATTGGACCCTGCTTCATGGCAAAATCCTAACAGCAGAAAACCTTAGGAAAAAGGGTATCCAGGGCCCCTCATTTTGTTTCATGTGCAGGGAGGCAGAGGAAAACATCAATCATCTTTTCATTGACTGTCCAGTAGCAAGGTCCTGTTGGAAGCTTATAACTAGTCCTCTAAATATTGGAGACCTTCCCAATCAGATTTCTCTCCTCCAGAAAGGTTGGGGGAAAAGCTTCCCTTACGCCAACAAAAACATGAATCTGGCAAAGAGGATATGGACCAGCATCCCTTCAAATCTCTGTTGGCAGTTATGGTTAGCTAGGAATGAAAGTATTTTCAAAAATACGAAACCTAGTATATCCAGCATTCTGGCCAAAACAACTGCTCTCATCACAGAAACAATAGAAGCAAATGGAATCTCTCAAGCTGACCCGGACTATACAGATGGCAGGGTGAAGGAGTGGGTTCGGAGATTCAACTATAAACCAAGAGCAAAAAATAATACAATAACAGGCCCTGGACAAAAGGATTGGAAACTGAGAGGGACAAAGGACGAAGTCAACAATTGGATCCAAAATCAAAAGAGGTTTACACTCCACTTTGACGGGGCTTCAAAAAATAATCCAGGCAGAGCTGGAGCTGGGGGAATAATTAGGGATCCTCAGGGGAAAACGATTGTCACATATGAGTGGGGCTTGGGTACCATGACGAATAACAAGGCTGAAGCTTACAGCCTTCTAATGGGGACCTCCATCGCCATGAAACTAGGCATCCAAAATCTTCTAGTACTGGGCGACTCTGCAATCATAACAGCAGCTATGAACTCTGGAAAAGACTTTAACCAAACTGCCTTAAACATAATCAAAGGCAGAATCATGGATCAGATCAGGGGCTTCAGCAAAGTGACATTCAAGCATATCCTAAGAAGCAACAACGTGGAAGCGGATGAGCAAGCAAACAATGCAACAGGAAGATCCACGGGCCAGGTAAGGGAAAACAATGAGTCTTATGAAAGGGATATTCCATAGACAGGCCTCTATCCCCTCTCTCCAGGTTATCGGTCACCTCAGGCATCCGTATCAATGCATTTGGCCCTTCCACAACTTATCTTCATCATTTCCTATCCTTCTCGACTGCCAAAACAGGTGTTACAGGACAGCATATCGCCCTCAGGATCCGAGGAACGCAGGCAGGGTATGGACTCTCTCACTGACCAGCGCAGACATTTTCAGATGGTGTGATCACGCCCATACTGGTGGCAGGCTCCTCGGGCACGTAAAAATCACCTCTAAAGATCTCACCGATACCAAGAACAGATACTCTACTACTCGAAACAAGAAAGAACAAGTCCTCACCGCTCCTATAAATGACAGTGAGCATCTCAGGACCACCACAGTTCAAGGCTATGCAAGACAGAGGCGCGGTGATTTCTACAGGCGAAGGCTTCAGTTAGCGGGCTCCTTCCAGGATCATAAGATCAGCTTTTTGTTTATGGTAAACATCAGGCTCCTCTCGGTTTTCATTAGTCAAACTAATCTTTCGTTCTGTTTTTGCAGAGGTCCAGGGATTACTTATTTCATAGTGGACTGCGCTTCTTCTCCTCCGATCCTCCCTCTCAGGATTTTTGTCCCTCCCTTTGTTCTTCTCCGCCCTGCTACCCTCCTCCACTACCACCCCTCTGTTCTTCACTCCGTTCACTGCCTCATGGAGAACCAAGACCTGATAAATGTCCATGACCCAGCCATCAGGCCAATCGACAGACTCTTCAGCAGAGACTGCACCATGTGTAAAGCTCACACAATAACGATCAACAGTTTTGTGAAGCAGTTTAAGGATTTGAAGGATGATTTCGAAACTGATAGCAGGTCGAAGAGAAAGAAGCCAGAGAAACAGAAGGAAGAGATTGAAAGTCTCAAAGGAAGGTACAGTCACCTTGAAGAAGCCATCGATCAGATTAAAGCACTCTCTCAAAGTTACCAGGCTGAAGCCTCCACCAAGGCTAGTGCAAGGAGGGATCCCAGGCCGGATGATTCGGTCACACAAAAACTCCCTAAAATCTTACATGGTTTTCAAATTCTGCTGGTTAGGCGGCACCTTTGTAAGGCAATATAGCCAATCTCTTTTTAACTTCAGTCATTATAGAGGCAGAATTGAGGAAAATGGGTATGCGTACCTAATTTTGATCCTCTTCGCTCTAATCTCTGACATCTATGTACTAGAATTTTGATCTTAGGGTTTTATAATATGAAAGTAACCGAAGTTGTTAAAAAAAAAAAAAAAAAAAGTGATTTTTATTTTAAAAACAAAAAAAAATACTCACACTACCCTATAAAAATATAAATATAATTATGATTCAAATTAAAAAATTAAAATTATTATTATTATTATTATTATTATTTTATTGATGATGATGATGATGGTTAACGTCCACTGAGACCAAATTGGTCTATCGGACCTACAATTTTCTTAATTTTTATTTGTCTAGCTCCTCGTCTTTCTTGGCGAGATTGGTGTTGTAGCTTTCTTTCTTTTCTCTACGGTCTTCCAACTTCCTTTGTCTTGCATCTCCTTCATCTCTTCTGGTTCTTGGGACATTGGTGTCTTAGCTTCGCGATCTATAGTCGGAGAAGTTTGGTTTAGGAGATCTGCTTTGCTGTTAAATGAAGATTTATTTTCTGCGGTATTCAAATCCTCATAACTGTTGATTTGTTGGGGCGGGCTTTCTCCTTGCTTGCTTTGAGAGTTGTTTCCTTCTTCCTTGATTTCTTGTGACTCAGAGTTTTCTCTAGAATATTCTTCTTTGATAACAGTGTAGTGTTCTTTTTGTGCTCCTTCCCACCATGTAGATCTGTGGTGGTTTTTTCTAGCAAAATTTTTCTCAGAGGCTTTTGGGCAATTTTTGGCTAGATGCCCCGTCTCAAAGCACGATCGACATCTGAAGAGGACACTTTCATAATCAAGCTTCTGGTTCCACACATAGTCTTTACTTGTTAGGTTTATTTCAGTTGGGAATCCGGCGCTGAAATCCATTTCCACACAGATGCGTGCATAGGTGGTTCTGGCATATTCCTCTGTTTCTGGGCACCTGCAGTAAAATTTCCCAATTGCATTTCCGATGGCTTTTAGCGAGGAGAGATTCCAGAGATGCAAGGGTAGGCTTTGCAATCTCACCCAAACTGGTGCTGAGGTTATCACTGCTGTAGAGGGATCGAATGATGGGTTCCATGGCTTCATGAATAGGCCTGATTTTTCCCAAAACCAAGGGCCGGAATCTAAAATACATTGTCTGCTTTCAGGATTTTCAAAATCTACTATAAAGAAACCTCTAGCACAGGGGTAGATATTAATTTCATCGGAAATGATAGGCTTCCATACCTCCGAGATCCAATTGTGGAGTGCTATCAGCCGCGGCCAAAAACCATTGAACCGGCAAATTAGGGCACTTTCGGAGAACTTCAAAGCTTCATCGAGTGAGTCCTGGACCACTTGGATAGTGGGAGCTGGGGCTTCACTCACGATATGGGCAGGAGATTGCCCTCCAGAGGCGGATGAGCCACCAGTTATTTTTGCGAAGCTCGGAGCCATATTTTACGCAGATCTGCACCAGATCGAAAGCCAAACCGCAGATCTGAAGAGATGAGCCGCAGCTCAAACCGCAGATCTAATTGACACGAGCAAGAATTTGCAGATCTATACCGCAGCTCAAACCGCAGATCAGATCCAACTCCCAACTCCGCAGAAACCCTTCGAACCGGATAATAGTAATACGATTATGCCATGTATAATGTTGAGTATTATATAACGTTCATAACATATTTCATTAAAAATATTAACATTATGCGTATTTTTTAAATTGAATGCTTTAGTTTATATCAATACAACATACCCATATATATATATATATATATATATATATATATATATATATATATATATATTCACTCTTTAACTAGTTTAACATATTTTAACAAATATAACTATAAAAAACTATATATATTAATAAAATATAAAACACCTAAATATTTATATTAAGGTGTAGATCTCTTAATATAAACACAGTATTAATTATTCATATTTCTTAATTTTTGGTGATGGCATTTAACAATAAAGTGTTTTATAAGTTGTTTCATTTTGTTGATAAAAATTGTCTTTATTATTTTTTTAATTTAATTAAAATATATTTAAATTAAATAACACCTACTAACTACTATATAAACTTTATTATAAATTTATCTTAATTTATATATTTAAATTCAAATTATTATATATTTATTTTTATTTGAATATGTTATACTTTAAAATTATATAAAATACTTACATTCAAATCTTTCATTCCATTTTTTTTTAATTTCATGCATGTGTAATCGAGATATTTCTATGCGTAAAATAATAAATTTTCATGGAAATTGTCGTTTAATCATTGTAATAGAATCTATATATTTAATTATTCATCGAAATTGTTGTTTAATCATTGTACCACGATCTCTATATTTAAAGTTTTATCGATAATTTTTTAATTAGAATAACAAAATTTCATCAAAACAACCGTTTAATCATTGTACTAGGATCTCAGTTTCTAAAACCGTGTAATCAATGTACTACGATCTCAATATCTAAAGGTTTTCCATTGTCAGAACATTTAATAAACATCTTTTGCAATAAACAAAATATGCCTAGATACGACAAAGGAAGAGGAAGGCTGAAGGTTTAGCTTTGTTATGTTTATCATATTTACAGTGAAGTCATTTAAGAGATAAATGACTTTTCGTCTATTCATTCACTATTAGAGTAATCACCAGAGTTATCCAGATTGTTTTCATTGGAATCATCCAAGTTGTTCTTCACTAATTGAGTAATCACCAGAGTCATCCAGATTGTTTTCATTAGAATCATCCAAATTGTTCTTGGATGATTTCTCAAAATAATGCTCATAATAGATTCCAATATATTTGATAGATATCATATACAATAATTTGAGTTCTGATAGATATAACTTACAATAATTTCAGTTCTGACCACAACATCAATATGGATTTGTTATCGTGCTATCTATGCCTTCATAATAAATTTGAAATGTTTTTAGGGAGAAAATAAATTCAAGGAACAAATAGTTTGACCGAGTAATCTCTTATCAATTACATGATATAGAAGTCCTAACTGTCTAAAAGCTGCTTCGAATCTCAGTCTAGTTGCTTTGTTATTCTAAAAGGCTTGGAGTCTTCTTTGATTTAGATTAAAAAATGATAATACTAAGTCTGTGTTTTCATATTATGACAAATCTGAATGCACCTATTCCTAGCTACCCTATCGCACGCAAGTATTTACACTAGTATTTATTCATAATGTTTTAAATTTAGGAATTTTAATTTGAATCTAATCCCTCTAAATTCCTAAATTTAAAATATATTGGCGTTGGGCGATTCTGAGAATCGCCCAACGTAAACCTGTTGGCTTTTGGGGAGAAAAGATTTGACTTTGTTATGTTGCAATTATTTTTATTTTAAAATAAAACTGGTATTTATTCATAATATTTTAAATTTAGAAATTTTAATTTGAATCTAATCCCTCTAAATTCCTAAATTTAAAATATATTGGCGTTGGGCGATTCCGAGAATCGCCCAACGTAAACCTGCTGGCTTTTGAGGAAAAAAAATTTGACTTTGTTATGTTGCAATTATTTTTATTTTAAATAAAATTGATATTTATTCATAATATTTTAAATTCAGGAATTTTAATTTGAATCTAATCCCTCTAAATTCCTAAATTTAAAATATATAGGCCTTGGGCGATTCCGAGAATCGCCCAAATCACCCAACGTGGCTTTTGAAGAGAAAATATTTGACTTTGTTATGTTGCAATTATTTTTATTTTAAAATAAAACTGGTATTTATTCATAATATTTTAAATTTAGGAATTTTAATTTGAATATAATCCCTCTAAATTCCTAAATTTAAAATATATTGGCCTTGGGCGATTCCGAGAATCGCCCAAATCACCCAACGTGACTTTTGAAGAGAAAATATTTGACTTTGTTATGTTGCAATTATTTTTATTTTAAAATAAAACTGGTATTTATTCATAAATATTTTAAGTTTATGAATTTTAATTTGAATCTAATCCTTTTAAATTCCTAAATTTAAAATATATTGGCCTTGGGCGATTAAACTTGTTGGCTTTTGGAGAGAAAAAATTTGACTTTGTTATGTTGCAATTATTTTTATTTTAAAATAAAACTGGTATTTATTCATAATATTTTAAATTTAGGAATTTTAATTTGAATCTAATCCCTCTAAATTCCTAAATATCACCCAACGTAAACCTGCTGGCTTTTGGGGAGAAAAGATTTGACTTTGTTATGTTGCAATTATTTTTATTTTAAAATAAAACTCGTATTTATTCATAATATTTTAAATTTAGGAATTTTAATTTGAATCTAATCCCTCTAAATTCCTAAATTTAAAATATATTGGCCTTAGGCGATTCCTAGAATCACCCAACATAAACTTGTTGGCTTTTGGGGAGAAAAGATTTGACTTTGTTATGTTGCAATTATTTTTATTTTAAAATAAATTGGTATTTATTCATAATATTTTAAATTTAAGAATTTTAATTTGAATCTAATCTTTCTAAATTCCTAAATTTAAAATATATTGGCCTTGGGCGATTCTCGGAATCGCCCAACGTAAACCTGCTGGTTTTTGGGGAGAAAATATTTGACTTTGTTATGTTGCAATTATTTTTATTTTAAAATAAAATTGTTATTTATTCATAATATTTTAAATTTAGGAATTTTAATTTGAATCTAATTCCTCTAATTCCTAAATTCTTGACTTTGTTATGTTGCAATTATTTTTATTTTAAAATAAAATTTGATATTTAAAAAAAAAAACGAATATTTTATTAAAAAAATACATTTAATTTTTTCATACAAATAATATTTATTTAAAAAAAAAAAAAATGTTTTTCACACAAAAGATATTGCGTCATAAAGGACGGAGGTGTGTTAGGATTTATTTTCCTTCTTGGTACAATGATCTAAAAGAACTTTGTCCTTCCATATGATTGAATACTGGAGGTGTGTTAGGATTTATTTTCCTTCTTGGTACAACGATCTAAAAGAACTTTGTCCTTCCATATGATTGAATACTTTGTTCATTGAATTATTTTATTTCAAATTAAATGTGACACACAAGATATTGGGTCATTTAGAAAGGAGAACGTGGGTTCTGCATTTGAAAATCGGTGGAAAACGGACTTGAATATTATGGAAACAGACTTGTCAGGAACCCACACAAATAGAAAAAAATGAAAGGTGTGTGCATGGAGTTCAAATGTGTTACCATGAAAATGATCTCAATGATATCTTATGCTCGGTCATTTATAGAATCTCTGGTTATATGCACGTAGCTTGTGACCTGTTGTTGTACATGATGGCATAATTCACAACTTTGAAATTCATAAAAGATTAAACTAAGAAAGTGGATGTGATTTATATCTTAAAATGTGTACGGAAAGTTCCCACGTATGCCACGTAGGCCTGGAATTTCATTCTCTCTACTTGTCAAATTTTAATGAAAATTTGATGACTTTTTTTGCATTTTTTTATGCATGTCATTTTACGTTTTAATCCAATCAAATTTGTGAGCATCTGCCTGCTTTTATTTGAAAATTTTCTTTCAACAACTCTTACAAATTTGTTTTATAATACAAAATAATTAAATTCCAGGCTAATAATAACTATTATTTATAAGCATTCATTTTAAATTTCCATCATTTACAAATATTTAATAATAATTTTTTTAAATGAATTTTTTTTCAAAAAATCAATTTTTTTTTCTAAAAAATAAATTCTTGGATTTATTCTGTCGCAGGAAAATTATGCAGCTTGAGTGATATTGTAACACCAGTGTTGTAATTAAAACTGTCGGTTTTTGTGTCTCGTTTATTATTACTAGTGGTTTAATTAGGGATTAAGACTAGTTGATTCTGGTTGGAAAATAATATTTTTTTAAATTAATAAATAAAGTTTGTTGTCTTGTTGTTGAAAATCATAATGGATGACACTAGAATAAATGATACTTTGCCGGAATTTAGAGGAATTAGATTCAAATTAAAATTCCTAAATTTAAAATATATTGGCAGCCGAGCAATTCCGGGAATCACCCAACGTAAACTAGAAAAGCTTTGACCTTGTTATGTTGCAATTATTATAATTGTAACCACTCCAAAATGATGCATGTAGATTTATTTGATTCCCTATTAATGTTTAAAAAATATCATGTTATTTGATTCCCTGTTAATGTTACTAAAGTTACTATTTTATCATTTTAACTCTTGGATTTTTAAATGAGGAATTAATAAAGTGGATTAACAACTTTAGTATCACTTAAAATATAATGATAACTGTTTTTTTTTAAATAAAAATTTTTCTTTTTAATAATGTTAAAAAAAATTAAATCGAAATTTTAAAATTTTTAATATAAAATTTAAAATATTTTTCTTTTAAATGAAAAATATGTTTTCTTTTCTTTTTTAAATTTGAAAATAAGTATTTTTTTTTTTAATTTTAAATGCCTTTTTTTTTAATTTTTTGTTTTGTTTGAAATGTTTTTAATTTTTATTTTAGTAGTTGTTAATTTTTTTTTGTTAATTTTCTATTTTTTTATTAAATCTAGTTTGTTTTTAATTTGTTTTTTTATTTTTTATTTTTTATTTTTTGTTAATGTTTTTTTAAATTTTTCTATTTTTACTTACTTAATTTCACTGTTTTTTTTTAATACATATTTTTATATTTTTTTATGTCAAAAAAAATTGACATAAAAAATTTAACGTGTCAAAAATCGTTAAATTTAGAAAATAATTATTTATATTTCATACATTAGAAAATTTAAAGTCAAAAAATAGGTCTTTAAAAAAACGACATGATGCAGAATCATCACTTTTTTAAATCAGCGTGTAAATCACTAACATTCTAAAACGTGATGTACATAAAAAAAATTAAAGTGCCAAAAACTATGCTTTAAAAAAAATGTGTGTTCTGCATCGCCCCTTTTCAAAATCATGTCACTTTTTCACTATCTCTACGAAACGGGTAACAGTATCAGTTCCCGTTTCAAAGTTTACATTGTTCCTTACAGAAATGGAATGAAGGAGAACTAGTTGGAAACCAACCAGTTCGGGAAACACAGTCAAGTGACCAAGTACTTGTTTTAGATTTAGCAAGACTTATAGGATTTGATTATATTTAAACAATTGACACTAGTGCCTTATGGAGTCAACTATCTTGCTAGGAAATTTAGGATCAAATAATTGATGAACAACTGTTGCTTGGATAAATAACTATCTTATATGAAATGCAGATCCTAAAACTAATGTGAGATGCATGAATTTTGATTAATTTTAGTTAATATCTATCTAATGTTTAACCCTTCGATCATTTATATATTAAGCTTGATTCTATAGTAAATGGCAGAGAGAATAAAGTGAAGCACACTAAGGTGTAATTCACAATACCTCTCCTGAAAATCTAACATACCCAGTTCCTTCGGCGCTACAGAGACTTGTGGCTCTGACGACAGCAAGGCCACCGTTTTAAGTACTAATAAAAACAAATTTCTCAAGCAAAGATGGATGGTACTTATCTTTCTATCAACCAAGTTTATGCTTGGAAGTAAATTTTAATTATAAAAGGCTAACTTAATATGCAAATGCACGAGATGATTAAAAAATGGAGCGAGAATGAAGTTAAATTCAAGGATTGAAAGCGCTTATGCCGCGATCTATATCTGAGTTATATATCAAAGCCCTTAATCGCCAAAATGAATGTTCACCTCACTAGATTGAAAGATAAACTTCTTAACATTATGCTTAAAATATCACAATATAATTCCCAATTAAATCACAAGCTTATCACTTCAATTTATCTAGATTCTTTCCAATGCAATTATAGCTCAAAGATAACAAAAACTTTTTCACAATTTAATATCAATGCCAATTATATAGATGCTCAAAGATACTCAGTTTAGGAAACAAAAGATATGCAATTTACCACAATTCCATGAAAGAGTATTTAAGAATTACTTGAAAAAATCTCAAAAAAATTAAGATGCAATAAATATCCAATAATTCAAGTAATCAAACCATGATCTAAGTTAATTAAATTATGAGCAATCTCAATAGATGTCGAGCATAAAAATGTTCAAAAACCCTTACCATGCAAAAGACTTGAGATATTAAATTTCGAAAATTAATTACAATGAGGAACCATGGAATTCAAATGCTAAACACTTCAAACAATTCAGAATTAAAATGATTTTTCTTAAGTGCTTCAATCCAAAAAAAACTCTTATTTTCCTATCGTGAAACTTTAGAAAATTATTTAAATGTGCCTTCACTATAGAAAAATAAAAAATAAAATAAAAATAAATAAAAAATTAACATCACAAAATTTTCCCTTTAAAAAATTTAGAAGTCTCAAACTCTTAACACAAAAACCCCAAGAAGAAAACTTTAGATAAAAAAAGTTATATTATTCCTTCGGCAAATTTAAAGTAATAAAATTTATGAATGAAGGTTAAAGCTTTTTAGTGGCAAATGTGAAAAAAATAAATAAATAAATAAATCTAATTAAATTTTTAATGGGCCAAAGGCCACATAAAAATTGAGTCAACCACGCAAAACCCTTGTTTTCGACAGCATTTGGTCATCCATAACTCACATTCAACAAAAGCTTCTCTGGAAGGAACTTCACACAATGGGGACCATTGCTTCCTAAGGAGGGAGGAATGATCCAAGTAGAAATCTGCCCATTGTAATGATCCGAATGGAAATCCGCCCATGGTATTTTCCCACCCATGTATTTACCCATGGTAATGTAACTAAAAAAATGTTATAAATAAAGAGCCTCTTTTTGTAAGAGGCGGAGGGTCCAACACAATGTAGTTGCTACTATTATTTTCTGACCTAATAAAAGTTGGTTCGTGATTTACTTTTCTGGTCTGGTTTATTTTCGTTCTTTTCTTGGTGTGGCAATTACTCAAACCTTGGGGCCATCCCCAAGATCCAGATCAACAATATACATTGAGGCTCTAGCTGAATTCTCCATCTGGATCCACCTGCAATACAGGCCAGTCAATCACATGATTAACATCATTAACATACTTCTTAAGCAATGACACATGGAAAACGTCATGGAATTTCATTGTCGAAGGCAGTGCAAGTCGATAGGCTACTGGTCTGATCCTCTCAATAATCCTTAAAGGTCCACAAAACCGAGGTGCCAGCTTGGCACATGATCCAATCCGCAAGGATCTCTTCTTCGATTTGATGCCCAAGTACACTTGTTCTCCAACCTAAAACTCCTTGAACAACCTGTTTTGATCTGCATAGATGTTCTGCCTATCTTATGCTTCTTTCAAATTCTTCTTGATTACTTGCATTCCCTGTTCCATTTCCGCCAACATGTTGGACCCAATCAACACCATGTTAATCAGATCACTCCAACTGATGGGAGTATTGCAACTCCACCCATACAATGCTTGAAACGGACTCATCTTTAAGGATTCTTGATACCCATTGTTGTAATCGAAATCTACCAGTGGAATATACTCTTCCAACTTTCGATGTTGATGCATCATGTACATCCTCAACATGTTTTCCAATATCTTGTTGACCCTCTCAGTCTGTCCATCTATCTACTGATGATAAGTTGTACTGAAGGCCAACTCTATACCCAAACCTGCAAACAACTCCTTCCAAAACTTGGAAGTGAAATTTGCGTCCCTTTGTGAGATAATCTTCTTTGGAACACCTGTGCTACATTGCTAGCTGAGAATGTAGACTTCACTGGAATGAAGTGCGCAACCTTTTTAACCTATCCACAACAACCATGATGGAATCATGTTGTCTCACTGTCATCAACAACCCTATGATAAAGTCCATGGAAATGACCTCCCATTTCCACTATGGAATCATAATCGGTTGTAGCAGTCCAACCAGATGCTTACACTCTAACTTCACCTGTTGACAATCAAAACACCTAGCCACGAATTCTGCTACATCCTTCTTCAGATTCAGCCAACAATAAAATTTCTTCACTGTCGTCAATGTCTTCTGATAGCCTGGGTGACCTGAATATAGTTTCGCATGAAACTTCCTCAAGATCACCTTCTTGAGCTCACTGTTGTCTAGCACATATATCCTATCTTTAAACCTGACCAATCCATCTGCCATGAGACAATAGTCCACATCCTATGCACTTGCACCTGTACCTGTACTTTTACTATTCCCTGTACTAGTACCTGTACTCTGTTGCAACATGTGCACAATCTCCATACACCTGATATCTTCTTCACCTGCCTGCAAGATCCTATCCTATAGATTTGTCCCATAGGAACTCATAGTTGCTATATGATTTACCTGTATTTGTCTGTTAAGAGCATCTGCGACCCTATTCTCCTTTCCTTTGATATACCTAATCTCAAAGTCGAACTCACTGATCGTGGCCAACCATCTAGCTTGCTTGGCGTTCATATTCGACTGGCCAAATAGGTACCTCAATCCACTATGATCACTCATCAATACAAACCTCCTACCAAGAAGATAGTGCCTCCACATCTTCAATGCATGTATGATCACTGCTAACTCAAGATCATGTGTCATATGTTTTTTTCATGTTAATTTAGTTTTCGCAACTCATAGCATACCACCTGTCCATCCTGCATAAGGACTCCACCAAGTCTTTTCTTGCAAGAAGATGTACATAATACAAATTCTTTGTCCGGATCTGCAATCTTCAACATTGGTGCATGTGTCAACCACTGCTTAAGCTGCTCAAAACTGGGTTCACACTCCTCTGTCCATTCGAACTTCTTACCTTTCCTCTGCGATGATGTAATAGGATAAGAAATCTGTGAGAAGTTCCTGATAAACCTCCTGTAGTAACTTACCAATCCCATGAAAGATGTCACCTCATCTACATTCCTAGGAGCTGCCAACTCCATGATAGCTCTTATCTTCTCTGGATCTAGTGTTAAGCCCTCCTTGGAGACAACATGTCCCAAGTAATGTACCTCAGTCTGAAAGAAACTACACTTGTTGAGTTTAACATACAATTGATGCTATCTCAACAATCTCAACACTGTGGCTAAATGCTCAGCATGCTCTTCTTCATTTTTTAAAAATACCAATATGTCAAAAATGAACACAATAACAAACTTGTCCAAATAGGGACACAACACACTATTCATCAAGCACATAAATGTAGTTGGAGCATTAGTCAAATTGAATGGAACTATAACAACAAACTCATAATGTCCATACCTAGTCCGAAAAGTTGTCTTGTAAATGTCTTCCTCTTTAATGTGTATCTAATGATATCCAGATCTCAGATAAATCTTCAATAACACTGTTGCTCCCTTCAGTTGATCAAACAAATCATCAATCATCAGCGATGGGTACCTGTTCTTGATGTTCACTTTGTTCAACTTCTTGTAACCAATGCATAATCTGAGAGTACCATCATTCTTCTTCACAAACAATATTGGTGCACCCCAAAATGATACACTTGGCCTAATGTATCCCTTGTCCAATATTTCTTTCAGCTGCAGCTTCAACTCTACCAAATTAGGTGTACCCGTCCTGTATGGTGCTTTTGATGTCGGAGCTGCCCCTGGTACCAACTCAATAAAAAACTCTACTTCCCTGTGAGGTGGCAACTCTGAAATATCCTCAGGAAATACATATTTAAACTGTTGTAGAACTAGGTACCTTCTCAAAACCTAAAACCACCCTTATAGAGCTTTGTTTAGGGTAGAGTAAGGCCTATGACCTACTCTTCTTTCATGCCTGAACTGCGGCCTCTTGTGCAAGAGACAAAACTCTCCTAAACCACACGAAAACCTCCTCTTCTCTGCTCAGAATTGTGGTTACCCCTGCTCAGAATTCAAACCTACATAAACATATCCTCCACCCAAATCATGCACTGATTTGTCCTCAAACAACGGTTGTTCTCATGTAGCAACCCGGTCCTCTCACACGTGCAATCTCACCATAAAACATACCCAATCATACTCTATCCTCCTCTTGAGCTCGACTGCCTCTGAGATAAATTGCCAATGAGATGATGCTCTTGGATGGTGAAAATGATTCTAACTCACCTTATATTTATACCAATATGAGGGCTATGTCGACCACTATATGTCAACAACCCCATAACGGTACACCCCTTTTTTCGCAAAAGGGATCCATCATGTTCGAGCGTCCATGCCATTCAGACTTCATCATCAACTGACAATTTTATGAATATGTCAACCCATTCTGCATATGTAAAATGTAAATAATCTCAATATGACCGCATCTGTATGTAACAACCTAGGTAAGCATAGTATTTTAGTGACGATTTCTACCCTAAGAGGTTTTTTGTCTCAATGATTCATTTGTCTCTAGACACAAATAATCGATAGAGTTTTTCCTTCCAACCTCACCTCAAAGCTGGGGAGGATTTTATCATCAAGATATTGTTTTTTATCGAGTCATTGTAAAAACAATTTGAGAATAATCCTAGCTAATTGACAAAATTATTTTATTACAAATTGCTTAGTCTACTGGATCATATTATGAGTCGCAAAATTGGGTAGATATTTGAGTCTATAACGAACGAGTGTTCGCCCTTCATGTATTAAATTGTAATAACTTGATGTAAATGATATTTAGTGCATGGTCCCTCATAATTAGACACCATGGCTAAATATTAGAGTTGGAAAAATTATTAATCCCCTCATAAGTCAATTAATTAAATTTTCTGGCAAAATTAAATTAAAATTCTAAGCCAGAAATTTAATTAATTTTGTGTCCTAGGTAAAATTAAATTCCCCAATGGTAAAATTCGTGGGTTTTAAAAAAATTAATTTTTTGAGGTCCCTGACCAAGGGAATGTTGAAGAAATTAAGAAATTTTGGACCCTTGGGCCTTGATGGTTAAATCAAAGTCAATTTTTTAATGAAATTAACTCAAAATAGTTAATTTTGAGTTAATCAAAAATCAATTAAATGAAAAATTGGATTTTTCATCAAAAAATAAATAATTTCGACAGTGATGATTAAAGATTAATTAAATCTTTATAAAAGATTAAAATTAATTTGACAGAGATCAAACCAACTAGTTGTTGGAGATTTTATCTATAATTTAGAGGTTGGTGTTAGTCTATTTTTTCATCCGATCTTTGAATCGTGTACTAAGCTCTCAAGCTCTCTTGTCTATTTTCTGGAATAAATGCAAAAGTCTTTGGGGTTTCAACTTGCGGTGGTGTTCCTCTTCATGAATTTATGGTAACATTGTTTTAATTTCTGTTTAATATTATGTGAAAACTATCAATCAATAGCTCTTTTAAAATAATCTGAATACATGTATTTTATTCAATTTGTTGGATCTAGGGTTATATTTTTTTATCTTGATTGAATTAGTAGGTATCTCTATTTTTTCATAATTTTATTGTTATTTTATTTCTCTACTTGATTTGATGGTTGATCTAGTGTTTGCAAAAGATCTCTCAGATTTTCATTGAGCGTTTGGGGATAGTCCTTAGTTGGACCAACCAACTCTCAACACATATTTTTTTGAAGAGCCTACTTCATATAAGCTTCAAGATTTATCTAATGATTAATTTTTTCTGTAGGGTATTTTTGAGCTAGTACCTCTCTAAAAGAAACCAAAATTTATCTTCTAAATATTTTGTGAAAAAATTGATAGATTTGCCTATTAAAAGCCTTAGATCTTAAGATCTGGGAGCAAAGTTAGACTCATACTCTTCAGATCTTACAGATCCACAACTCTTGTGACAGGGAGATAGTGGAAGCTAAGTCGCAGTTGTGAAGAGGCTTATGAGGCAAATTGGTAAGGCTGAAGTGGAGTTCCATTATGCCCTAACCAAACCACAAAGTTACAGCTGTATTCAGCCTAGCAAGGTATGTATTGGTTGATAAATTCATGTTGAGTTTATTGCTAGTTGGATGGTGTCCATGTGTGGAAAAATTACAGCCTGTGGAAACCAGGTGGATTGGGCTTGACTTGGTGTTTAGAATCTTTTCCTAGGAGAAGATTCTACAGCGATTGTATTATCATTGGATTGTTGGAGGGCAACATATTGGTGTCCAAGAGTAGCCCTTGACAAGCAGTCATAACAAGAGCTTGACACATGAAGTTGGGTGAAGGATTGAGCCTACTGTATAGCTCTTTGATAGACGAAAGAAGCTACTAGATTGGAAGATTGGAGCTCAAGTGTTGGCCAACCTAGAAGCGCAGATTGGATCAACTCGTGTTCATTGGAGTAGAAGTGACTTGCAGCGATGATAGGTGGCAGCCCTCTTGGAGTCTCTATGTGTTGTTTCTTAATGGACTAAGGGCTAGCTAGAGAGAAAAATGGAAGCAAATGATCGATAGGACAAGATACGACATAGAGGCTATGATTGTGCACTAGAGCAGCAAGATTGTCATTGTATCTTATATTTTTGTACTTGTGGATAATTGAGGGCCATTATCCCTTGTACAGAAGCCTTAAACAGTTGTATTACTCAGTTGGTTTAATATAACGAAGATTGGGTTGTTGTACATATTTGTACAATATTTTGTAAAAAGTTGTCGATAATTGTGCATGTGTGACTTACTGCATTATATTGTTCCGTTGTGCAAAGCAGTTTTGTTGAGATTCTTGGTTTGGTAGCGTCAGAGATTTAAGATTCTATCCTAGACCCAAAGTCATGGAAATTCAACATGGTATCAGAATGTGTCTGAGCTACTTTGAGGGACAATGAATCAGAGTGTGCACAGTGAAGTACAACTTAAGAGGGAGTTGGTCACATTGTAGGTGAAGAGCTCACTATAATGTCAAAGTTGCAAGTTGGTCTCCGGTATGAAGACAGGTTGGAAGGATTGTCCAACTATAGTCCTTTGAAGGAAAGGATCAAGTTGGTATTGCAGGTCAACAGGATATGGGAGTTTGTCGAGAAAGAGATCAAGAAGCCAACTGACCTTAAGGAGATGGAAGTGTACGAGGAATTTGATACGAGGGTGAGATTGATCATCCGTGATGGTGTGAAGGATCCCCTAATACTTCATTTTTTCGGGAAGAACACTGCACATGAGATGTGGATGGCTCTTCAAAATTATTTCCAGAAGTTGAAGTCCAACAAGATGATACGAGGTAAAGGAGTGACTTCGTATCTAACGAGGTTGTCGCAGGTCAAAGATGAGTTTGTTTCCGTCACTGTGACTATTTCAAATTCTGATATGTTGAGGATTGCTTTGAAAGGGTTCATCGAGGAATGGAAGCCCTTCATCAAGGGGATTATTTCTAGAGAAAACTTGTCAAACTGGAAGTTGTGGGACGACTTCATTCAGGGAGAGCGAGACAAGGATCTTCATTCGAGAAAGAAGGCTTTAGATGATGGCATGGCACTTATAGCACAAATGAAAGGTAAGTAGAAGAAGGACTTGAGTAAAGTCAAGTGTTTTAACTGTGGCGAGATGGGTCATTTTTCGTCGAGATGTCCGATGAAGAAAAAGACAAGAGATGACGAGAAGAAGAAAGGGAAGCAAGTCGTCAGTGTTGCCACTTCTACTAAGATAGATGCTCTCACCAAGAGGTTGGAGGAGGAGGACTTTGTTATGATCTCTCATTTCTCGCAGGGTACTATCGATGAGGATGGATGGTACGTGCATAGTTGTGCATCAAAACATATGACAGGGTCACAGGGGATATTCGAGATTCTAGCTTAGTGGGACTCAAAGTTGCACATGGTGTTGGGTGACAAGAGTCAAAAGAGGATCGATAGTTGTGCCATTCAGGATGGAGTTAGGACAAGTGATGTGGGTCCAAGATGTAATGTTTGTACCAGGACTCAGATATAGCGTGATATTTGTCTCAGTGATCGAGAAGAAGGGGTTTGAGGTCTTATTCCAGGATGGGAAGGCAAGACTCAGGCCCAGAGGCTCTAGCTTTGCAGGTATTATGCGTGGAGTTAGAGATTATGGTCTATACACGCTAACGGGCAAGCCTATAGATCATGGGAAGAAAAAGCAAGAGGACCAAGTGCAGGTTCCAGAGAAGCAGGTGCAAGAGAATGCTTCAGAGGTGCAGGTTCAGGTTCAAGAAAAGAAGGTCCAGATTCTAGAGGACCAGAGGGAGTCGAGTTCTAACAGGAGTTTGCAGGTTCAAAGGGAGACTTTACATCCCAAGAAGAGCACATGGTCAGTGGGGAGCAAGGGTGCTCCTACAACTGCCAAGAAGGAATCATGGAGAGGGTGGAAGACAATCCAGGAGAAGAAGAAGAAGCAGAATGTTTCCAACGACAGGAACACTTTCGAGAGAGGCGTAGTTCATGCTACAGGGATTGTTGCAGTTGTGAGTGCCAAGGGTTGGGCGAATGTTGCGAGTAGTGATGATGATGATGAGCTACTTCTTAGTCTTGGAAGTACCTCCCTCGCTAAGAGGGAGTGTTGATTTTTGATAGCTTGGGAGGTACTCCAAGCCTTAGGGTTCGGGGTTTGGAGGTTGGAGCACCACAATAGGTCATTGTGGGCTTGGAACCCAAGGTTGGGGTTTTGTACCCAAAGAGTTTGGGCCAAAACCATGAAGCATTTTAGACATGTGATGGATGGGGATGATAGAGGGCATTGAGGAGAATCCAACGCAACAAGAATTGTCGAATTCTGAGTTTTCTACGATGAGATATGAATTTTTGAAGATAATGGTGGATTTTTGGACAGTGAAGTCATGTAGGCTTGAGGTAAACTTGTCCAAAAGACATGTCTCTTCAAGGAATTCGTGGAGCCCTCATATTGGTATAAATATAAGGTGAGTTAGAATCATTTTCACCATCCAAAAGCATCATTGCATTGGCAATTTATCTCAGAGGTAGTCGAACTCAAGAGGAGGAGGACAGAGTATGATTGGTTTTGTTTTATGGTGAGATTGCACCTGTGAGAGGACCGAGCTGCTACAAGAAGACAGTCGTTGTTTGAGGACAAATCAGTGCATGATTTGGTTGGAGGATATGTCTTTCTAGGTCCGAATTTTGAGTAGAAAGGGAAGCCGCAATTCTGGGCAGAGAAGAGGAGGTTTTCGTGTGGTTTAGGAGAGTTTTGTCTCCTGCACAAGAGGCCACAGTTCAAGCAGGAAAGAAGAGTAGGTCGCAGACCTTACTCTGCCCTAAACAGAGCTCCGTAAGGGTGGTTTTGGGGTTGGTTATTAGCCTAAGGAGCAGCGAGTGTGGCAGGGAGATAGAGGAAGCTAGGCCGTAGTTGTGAAGAGGCTTAGGTGGCAAATTGGTACGGCTGACGTGGAGTTCCATTGTGCCCTAACCAGACCACAGAGTTACAGCAGTATTCAGCCCAGCGAGGTATGTATTGGTTGATAAACTCATGTTGAGTTTGTTGCTAGTTGGATGGTGTCCAAGTGTGGACAAATTGCAACCTGTGGAAACCAAGAGTATTGGGCTTGACTTGGTGGTTAGAAGCCTTTCCTAGGAGCATATTTTGTAGTGATTGTATTGGGCATCATTGGGTTGTTGGAGGGAAATGTGTTGGTGTCCAAGAGTAGCCCTTGACAAGCAGTCATAAAGGGAGCTTGACAGCTGAAGTTGGGTAAGTATTGAGCCTAATGTGTAGCTCTTTGATGGACGAAAAAAGCTACTAGATTGGCAAATTGGAGCTCAGGTGTTGGCCAACCAAAAAGAGCAAATTGGATCAACCCGTGTTCCATGGAGCATAAGTGACTTTCAGCAGTGATAGGTGGCAGCCCTCTTGGAGTCTCTATGTGTTGTTTCTTGATGGACTAAGGGGCAGCTAGAGAGCAGAATAGAAGCGAAGGACCGACAAGACGAGGTTATGATTGTGCACTAGAGCAGCAAGATTGTCATTGTACTTTGTATTCTTGTACTTGTGGATAATTGAGGGCCATTATCCCTTGTACGGGAGCTCTGGACATTTTGTAAAAAGTTGTCGATAGTTGTGCATGTGTGATTTACTTCATTATATTGTTCCATTTTGTTGAGATTCTTCGTTTGGTAGCGTCAAAGATTCAAGATTCTATCCTAGACCCAAGGTCGTGGAAATTCAACACCTTCATGTAGGCCGACTTGATCTTTGTGCCATGACGAGGCCTTGGAGGGTTTTTTTTACTCTATTTTGACTCAATATTTTTTTCTTTACAATATGTAACATGCCCAAATGGGTCTTCAATACATGACAATGACTCAATTGATCTAGAAGCACTCAATGGGTGCTTGACCTAAAAAGAAATTCCCTTGAGCATGAAACACATGCCTCAAGAACACAAATAATAAATTTATTTTTCTCCTTTCATTAAAGACATAAAATCACGATTACATATGCCATTATGAAGACCGAACCTAGTTACATATCTCAACATCATAGTCATGCTAGAATCATTTTTACAATAAAGGCCCGCAGGGCTGCAGAATTTGGGTTTACATGACTTGACAGAATGCTAAGAGATAATGATGATCTCTGACTGCTTGAGCATGATGGAGTGCTTTGGAAAAATGTATGCTGCTATAGGGTGATTGACACAGAGTGATCAACAGGTGGAAATCAGTTTGGATCCTATCAAAGGATTCTCATAAAACCATTATTTGCCTTTCTCATTCACATCAGATATATCCATGATAAAGGTATATATTTTATAAATCAGATTCAGATTGCTTTTGATCTTATTTTCCTATATCCGACTTGGATTTGCTCTAGAGATTTGGGATTATATGGTGAATTAACTGAGATATGGGATAGATATGTAATCAATTTATATATGGCTGGGAGCCTGGTATCACTCTATCGAAAAGTGAGACATTTTTACTTGGGATGGTAAAGCTGTTCAGGGGCAGATTTACTTGGGATGGTAAAGTTGTTCAGGGGCAGATCATTGTCAAGGAGGTCTATAGGTATATCACTCAAACACCCTAGAACATAGAGGATAGTTAGTGGTTTAGAAAATCTGGAAATAGAACTTTCCCCTAAAACTTAAATGTTTTGGGTGGCTGATCTGGCGGAATAAGATATTAACTTGGGCAAATCTTTGTAGGACAGGTTTCATTGGTCCTGGTAGATGTGTTATGTGCAAGGATGATAGTGAGGATGTTCTACATCTATTCCTCAAGTATCCATATGTGTTTTCCATTTGGACTGGTGTGCTGAACATTTTAAACATAAATGCTGGTTGGGATACTACATCCATTGATGCATGTTTGAAGGAATGGAAGTTTGTGTACAAGGAATATAAAAATCTTTCTTTTTATATTTTCTGGGGCATTTGGAGAAGTAGAAATGTATATATTTTTTATAATATCCCAGTGGGCATTAGCAGAATTTGCATAAAAATAGATTGGACCTGTGGTTCATAACATACAGCAAGTAAAGATCTGGAGTAGATATCCAGTGGGATTTTTTTTTTAACTATAACGGTTATATTAATTATTTAAAACCGGTTGGGCCGAAACCAAAACAACCATCATTACAATATTCAGAATTCCTTTTAGTTGCAGCTCTCCTTTTCCTTACATAGGTGTAGATTTACTCTAGATTACGGGATCGGGTTCCATGTAGGTTCTTCATCATTCTTGCTTAAGGCTCCTTGTGGCAAGAGGCATGCCAGGTTTGCTTTTGCGTTTGCTTCCTTATTTGAGCCACGTAGAATATGGAAAAGGAGATAGGAAGAGAAGTCTTGGAGCACGTATCTCAGCCTTTGAAGTGTCTTGTTGAGCGTCGGATTGCTAAAGTGGTCCTCCGAATTTAATATCTTTATCAAAATTTCTGAGTCCCCGAAGACTTGTATTTCCTTAATGCCTTTTTCACGTGCTATCTGACAGGCTTTTAGCAGCCCAAGGATTTATGCCTGGTTGTTGGTTCTTTGTCCAAGTCCCCAACTGAAGCTATCTTCACGAATACCCTCCGGGGAGTAGATCACTCCGCCTGCTCCTGCTGTCCCTGGATTGCCTTTGGAGGCACCATCAAAAAAGATTGTTGTTTTACCCTGTTTCCTCCACCAAGCTTGAAAATTTGCGTCCGCTTCTCGTAGTCTCCATACAAGAGTTTTACTGGGGCAAGTGGTGTTGTTTATCCTGTCTCGAAATATATAAGTTCCCATCCATTTTTTTTCTTCCGGGAGAAGCATGTTATCGTTTTTAAGGGGATGATTGGCCACAATCTCGAGGAGTAATGCTTTTGCTTTTGCTGCCACCTTCAAAGGGGAGTTTGGAATGTTGTTGAAGATCTGGTCGTTTCTGGCAAGCCATATTTTCCAGCAGACGTATTTAGGTATTGCTTTCCAGATTCTGTTCCATGTTGTCTTTCTTTGGGTCATGTGAGGATAACGCATTCTCCAGGTGCTAAAAAGGTTAGCTACTTTGACTTGCGATGGGGCAGAGACATTGAGGCCTTGAAGGATGCAGTCCCAGACTTCTTGAGCAAAAGAGCAATCCACAAACACATGCTCCATGGTTTCCTGGGCTTTGCAGCAGAGAGAACACTGATGTGGCCCGTGAATACCTCTTTTACTCAGATTGTCGCCAGTTAGCACTTTCCCATGCATTAAAACCCAGGTGAAGAAATTTATTTTGGGGAGACCGAGAGGGTCCCAGACTTGTTTCCACACAGATGCAGTATGGCTCGAAGCTTGTTGTGGTTGAAGAGAGGCAAATCCATGCCTTGCGTTGTAGATTCCAGTCTTTCCCCATCCCCATTTGTCCGTCAAACGCATGTGAACTGGTGCCAGTCCCGTTAACGCTTCTTCCAGGAGGGTCTTTTGACTGCGCATTTGATCTGGAACTCGTGGGATTTCCCAATTTCGCCATTTTCCGAAGTCGTCCCATGTCGAGATATCTGCCAGGGTGAGGAATCCTTGCTGAATGAGCCAGTTCCTGATTTCTTTGATTGCTTCATTTTTGCTCAAAGGCGACTGTCCCATTATGCTGTCTTGCCACAGCATCATGTTTTTTCCATTGCCAGGAATGTGATACAAGTGCTTTTGGAAGAACTCTATCCCACGGCGGCAGAGATGCCATATCGACGTCCCTTTGATGTTGTTATCTATCTGAATGTTCCTTAGCGATGAGCCTTTTAGATATTTTTTCTTTATGACTTGACTGACAGGGTGTTTGCTGTTTGAGAAGAGGGTCCAAAGTATTTTTCCTCCAAGAGCCAGATTGGCAAGGCCTGGGTCTCTTATTTGCAGGCCTCCTTTAGAGATGGGGCGTTTAACTGTATCCCAATTCACTAGGTGGAATTTTCTTTGGTTTCCTCTTCCTCCTCTCCACAAAAAATCCCTGATAAGTCTAGAGATCTGTTTCGTGATCTTCTTTGGAGCCAGAAGAAAGGAAGCCTGATAAATAGGCAGGGAGGACAAAACAGATTTTATAAGGATGAGTTTGCCAGCATTGGTGAGCCATTGACCTCCCCAAGCTGTAATCTTGGACTTAATTTTGCTTATTACCTCTTTCCACAGCGATAATTTGTTAGGGCCCAGGGTTATTGGTAACCCGAGATATTTGATTTTATCCCAAGAAGTGAATCCCAAAAAGCCTAAGGAGAGGGCTATTCTCTGAATTGCTTGTTGATCCACATTCCACCCATATATTGCACTTTTCCTTTTATTTATAAGAGCTCCTGATATGCTGCAGAATTTTTGAAGAATTCCACTGTAAACTTTGGCTATCTTGATGGAGGCTCCGCCCAAAAGAAGAGTATCATCTGCAAATAGTGCGTGATTGAGAGGCTCTAGCCCTTTCGTCAACCTGACTCCTGGAGCTGGATATCCAATGGGATTTTTTGATGGGGCTGCAAACCATAATATTTGCAGTAGTGAGGCATACATTATCCTAAATTCAGGTCATTATTATCACTACTATAGTGGTTTTGGCACAAACACCCAGGCCGAGATCATTGCTCTGTGGGGAGTGCTGTATTGTGCAAAATGGTTAACTATTGAGACAATCGTTGTTTACGGGAATTCAAAAGCTGTTATTGATTGGGCAAATGGCATCTCTTATTTTGATCCACCAATGCTGAATAACTGGATGAACAGGATAAGGGTGCTGATTGGACAATTCTGTGGGATGTTTATCTTGCACATATACAGGGAACAGAATTATACTGCTGATGCTCTCTCAAAGCTGGGACATTGTTTCCAATTGGGGGAGATCAATTTCTCTACATATCATAAAGGCAAATTTCAACAGAACTGGAAAATCAGATTTACTTATGTTTCCACATTCACATGATGCTGATCTACAGGATCCTATAATTAGTTAATGTCGTACTTTGTTGTGTTTATTTTCATATGATCTTTTGTGAACATTCTACAGAGACAGATTACAAATCTGGAATATATGTATATTCTGTGTTACAGTTAAAGACTGTAAAGACACTAGATATGGTGAATATTAGAATATTTTGTCTTTTGTAATCAGTCCTTTTATAATACAAAGGCTTGTTGGTTCTTTCTTTCCTGAAAAACTAACATAAAAGTGTTTCTACATCTTCAAATATTGAACAGGAAACTGGTATTTTTGGAAAGAAACTGAATTATTGCTCAACATGTAATGTGCTTTGATTGTATAAGTACAAAATAATCGCATGAAAACAAGGCAGAGATAGATGAACAATTACTCCCTGATATACGTCATGCGAATACGAGATTGGTATCACTATTTAGTATTAACAAATTGCATGAAAACTCGGGAGAGATGGATAGACACTTTCCCTTTGATATCTTTGTCATGCGAACTTGATTTTGCTATTGTATGGCTGCTAGTCCGAACATGTAATAGGCCTCTTGCACCTCACATTCACTTTCGTCTAGGAGTTTTATTGCTGGTATAGTTGCTGTAAGATTGAAAACTTACCCCAGCATCTTCATCAGTTTCAATGCCAAGCTCCTCCTGTGAAAAGCAAAGCACTACGTTTTAAAAACTCCTCTAAGATAAATACAAATATGATAGAAGATAACCTCAAACAGAGAACCTTGAACTCTTTCAAGTCTTTAGGCATATTTTCAGTTATTGTATCCCAAAGCTCTTTGAAGGTCCTTTTGCGCTTTCTCCACTGATTGATTTTCTCACTGTACATATCTTGGACCATTTTTCGCTCCTCTGGGTTCACCAATACAGTCCCTTCTCGCAATTTGCTCACTTTTATTTCCATCTTGCTCACCTGACAGAATAAGAGGCATGCATCCCAAAAAAATCAGTTCCATGTGGATGATGTGTTAAAGCACAAAAGGCATCTTGATTCACCAAACAAATCTTGCAGTTAGTCTGAAATAAAAATTAATGTGAAAAAACCAAAGGCAATGGTTATAGGTACTTGCGATTAGGATATAACTATCACATTTAATGGTGACAAATTGTAGGTAGTCCATTCTTGTAAGCATCCAGACCTTTATTTGAATGTTGTTATAACTGGAATTCTTATCTGGAGTGACAGGTTATGGGGGGGCATGAAAGCCCTCTATTACATGCAAAAGAAATGAAGAAAAGTTCAGCTATGGAGTTGGAAATTGAGGAAGCTGCACTTCAGAAAATTAGTACAAACAGCAATTTTGTGTGGTTGTCAACTTTGGGCTCTGCACCTATCCAAAGAGTTTTGAAAAAAAGTTGAAATAGTTCAGAAAGGGTTCCTAGTAGAGAAACTAAAAGTTAAAACACAAACCCCTCACTCTAAGATGTTTTTTTTTTTAGACAAAAGCGGTTAATTTTATTAAAAGGTGCCAGCAATAAGGCAAATGGTGACTACAACGCATTTCTGGAAACTGACCGAGGGCCTGTTTTCCCAACTATTCCAATACACTGTTAATCGGAGATAGAAAGTGTCCCCCTGCTGGAGGCTTTTGGCAGAATTCAACGGAACCATCATCGCTGTTCCTTCGGGACTGTAGCAGTTCGTAGGATGCTGAAAGGGCCCTGTGGCAATAGATCTCTCCATAGCCGCTGACGGGTTCAACAGTCCCAGCACTCCACAAAATGCGTTCTTCTTATAAATCCTTTGGATGCACTTACAACAGAGAAAAATCGCAGGGCGGAAAATCATCATCAAAAGATCCTGGGAGCACTTTTTTAGGGGATATTGCAGAAGCTATCGTTCTGGTTAACTGACAGCGTACTTTTGCTTCTCAGAACGCCTTGATTGGCTTCCATATCTGCTTGGGAGTTTAAGTTCCTGGGGATGTGGTAGAAGGAGATCTTGCGGAATTTAGGCAAAATAAGTCTGATTCTCCTGAGGATGGTTGATAAGTGGAGCTGAGAAGGATTCTTTTTGGATTGCAGAGCCTGGATAATAATTCTGGAGTCCCCGAAGACTGAAATGGAGCGGACATTGCCTTTGATCGCTTGAGAGAGCCCCTGCCACAAAGCCAGAGCCTCCGCTCTGTTGTTGGATTCCTTGCCTAATCCCCAAGCAAACCTTAACACCTCAGTGCCATCCGGACACAATAGAACTCCGCCTCCTCCTGCGCAACCGGGGTTGCCTTTGGAGGCCCCATCAAAAAACAGGCAATGCTCATTCAGAGCCGACCTCCATTTAATGAACTCTTGCTCCTTCAGCCTGATTTCCCAATTGGAGGGAACGTTGATAGCGATGGAAGCACAATCTTTATGATTTGGGACCAAACCATTCAGCCAGAGTTCCTCTTCTCTGTTCAGGGCTTTCCCAGGATTTTTGGCAGAGTTGGCATCCAGTGTTTCTCCTAGAAGAGCTTTAACCTTGGTGATGACTTTGAGCGGGTTGCAGCTTTCGTTTCTAAAAAGTCTATTATTCCTTTCCAGCCACAGCTTCCAACAAACGAATTTGGGGATCCAGAGCCAGCAATTTTTGAGAAGGATGTTTTTGGAGAGACCATACGGCGACAGTTTGCTCCAGGACTGGAAAAGGTTTTGGATGTTCCTGGGGAGCTCGAAATTATCAGAATTTAGCATGAGAACCCCCTTCCAGACTTCTGAAGCAAAAGGGTAGGTTAAGAACAAGTGATCAGTTGTTTCTTCCTCTGACTTGCACAGATTACACCAAGATGGTCCTTCCATTCCGCGCCTACGGAGATTATCTCGAGTGAGAATACTATTGTGGGCTAAAGTCCAGCAGAAGAAATCAATTTTGGGAAGAGAGGGGGAATCCCAAATAAAATGCCATTGAGCCGGATTTGGGGGAACATTCGGGATGGCCATAATACTTTTGTATCCTTCAGCAGCAGAATACGAACCTGTGACAGATCCCCACCCTCGTTTGTCTTTTGCTGAAGCTTTTACTGGGGCTTTCCCTTGAAGCTTGTCCAAAAGAACAGAGGCTTCACCCTCCAGCCACTGAGGGACCTCTCCCAAATGCCAACTTTCCCAGAGACCATCCTCCGACCAAGAGGAGATATCCCAGAGGGTGTTCAGCTTGTGATCTTGAAGCCATTCTCTGATATTGGAGATTTCTTCCACCTGTTTCAACGGTTGGTCACCTAGAATAGGATCATCCCAAATTCTTATTTTTCTCCCATTACCTGGAATCCAATACAGTTTATGACTAAAATGATCCAAAGCTTTGATGTAGAGATTAAAAACAGGAGATCCTTTGGGGGAACGAGGCGGGTGATCCAGGCATCTGAGGCGATTCCCATGGAAATATTTCCTCCGTAGGACCTTCTTGCTCCAACTAATTTTTCCAGAGACTATGTCCCAGAGCAGCTTGGTTCCCAAGGCCAGATTTTGGGTAGCAAGATCTCGGATTTGTAATCCTCCTTCCATAAATGGTTTTTTAATAGTATCCCATTTAACAAGGTGCAGCCTTCTTTCGTTGTTTTTCCCCCCTTCCCACAGGAAGCGCCTGAGAAGAACTTCCATCTTGTTGATGAAGGTTTTAGGGGCCAGGAGGATAGAGTGCTGATATAACGGAAGGCTTGAGAGGACCGCTTTCATCAAAATGATCTTCCCCGCATTATTCAGCCATGAAGCTCCCCAGGCCTGAATTCTGTTTTTGAACTTGTCTAGCAAGGGCATCCAATGGGCTACTTTGGGAATGGTCCTGAAGATAGGGATCCCCAGGTATTTGAAGGAGTCCCAGGCCCAGGACCCTTCCATATGGAGAATCCTGGCAATATCCGATAATTCCTTGACCGAGCAATTCCAGCCATATACTGTGCTTTTTGTAAAGTTGATCTTGCTGCCCGAGACTTCTCTATAGCTGTCCAGCTCCTTGAAGGATTTTGCAGAGTTTATGCTTGCCCCACCCAACAAAAGCGTATCATCAGCAAATTGGGCATGATTTATGTCTTTGACCTGGTGAACCATTCGGAGTCCAGGAAGGATTTGAGTCTGGAGGTTATGGTCCAGTTGAAAGCTGAGAACTGAGGCTTGAATCGCGTAAAGAAGCGGGGACAAAGGGCAACCTTGTCTGAGGCCCCTAGAGGCTTGGAAAAAAGTTGAAGGTCGCCCATTTACTAAAGGTGCAATCCAAGGAGAGGCAATGCAGGCTTTGATCCAGTTAATGATAGCTGGAGAAAAGCCCATTTTTCCCATAACCATAAACAGGAATTCATGCTTTACCCTGTCAAACGCATTTGCCAAGTCAAGCTTAATCACCATACCTTTCTCCTTTCGATGATAGCTTGAATGAACAGCTTCTTGCACCAGCACTATATTGTCAAGAATTTTTCTCCCTTTGATGAAACCACCTTGATTTTCAGGAATAATGGCAGGTAAGATTTTTTTGAGGCGGTTGGCTATAATTTTGGTTATAAGCTTGTAGCTGGAGTTACACAACGAGATTGGCCTGAATCTGCTGAAATTAGTTGCTCCTTTCTCTTTTGGGATCAAAGCCAGAAACGCTGAGTTGATGCCGCCTCCGATCTTTGCACATGATTGGGATTTTTTAACCATTCTCAGAAGGTCAGATTTGATTATGTCCCAACAGGAAAAATAGAATCTAACAGGGAACCCATCCGGACCCGGAGCTTTGTCCGGTTCCATACTATCCAAGGCATTTCTGAGCTCATTCATGCTGATCGGAGCTGTCAGCATATCGTTGGTAGGATCTTGGACACAATGAGGGATCAGGTTCATCGGATAGACCTGAGGATCCAATGGAGGTTCATCCGGGGCTGAGTAAAGATCTTTGAAGTGAGTGTGAGCTGCCCGCTTTATTTCTTCGAAGTCCTTAATCACTACATTTTGGTGTTGAATTTCTTTAACGGATTTGAATTGCTTGCGGGCTTCAGCTTGCTTGTGGAAGAAGCTGGTATTTTTGTCCCCAGCCTTTAACCAGAGAGCTCTGGATTTCTGCCGCCAGAGTTCTTCTTCTTCCCTGCTTGCTTTGTGAAATTCTTTTTGCAGGTCAATTTCCCGCTGAAGAAGGTCTTGTGTGACTTCAGATTTTTCCAAAGACAATTGATGGGTAGCAAGATTGTCCAGGGCCGTCTTTCTGTTGGAGGAGGGAGATTTCAGCGTTCTTGCCCAGTCCTTGAGTCTTCTTTTGAGCCCCCTCAGCTTTTCTTCCCACACATAGAAGGGGGAACCTTGGACCGGTCTGTTCCAGGCTTCTGAAACCATCTCTTGGAACCCCTCCTGCTGGAGCCATAATGAGTTGAACCTGAAAGGAATGGGCCCAAGATTTTCCTCCGTGGAAAGCTCAAGAATAATGGGTTTGTGATCCGAGGTGTTGTTTGGTAGAATTTTGGACGAAGCCATGAGACCACAAGTCAGGAAAGAGGATTGAACCAGAAATCTGTCTAATCGAGCTGCGATATGATTTGGGCCCACCCTTTTGTTGGACCATGTGAACTTCCCAGATGAGGGCTTGATATCCTCTAATTCCCATCCCAATATGAGATCTTCAACCCATTCTCTTGCTTGGTCCCTGACCGGGGATCCTCCCCTTTTCTCATTTGCAGCAAGAGTAACATTCATGTCCCCAGCTATAATAATGTTTTCTGGGTTGTTCAGCGAGAGATAGGACGAAATTGAGTCCCAGCAGAGTTTTTTCTCAGAAGGAAGAACAGAAGCATAAATATTGAACAAACTTACTTGATGGTCGGAGTCTTTGTGGAGGAGCTTCGTGAATATCCAGTGGGGAGAGTTATCTTTTTGAATCAGATCATAGATAGTGCTGTCCCAGAAGGTAGCGATTCCACCGGAGGCGCCTCTTGCACTGACAGCACATCCAATACCTTTTCGCCAGAAGGATTTGCTGGCATTAAGGAGGAGATTTTCCTCCATCTTTGTCTCCTGGATTAGAAGGATTTCAGGCGAATACATTCTGACTATATCTTTGAGGGCATCTTCTTTTAGCTTGCTGCCTAGTCCTCTGCAATTCCAGGAGACGTACTTCATTATTTATTGGCTTGGGGGAATGTGGCTCCTTTTGGAGCCGGGCCATGCTTGCGCCCAGACCTTGTATTCATCATTCCCTTGAGAGTTTTTTGGGATCCTTGGAGAACATCCCTGTAGGTTTTCTCCTCTCTTAGTTTCTTCTTGGATTTTCGACCCCTGGTTGACTTGATAGGAGTGATTTGAGAGCTGTCTGACTCATCGGTTCTTCCTTCTGAGTCTTCATCCGATTCGGAGGCCAGGCTTATGTGTTCTTCATTATCTTTATTTCCTTCAATACCTCCTGAGGCTGGGGGGGTGATTATTTCAGTACCCGTTTCTTTTGCTTCCTTCATTGAGTTTTCAGGTGCTTCTTGAGTCTCGATGGTTTCTGCGTCCCCTCCTGAGGAGGTTCCCACTTTTGGATCTTCATTGTTCTTCAGATTGGACTTCGGCCTCTCCCCTGAACCAGAATTTTTCTTCACTGTTGGTCTTGGGATAGCCTTTCCTCTTTTAATTTCTTTCCATCCTTCCTCGTCTTCATTAGTCCCGGCTTGGGATTTGGGGCAATTCCGTTGGAAGTGTCCGTGTTCATGACATGTTCTGCACTTGAACGGAAGTTGTTCGTAGTCCAGCTTTTGATAGTGATGCCATTCTCCCACTGTGATTTTGATCGCTTCTGGAAGACCAGCCTCTAGGTCAACTTCCACACAGATTCTTGCACAAGTATATTGGCCTTTATTGTCTGCTTTGTCAATGAATCTGCCCAGACCGTTCCCGATCTTTTGCAATCACTGATAGCTCCAGCAATGGATCGGTAGGTTGGGGAGCCTAACCCAGACTGGAACTTCCTTCGGAACATCTACTGATGGATCGAAGTCCGGGGTCCATTTATTGAGGTACAGACCCTGATTTCCCATGAAATACGGTCCATTCCTGAAAACCAGATCCCGGTCTTCTTTGGTGGTGAACTCGAAAATGAAGAAACCTCTCCCTACCGGATAACAGATCACACTGTTCTTCAGCTGAGGCCTCCAGTTGCGTTGAATCCAATCGTCCGTGGTTTTGGTAGAGGGCCAACGCCCCATGAATTGCCCGACCAATCCTCTGTCAGCAAGGGCAAGAGCAATTTTGATCGGCTGATCTTCTTGCAGGGCTATCTCAGGCACTTCCTCGAGTTTTTTAATGAATTTTGGGATATCTGGGGCAGGACGTTTCTTTCCTTTCTGCGTTAATAATCGCCGGAAGGCTTCTTCAGAGGATAGTGGAGGGGTGGGAGAGGATTCCCCACCCCCAGGATCACCCATGATTGCCACACAGGAGCGCAACCAGGGATCTCAATACCCCAGCGCCCCTTTAAATCCAAGAAAGCAAGATTGGAACCAGAATACGGCTCAGTTATACGCCCAGCTGAAGCCGCAATGCAACAGAGAGAACCGGAACACGGGGAGGTGCCCGATCAGCCGCCCAGAGGGCCGAGGCCGCCGACACTGCTACGGGAACCCTAGCAGAGCTTCAGCCGCTCCGTCGCATCTATCAACCATACAATTTTTTTGTTTATTGAGTATAACTCCAAAAGCCCCCTCACTCTAAGATGTTAGCATAAACAGTTATGTTAATTTTAGGAGAAGCATTATGCCAATTTATTACATATATTAACAAAATTAAGCATGTCAAAGTGAACAAATTACTGATGCGAGCAAAGATGCATATCAAAATAAGGGTTGACATCATGATGGGATGCAATGAACTAAAAAATGGCAAAATGAAGAAGAAGATTTGCTGGATGAATTATTGGTTGTTCGATACTTGGTTCAAAATAAGGCAACAGAGAAGATGTGGCAAGACCATACCAATGAAGCACGACCCGCATAAAACCCGCGGGTAAGGATGGGTCCTATGTTGGGCTGGGTCACCCGCATAGAACCTGCGGTCTAGACCCGGACCCGACGGGTTTTTCATAAGACCCGGCTACCCGTATCAAACCCGCGGGTAGCCCATTAAACCCTTATCGGACCCGTATAGGACCCGTCGGGCATGAAAAGGCACAAACAGTCCAGAATTTCGATTTTTTTCTTTTTCTTTTTTGGAAATGAGGTGGAGGGAAAGGGAAATTGGAGGGAAAAAATGCTTTATAAGCACCTCTCTCCCTTCCATTTCTCATTCACTTGTCATTTGTGTGTTTGGATAATGTGTGTGAGTGTTGAGAGCACCTCTCTCCCTTCCATTTCTCATTCACTTGTCATTTGTGTGTTTGGATAATGTGTGTGAGTGTTGAGAGTGAAGCTAAAGGAGGTTGAAGGAGTTGTTGGAGGAGGCTAAAGGAGGCTTCATCGGATCAGACTCAGCTTCATGTAGGCTTCATGAACCTAGTTAGAATGTTTTCCATGTATTCATTTTTTTTTCTTTTTTTTTTGGGGGGTAGGGGTGCCTGTGTGGCTAAGAAATTCAGCCACGGGGCCAAAAAAATTGCAAATTACAAATAACCAACAAAAAAAAAAAACATGCCACCAAAGGGTTTCAGACAGTCTCGTGATCCGACATGGGCACATGGTCAACAAATGGTTGCCGGTAATAACCGCAATATCAAGTGCAATTATTGCAATGTCACAATGCATGCAGGCATAAACAGGCGGAAATACCACTTAACCAGAATCCCTGGGAATGGTGTAAGATGTAGTCAAAGTTGCCCTCATGAAGTCACTACTGAAATGGTAGTTGCTTTGGAATCTATCCACAATCTATCCACCAATAAGCTGTAAAAAAATAACAACAAAGATTATCAGTTTGCAATTCCAAACATATAAAAGGGAACTAGCAAAATCAGTGTTGCGAAAATCACGATATTATCATGATAACATGAAAAAATCACGAGATTTTCAAAATCCCGATAAACTTGCCCGATTACTACGCGGTTTTTTTTCCAAAAAATCGGTGAAAAAATCGCGCTAACTTCAAATAAGCGCGATAATTTCGAAGTTATCGTGGGGGTGGCGGACAGCGCGTTTTTATAAGGGAAAACATGATTTTTTTTGTCATTTTGAACAGACAGCGGCATGGATTGAGAGCTGAGGAGGAGAGGAACCCTGGAAGGCGTTTACTAGGGCAAAGGAGGAGGAAGTTTGGAGATTTTAGCATCCCGAGCAAGAGAAATTCGTCTTTGGATCAAATTTCTCCAGCAACCGTGGTTTCCAGGTATGGGCACCAAATTTGGCCATTTTGTTTTAGTTTTTTTCTTGTTTTTGCTTGGGTTTCTATAACTCATTGTTAATCAAAAAAAATTGAGTGGATTTTATGGTGTGTTTCTTTTCATTTTTGTTGCATAGAGTGGAGAGAGTTCATTTTGGATTGAGTTGAGGTTTTTTTGTTTGTTAAATTGTCAAAAATTCAATTTGTTGTGTCATGTATGTAATTTTTTTTTTAATTTTCGTAACTTGCAATTCTCACTGTGCCATAGGTTCAATTTCAAAGTTCAAACTTCATCTTACATTAAAACTCAAGAGTTCAACCAAGTTACAAACATGCCAATGAAATTGGACCCTCTGTGGGAATTTGGTGAACCTGATGGAGGGTTTGATAGATTGCATTGTCTTGCAAGTTGTGTGGGCAGCATATGTCGGGGGGGTTTATAGATTGAAGTATCACCTTGCACAAATCCCTGGATATGATGTAGGGCCTTGCGACAATACAAATGCGGAAATCATCCGAAGAGCCATGAGATCATTGGAAGAATTAAAGCAAGAGAGAGTGGCCAAAACAGAAATGAAGAAGCAACTAGCAGGGAGGGTGTTAGGCTCAGGTGAATATAGAAGTGGCACTGGTTCTACTTCAGCATCAATGTCTACAACCAACCCTATAGCTGCCTCATCATTTTTTGTTCCTAGAACCACGTCTGGTTCACAACCATCTATCACTTCAATGCTTAAGAAAATGAGAAAGAACAAGCTAACAAGTTATTGGCCAAGTTTCTCCTTTGGAGTGATATGCCTTTCAGCGTTGCAAGGAATAATCCATTTTTCCAGCCTATTGTTGATGCTATTGCAACTGTTGGCCCAGGGTACAAAATCCCTTCTTATGATGACTTTAGAGGCCGCATTCTTCAAGATGAAAAGGTTGACTGCACCAAAATATTGGAGGAGTTTAGGGCATCATGGGCACAAACAGGATGCATTATGATGTCAAATGGTTGGACCGACCAAAAGGGGAGAACCCTTATAAACTTCTTGGTTAGTTGTCCCAAGGGGACAATGTTTATGAAATCTGTTGATGCATCTTCACATATCAAAGATGCAAAAACTTTATGTGATTTGCTGGATGTGTTTATTTTGGAGGTGGGTGCAGAACATGTTGTCCAAGTCATAACGGACAATGCTGCAAATTATATTGTTGTTGGCAGAATGCTTATGGAGAGGCATCCTACTTTATTTTGAACACCTTGTGCTGCACATTGTATTGATTTGATGTTGGAGGACATAGGAAAAATTTCCTTTGTCAAAGATATTGTTGACTCATCAAAAAGCATTACAAAATTTATATATAATCATGCATTTGTGCTTAGCTTGATGAGAAAATTCACCAACAACAAGGAGTTGGTGCGCCCCGCCATTACACGATTTGCCACCAGTTTCATATCTCTTCAATCCCTCTTGAATTCTATGTGGGATGTGAGGAGAATGTTTCTTTCAGATCAGTGGCATGCTTTGACAGTGAGCCGCAAACCAGAGGGAGAGGCCGTATGCAGATTAGTTTCATACCAGAAAGACTTCTGGGCGAGAGTGCAAGAAGTATGCACCGTTACTGAACCTTTGGTAAAGGTTCTTCGATTAGTTGATGGTGAGAAGCCCACAATGGGCTATTTGTATGAGGCCATGGACAGGGCCAAAGAATCCATTCGAGCCTACTATGATGATAAGGGAGATGAGGGGTTTCAGAAACAATTCCTCCTATGGGAAGTGATTGATGAACGATGGAACAACACACTCCATCGTCCCATTCATATTGCAGGGATCTACCTGAACCTCGCATTTTCTTACCCATGTGGGTTCGTATTTGATGTTGAGATCATGGATGGATTCTTACCCTGTGTTCAGAGGATGGTGCGATCTCCAGCAGAACGTGCAGAAAGCTCCAAAGAAATGGAGATATACAGGATGGCAGGTGGCATATTTGACTTTGAGATGGTTGTGACTAATAGGACGACTAAAATGCCAGGTATTTTTTAGTTTGTTTCAAATTTCATTGTCTCTTCAAGTTCATAACTTCATACTTTGCTTCAACTTTCAAATTTCATTTTTTTCTTATGTTTATTTTATTTGTAATTTTGTTGTAGATGCATGGTGGAGAATCTATGGTGCCAGAGTACCCCATCTGCAAAAGCTTGCCATTCGAATCCTCAGCTAAACATGTAGTTCCTCAGGATGCAAACGCAACTAGAGTGTATTTGAAAAAATACACAACAAGAAGCGCAACAGGTTAAACTTAAAACTTAAAATATTGCAAATTTCCAATTAATTTTTTGAATTCATTAAACAATATTTTTTTATAATTATTATTTTATGATCTTTGTACAGGTTGGAGTCCCAGCGACTTAATGACATGGTCTACGTCTACTACAATCTTCGATTGTGGGTGAGGCAACTTGAGAGGATACCTGATATGGAGGCCATCTCATTGGATGGGATTGACACCACTGCTGCATGGAGGGTTGAGGCCGAGAGGCCTCTCATGGAGTCTGCCAATGATTGGTTAGAGCAGGAGGTAGTGGAAGGCATAGAGGGGGAGGAGGAGGAGGAGCAACAGGAGGAGGAGGTGACACCACCTACCCAAGCTACCCATGCCACCAGTAGAGGACGTGGTCTACCTCCTCTAGCTCCTACTTCTTCAGGTTCTAGAGCACAGCAGAGTCCACTACCAACTCCACCAGCATTTACATCTAGAGGGAAAGGGAAAGCTATTGCATTTTCTCGCAAGAGGGGCAGAGGAAATCAGTAGTATTAGACTTTAGTTATTTGGTTCATTTCATTGTATATGACATTATGACTCATGATATGAGATACATTATTATATTTTTTGTTGATATTTTGAGGCTGAGTTAGGACTCAGGAGTCAAGACTTACTATTCAAGACATGATTCACTGTTATGTGTGATGTAGCACTAGAAATGATATTACACATCTTATATATTAGTCCTTTTATCATATTTATGTGTCAATGTATTTATTTTATGTTGTAGATGCTTTAAATATTAAAAATTTTGAAAAAAATGAATATTTTTTTATTTTACGATTTTTTCCAATTTTTCCCCTTGTCGAAATTATCCCGATAACGATTTTCGCAACATTGAGCAAAATTACAAGCTAAGTTCTAACAATTTGCACTTACAAGGCATTTTCTTTGTCCTTGAGACGTTGGCTTGAGCTGAATCCAAACATGCCAGATGCTTCCTTGTACATATCTCGTTGTATGTTGATTTTGTCCTGAATATCCTAGACTTTTGATAGATTTTTTTACAACAGTGCTTCTTCTTGTGAGCGCAATTGGTCAATGTTTGAGCACATCCACAGCAAAAAGAGAAACATGTTGGAGCATGAGGGGTTGGAGAAGTTGGTTTTCATCTACTACAACCTTCGAATGCTCATAAAACAAGTGCAACCAAAGGATACAGATCCAATTTTATTGGATACTAATGATTTAGAGTCTGATTGGGTTGTGGAAGAAGAGGCCCCTGATTTGAGTTGGCTTGATGAAGAGACTGAAGATCTCTCTAGTTTGCCATCTCAAATGGAGACTCCAAATACACCTGCCTCACAGTTGCTTCAACCTTCCGATGTTACCACTAGCTCCATGAGGGCTTATTGTAGGCGTGGTCGTCCATGAGTGATGAGACTCAAGATTGTTATGAGACAATCATTTATCATTTATGACATATTTATTTGAATTTTGAACTTGCTGACATTTTTTATTTTAATTATGGAATCATGAGTCTTTTCTTATTCAGTATTTAAATGTTTTGCTTACAAAAATCGAATATGTTATGTTGTACTTTTATAGATATGAGATGATGTTATGAATTATTGCATATATTGTGGTTTTTATAACTTATAAGGATTGGAATTGTCATTAGTTTCTTTTTTGTGCTTAAAATTTACCATATTTCAAGTTTTTTTGTATTTTGACGAGTCTCATAAGGTTCGTTCCTGAGTCTTATAGAGTCGACGAGTCAATGCCGTGACGAGTCTTATACAAGTACAAGTCGTGCAACATTGGACCATACTGAGAAAATGAGTTTCTATCAATGTGAGATTAACCTAATGATTACTTACAAGAAATGTTCCATGGGGATGCATCTGGGGGGCACGCCCCCCACGTTTCCCATGCTCTAGGGACAGGGGGACACCTACAGAAATGTTTCCCCACACCCCCCTTTGGGGGAAACTAAAGAAGTGCATGGGCATGTTGGGAAACATTCCCTTTGGGGGAAACTCGAGCAACGCATGGCGATATGTTTCCCCAATTTGGGGGATGAATTTCCCCAATAAGGGAACGTTTGAGCCCCCCCTCTCACAGAAGGGGGATGTCTGAGCACTCCTCCTGCAGATTTGTTTTCTAAACCATGAAGATAGAAAAAAAAATTGATGGATAGAGTTTGAAAAGTCTAGGAACTTGGTAATTAATGTAATATTAAATTCTTAAAGTAAAAGTGACAATATCCTTTACCTCATCTTTTCTATCCTTGAAACTTGTATGCCATCTATATGCAACCTAAGGTGTTGCATCTTTGTTGTGATCTTAAAGCTTAGTTCTTGTGATGGGGTTGAAATTTGATGTTTGAATGAACATTTGATGAAAAAAAACCTTTTTTAATGTCAAAAAATGTGAAATCAATCCCCTTTTTTGTAAATTTGGGCCTTGACAGACATCCCTTAAATGATGTGCGTCCTTTAATGTTGCTTACGCACCATTACTCACATCTTTTATCTTGCCTTTTCTATCCTTTTACTTAAATTTTTCACATTACCATTAATTGTTTCAGGATGTTTGAGAGTGGTTCCAACCTCATCAGACTTCATATGTAGAAAATATAATTTCATATCTCAATCAAAATTCAGCAAACTTAACAGTTTTCAAGATTTCAAGATTGGAAGTAGCAATAGATAACTCAGCATTAAACAACAAATGTATATATTTTATTAAATAACTTGGATGATGATACAATTGTGTGAGGCCCTGGGCTTAAATATAGCCTCGAGTGCCTCTTGGGGAATGGGCATGATCAAAGATCAGGCCCTTTGCCTAATTTTACTAATCATTACAGAAGTAACTAATTTTTACATAACATTGCCTTCCTCCTGAAAGATGCTTTGTCCTCAAAGCATACGTAACGATAGATGTTGTTGACGAAATGCTTCCATCTCCCAAGAAGCTTCTTCCTTTGGTAAGTCCTTCCACTTGATCAAGTATTCCTTGATTACTCGGGATCACAGCGTCTTTTCCCTGATGGAGATGATACCTTTTGGTTCTAGAATGACCCTTCCTTCGTCATCTAAAGTCGGAAGTGTTGTTTGCGTTGATTGATGTTCACCAAGTGCCCTTTTAAGGCAGGATACATGGAAAACGTTGTGAACATGACTTTTATCGAGAAGGCTTAAACTGTATGCTACTTGGCTGATCTTTTTGTTGATCTAGTAGGGTCCATAAAAACTTGGTGCCAATTTGTTTTTCCCCTTTGTTTTAAGGACAATTGCTTGTACGGCTGGAGTTTAACAAATGCCCAATCTCCAACTTCAAATTCTCTCTTGGTTCTATTTCGGTCAGCTTGCTGCTTCATATGATTCCTTACATTATTTAGATTTTCTTTTAGAGTTTGGATGACTTTTTGGGTTTCTTCTAACTGGTTTTTAACAGCGAGAAGCTTCGTCTTGATGATAGCAAAGCCTTCCATTTTGGAGGTTCGTAACCGTACAGAGCTTGAAATGGAGTCATTCTCGCTGACGTGTGGTAAGTGGATTCAGCGAGATGTGACCACTAAACCCACTTATTTTGTTTGTCTGTGGCATAACAACGTAAGTAGGCTTTTAAACATTTATTGACAACCTCTGTTTGGCCATCTGTTTGAGGATGGTAAGTTGAACTCATGTTGAGGTAGGTTCCTATATGTTTGAAGAATTCATTCCAAAAATTACCCTTAAATTTGGCATCTCTATCGCTCACAATGACTTTGGGAAATCCATGTAATTTGTAAACATTTTTGCAAAATATCTCAGCGATTTGTTTTGTTGAGTCTGATTTCCTCATTGCAATAAAGTGAGCATATTTGGTGAGACTATCGACTACTACAAGAATTTTATCCTTACCATCAGACAAAGGTAAACCTTCAATAAAGTCCATTGATATCTCCTCCCATTTCTGATTCAGGATGTTTAAGGGATGAAGTAGTTCGGGTGTCATAATTGTGAAAATTCCTAATCCTCAAGGAACCCCTACTGCAGCAAATCTGAATCTACTTCACCTACTTCACTTTAATATTCATTCATCAAGTTATTCTCTAAATACTGAAGCAAATTACTTCTGCAGCCTACACTACTTTAAATTTGATTACATGAAACAGAAAACTTAGCAAAGAACAAAATACATAGGACACAGTTATTGTTGGACAAAATAGTCCCCGGAAAAACCCAATACGGGAAAACCGGTGCAGCAACTCTAAGGGTTTTCTATTATGCAGGAGAAAATTTTGAATACAAATCTAGGATGCTCAACTAGCAATCCTTTACAAAGAAAATACTGGACAAAAGACTGATGAAATGATCTCACCCTGTCGCTGGAGAATCAGTCACTGACCCTTCAACTCTTGGGGCCCTGTGTCACCTTCTGATGGCCTCTGCGTCAAGCTGCGTCACCTTTGGCAGCTTCAGTGTCACCCCTCCTGGACAAAAGACTGATGAAATGATCTCACCCTGTCGCTAGAGAATCAGTGACTGATCCTTCAACTCTTGGGGCTCTATGTCACCTTCTGATGGCCTCTGCATCACCCCGGGCAGCGTCAGTGTCACCCCTCCTAGGTATTACGTTGCCTCTCTGCTCTGGATCTTCAGTTGGCTAAGAAATCGACTTTCTTGCCTCCCAAACTCACACCCTGGCTTCCGACACCTAAACTTCGACTTCCCTCTGCAGAAACTCGACTTCCCCTCACTGACTGCGCTGCCTTTGCGTCAACACTGCATAGGCGCAGGCCCTCCTCTGGACGTCTTTCTGTCCTCTCTCTGCCTTGTATTCTCCAGAAATTCCTTCTCCCAAATTCTCACTACCCCTCTGCTACAAGATCTCCCAAATCGATTTTCCTCCTAAGAACTTCTCACCTCAAAAAATCGATTTGCTCAATCTCTCTGAGTGTGTTTCTAAATGAACCCCAAGCCTCCTCCTTAAACTTTTCTCGTTGAGACTTCAACGGCTAAGATTAAAACATGACTTGATCCGCCTTCTAGATCATTCTCACCATATTTTGATTAATACCCAATAATATTTTAATTTTCCTAAGTTTAGACTTAGGAACCCCATTATAAATATTAATTATTTTAATAAAATACAATCCGAGTGGAATTTCACCAAACGGTTTCTGGGTTCTTTAGAACTCATGTGACTTAGCCTCTCCACCAATTTTCATGGCTAGAGCACATCTGATGCTACCAAAAACTAACAATAATATTTTCGTTTTTATTCCTCTGACATTTATCGCATTCTACTACATATTTTTTAATATCATTACTCATCCCCTTCCAAAAGAATGACTGGTGTGCATTATAATAGGTTTTAAAGAATCCTACATGTCCGGCTGACAATGAATCATGTGACTCTTTGAGAATCTTGTCTTTAAATTTGGAATTTGAATTCAGATAAATTCTTCCCTTGTACCAAAGAATATCGTTCTTCCATTCAAATTTTGAATTTTGAGGCAAGTTATTGATTATAGCACTTGTTTCCGGATCTTTTGCATATTCACTTCGAATCTCATTAAGCCATTCGGGAACAACGACTGAAACTGCAAGTAATGATGGTTCTTTGTCTTTTCTCGACAAAGCATCAGCTACTATGTTATCTTTTCCTTTCTTATGTAATATATCCATGTCGAAGGTAGTGATTTTTTCTATCCATTTTTGTTGTTTTGTAGATAGTGTTTTCTGCTGGAGGAGATGCTGAAGACTATTATGATCTGTTTGTATTAAGAACTTACTTCCCAAGAGATATTGTCTCCATTTGGCTAATGTGTGCATAATGGCAAGCATTTCCTTGTTGTATGTGGACTTGAGACGTTCTTGCTTATTGAGCTTCTTGCTTTCAAACGCGATTGGGTGACCATCCTACATTAGTACTGCTCCTATGCCAAAACCTGAAGCATCACATTCAATTACAAATGGTTTTGAGAAGTCTGGAGTTGCCAATACAGGGGCATTAGACATAACTTCCTTCAAGTCTTCAAAACACTTTTATGCTTCATCATTCCATCGAAATGAGTTCTTCTTTAGAAGGTTTGATAGGGGTGCGGTTATATGGGCATAGTTTTTAATATATCTTCGATAAAATCCGATAAATCCTAAGAATCCTCTTAGCTTGGAGATATTAACTGGTTTGGGCCATTCCCTTATAGCCTTGATCTTATTAGGATCTACTTTTACTCCTTCCTTGGATATTATATGTCCGAGATATTCTATTTCTTCCTTCCCAAAAGTGCATTTGGACTTCTTGGCATAGAACTGATGTTTTTCTAATACAGTAAGAACTTGTTCCAAATGTTGTAAGTGCTCCTTCCATGTTTTACTATAAATTAGAATGTCATCAAAGAATACTAACACAAACTTCCTTAGATATGGACGGAATAGCTCATTCATAGTAGCTTGGAATGTTGTCAGTGCATTGGTTAAACCAAAAGGCATTACTTTAAACTCGTAATGACCTTCATGTGTTCGGAACGCGGTTTTTGCTACATCTTCCAACCTTATCCTGATTTGGTAATATCATGACCTTAGGTCCAATTTTGAGAAGTATTTAGCGCCATGTAGTTCATCCAACATTTCATCGATAAAAGGAATTGGAAACTTGTTTTTAATTGTTATTTTGTTTAGTCCTCAATAATCGATGCATAATCTGAACGATCCATATTTCTTTCGAACTAATACAACTGGAGCAGCATACGGACTTCTACTTTTTGTGATAATGCCACACTTTAGAAGATCTTGGACTAATCTCTCAATTTCAGTGTTTTGATGATGTGGATATCGATACGGTTTGATGTTGATGGGATTTGATCCTACTTTCACTTCTATTTTATGCTCGATTTCTCTTTTAGGAGGCATCTTCATCGACAAGCCTTGGAATACTTTTTCGTGTTTTTGAATTAGCTCTTGGACTTCTGGTGCTTCTTCGTTGACCATATTCGAAGTTAACATTTCTAATTGATGACATTGTATTACATAAGTTGGTGCTCCCTTTCGAATCATTTTCATCATCTAGGATGATGATACAATTTGGTTCTCAGGTGGCTGGAACACATATAACTTGTATTTCTGCCCTTCCCATTTAAATTTTATAAATTGCTTTTGATGGTTGGCAGAGTAAGTATCGAGGGTTTGTAGCCATTGGATACCTAAGACCACATCCACTCCTCCTAATGGTACAGTGTAGAACGGAGATTCTAAATTAAAGTCTTGAATCTGCAATTTGACTTTATGGCATTTCCCTACCTTTTCAATTTTCTTACCGTCAGCTACCATAACCTTCATGTTGGGCATGGGAAATGTGAAAATGTTGAGTCTCTTCGCCATGGTTGAGTCCAAAAAATTGTGGGTGCTACCGGTATCAATCAGAACCATTACATTGTTCTTCTTGATATGTCCTTTTAATTTTAATGTCTGGGGCTGTGATATACCTGTCATAGCCGATAATGATACTTGCAGAATGCTCTCGTCATCTAGTTCTGGAGAGAATTCTGGGGAATCTTCGATTTCTTCTACGTCTGATTCATCACTGTCTGAATCATTAGTTGCTTCACATTTATACAGGTTCTTGGTCTCTTTTCCTTTAGCACACCTATGTTTAGGGTCCCATTTTTCGCCACAACGTTTGCACTTGCCCTCTTTCATTCTTTGCATTTCCAAATTAGTTTTTTCTCCTTCACGAAGATGTGGTGGAACATATTTTGTGTTATCCGTGTTCGCAGCTTGGGAAAATCTTCGTCTCGAATATACTCTTTCAACCTTCGACCACTGCATTTTTTCGTGCTTCTTTTCAACAACTTTTGCCTCTTTCTAGCTACCTCTATAGAAGTGATGATATGAAGCTCAAGCTCAGCTTGGATATAAGTTTTAAGTCTCATGATGTATGACTGAATCAGACGAGTTTCTGATAATCCAAATACTCGTGTGGCCAAAGTTTCCCATTCTCGAGTGTATTCGTCCACATCTCCTTTTTATTGCAATCTAGTGAGTGCTGAGAAGAACTCTTCTTGCTTGACACCTTGGAACCTTTTAAAGAATGCATTTTTGAATTTCCTCCAATTGATAGCAAGTGTCGTCTTTCCCCACCACATATACCAATCATATGCTTCGCCTTCCATTTTCATGGAAGCATGCCTGATATTTTCATCATCATTGTCAATACCGTAAATCTCGAAATATTCTTATGTTTTATTGAACCAAGCAACGCTGCATTTTTCGTTACCATCAAATTTGGATAGCTTAAGTTTTGCTCTTCATTGATATGTAGCTATTGACGAGACAAAGAAAGAGTGTTGATTTGAAAACGGCATATTGGTGTATGGATTCCAGAGCTGCCTATTTTGAACATTCGTGTTACTATTTCCTTGATTAAGCGTGGAAGATGTCTTTGGAGACTCGGGTTCTCATGTGAGTCTGACGATTTTGACGAATCTAGAGAATTGAGATGTTGAGTAGCCTCATTATTCTAGGGTATTTGATTGGGCGTAATCTTCATATTGTCACAAATACAAGTCAACATCACCATCGCTTGATCCACCTTAACTGAAAGGTCTGCTTGATCCTTTTTAAATTCATTCTTGTTCTGCTCGAGCTAACTCTCTATTCTCTTTGTGTCTTGGAGCGCTTCGATTTTTTGCCATTTCCAGTCACCTTAGCCTCAAGATCTACCAAGTCAACCATTGTCATAGATGACAACATCAAACGGGTATGTGGTGGTGTATATTTATCTAGCTTTAACCCTTTTTTTTCTTTTTTCTTTTTTTTTTAACTTGACCCTAAAAAAAAATTAAATAATAATATTAATAATATTTTTTAATTATAAATCAAATATATAATTATTATAACTATATAAAATATATAACGTTATAACTATATATATATATATATATATATATATATATATATATATATATATATATATATCGTTATACTATGTAACGTTGCAATACGGGTTATTCGAGACAAAAAACGTGAGTTTAGCGACAAGCGGAGCAGACAGCGACCTAGGTTGTCGAGAAGTCGCGAATAGTGGCAGGGACAAACACGCGTTGGCTGGCAAGGTTGTCAGGAAGAATGGCGGCGGGGAGGGAGACGGATCGATGGGCGAAGGGCGTGGTGAATGGTGGATGAGGGACAACAACAGTCGACAACAGAGCAACGCAACAGTGGAATGATGACGGGTAGCAAAAGAAGGGCAGAAGTAGCATACGGTGGAAGTCGAGTGCGGGGGCACAGCGGATTTAAGTGACACGACGAGACTATTTGTGCTGGAGTCGAAGGGGGGGGTTCGAATGAGTGAAGGAGGTGAAATGAAAAAGGGACGAACAGATAATCACAGGGAGAATTGACCGCTCTGATACCACATGCAACAGATAACTCAGCATTAAATAGCAAATGTATATATTTTATTAAACAGTTTGGATGATGATACAATTGTATGAGGCCCTTGGCTTAAATATAGCCTCGGGTGCCTCTTGGTGAATGGGCATGATCAAAGATCATACCCTTTGCTTAATTTTACTAATCATTACAGAAGTAACTAATTTTTACATAACAAAAGTATTATAGCATTCCCACCATATTGCACAATGATGAATTTGCATGAGATGAGTTGTTATTGTTGGGATTTTATCATTGTTATTTTTATATTTTATAATTTTATAGAGGGGGTGGCCTATGCAAGGGACCCCCCATTCCCCTGTCCCCCGTGAATTTTCCTAAAATGGGGGTGCTCCCACACATCCCCTTGTGCATTTCCTTGGTCCTGCCTTCCCCCATCCCAGAAACTTGGTAGAACATAGCTTACACGGCACATTAGTGCCTCTAAGAGAAAATCTTTGTGCATAAAAAGCATTTACTTTGGCAACTTATGCTAAGTTTTCATCACCTATATGTGGAGATGGGGAAATGGAAAAATATATAGAGAGAGAAGCCATCTATGCTTACTTTTCAAACAAGGAGAAATTGAGGATGAGGTGCATGTGATGATACAGTGTCTCATGTAAGTCGAAGATAGAAGCACTCAATTTAGCACAAAGATTTGGTAGCTTACACAGCTTGCTGAATTTGCCAACCAAAAAAATGTACAGCAATATTTTAGGATGTTTTAGAATACAGCCAAAACGGTTGTATTGCAGATTAAGATATCCTTGAGATAAAAATACATCAAACTGCAAATGCAAATTTGTTTTATTCTTGGTCCCACATATCCTGCAAGATCTCCCATGGATTTAAATAAAAATATTCTAGTCTATTCTTATAAATTTCTCCTCAACCATCTAGACATGTATTTGATATGAAAATGTCATCCCACATTGGTAACACATTACAGACAGTTTACAAGGATGTTTACTATCACTTTACGGGAGATAATTTCTATCGCCTGAGTGAAAATGTTATGTCGAAGACCATCCATTCATGTAATAATAATTTCAGAAAAAATCAACTATGACAAAATGTGTGAATTGATCATGAGCATGGGTGTATATTTGGATCCTATTGTCTCCATATGACAAAATCACGATGGCTAAGGAATTAGTAATGTGCACCTTAAAGGTGAAATCTCAATTACATATATATCTTAAGGGTTTTGAACCTGGATCGGACATAAAAATACAACCAGTTTTCCAACCAACAAGCCCTTTTGACAACATGTATACATCTTCACATTAAGAATGTCGAAAAGTACATACATTGAATGGTTTAGAGCAAACCAAAGAATTATGTGAGAATTGAAGTTGACAAGATGTTTACATTTTCACATTAAGAATGTCAGAAAATACATGCATTTGGCGGCCTTGAAAAAACCCAAGAATTTGATGCGAACATAGTCACTTCATCTGACATTCAGGAATTTATTTTATTGCAAAATTAGAATCTACCTCATCCTTTAGTTTAGTTTCCTTTTCTCTAATCTGCTCCAAAGTCAGGTTCATTTCCAAGGCCCGAATTTCTGCAAAACCAGCGTAATGTGGCATCTCCCATAAATGTACAGCTTACATAATGTAAACCTCTCACAACCAAAATGAAACTAAAAAGAATTCTCCAGTTTTTTGCAGGGCTTTTATTGTACAACCACAACTTGAAGAAACAAATCCCACTGGACGAACGCACCTGCTTCAACCTCATGTATTGCACTTTTTTCTGCTTGCAGTTCCTTCTGAAGCTTGTCATTTTCTTTCTTCATCTGATCCAATTCTTCAGTGTTGGGAATGTTGAACTGATCTTGCCTAGCAATGTAGATTTTTTGCTTCCCATATTCCTTGAAAGAAATCTGTCCACTTTCTGCCAAGGTGTCCAATGCTTTTTGCACCGCAGTCTTCTTGAGGCTATACTTTTGCAAGGCATCTGCAGCATTTTGGGAATTTAATGGCCTGTTTTGCTGCAGAATAAGTGTTATTTAGGTCATCTAGTCGTTCAAAGAAAAAGACTATCTGAATTTCTTGGTATAAATAAACAAAGGCATCTATCAAAAAATAATTTATTTCCAATGATTTACATGTTCTGATGAAGAGATGAGATAAAGAATTAAACATGAAGTAACTGGATTCCAACCAAGTATCATCCATGATTTATGCTATTAATCTTCAATACTTTATTTTCAAAGGATAAGCTGGAACTTGCATCGTAGCAAAAGGCTTGACACAGACTACAAACTATGAATTGGTGAATAAGAGCAGATTACACATAAGCAGGAATAGACTGAAACTTAAATTTTTTAGATAAATGGCAATGTCAAAAGGATGGCCCTACCCAAAGACACTCCTTTCCTTACAGTGAAGAAAGTGCTAGTTTTTGGATATTATGGTATCATCATACAGGGGTTCTAGTCTCTAAGGTGTCAGAGAGACCAAGGAACATGAGTTATCCAATACCCATAAATGGTTTTGAGAGATATGACTCCAAAACACCTTAATTAAATTAATTGACTAGATAATTAAAATTTCCTAAGTCTAACTTTGGTAAACCTAAGTTGCACTGAAACAAATACAGGAACGGATACGGATATTGTTGATTTTTGGTAACATCAGATGTGCTCTAGCCATGAAAATTGGTGGAGAGGCTAAGGCACATGAGATCTCCAAGACCCAGAAATCATTTGGGGAAAGTCCACCCAGATGGAGAAATATTAAAATAATTAATATTTTTAATGGGGTTCCTAAGTATAAACTTAGGAAAAATAAAATATTAATGTGTATTAATATAATATGGGTGAGAAAGTTCTAAATAACGAGGATCAAGCCAAATCTAATCTTAGCTGTTGTTTAGGGACTTAATCTTGGTCGTTGAATCATCAACAGAAAAAGTATAAGAGGAGGCTTGAGGGTCAGTTGGAGATACACCAAGTTGATCAGTCAATTCGATCTTTTGCGGCAGGGTTTGATGAGAAATCGAGTTAGTGATCCGTTGCAGCGAGGGGCAGTTCGACAAGAGGTCGGGAATACATATCAGAGAGGCAGAGAAAGTGCCAAAGAGAGCGCAGAGCCTAGCAAGGCTGACGCAGAGGCAGCCAGAGCTAACACAGAGGCTTAGAGGACCAACGCAGAGGACGCAGGAGGCCGAGAAGCTAACGCAGGCAGACGCAGAGGTTCGTAGAGTTGACACTGCGCTGTGGTGTTTCTGTGGGGCACACTGAGAGCTGAGAGGCATACGCAAAGCCGTAGAGGGTGACGCAATTCTTGGAGGGTGACGTAGTTCTGGAAGTTAGCTTGGAGCAGCTTTCGCTGTCCAGCTAAGGAACAGTCGAAGTCATTGTGGAGCCAATCATCCAGTTGCTGAATTAGCCGGAATATCTATCTCTGGAGCAAGGTACTTCTGCCAAGGAAAATCTCTGAAGGGTGAGCCATTTCTGGCACCCTAGTTGTATTCAGAAAACTACATAATAATAAAACCCTCATATCTACTACATCGGTTTTCCTGCATTGTGTTTTTTTGGGGACGATTGTCCAAAAATAACAGTGTCCCTTGTGTTGTCTCAGTTTATTCCATTTGTTGATCTATATGTTTGTGAAGGCTGCAATTGTGTTTATTTCGATGTTTATATTATTAAATAACTTGTTAATGTAAAGAACAAGTAGGAGATAGTAAACCAGATATTGCAGTAGGGGTTTCTGATGTGTTAGATTCAAAAATTTCACAGATATGGGGTTTGAAACGAATACGGTAAATTTTCAAAAAATCAGGATACAATACAGCAAGGAAACGGCATGTGTATATATATATATATATATATAGATATATATATATATATATATATATATATATATATATATATATATATTTCATTTTACCATTCATCTTTTAAAATCTAGAATCTATATCTAAAAATACATAATCATTGTCATGAATTCAACATAATCAAATCATCATCATTAGTGATTATTATAACATTCAACATATTATCATCATCATTAGTAATGTAATCAGAAATGCTACAGCCTTTGTGCTTTCAGGTACTCCTTCAAAGAACATGTCATGCATGGCAGATGATATCTATCTTCCTTGCATGGCAATTAAAAGGCCCATGGGATTATTGAGATATTCCGTTAAGACCTATTTGAACACTTCAATCTTCTCAACATCAGCTTGGTCTCTTGATTGTATGCACGGAAAAGACTGGCTAGAGAAGATTTGTTATATTGGAGGGATTTATAAAATCAAGAGCAAAATCAATGACAATTAACAAAACCTTAACCAAACTAAAATTTAATCGCTCAAATAAATCTCTTTACGAAGACATTCATCAAACCCTTTTGCGTGCATTTTTGAACAACTATCTTTTTCTTAGTAAGAACCTTTGATAAATATATGGAGTGTCGTTGTTTCTAAAGATTTAGAAGAGACATTATGAGACTGTGTTTATAGTGAGTTTAGTTGCAAATTTGATTTCTTCATTTTTATTATTTATTTATGGCTATACAAATTTTCACACTTTTTTACATTTTAAGGGTGGATTCCGATCACGATTTTCGTGGATTCGTTCCCAGCAATCAAGAAACGGATCCGAAAAATTTTAAATCCCTTGGAAACGTATCCAATTCCAAATTTGAAGTTTCCGTTTTTTTGAAACGGCATTATTACTGCTCAATATAGCAGGGGACCTATGGGGAATCCTTAAAGGGCAAATGCTAGGCCAAGGGCAACAAATGGAGTCTTCGCCCACTGTCACCTCAGCTAAGGCTCCCTTCTATTTACGGACTTTCACCGATGGGAGGAGACCTGGTACATGTGGAGTCACTAAAGAAGGATAACTCAATGGATATGAGTGACCCGAACAATCCTTTCCCAAAATTTGAAGGATTAGAATTGCCTGCTTTGTAAGCAAGGTACTAGGTAATCTAGGGAAAGGAAAAGAGGATTTGAGGGTTAGGTTTATGGGATAAGAGTTGTGAAGGAATTTCCCAATCCCTAAAATCTTTGTTAGAATTGGTATCCCGGATGGTTCTTGAAAAATGGTCTTTCAAAGGAGTGGGACCACAAGGGGCCAAGTGGACCCAATCTAGGGTATGAGGAAGGAATGTAGCAACCAATGATATTCTTACCCTAGACAAGGTGGAGAGACAATGAAAGAAAATATGATTACTCGAAGATGTTAGTTTGACCCTGGGAAGTGCTAACCTTGGGGATGGCAGGACAAGAAATGGTCCCGGAGCTAGGGCTTGGCTTTTATCCCAATTCCATCGTCGGAATGTCTTCAAATCTGAAGGAGGGCTAGAGGAAAGGCCAGCACAGGAGACCCTAGGAGATCAAACATTTTCAGTGGCTAACTTGTTGGGAAATTGATGCCCTAAGCACCCCAATGTGGCTAGACTTGGGAGAAGGTGAAAGAATAAGTGTTTTGGTGACCACCCTTGGTAGATCAATGCATTAATCCTTGGAAGAACGGAATCTACGTTGATTATGTGTAAGATTTCTTGGTTCTCAGTCAAGGAGGCCACAAAATTACTTCATAAACCCCTCTAGGTCAAGTGACCCTCAAATTATGTAGAGTGAGTGGTTGCCAGCAGAGCATTATACCCCAGCATATAATGTACCAGATGATTGGTGGAAGGAAGTTCTCCTCTCAGAAGGATACAAGGTCCCAGGAACAGATATGGCAGAAGAATATGATCTCGCCCAACTCCACGAGGATCACAGTCGTTCTAACCCAGACCTGCGGAAGTGGCGAGCTGCATGAGGGCATGCAAAAGGCTAGTTGGGGGGAGATGTTGGGCACCAAATCTGCTTATCTTTTCCTTACCTTTTCACCCATCCTTTCATCCTTTTTGCACCAATTGATATGCATTTATTGTGATAAACCCATGAGGTAACCCTTCTTTCTTTGTCTCTTGGAATATTTAATTGATGAAGTAAAGTCACGGGGGTTTTGCCTATGCGAACTACTAAAACTTGTTATTTCCGCAGATTCCGGTGAACAGGTATCGCCTTCACAGCATGTAGCAGCAGTCCCGCGATTCACAACAGCTATTCGACAACACTGTGACAGCATAACCAACTCGCAATTGTTTTCAAGCTTATTTTGGATCTTTTCTATTCTCGCTCTCTCGGCAATTAGTTGCTATTCTAAACTATTGTATATTTTGGGCATTAGTTGCCAGGTTTTGGGGAATATGTTATTACCCATGTATTTGTATAAAAGGGATTTTATTCCTGTGTGAAGGGTTAGCCGTGCAGAGATATGTATTGTAACAGCTCTTTTACAGATTAATAAAATACAAGCAATTTTGTTGTTCTTCCTTTAGCTGTGAATTAACGCAGCCCTGATCAGAGAGTTGGGCCCGCTCTTCTGATCAGGTGCTACGTATTTCTTTTATGTATGTTGTTTCATTCGTTGTGTGTTTATTCTTTATTGTTGTTACATATCTCTATTGATTGCTGTGAATGTCTTTTAAGTTCTGCAATTTATTTCCAACTGTTGTTACAGCGATGTTTTGATTTCTTAGTTGCGAATCCTTGGTTGATGTAAGATTGTAACCTTGCCCCTGCATATACTTTGCGTGTTACCTTGAAAATTGTACGCACCCGGATTGATGAATTAATGTGGAAAAGGGTTGAATAGTTTATTCACACTCAAACGCCAATAGCAATGCCAAGAAGTGTTGGCTTTACCGACTCGAATGAGAGATGAGAAATGAGAAGAATGATGAGGAAATGTCGTTGAAACACCGAGAATAAAATATCTCTGGCAATGGTGCCAAAAAATGTTGTGCCGCTTGACAGGCTAATGAATGGCAGAAAAGATGAGATGATTAGAAAAATGTCATGAGAACCAAGGACAGAAAAACTATATCCCCGCAACAACGCCAAAAAATGTTGTCACACAAAGTGTCTAGGCACCACAACAACGCTCAGAGTAAGGGTTATCACTCTAATCCTTACTCACTCTGATTAGACTCTCTCCTAGACAAATCAAAGGGGGTAGTCCCTAAGGTGAATGAATGAGAATAGCCTATGAAACACAGGCTCTAGTAGACTTCAAGATGGACAACTAGATGAATGTAAATGAGTCCTGATTAACTAAGATGAATAGATTAAACACTAATACAACCAAGACAAAAATCAAATTAAAACAAATCGAAATGAAAAATAAAAATCAAGACCAAATCGAATTTCAAATGAAAATAAAAAAATATTCTAACCCTAACCCCTAACACATATACAAGTAAAAAGAAAGAGCCGAATGCTTTGTTGTGTTTGCAAGTTATGGAGGTTGTGGAAAAGGGAACGACGGCAGCAGGAGGGAAAGAGACTACGCATGGATGTGAATGGAGCTCGAGCTGCAAATGAAGGTCGACGGAGGGGAGAGAAGCAAGGGAAGGTCGCGGAGAGGGGAGGGAACAACGACGGCAAGAGGGAAAGAGACTACGCATGGATGTGAATGGAGCTCAAGCTGCAGATGAAGGTCGATGGAAGGGAGAGAAGCACGGGAAGGTCGCGGAGAGGGGAGGGAGCAGGTTTGAGCAAGGAGGAACCGCGGGCTTGCAAGACAACGGCAGCACATAGATGAGACAACGGAAGGGATGAGGAGTTGCGTGAAGAAAAAGGTCGTGATAGAGAAGGCCACGGATGAGAGGGAGCAGCGGATGGCAAAGTCGCAAGAGGACAGGGAGGAATGACAACAGCAGTGGGGAGTGGAGAAGCGAGCAGAGGAGAAGGGTAAGGAACGTGAAGGGAGGGAGCAGTGACGAGGGTTTTTGAGGGTGGAATAGTGAGGGACATTCAAGAATGAGGGAGGAGACTGTGCTGGGCAGAAACTAGTGATGATGACAAGCAGGGTTTTGAGGAGCTGCAACGGTGCAGCAAACAAAAACAATTTTGAAATTTGCAAAAGGTCAAAAACCTCGAAAACCCCAGGCAGCAGAGAAAGAGAAAAATCGAAAATTCGCGGAAAAAAAAAATAAATAAATAAATAAATAAAAAATAAAAAATCCAGCCAGCAGATCGAAAAACTCAAATGAATGGTAGCCAAAAAACCCCTTAAAATATTTCCAGAAATTTTGATTAAAATGTTAAATCCTTTTGCTTCAGGTTTATTCCTGAAACCCTCATGAAAGTTTCCAGATCTAAAAATTTCACAACCCTTGGACTGCAAAAATTTGAATAATATCCCTGTAAAATTATGTAAATATACCCCAGAGATCCAGATCTTACCCTCCAGGGCCTAGATCTAGACTCTACACAAATTTCTTCTTCAAATCTATAGTTGCACGACAACAACAAAACACCCAAACGATATATACAATGATAAAAACTAAAACCCAGAAAAACCCATGTTAGAAAAATAATTACAGAATTTACAAACTGCACAAGAATGGTAAATCTATCAGATCTAAGGAGTATGAGTCCAACTCCGCTCCGCGATCTAATAATCTAAGGCTCTCAACAACTAGATCTATCAATTTCCCCCACACAAAATTAAATTTTTAAATTTTAAGGAGGTGTTAATTCGAAACCCTTCGTGCATCACCAACAACAACAAAAAACTATGATAAGCCTAGGATTAATTTTACTAGGCTCTTCTGGAAAACACGGATCGAAAGTTCGCTGGTCCAACTAAAAACTTCCCCTAACGTCCGATCATTTTCATCTCTTAGATTGTCTTCTTAGAATTATTTGGCCATGTTGGTGCTTCAATGTACTCTTGCCTCCTAGGTGATAACCCCGGGTATCTCCTTTTAGACCCTTGGGTTGTTTTAGAGTTGTTTGGCCACTTAGGTGCTTAAGTGTAGTCTTGCCTTCTTTTCACCTAAATAGAATCAGTGCAATTTCTATCTCTCACTCTGATCTTTGCTATTGCATTTAAAGATGATCTGAGACCTAAAAGTAAATACAATTATTTTGATTTCTTACTTTTGTGTCATGTCTATGCAGATGCCTTCCTAGTACCATTACCCCTGCCTAAATCAAGGCCTGCACTCTAGCTCTCAATGAAGAAAATAATCCGGGGAAATTTTGCCCAAGAAAGGAAAGAATGATGTTTAAGAAAGGAGGAGGCCTAATTTAGGCTTGCATTTTTTTTTTGCTAGGGTGTTTAACTGGGATAAATCAAATGGGCATCTATGTTACGTATGCTTTGAACCTAGTATGGCCTATATGTGTACTCACATTGAAATTAAAGTCCAAAGGAATTATTGAAACGTGAAGGTTTCTCTTGCAGTCTTTATTTCCCTCTATTAAAAAAATAAAATAAATTGAAATAAAGTTACAGCTGGTAATTTCTACATGCCATCTCTCATGAAGAATTTATTAGAGAGAATTCTGCCCACTATAACACGCCATTAACAAATTATTGATTTCAAAGACGGGCAAATTCTTTTAAAATGGAACTAAACACCGCATGTAGTAAAATAGAAGCATGTGAATAAAACTTTAGTGCTACCTCAATCAGATAACAAAACATAAGATTGAGAAACGCGTAGACAAATGGTATCCATGTGATATTTGCCGAAAAATCTCTCACAAATAAGATTGAGAAGAAACACAATGGTAAGAACACAACTGTCTGGAAACTATTATAAGCATTTATTTTTATATTCACATCCATGTATAGAAATATAAGAATGCTGTTGCCAGTTGACGCAAGACAGCAACCAACGTTTTCAAAGTAGCAAGAGAAATGGATAAGCCAACAACCTCATTGACGAAATTGAGGACAATTCCTGCCAAAAAGCAATCAAAGGATCGTTACAATATACTCCAGGCAGATATCTTAAATGTATTATGTATTCTTACATCATTTTCTAAAATCGAATTTCAACACATCCAGCTTTAGAGCCGAAAGGCAATTGTTATATAATCTCCACAGCAAATTTTATTACAGCTACTATATGGCAAACGTTCATGAGTACTTATAAACAAAATTTCGGTATCAAGCTCAACGTGGAAGTCAAATCCATAAGCTCTGCAAACATTTCCGGCGTGAAAACTGACCTAATGCAATAAATCAAATGAAAGGGTCCAAGGCCAATCGAATGAATTGCCGGACTGGGGCAACGAGGTACAAACAGAAACAAAAGAGAAGCTTGATCGGCACAAATGACTGTTAGTGTGGCAGGTTAGATACTCCAAACAAAGAAATTACCATGATTATGGAGAAAATTAGGAAAGAATTGAAAGAATATTTACCTTCAGCAGTATCAGCCTTAGGCGGCATGGTTTGTTCTTGAAATCTGTGCGAATTACTGTTATTATTATGAAGAGTAGCGCTCAGATGAAATGCTTCATTGCCCGTTGGCTTTCTTCACCTGATCAGAGCGGGGGTTTGCTTCCGCATTTACAATTTACAGAACTGTGTTTCAGCTGTTGGCGGGAGAAGTGCACATCTTGAATATTTGTTTATAAATTTTAATGTAAGGACACTTTGTCGGGTGGTGTAGACTATCACAAATTAATTTATTGGCTAGACTATCAGTTAAGGAGTACGGAAACATAAGGCTCACATTCCATACACACTTAAAAAAGGGTGAGAGAAGGGTGGGAAAAGAAAGTGCCTTACCCCTCTTTCATAAACTTAGTGTCATTAATGAATTGAAGATTTTAAAGATCTTTAGAAAAAGAAAGGTTACAAATCCATTTCAATCTTATGTAATAAAATGAAATAATGAATAAATAGCGGAGGGAAAAAGAATTGTGTTAATCTCTTAGAAAACTAAGAATCTTCTGAATAAGCATCATTTTCCATAATGGAAAAGTGTTTTATAATTTTCTAGGAAGATTCTAAATAAACATGGAAAAAGGTATAATACATTAACATAGGTTCATTTAAATTTTTTAATATAAAATTATAAAAAAATTAGTTTTAAGGATATTATTAAAAAAATATGTGATCATAAATTTTGGACAAATTTAATTTAATGAGTAATTTATGTATTTTTATTTTTTTTAAACAAATGATTTTATTAGCAATATTTACATTTTTTAATTGTTTATTTGGGGTAGCTTAATTGGTAATGGTGGTGGAAATGAAGTCTCACCAAACCGGAAGTCTTGAGCTTAAATCTTGTGTTATCTCTTAAGTTGAATTCATCTATTAATTTTGTTTATTTTAGTTGGAATATTGATACATGGGCATTTCTAGGGTCTTGGAAATCTTACACACCCAAAAAAATATTTTTAATGGTATTTTGACTTTATTTCATTTTTTTTTTACTTTTAGCAATAGCAAAGATCTATTATCTTGATTAGTGCACTTTCATTCTTGGAGTTAGGCTATGAAATTTGGATATGTTATAAAGGACACCTTTTTTTACCTTGTCACCAAATTTCATATAAAAATATTGAATTTAAGTATCATGCATAAGACCAAAGTCAATGCCCTTAGATGAGGTGATTAATATGTGTCAGGGGGAGGGCGCATGGCAGTGGTCCCACCAAGCACTCATGGATGAGTACTTGGCTAAGCACCTTTCCTAATGATAAGCACAAACTTTAACGATTGTACATGGAGTATCGTGTGACAATGACAAATCAGTCAAGAACTTGTAACAATTTGATTACAGAGATCAAGTGGAGATTATAGTAAGTAATTATGTTCAATTTTGGTTGTTTGGTGCCATCATTGAGCATTTTATCAATTTATTCCTCTCACAAAAGATAATAACAATCCACAAGAGAGGATTTTAGTGATTGAAGGTGGTCAAAATATACATGAAGTACTAAGCATTGAAGGTTTGATTATTAATATTGTTCATGGGCATCTGCTCTTTGTTTATGTCAAAGCAATTAGTGGTGTCCTCCCAGGATTTTTCATAAATCCTTTCAATTAATAAGTTAGCTCTTCAATGTTGTTTCTTCATTCTTTTAGTGCTCTCCCTCAATGTGTCCTACAAGCAACAGTGGCTTTGTTACCACTTTCATGTATTGATTTGTTCTTGTAGTGCTTCTTACTTGGCCCACTCCAATCAGTATTTATTGGGCTATCCTTCATATACTATTTTTTTTTCTCTCATAGTAACCTTAACCCGTTGTGCCTTTCTCTTGCTATTTCTTGCTTTCGTAGAAGCTCTTGTGGCTTAGGCTTCTTTCACCCTCACTCCCCCTCGAACCTGTGTACCCTTGCCCCCTTATTTCCACCACCAAAGCAAATTTCCATCTCTTGAGGAACCTTCACCTTCCCTCATTGTTGTTAATGATGCCTAGACAAAGAACCAAAAGTAGGAGAGGGGTGGGTTACTACAGAGGCCATGGAGGTTTGCACACCCAACAACAAGCAAAATATTCAATGTGCTTATATCACACCCAAATGCTACAAAATATACAAAATGAAATTGTTGAAGTAGAACGAGATATTACAAGAGAGCACAATTGTTTGAATGATTCCAAGGTTGTAGGAGAGCATGTGAACTAGGTGCTCGACACAGGGCACACCAAAGAAAGGTTCATTCAATATATGTACATCGTGGAAATTTACTAGCATCTAAAAATTATTTTGAGGAGAGTCTTAATGGATAGAAATGAAGCCAATGAATAAATCCTCTGCATGTTAGATGACTTGTAGCTATTCGTGAAAATTTTGGACGTGCACCTAAAATGGATTGAAGACCACCTCATCCTAACTATGATCCAAGAAGCTCACCTGGAAACAGAAAGGAGCTTATCGCATGGGACTTATCAGATTCTTCCAAGTCCGTATGACTAGTCATAATTTTTCTAGCTCCTATTGTTCTCTCTTTTGATTTTTTGTTTAAATGTTAGATGATAGATTTGGTTGTAAAGGTATATATACCAAACTCTTAATTTCTTCAATATTCTTTTTGAAAACTACATGTTTGGATGTTATAGAAACTATTACCAAAATCTTAATTTCTTCGATAATCTTTTTTAAAACTACATGTTTGGATGTTATAGAAACTATGGCTTTGCCATTATTTTGGTTTCCCAAGTGGCATACCAATGCAAATCCAGCGATAACGTGTCTTCTTAGTGAATGAACAGAAATTTACCTTAAAAAAAAGAGATCAAAGTTAATGCACATAAATTTAATGATTTATGTGGTTACATAGTTTTGGTATTTTGATTAGTATAGCCTCGTCTCTTGTAGTTGGGGTCTAAAATTTGGATACCATATATACAACACCTCCCTCTACCTTTCAAATGCAAAAAATTCACAATTTCTAATAGTGTTTCATTGGTTGACCAATGCTCTTTCAATTCTTTAGGTTGGAGTCTGAAATTTATATATGTTATAGAGAACATCTTCCTCTCCCTTCACACTAAATTACTGAGAGAGAGAGAGAGAGAGAGGTTGCACATTGTTGGGATTATGGTAATCTTCATGTCTAATCATTTTGGTTAAGCACCCTCTTTATCATATTTTTTATTCTCTCTCTTATCAAAGTAGAGGTGAACTTCCTCTTCGTTATTCAACCTTTTTTATGCTTAACATTTTTCTTCTCATGATTTCCCATCTATAGTGCTCGTCTAGATGTTCCTTGTGGATATTCATTCTATATTTTTCACCTGCAATCTTGTTTCAACCACTCTACTGAAGTCGATTCATAATTTCGACAAGTAAAAATTGCGCAAGGGCCCATCTTAGGTCTAAAGTTAGGGTTTTAACATGTTTTAAGGTTGATCCAAGTCTAAAAATTAAGGATTTCACTTTTTTATGTACACTACACAATTTTATAGGTTGTATACCTTCTAATTCACTAGCACCCTTATTCTTTGAAAAAAAAGTTGTCCTTTAAGTGGATTCAAGGAATCATTTTACAAATTCATTCCCTCCTATAGGGCGATGCACTCCATTTTTGCTCTCTTTTTACCAAAAATATATAATTTTTTTTAGGAAGGGTAGGTCCTATCCATCTAGAAGATTGCCTGGAAGTGGCATTTTTTGGATCATTTTTATTATAGTGTTTCAAACCCCTCATTAGACCTTTTGGCAAGCTATCTCAAGGTCTTCATGGGGACTTTTCTTTTATGGATCAAATGGACTACTTCTTTGATTCACATATGGTGATGTACTTTACAAATTGGGGTGTACTAGATTCAAAGGATGATACTCTTGGTCTAGATTCCACCTTATTTGGAGATATTTTTCATACTCCAAGGATTGGTACTTTTATATTGGATATTCTAGTTAGTGACACAATCTCTAGTCAAGTTATAGCAATGATTCATATTGACTCTAATAAACATGTGTTTGTTTGTTTGCGAAGGGGGACCATCTAAGCTCTCATGATGCAACTTCCAATTATGGGTCCTAACCCCCAAATCCGTCCCACTCTACTTTACTATTAAATCACATTATTTTAATGCATTGATTTGATTTTATGGATCTCCAACCTTCACTTATGATAGTTGTCCTCATGTGATATCCCATATGAATCACAATTCAACATTTATTCCTTCTCGGCTTTGCCAAAGACCCCCTTTTTATTGTAACATAGTCATGTTAGTATTAGCACCATGGTATTCCGATGGGGTTTTGTCTTTAGATGATCTACATTCAACTATAAAAGAGGGGGGTTATTTAATGCTTTCTCTTCTTGTGCTATTTTCCATAGCTAAGGAGGATGTTGTGCATAGGGTCGACCCCTATGTTGAAATGGGAGTTCACTAACCCTCTCACTTCTTCAGTTCAATTATGGTTGACTATATTTTCAAGTTGGTTATCCACACACCAAATCTCACTTGTATTTTGGCCACCTATATTGTATGTTTTGGCCATGGCCATTATTTGTGAGGAGTTGGGTACTTATAAGCCCACTCTTTCCAAACTTCATCCTCTTTGGTGCACTTGTGTTGGGTATCCATAAACCTGCAAACCTATTTTATTTGAGTATGCTTGGTCATATTCAATCTCTTTCGTATATATGAAGTTGCATATTCTCAGTCCACTCTCACTCTCACCTTGTTAGTTATTACTAATCTTATCTGAGGTAGGTACTTATATCTCTTTTCCAGTATGAGATGTTTTTTCTCGTACCTATTTATATAGACAGTGCAATACCAATCTCCCAATAGATGCATAGTATGGCGTGGCTATATCTCCACCCTAATTGACTGGGTGAGTAGGTTAGTGATAATTATTTCTAACAAATAGGTCGTTTGGTAACCACATTCATCATCCCTATATGGGATATCACTTCCTACACCTCTTCAAGTGTGAATTGCATTAGTAACAGTCTCGCAATAGATGAGAAATATGGCATGAATATATTTTCTCACCCTCCTCTGTTTGATGAGAAGGAAAATTGTAGTTTTTTCTAATGTTGGGCACATGTGTGGCTACATTATCCATTTCTTTACAAGTTACTTCTTCTATACTCCTTCACCAAATGTGCAATTCAATGGTAACATTCTACCATTAGGTGCACAATATGGCAGGGATATGTCTTCCCACCCTCCTCCATTGAGTGAGCATGTCCATGATAATGATCTCTAGTATATAAGGTGGCAACATTCTCTCAACTTATGGGGTTCACTTTTTTACCACATTGGGTCATCACAAACCCACTCTTTCTTCTTCAAAATACGAATGACTTTGAGTTGAGTAAGCCCACTCAATTTTCTCTCTTATACTCATGCCTCTTTTTAACACTTCCTTATAGATCTTGTATATGGTGATATCAATATCATATGTGCAATTAGATGATAAGTGGTTCAATGGTGACATTTCTTTAGGACTTAAGTGGTTCTATGATGATGGTTTGGTCTCTATATGCCCATCCATACTTTTATTTGAGTTGGGTCATCTCACCCACTCTCCTCTTTATTTTCAACAATGCTTGTATCTTTGTTGTGCTAGGTATGCCCACTCCTTCTATAATTTATCATCTTTATTCATTGCCCATGATAAGATTAAGGTGGAATGTTGAAATGATGTTAATCTTCACACATGGAAATTTATTTCTAAGTGCTCTCTATTGTATTTTGTATATACTTGACCAGGTTAACCTAGTCATCCTCTTTGGGTACGTGCCCTTGTTTTGGGCCCATAACCAACTCTTGAAGGGACACTTTGTAGGAGTTGTGTATAAATACCCAACTCGAGCTCTCATTTGTATCATATCGTTATACTCATTTATAATGATTGATTCTTTTTTTGCTTGTAGGAACTGTTGAGATTTTCTGTTTTAAATAAAATAGGCAAAAATCTCAGTGTGTGACAACAATAAGAATTTGTTGCTAGATTAGCTCCAGGTTGTTGGGAGAGAGTTAATGCATCCTAAATTTGATGCGAGAGGATTTATGAGGCAGTTAGATTCTCCTTGCTATAAAACAAGTATCCATACGGATGGTTTGAGAGGTGTGAGAGTTTGTGAGGAAATTGATTATTTTGTAATCTCCTGTTTGATAATAAAGAATTGTCGATGCCTGTGTTTGGTGGACGTAGCCCAGATTGGTTGGGTGAACCACGTTAATTGTTGGTCTCCTATGCATGATTTTAATAGTTGTGTATATTTGTTTATTTGCTGCACACCTTTGCCTCTAACAAATGGTATCAGAGCAATGTTGGAGGTGAATCGCCAGCGCGCAGACCAGAGAACAACCTGCGTGGAGGTCGTTTGTTCCACCTGCGTGGAGGTCGATTGTGCTGATGCGTGGAGCGTATCTGGGTAAGGAGGATTGTTGCGTGGTTGGGGGCAATCGCCTACCTGCGATAGTCGATCCAATACCCTGCGTGCATATATGTGATTGCGTGGAGGTGGAGAATGCTGAGTCTGCGTGTATATGAGCGTGCGTATATGTGATTGCTGGCGTATGACAAACCTGTGTGTATTTCAACTTTGTGCTGGTGCGTATTGTTGTATGCTGCGTGGACCTGCATGTGCGTGAGGCTGGTTGCGTGCTGGTGCTGCTGAAGATGATTTAGAGTATTGCGTGCTGGTGCTGTTATTCAATTTATTGCTGGCGCGTATGTCCCTTTGCTGCATGGAGAATTGCTGGTGCCAGATGCGTGGAGGTCGTTGTTTCCCGCTGATGCATGGACCTGCGTATAGTTTCCTGAGCCTGCGTGGAGATGGTAAGAGGTCACCACTAAACTGTTACTCTTAAAAGCTGAGTTTGAAACGTGTGAATGGTCGAGCAATGGGGTATTAATATCAATGCATAGAAAGTAAGAATGTGCACATGTTAATTTGCACGAAATAAGAAGAATGCGAGGTAGACCATGATTTCTACCAATGCATTGCCATGGATGCTAAGCATTCCAGCAGAAAAGTGGAATTCGGCATCTGAAACTCACTTGTATACACGTAGTCACAATTGATTAAAATAAAGAATTGCTGAAACCTCTAAGTCGTTGGATTTCAAGTTGGATATAAAAGACACATTTTATAAGGTATTATGATATTTTAATGAGAGTGCGAATGCTTTTTGGTATCATAGCGGGCCAACGATGTTGAAATTTTTATTTGTATTTTTTTTTCCTGTGATGTACAATGGCAGAAACTTTTTTTTTTAAAACAAAGGCAGTAAGGCATAGGCAGTTTTTTATATTAATTGCTGGTATTTAACAGTTGGTGTTTTGGAGATTATTGTGTTTTTTTTTTGGTTGATATAAGATGGCGAAAACTCAGAGTGCCCGTTTTGAAATTGAGAAGTTTAATGGTAAAAATAATTTCGAGATCTGGAAGGTGAAGATGTACGATTTTCTTGTCCAACATGGTGTGGCAAAGGCGTTGTTGGGCAAATCCAAACAGCCTTACAACATCACAGATAATGAGTGGGCCGAGATGGATGAAAGAGCGATAAGTGCTATTCGACTATGTCTGGTTGATGATGTCGTGTTTAATATTGTGTCGGAGACAACAGCTGCTGGTTTGTGGACGAAACTGGAGAAACTGTACATGACCAAATCCTTAACCAATAGGATTCTCCTGAAGCGACAGTTGTACAGTTTGCGAATGAAGGAAGGTACATCGATTGCTGATCATTTGAATGCTTTTAATACTCTTTTGGTGTAATTACAAAGTATAGAAGTAAAAATTCAATCCGAGGATGAAGCTATTACTTTATTGTGCTCGTTGCCCGAGTCATGGGATCATTTTGTTACTTCTATAAGTCTTAGTTCATCAGAAACTATTGAGTTTGATGATGTAGTTGCATCCTTATTATCGGAAGAAACAAGGAGAAGGTCGCATTCAGAAACCTCTACATCAGAAGCTATGATGGTTAGAGGTCGTTCGAAAGAAAGACGCTCCAGTAGGCCAAGCGAGTCACGTTCAAAGTCGAAAGGGAAGAAGAGTAAGCTAAAGTGTTGGTTTTGTGGCAAATCAGGGCATTTAAAGAAGGACTGTTGGAAGCGACAGCAGCAAACTTCTAAAGCAGATTCTTCGAAAGAGAAGAAGGAAGCAAATACGACAGATACAGGTTTGACATCTGGTTCAGGTATGAGTGATGAAGTATTATCAGTTAATGTGTCAAATCATGGTCAACATTGGTTGTTAGATTCCGGTGCATCAAACCACATGTGTATCCATAAAGAATGGTTTAAGACATATAAATCAATTAATGATGGAGTTGTGTACATGGGTAATGATGTAACATGTAATATTGTGGGGATTGGGAGTATACAACTGCAAATGTTTGATGGGACAACTAGAATATTAACTGATGTGAGGCATGTACCAGATTTAAGGAAAAATTTGATTTCATTAGGAGCACTTGATTCAAATGGATATAAAACTGTAATTCAAGGTGGAGTAATGAAAATTTACAAAGGTATTTTACTAGTTATGAAAGCTAAGAAGGTAGGAAATCTATTTCAGTTAGAAGGAAGTACAGGGTCAGATTATGTGTCTACGGTGTCTGAACATGACAGTAGTTCCATTCACTTATGGCATCAAAGATTGGGGCATATGAGTGAAAGAGGGTTAAAAATTTTGGCTGATCGCAAGTTACTTCCAAATCTAAAGTCTGGAAAGTTAGATTTCTGTAAGCATTGTCTGTTTGGAAAACAAAGTAAGTAAAAATTTAAAACAGGCAAACATACTAGTAAAGGAATACTTGATTATATCCATTCAGATGTTTGGGGACCAGCCCCTACAACCTCATATGGTGGCTCGTCTTATTTTGTATCATTTATTGATGACTTTTCTAAGAAAGTGTGGATCTACATGTTGAAAAGAAAGTCTGATGTTTTTTCAGTTTTCAAGCAGTTTAGAGCATTGGTAGAAAACAACACTGGTAGAACAATAAAATGTTTAAGAACTGACAATGGTGGTGAGTTTACTTCCAAGGAGTTTGACAGCTCTTGCAAGGATGCAGGGATCGAGAGACATAAGACCACGGTTTATACTCCTCAGCAAAATGGAGTTGTTGAACGCATGAATCGGACTCTTATAGAGAGAGCAAGGAGTATGTCGAGTAACGTTGGGTTGCAAAAGGAGTTGTGGATGGAAGCGGTGGCAACAACTTGTTATGTGACATACCGATCTCCATCGACGGTGATAGGCTGCAAGATTCCGCAAGAGGTATGGAAAGGACACCCTTGTGACTATTCTAAACTCAGAGTGTTTGGTTGTGATGCATATGCTCTAGTGCCTAAACATCAGCGAACTAAATTAGATCCAAAGTCTAAAAGGTATATCTTTGTTGGGTATGGTGTTGGAACAAAGGGATATAGATTGTGGGATCCTACTACCCGCAAAATCATCATCAACAGAGATGTAAAGTTTAATGAATCCTCTCTTGTACAGTTAGATGTAGATAGTAGATTGAAACAGGATGATGTATCTGACTTTCAGCACATTCAGTTTGATAGCATTTCTAATGATAGTCATGATGACCATAGTTCAGATACTAGTCATGAACAGGTTTCAGAATCAGAACATGAACAGGGTTCAAGTATAGATCATGAACAGGTCTTAGATACTGATCATCAAGAAGTTCCTACAGATGGTAGTCAGCCAATCGAGGAAGCACTAGAAACATCCTTAAGGAGGTCGACAAGAATCAAACGGCCACCGAGAAGGTATGATGATTATGTTACTTCAGTTGCATTTACTGCTAATGATGCTGAACCTCTGTGCTATCAGGAAGCAATAGAAGGTTGGAAAAGTGACAAGTGGAAAGCAGCCATGAAGGACGAAATGATGGCCTTAGGTAAGAATGGCACATGGGATCTGGTTGAGCTTCCGAAAGACAGAAAAATTGTGGGGTGTAAATGGGTTTTCAAGCTGAAACGGGGTGTGAATGATACGGAAGACAGGTACAAAGCGAGGCTGGTTGCAAAAGGGTTTTCTCAGAAAGCCGACATTGACTTTCATGAGATTTTTTCACCAGTGGTTAAAATTGTTTCAATTAGAATTGTGTTAGCATTAGTGGCTTTGCTTGATTTAGAGTTGCAACAATTAGATGTTAAGACTGCATTTCTACATGGAGACTTAGATGAGGAAATATATATGGAACAACCAGAAGGGTTTGTTCAGCATCGCAATGAGAAATTTGTCTGCAGGCTCAAGAAGTCATTATATGGCCTGAAGCAGTCGCCTCGGCAGTGGTATAAGAAGTTTGATTCTTTCATGTTGAGTCAGAAATATGTTAGAAGTGAATATGATCATTGTGTTTATTTTAAGCAATTTAAAAATGTCATATTCATTATCTTAGTATTGTATGTCGACGATATACTTTTAGCAAGCAAAAGCATAGAAGAAATCAACAGGTTGAAGGCTCATATGGCAAGGACATTTGATATGAAAGATCTAGGAGCAACAAGACAGATTTTGGGCATGGAGATTTTTAGAGACAGGAGCAATGGTAAGCTATGGCTATCACAATAGAAGTATATTGAGAAAATGCTTTTGAGGTTTGGTATGAATAACGTGAAGCCTGTGTCAGTCCCTCTCGCTTCCCATTTCAATATTTCTTCGAGTTTATGTCCTAATTCAGATGAAGAAAAGGAATTTATGTCTTGAATTCCATATGCTAATGTAGTAGGGTGTTTAATGTATGCGATGGTGTGTACGCGACCAGATATTTCACATGCAGTTGGGGTTGTCAGCAGGTATATGGCAAATCCGGGTAAAGAACACTGGTCAGCAGTGAAATGGGTGCTTCAGTATTTGAGAGGCACAAGTAGTTATTGTATCACTTACAATAAGAGTAGTGAATTTGTTTGCAGAGATGTTGATTCCGATTTTGCAGGTGATTTAGATAAGAGAAGGTCAACTTCAGGGTACGTCTTTACTCTTGCAGGTGGAGCTATTAGCTGGATGTCAAAGCTACAAAACATTGTTGCTTTATCCACTACTGAAGCAGAATACATTGCTGCTTCTCATGCTTGCAAAGAAGCGATTTGGTTGAAAGGTTTGTTTGGTGAGTTTGGTAGGCTGCAGGACAACATCAAGTTATTTTGTGACAGTCAAAGTGCAATACATTTGGCTAAGAATCCAGCCTATCATAGTAAATCGAAGCATATACCGATCAAGTACCAATTTGTAAGACAGGTTATCACTGAAAGGGGAGTCTCTCTTGAAAAGGTGCATACAAAGGAGAATTGTGCAGACATGTTCATGAAACCAGTTTTGTTAGAGAAGCTACGCTGGTGTTTGGCTTCTCTTGGCTTGCAGAAAAGATAAAATAATAAACAAACAGGGCATCAGGCTAATTGTTGTCAAGGTGGAGATTGTTGAGATTTTCTGTTTTAAATAAAATAGGCAAAAATCTCAGTGTGTGACAACAATAGGAATTTGTTGCTAGATTAGCTCCAGGTTGTTGGGAGAGAGTTAATGCATCCTAAATTTGATGTGAGAGGATTTATGAGGCAGTTAGATTCTCCTTGCTATAAAACAGGTATCCATATGGATGGTTTGAGAGGTGTGAGAGTTTGTGAGGAAATTGATTATTTTGTAATCTCCTGTTTGATAATAAAGAATTTTCGATGCCTATGTTTGGTGGACGTAGCCCAGATTGGTTGGGTGAACCACGTTAATTGCTGTGTCTCCTGTGCATGATTTTAATAGTTGTGTATATTTGTTTATTTGTTGCACACCTTTGCCTCTAACAGGAACTATATCTCATGCTTCTCTTATTCATGGATTCATCTTTTCTCCTCTTTATGATGTGTTTATGGTGCAGGAAAATATGGTTTTTTCATTGTTCCATTGATTCCTTCTATGATTCGTGATATCAATGTTCCTAAGGCCTACACAAAGCACAACAAAAAAACCCACATTGCATTCCATGTGTTCAATTTTTTCCAAGTCTATTTTGACTATTCACACAACCAACCTGGTTGTCTCTAGAATTCAAAGAAGCAACATTAAATACATGTGAATGATATTAATTGAATAAATGTATGGGTTGCTTTAAAAATGAAAATATTTCAGAACTAAACAATTATCACCTCGTAATTTAAATATTTTGGAGATTGATGCAATGGGATGTCTTTTGGCTCTCCTATGTATGAATTTCTTGTAATTGTTGGTTGTATGGGATTTGAAGAACTCATGAGTGGTTATGTGAATGTGATAAGGCTTGAGAGCACTGCCAATAATTCAAAAAAAGTTTACAAAGTCTACTGATGAATATCTTTTCTATTATTTTATTTCATTAATAGATTGTGTATGGAATACTTATTAACATATAGTGCATTTGTAGATTTATTGTATATTATGAGTGCTTTTGTTGTTCAAATTTTATTACAAAACCATAGGCACTACATTGAGTAGCATCAAAGTAAGTGAACCTCAAGAGGTTGGGAGATTCAGGGATGTTTCTAAACTTCAACATAGTTTTATATGCAAAAACTTCATTATAATCATGACCAAGAAACATTTATAAACCTCAAGACAATTTCATATCTAAGAACTTCACTGTAATTACGACTAAAGGACATTTCTAAATTTCAATATAGTTTCATATCTAGAAACTTCATTGTAATTAAGATTCCCAAGTAATGTATTAAACAATTTCAAAAAAGAGTGGAGTGTTGAATATAATTTTTTTAGAAGTAGAGAGAGTGGATCCTAAGTTTGAAGACACCTACTTGTAGTCGACAATTATACAAAATAGTGAACTATTGGGTAGAATTTTCTAAGAAGCTGCATGTGTGAGTCTTTAGAAAAGTGTAGTAGTTTGTGGAAATTATAGAGGATTGCAAAGCTCCAAACGACTAAGTGTAGAGATGTGGAAAAAGATTGCAACGATAAAGAAGAAAATGATGCAGATGGAACATCAATTGAGGCAACCTACAACATATAAATATTTTTATAAAAATATATTGATAAGAATGGACATGGTGAAAAAGACATCACGACAAGAAGATAATTTATTGTGATCCATAAACGACGAGACAATAAAAGAAGTCAAGAAGATTTTATAACAAAAGTTAAAGAATTCATGTTGTAGATTTCGACATAATGAATGCTTGGTAAAGGGGAAGGGTTGCATTCAAGTGGTTCAAAAAAGTGATGAAAACAAAGAGAAGGATGTGCAACAACACAAAATGAACACAAAGATGTTGAACTTTTATGGAACTCTAGGCCTGGAAGAATTGATGGAGCAGATTGAAGATACTCCCCATTATTTATTATGTTATGTGGTTAAGGACCCCACAAGAGCAAATATTTCCTATGGAAGATTGAGTTATTCATTTGACTGGTGGGAACAATTAAATGTCGGTGAAAAACGGAGAGGAAAAGTCAAGATCTAGTATTCAAAGGAGATAATCACCAAGATAAAGAGGTAATTTTATAACTTCTAAGTATGCTTTGGATATACATAGAATATGATTAAGATCAAAGAAATTGAAGCACTGGAATAAATGTGTAGAGTATTGTTTTGAAAAAATTATGAAGCAATAATAAGATTTGGTCTTGTACAAGATAAGGAAGAATAAATTATGCAATTTGTGAATGGTTTGAAAGTGTCATTAGAAAAAGCATGTGTTCATGGAAGATGCACTCGTGAGACTTGGCTTGTTACTTAGCCTTGAATGGGGAGAAGCAAGCGAAGAGAGAGAAAGAAAGTAGGTAAATAGAGGAGAGGGGAATTTTTTTATCCTAGTTGTTAAAAAGAGTAGCGAAAGTCAAAGTGGGATGCATGTAATTGAAAACATGCTAGTGCACACGATGTACAAAGAAGAAAAATCATGTGAGGTGTGATAAGATGCATATGATAGCCATGGAATGAGGAAAGAGTAGGTGTGGTCCATGTTGTCGATAGCATGCCAAAAGAGAGCAAAGAAAGATTTGTATGAAAACACTACAAGGAGAAGAATGAGGTGAAACAGTTTGTGTAGCAAACTAGGAAAAAAAAAGTGATAGAAAGTAGTAGCTTTCCCAAGAGGGTATATATGCAAATTGAATATGTTTTTGTGGAAATGAGTGATTTTGTAACATAAGTCTTTATGTAGAATATAATGGTGTGGCAAGAGAAATGACTTCACAAGTGAACTAAAAGGGAAATTATGATTCCCATAGTGTTTTATGTGTTGATGTCATTGTAGGTCAGATAAAATATGCTCAAATATAATAAATTGGAGTAGACTAAGGAAAAGATGCAATAAGCATATTGATCGTGACAATTTTGATCTTGTTTCAACCAATTAATCACAAACGAATAATCCCTAAAAACTTATAAGCAATCACATCCTTGTTCTTTTGCAAACAATAAAAGGTATTTGCAGGTAAGAAATTTAACGTAGTTTTTCGTGCCCCTACACAAACCCGTCTTAATATCAAAACAATAGTTGCTTGAGAGATGAAGAAACACACCTCCCCGCATCTGGCACCCTCCTCTTGAGAGGCACCATCAAAAAATGCCCACGGAAAATACCTATCAAGATCTTCTTCAAAAATAAGTCTTAGAGCAAGAAAATTTTGAATTTGTAGAAAATGATACAGAATTAGAAGTCCTTTCACAGCCACTCTATCCGAAGAAGAAAGTTTGTTCTGGAAAATCTCTTTGTTGCCGGCCAACCATATACCCCAACATCAAATGAGTGGTAAGGCTTTATATAAATGGGTCGCATCTAAACTATGCTAGACCCTCTACGCATCCTCCATAGTATAACCTTGCCATCCACACGTCGAGTCCAACACCAATAAACATGTTTCCTAGACAAGGGCAATGAAAGGCACTCAATAAATAGGTGAACCACAGATTGTGTATTCATCTTGTAGAGGGAGCACCATCCAGTACCTATTTTTTCATGATTTCACATATTGTCCCATGTTGGTAGCTTATTTTCAAGCATACACCACATAAAAATCCTACCTTTTGCTAGGCACTTAGAACACCACATCAACCAACTCACAAAAATATAGATCAATGACTTAAAAAGTATCCTCTTTGATGGGGAAACCTCCTTTACATTACATAAATGAACAATTCTTGGATGATACAAATGACAAGACCTCTTTTGTATATATAGGAGTCTAAGGGGTCAGAATATAATCAGAGCCTACATAACAATAATAATGTAAGGACACAACAATAACAATAGTGGGCTTCTATGGGGCACCACAATAACAATATGGGGACTACATGGGAACAACAAAAACAATAAGGGGGCTACACTAACAATAACAATAAGGGGGCTACTAGGGACCTAACATGCCCCTCTCCTTAAAAAAAGTGTTGTCCTCAACGCTTGAGTAGTTTTGGATGATTCTGTGTAAAATTTTCATCCTCCCATGTGGAATCTTCAACAGGTAAGTTCTTCCACTTAATGAGATACTCTGAAATTGATCGATTTTGTAGTTGTCGGGTTCTTGTTTCCGTGACTGCTTCAAGCTCAAATATGATTTTTCCTTCTTCATCAAGTTCTGGCAACATTGTTTGAACTGGAAGCTTGTCACCAATAACCTTCTTTAAGCATGAAACATGGAAAACTGGGTGTACTTGGGAAGATGCAGGTAACTCCAATTTGTATGCCATAGTACCAATCTTTTGCAACACCTTGTAAGGACCGTAGTGCTTGGGTGATAATTTATTATCCTTATTATCTTACTTGAGAGACATCCTTTTTTTTTGTAAGCTTAGCAATACCTTTCATTCATTCATCGATAACAAGCAGGTTAGAAATATATGGGTCGTTTGGTGGCCTAAACCTGCCCAGTGGGAAACCAGGTTTGTTGGACACCGAATTGAATTATAATCCATCCAAAACATAAATAGTTTGAGTCTTTTTAGTTAGGCATTATAAGTTTTATAGTCTAGAAACCAACTAATAAACTGTTAAACGCACACATGGCAGAAAGAGTATGAAAGATAAAACATGAGAGTACATTTATTATTAACAAAACATATACATTTATAGTACATGGTGTGACTGTTGGGTTCCACATCCCAAGGTCTCTTGGACTTCCTTTGTCTATTTGAATTCCACACTAACCCTTAGAGGATTAGGTGTCCAACATTCCCCCCTTAATCCGAAGGGTTATGTACGAGTCCAAGAAGAGAGCTGTAATACAAATTGTGCAAAAATGCATGGCAACACTAGGCTGAATGTGCTCTCTTAAATGTTGGTATAAAGGGCGGTGGTTTAAGGATGACCACCAACACTGGAATGCTTAGTGCAATTCCTATAACTCTTCCAAAACTGGCAATAAGTTGAAGTCTTCTGCTAGAGGAAGTGCTCCTATTGTTTTGAAGAGCAAAACCTTCAACCATGAAAGGGAGGTCTCACCCCGCATAAAAGGGAGAACTTCAACCTGAAAAGGGAAGTCTCAACCTGTGATGGTTTAAGCATGACTAACAACTCTGGAATGCTTAATGCAACTCCTAGAACTCTTCCAAAACTGGCAAGAAGATGAAGTCTTCTGCTAGAGGAAGTGTCCCCAATTCTATTCCTGGAACTCTTCCGAAACTGGCAAGAAGTTGAAGTCTTTTGCTAGAGGAAGTGTCCCAAATTACCATTTGAAGGCATGCTCAGGGGCATCTTTGTCTCTGGCTACAACTCTAAAACTGGTGTAACAGGTTGTAGCTCAGGCTCGCTTGTTGTGGCTTTGAAGCTTGTAGATGACCATCATTTCCCCACCTGCCAGATACAAGGTGAGATGATGGAGAAATCTCAACTGCAAGATTGTTCAATACTTTAGAACAAGTTCTGACATGTGACTGGAATATATTCTTGGCTGTTGATGCCCAGTGCCAAGAAGTGATCCATCCAAGATGAATCTTTGTTCTTGCAGGAGGTTTGTTTCTGAAGCATTTGTTTGAAGAATGACTGGTTTTATGACAGTGCTTACATGGATGAAGATCAAAACAGTGATCTTTCAGATGGCCAACTCGGTCACAGTGTTGGCATTTCACAATCTGTTGTTGTGGAAGAGGGGCAAAATATGGAACAGCTGGAGGTGAACTGTCATGAGGAGCAGGTGAACTGTCATGAATGAATCCAACACTTTGAAATTGGACTGGTTTGGAGTAGTCTGGAATATGAAAGGACACGTCCTTCTCATATCCAAGACCTGTTTTGTGCTTGTTGTGGACAAGCTCTTCCCAAGGTCTGATGATGGGCTTGGGAAGTGCAGGCTGAATTTCTGCTTTTGCATGCAATTCTTCTACTTCATTGGGCACTAGATCTGAATCAACTTGCTGCTTATGGGAGTCTGTTTCAATGTTCTGAACAGAAACAGGTTCAAAATTATGACTCCATTGTTTTAATTCTTCTTGCTATAGCTGAGATTCAAGATCCAAAAATTCTATCTTTTCTTGTGTATATTGCAGACAGGTTTTAATATCACAGAGAGTGTTCTTGCTAATTTTCACTGTATCGTGATCAGTAGAATGCATCGAAGTTTTCAAGAATTCTAATACTTCAGTAATTTGAGCCATATTCTCCATTGTCAAAATTACACCTTTTAAAAACTGATCACAACTATGACCCAATGTGGAAAAGTAACACCTACTCACAATACAAAGACACAACAATATCCTCTATAAATGTGCACCAATTGACGAGTGTGCAATAAGAAGCAACAGGTAGAATTCAAAGATGTTGTGACCGGATCAACTTGAATTACTTTACAGGAAGTCCAAGAGAGTCTTGAAGCATACCATGAAGCAACTTAAGTATTCCTTCAACACTATAATTCTTTCTTTCTCAAAACTTGCAAGGACCCAACAAACTAGACAATGCAGATTGGTTCTTATTGAAAACTTTTATATCTCAACACCTGCCAAAAATAAAAGAATGCCAAAATACCAATACGTGTTCCCACTGGAATATCTTTTTATTTGCTGACTTCACTCTTTGAATGACATAAATTTGTTCAAACTCAGAGCCGCTCCTAGAACTGTGACTCTTCTACTGACATAAATTTGTCTTCAATGTACATATAAAATTTATTGAAACCAAATCACATATTTAACTCCATAGTATAACCAACGCACATATAGTCATATAATATAATAGACTAAGTTCTGGCACCCAATCACGTTAGCTCATCAAAACTATCTCTGGCTGAAAGAGTACCTGTTGAATCAAACAACAATTGGGCAAACCCCTTGTGTATATCCCTATAGCCTAATTACAACCCAACCAAATATCTTCTATGTATATCTCTATTTTTATTTATTTATTTATTTTTATTTTTTATTTTTTAATTCAGAGGGGACTCGGCAATGTCTCTCTTATATTTATATATCTATATATACACACAAGATATATCTCTACCGAATCAAATACCCATTTAGACAGATCATCTTCTATATGTACCGTGTATATATATCTACAATCAGAACCACCCACAAAAATGGATAAATAGCATAAATGTGCTCTTGTTTTTTTTTATAGCCTGATCTGAAAACCAAAGGCACCCAGAAAAAAGTGAATAATTTTAGAAATTTCTGCTTCTTCGGTTATCTGGACTAAGAACTAAATACAACCCAAAAAGCTGATTTATCCACATAGATCTAAACTGTAAATGCAACCACAGTCTTGGATAAATTGCACAGAATCCCACTCCCATCGGATTTAAAATGCCAATACATCCCAAACAACCAATAGTTTACAGGTTTTCCTTTGCTTTGGATGCTGGGAGGGCCCCAAAACCTGACAGCAGAATTGAGGTCGCATTTGAGACCAAATGTATCTACCAAAGCTCAAAGAATGGAGAGAACTTTTACCTGGATTGGCTGTTGGATAGAACCTGAAACTGAAACATATCTGAAACGAAATGCCAAGTTGAAATGTATTTCTCGCTTTGAAATCTTCGAAGGGGCCAGAAGGTTGCGTGTAAAGATCGTATCTGACGCCCAAAGGAGAAGTAACTCACATGTTTTGGTTGTTGGGTACTATGCTCAGCAGAAGGGTAGCGAGAATGGCGCTGATATTCCCGAGGGAAGGAGTGTTATATTCATGCACAGATGGATTTAACGCATAGGGACAACGTACAATGGCAAGAAAATAGTTGGAGTTACAATGGCAGACTGCAATGCCAAAAATGGAGGTGGAGAAATGACAGAGGTTGCAGCTAAAATTTAGCTGAGAAAATATTAATGAAATGCAGAACTGATGGCAGAAATGACCTACACAGAAAGGCCATAATACAAATGGCTCAAAGTAATTATGCAGGGTAGGAATACACCTGCTCTGATACCATGTTAAACACACACATGGCAAAAAGAGTATGAAAGATAAAACATGAGAGTACATTTATTATTAACAAAACATATACATTTATAGTACATGGTGTGACCATCGAGTTCCACATCCCAAGGTCTCTTGGACTTCCTTTGTCTATTTGGCTTCCACACTAACCCTTAGAGGATTAGGTGTCTAACATAAACATCAAATTGAAAGCATAAATGGTACCCGACATAAACAACAACAAAAGAAAGCTAAAATTAGCAGTCATAGCTTCGACCCATTAATCATCCGATGATTCCGTCGGAGCAGGATCTTTAGCACTTCATCCTGGTAATTCATAACTGTGGACGACATGGGATGTTTCGCTTGATGCGGCCCATACGAGCATTCTGATTCTGCAGCTGTTAAATTTGGCAACTAGGGCCAAACTCCATTTGGGTCATCTTATTCATGGCTGATAATATTTTTACTAGATTCCTCTCGTCCAGAGGTGTAGGATTGATCTAAAGATCATCCAATTCCGATAAGTATTTATGGAGATATGAATTTATTTTTATTATGGAATAATTATCAAGCCTACCAAAAACTCATGTAGGCTCAGAAGCCCAACAGTCGCATCTATTCAATTATCATCAGATGTGTATAAATACAGGAGGACTTTTCCTCATTTGGACTCACTCAACTCATCACATCTCTCTCTCTCTCCAGCACAGTAAAGAGGCTCTTCTCCCCTGTGCAGTAGGTGACTCTTCTCTCACACGTGTGGAAGGAAGGTGCAAAACCTGAAGCTGCAACTGCAGATCCAAAGTTTGACCAGCGTTGACCATCAGACCTCCTCCTCTGAACTGCGTTGTAGGTGTACCTGGATCTCCTCTAAAGGTCGCATTTTTTGGTGAAGGAATCAAGTTGATCCGACAGTCGGTTTGCGAGATATCGACTGCCCTAGTTTTGATGATGAAGCCGCTAATGCTGATGCTGCTGATCTAGGGTTTGCTACTGCTGATATAAATCAGATTTTTGTACTATTTCTCTCTGCTGAATTATTGAAGATAAAAGAAGATTTGATCAAAGGGTTTCCCCATATTGGGGCTTGTCTTTGGCTAGTCGCCACATCTTGTGTCTCTTGTCTTGGCTTGTTTTCTGTCGATCGTTTGATGTTCTATCTGCACTTTACTTTATGTACATGCGATTGCTAATCTATGGATAATAATAAGAAAGATAAGCAAACTGCTATAAGCATAGAACATACCATAACTTAACGTGGTATCAGAGCTGAGGTGAAGACAAAGCCCGAGCAAGAGCAAGAGCAATCACCAGAGAAGAAGATTGGTAAGGCTATCCTAAAAGAACTATGGGGTCCTCAACACTCTTCCTTGCCGAAGACAAGCTCCGTGAGAAAGCTGACTATCACGGATGGAAGATGTCCATTGATCTAACCTTAGAAGATCAAGGAGTGTTGGACCATGTGAGAGACAATATTGTTGAGCCTCCATCAAATGCACCTACTGCTGCCAGGAACAAATGGAAAACCAGTGAAGTCAAAACAAAGAAGATCATCCGGGACTCTATCAACGAGCACTTGGTGGCCTACATCTCCAATCTGAGCACCTCCAAGGAAATCTACGATCGAATGGTGATTTTATTTAAAGTTAATGATGCAAATCAAGTTCTGTTTCTTAGAAATAAGCTAAAGGAAATTAAGAAGGGAAAAGATGAGTTTATGCAAGAATACTTCTTAAGGATCACTGAGATCAGGAACGATCTCCTATCTATTGGGGAGACTATTACCGATAGGGAAATGGCACTCACAACTCTTGGAGGATTACCATCCGAATGGTACGTGTTTAGGACTACTCTTCTAAACAATAATGTAACTCCCGGTTTCGAGGAATTAATGGATAGATGAATTCAAGAAGAAACAAGGGTTGAAGAGCAAGAAATGCCCATGCCTAAAGGTCCTCCTGCTGCTTTTTCTTCTCATGCTAAGAAAAGGAAAAATTCTGAGACTAAATAAAAAAGAAAGGCTGGACCTAAGGGTGGAAGAAAAGGATGATGTTACATTTGCGATAAAGCAGGTCACTATGCAAGGGAGTGCCCTGATAGAAAGGACTCACACCAGGACGATGATCAAGATCCCTCTCATGACTATTAAAGGAATGACAAATCTAATAGCAGAGGTAAAAGGAGTGCTGGAAGTCAAGGAAGAGGATAATCATTCAAGAAGGCTAGAAATTCCAGGTGTGAATCTAACATTGTTGACAATAAGCAGGATGAATATTATCTACCAGCGGCTCTATCTACCTCTGCTCCTTTAGACTCAATTGGAATTTGGCTCATTGATAGTGGTGCCTAAAGGCACTTCACTGGTTACAAAGAAGTTCTCCATAATCTGATAGAGAAAGAAACTAACCTGGAAATTGTCCTTGGAGATAATATGAAATACCCCGTGAAAGGTGTAGGCAACGTTTCCCTTAAATTGAATCAAGGTAATACGATCCACTTACCTGATGTATTATATGTACCTAACCTCAAAAGGAACATGGTGTACATATCGGCAATGGAAGACAAAGGCTACAATGTGACCTTCAGCGATGGCAAGGTACATATATGGAAAAATAATGTTAAAGATGCCTTCACTCTTGGGTTTCGAGTTGATTCATTATATCAGGTCGGAGGAAGTCCGCTAGGTGCCATGTCTTGTGACACATCTCAAGCCTTGATCGAGAATCAAACCGAAAAGAAGATCAAGATCTCCAGGACTGATAATGGAATTGAATATGAATTTAACGAGTTTCATGACTTTTGTAAAGAGGCTGGCATTAAGAGGGAGACTACTACACCATATACTCCTGAACAGAATGGTGTGGCGGAAAGGAAGAACCATACGATTGTGGAAGCTGTCCATGATCAAAGACTTCCGAAGTTTCTATGGACTGAAGCTACAAACACCACCGTTTATGTACAAAATCGATGCCATCATCAAGCATTAGGTTCCAAGACTCCTGAAGAAATGTTCACCGGTAAGAAACCTGACATATCTCATTTTAGAATTTTTAGAATCCCTGTATATTTTTATGTGCCGAAAGAGAAAAGGAATAAATTGGGTGCATTTGGAAAGAAATGAATCTTTGTGGGCTATGGTGAAAATACTAAGAGCTATAGAATTTATGTAGCCGGTCAAAGGGAAGTCATGATTAGTCATGATGTCACCTTTGACGAAGATATGGCTCTCAACAAGGTGAACAATCTTCCCACAATGAGGAGCTCTCAAGAAGCTGACACCAGGGAACCGAAAGAAAAAGAGTATGATGAGATATTTGCACCTATTGCCAGAAATACCACCATTCGCTCGATCATAGCCCTTGCGGCTTCACAAGGATGGAAACTACATCACATGGATGTTAAGACCACATTCTTGCATGGTTCGATCAAAGAAGAGGTCTATGTGGAGCAACCCGAAGGATTTGAGATTTATGATTGAAAATATCATGTACGCAGGTTGAAGAAGGCTCTCTATGGGCTGAAGCAAGCACCCTGAGCATGGTATGAGAAGATTGATAGCTACTTGATGAAGCTGGGATTCACTAAGAGTGAAGCCGATCCCAACCTTTACTTTAAGGTTGTAGATGACAAACCTCTCATACTGGTGTTGTATGTTGACGACCTATTTCTAACAGGTGCAGACCCTCTCATTCACAAATGTAAGAGGGAGTTGGCTTCTGAATTTGAAATGAAGGACCTAGGACTGATGCACTATCTCCTAGGACTTGAAGTCTGGTAGAAGCCAAGGGAAATTTTCCTATCTCAAGGAAAATATGTGGTGAAGATATTGGAAAGATTCGGTATGGTGGACTGCAAGCCTATTACTACCCTGATGGAGCTTGACTTTAAGAAGTTAAGCGGTAGTGCTACTGGACCTATTTTACGAAATTCCACCGAGTATCGTTAACTTGTCGGAGCATTAATGTTCTTAGTGAACTCCCGTCCAGATATATGATTTGCAGTCAACACATTAAGTCAACATCTGGTTGAACCTCACCACATACATTGGATTGGTGCCAAGAATCTGTTAAGATATCTTCGTAGCACAATTACATATGGGTCAAGATACACTGCTGGAGATGTGAGACTACTTGGATACATTGATGCTGATTGGGCAGGAAGTGTGGTGGATCGTAAGAGCACTTCTGGGTGTTGTTTCTCCTTGGGATCTGCTTCCATATCCTGGATGAGTAGGAAGCAAAAGTCGGTGGCTCTGAGCATTGCCGAGGCAGAGTATATTGCTACTAGCATGGCCTCCTGTGAGGTAGTCTAGTTGCAAAAGCTCTATAGTGAGCTGTTTGGATTTACATTGGATACCACTGTGATCCGATGTGACAACCAAAGTGGGATTTGTTTGTCAGAGAATCCCGTATTTCATGATCGCTCCAAGCATATCGATATCAGGTACCACTATATTCGAGATATGGTGCAGCGGGGAGCTATAAGGCTCCAACATATCTGTACAAATGAACAGGTCACCAACATTCTGACAAAGCCCCTAGGAAAGGTCAAATTTTTTACATTTCGAGAACGACTTGGTTCATTCAGAAACCCTCTGATGAGGGTCTTGTATGATGTATTGAGATCTGGGAGCTCTGAGGGGCGCGGGGTGCTTCTTGGAGTGCCATATGACCATAGGGTGACTCACCATCCCCTGGTGGTGTACGTGTACAGGGTAAAAGAATCAAAACTTTCCTTGTGATACCCTATGGCGACTATGTAGTAGGATGATTAGTTCTCCTGTGAGGTCTAGATGATGTGTTCTCCATGACAATTATGTAGTAGGATGATTAGTTCTCTTGTGAGGCCTAGATGATGTGTTCTCCATGGCAATTGTGGATAGGATGATTCGCTCTCCTGTGGACAAGATGATTCACTCTCCTGTGGAAAAGATGATTCGCTCTCTTGTGGGACAAGATGATTCGCTCTCTTGTGGGAGAAGATGATTCGCTCTCTTGTGGGAGAAGATGATTCGCTCTCCTGTGAATAGGATTGATTAGTTCTCCTGTTGAGGCATCCTACCCATGTAGTTTGTGACTCATGGGAAGTACCTCTCATCTGATCAATGGGCAGGGAAATGAGGATAGGGACCATAGTAGTACCGATGGATGCATCGTTGTATCTACCATACTCCCTATGCTAGGATGACCTTCATTGATCTGGGATCAATGATACTAGTCTGGGACCAGTGGTAGGAGTTGTACCCACTATGACGCTGACTTCGGGTCGGTTGAGACTGGTCTGGGACGAGTGGTACATACTTTGAGACTAACTTCGGGTTAGTGGAGGACTGGTTTGGGACCTGTTATCACTGAAAATTCTGTTGCCAAATTTTTTTAGCCTAGCTTAAAGGACAAGGCGTTTTCGCAGCGCATGAATCCTTTTTAGCAGTTTCGCAGCGCTACCTATTAGGTGATTTCGTAGCGTGATACGGAATTGGGGATTTGCTCGAGTTTTCAGTGGAGGCCCAAAGACAACTGATGCACTGGCACTTCTCAATTTGATGTTTCTGAAACATTTGCGTCCCTATTTGAGCAACTTCAAAATGTTGATCCCTATGTTATGTAGGCAAGACAGGGTGGATGAAGCTTTCAGGATTAAAAGACGAAATGCTGACTAAAGGATATATCTCTGGTGTTGTTGCATACAATGCTCTGATCTATGAATTTTGCAAAACAGGGAAGGCACAACAAGCAACATTGCTGTTAAAAGAAATGAAGGTGAGATCTGTCTTTGCTGAAGACTATACATATGATGTTTTGATTCAGGGACACTGTGTGGAAAACAATGTATCTATGGCCATGGAACTTTTACATTAAATGTCACGACAAGGTTTCACTCCCTGTCTTTCGACATGCAATTCCCAAGCGATTACACCTACTACATGCTCATCAATTATCAATGCGGTAATGGTGCTATCAACAAAGCTCTGGAGCTGCATTACTTAATGAAAAAAAAAAGAGGGCCATGTGGCAGGCAGTGTTTCTCTTAATGCCTTGATTCAAGGGCTTTGCACCACAGGCAGAATAATGGAAACAGAATATTTTTTACAAAAAATGTTAGAAAGGAGCTTCATTCTAGATGATGTCAGTTGTAATCTCTTAATTAAACAATATTGCAAACATAAAAGCTTGGGTAGAGCAGTCGATATGCGCAATATGATGCTGATGAACGGCAGCATTGCCAGTGATGGAGACAGATGTCGACAGAGAGTGTATTCCATTATCTTCTTTATTATTGAATGTTTCTCCGAAGATATTTCTATTGTTGGAAATCTATAAAATACCAATTGTGTTCCTTTGGAGAAAGATTTTCTACTTCGTAGCCAGCATTCGAGCATGCTAAATGGATTACAGGGTTTGTATCCAGTTTATGGGCCAACTGTGCGGCTTGCCAAAAGATGGATTTGTTCGCATATGTTTTCTGGAATTTTGGCAGATGAAGCGGTGGAGCTATTGGTTACATATCTGTTTGTCAGGCCATTCCCATTCTCTGCTCCTTGTTCACGAGTGACAGGCTCCTTAAGGTTTTTGCGCCCTGTTGCTTATCATGATTGGGCCTTATCTCCTTTAATTGTTAATGTCAACGAAGACTTAACAATGAAGGAAGCTTCCTTTTCAAAGGATGCGGCCTAAAAGAGAAAACGAAAAGAACCTAATCCAACAATTTTTGATGTGAGAAATATATTGGAGGAGGTTGCCAATGCGGGTACTAGTCTTGTTAAGACTGTTCATCTTCTGAAGTCCCGAAAGCTTGTTTTCATGAAAAAGATTTTTTTTGAATCATCGCTATCATGCCAAGAGGTGTCTGTATCTCATAGTGATTAAAAAGCATCTGAGCTCGTGTTCTGTTGTTAAGAACATTGGCTGGTCAACTTTTCAAGATGGTGCCAGAAAACCAATTTTGATTATACATACAGGTGAAATGTACATAATGCTACCGGGTTTCAAATCGATATGAGAATATGATGGATCTTAATGTTGAAATTCAAGGAGATGTGGCGTCTTTGGAGGACGCACTAGAGCAATTTACTACACTTGAATGGCTAGATGGGGAAAATAGATACAAGGGTGTTGGATGTGACGCTTATCTGAAGGCATTGAAACGATTTACTGTCCATCAGGCTCTTAATATTTTTACAATTGCACTGAAACGATTTCAGACTGGGAGGTTTGGCAAGCTGAACAAGAAGGTAACATTCCCTGAAACACTAGATTTGTCACCTTAGATGAGTGGAAAGGGAAATGGTTTGCTTATATACAAGCTTTATGCTGTTGTAGTGCACGTCGATATTCTTACTGCGTCCTTTTTTGGGCATTATGTTTGTTATGCAAAGGACCTGCATGGATCATGGTATAGAATACTGCTCAGTCATCAACGGCAGAACCAAGAACACTCAGTAATGATAAAGACTTTGTTGACTCCAAATTTAATTTGGCATTAGCAACAGATAATGATGTAATGTCATGTGAATCAACTAAAGATGCAGAGGAATTTCCTATTGAGGATGGCATGGTGGAGGGACTTGCAGATTCCACATCAGAATTAAGGTCATTTGAACACCAGCACTTAAAGGAACACAGTGATACATGTCAAAATGAGCAGAATGGATGTCTGGAAAATACACAGGGTGCAATGTTAGAAGGTTCTGCTTCTACTAATGAACTTCCTGTTGGTCCACTAGATTCTGGTAAAATTGTCACTACCTGCGGTAATGGTAAACCGATCAGTACACAAGCAAAGGTTACAGCAAGAAATGCAGAGCTATTTGTTATTACAACAGAAATTGAAGGATGACAATGAACTTTGTTTTAACCTCTTATATCAGGCAGCTATTGAAACTCCAAGGATTCTTAATCTCTCAAGGAGTGAACACTTTAGTGGACCTTATGGGGAGGGTTTTGTTTTCATGGCCAATGATTGGCATACATTTCTTCTTTCAGATTTTGAGGTGAAACTGAAGAATGGCAACAACAGCTATTCAATTTTGTGAGGAGTTTAGAGGAAGACTGTGTTTTTTAAATCACACAGCAGTTTCGTAGCGCGCTACGAAACTACTGTAGGTGATGTTTTCAATGCAGAATAAACAGTTTGACCGGGAATGTTAGAAGAGAGACACCTGTACATCAATACAGCCTACAACTCATCTGGAGACATGGTGTTTGGTAGCAGCGTTCCATACTTTGAGTTATTAAAGATTTGGGAACATGCTGCTACATTTTCGGAGGATGGTAGGAGACAGGGACCTTAAAAATAGGTGTTTTGATCCTGATGATAAATGATCCATCAGCGCTTACAGGTATCCAAAGTCAGCGTTCCTTGCATCTATAGCTCAATCATCTTGAGCCTAACCAACAAAAGACAGCTGTCAAAGATCAAGAAAGGAATCAGGCATACGAGGAGATGAAGTTAGAGTTTTAGTGTGATTAGGACTCTTTGTAATTACAACTCAATACTTTATGTATTTAATGAGTTTGTTTAAAAATAGATAAGGGTAGTTAATGATAGGTCATCGAGCTCCCCTCATGCTTGAGGAAGAGACTCAAAGTGGTTTAGTGGGTTTTCCTATATATAGTGAAAACTCTGATGTAATGAGGGTTGGAGATTTATGAAAAAAACAGAGTTTTTATATTGGCTAATGTAAAAGACTTTTGACAGTAATAGAAAGATTACTTTTTCTTCCCAAGATTCATCTTGTGTTCAAAGGCTCAGAATATATGTGGTTTTGTCTTTATCCTTTCTGTTTTACAGCTCAATAGATATGCAATCACTCTGAATTCACCTAGTGCTCAGACTTCCTGTGTATGTTTATGAGTTGAGGTTCTTTTTGAGAAATGTTATGAGTGTTTGAACATTATATGCCTTGGCTTTCATGATTGAGTAGTTAATAGTTTACTGCAGAGGTGTTTGACTCCATGAGCCCAATGGAAGAAGTGTTATTTTGTTGTTCCAACCAGCTTATTTTCATGTACTATTTGAAGAGTTAGCCATCTTTTCTTGTTATTAATTCATATCAAAAATCTGTGAGAGAGCCCTCTCTGACTAAGGAGGCTAAGCCTTAGTCTAAAGCCTGGTTTGAAATAGTTGCATGAGATCTTGCTAAGTAGCAGCCCTTAGTACACGATTTTGTGATAACATTTTGGTGCGTCTGCTGGGAGTCTGAAGTCTATTCATTCCCGAAATTATAAGCTGAACTTCTGAAGGTAGCAGGAGCTCAGAAGGTTTTTGAGGCTGCAAATATACCTTGGCGACTCCATTGTTGAAGAATTCAAAATTCATACATTCATGGTGATTCCACTGGAGTTATGAAGGACCCAGAAGCTGCCATTCTTAGTTCAAGGTATGCATGCATAGATTTCTCAGGAATTCATGGTTTCCCAAATCATTTTCCCAAGGATGCATATTTTCTAAGGAATGGTCCAAAATTCAATGGAGAAGACTTGAGTTTAACGTTGAAGCATATATTAGATTTCTGTCATTTTACTGAGCTTCTTAGAGTTAAACATGAGGATGTTTGCATCATGTTATTCTATGATTCACTTCAAGGGAAATGCAAACAATGGATTGAAAGTTTTCCTACCAAATCTATTAAGTCACTTCAAGACTTTTGGCTTATGTTTTTGGAGGAATGAATAGATAGGTCAGAGGTGATGGCAAACTCTCCTTCAGTTCAAGGTTTCAAACAATGGAATAATGATCATAGCAAAGGAGAAACAAATGAACATTTTTCTTTGTCCTTGTCCTCATATCTAAAATCCTTTGACTGCAAGTCAGAGGATAAGATGAGATTTTTGAATGAAGTTGCTGAGGATATTGAGAAAGAAATTGAAGGTTTAGAAGGTCAAATTCAGGCATATAGTTTTCATAATCATGATCATTATTTTCAGAGGTTTTCTATGGCAGAACGCAAGGAGAGAATGCTGGTTCCTTTCTCTTTCACGATTGAGGAACTGAACACTGCTGTTGAAGATCAGTTTGCACAGCTGGAAAGTTACAAGGAAAAACAAGCTGATCATGTATTCTGGGATCCTGTAGCTGATTACATGGAAGAGTTTTACTCTCAAGTTTTTCAGTTTTCCTATAAAGATCAGATACAATTTCAGTGGCAGGGGTCATCACACTATCAGATTGGCTCCGAACTCCGATGCAGTCAAAGAAATCAAATATCAGATAAAACAGAGGATTGGCTACATTGGAAATTTCATATTGATTGAGCAGAAATAAGTTGAAATGGTTAGGGTAGGTAGGTAGAGGTAAATGCAAATAAGCTCAAGGTTAACTGAGCATTTCTTTTTTCAGTAGATGTAGCTTTCTTTCTCCTACAGTCATGCTTGTCAAGCAAATTTCTGTTTGTCACAAATGGATAAGGCACTGGAGCTGCATGTTCTTAGTGTACCACAAGGGCGCACTATCCCAAGTGGAGCCACTGTTATCACTGAAAATTCTGTTGCCAAATTTTTTTAGCCTAGCTTAAAGGACAAGGCGTTTTCGCAGCGCATGAATCCTTTTTAGCAGTTTCGCAGCGCTACCTATTAGGTGATTTCGTAGCGTGATACGGAATTGGGGATTTGCTCGAGTTTTCAGTGGAGGCCCAAAGACAACTGATGCACTGGCACTTCTCAATTTGATGTTTCTGAAACATTTGCGTCCCTATTTGAGCAACTTCAAAATGTTGATCCCTATGTTATGTAGGCAAGACAGGGTGGATGAAGCTTTCAGGATTAAAAGACGAAATGCTGACTAAAGGATATATCTCTGGTGTTGTTGCATACAATGCTCTGATCTATGAATTTTGCAAAACAGGGAAGGCACAACAAGCAACATTGCTGTTAAAAGAAATGAAGGTGAGATCTGTCTTTGCTGAAGACTATACATATGATGTTTTGATTCAGGGACACTGTGTGGAAAACAATGTATCTATGGCCATGGAACTTTTACATTAAATGTCACGACAAGGTTTCACTCCCTGTCTTTCGACATGCAATTCCCAAGCGATTACACCTACTACATGCTCATCAATTATCAATGTGGTAATGGTGCTATCAACAAAGCTCTGGAGCTGCATTACTTAATGAAAAAAAAAAGAGGGCCATGTGGCAGGCAGTGTTTCTCTTAATGCCTTGATTCAAGGGCTTTGCACCACAGGCAGAATAATGGAAACAGAATATTTTTTACAAAAAATGTCAGAAAGGAGCTTCATTCTAGATGATGTCAGTTGTAATCTCTTAATTAAACAATATTGCAAACATAAAAGCTTGGGTAGAGCAGTCGATATGCGCAATATGATGCTGATGAACGGCAGCACCGCCAGTGATGGAGACAGATGTCGACAGAGAGTGTATTCCATTATCTTCTTTATTATTAAATGTTTCTCCCAAGATATTTCTATTGTTGGAAATCTATAAAATACCAATTGTGTTCCTTTGGAGAAAGATTTTCTACTTCGTAGCCAGCATTCGAGCATGTTAAATGGATTACAGGGTTTGTATCCAGTTTATGGGCCAACTGTGCGGCTTGCCAAAAGATGGATTTGTTCGCATATGTTTTCTGGAATTTTGGCAGATGAAGCGGTGGAGCTATTGGTTACATATCTGTTTGTCAGGCCATTCCCATTCTCTGCTCCTTGTTCACGAGTGACAGGCTCCTTAAGGTTTTTGCGCCCTGTTGCTTATCATGATTGGGCCTTATCTCCTTTAATTGTTAATGTCAACGGAGACTTAACAATGAAGGAAGCTCCCTTTTCAAAGGATGCGGCCTAAAAGAGAAAACGAAAAGAACCTAATCCAACAATTTTTGATGTGAGAAATATATTGGAGGAGGTTGCCAATGCGGGTACTGGTCTTGTTAAGACTGTTCATCTTCTGAAGTCCCGAAAGCTTGTTTTCATGAAAAAGATTTTTTTTGAATCATCGCTATCATGCCAAGAGGTGTCTGTATCTCATAGTGATTAAAAAGCATTTGAGCTCGTGTTCTGTTGTTAAGAACATTGGCTAATCAACTTTTCAAGATGGTGCCAGAAAACCAATTTTGATTATACATACAGGTGAAATGTACATAATGCTACCGGGTTTCAAATCGATATGAGAATATGATGGATCTTAATGTTGAAATTCAAGGAGATGTGGCGTCTTTGGAGGACGCACTAGAGCAATTTACTGCACTTGAATGGCTAGATGGGGAAAATAGATACAAGGGTGTTGGATGTGATGCTTATGTGAAGGCATTGAAACGACTTACTGTCCATCAGGCTCTTAATATTCTTACAATTGCACTGAAACGATTTCAGACTGGGAGGTTTGGCAAGCTGAACAAGAGGGTAACATTCCCTGAAACACTAGATTTGTCACCTTAGATGAGTGGAAAGGGAAATGGTTTGCTTATATACAAGCTTTATGCTGTTGTTGTGCACGTCGATATGCTTAATGCGTCCTTTTTTGGGCATTATGTTTGTTATGCAAAGGACCTGCATGGATCATGGTATAGAATACTGCTCAGTCATCAGCGGCAGAACCAAGAACACTCAGTAATGATAAAGACTTTGTTGACTCCCAATTTAATTTGGCATTAGCAACAGATAATGATGTAATGTCATGTGAATCAACTAAAGATGCAGAGGAATTTCCTATTGAGGATGGCATGGTGGAGGGACTTGCAGATTCCACATCAGAATTAAGGTCATTTGAACACCAGCACTTAAAGGAACACAGTGATACATGTCAAAATGAGCAGAATGGATGTCTGGAAAATACACAGGGTGCAATGTTAGAAGGTTCTGCTTCTACTAATGAACTTCCTGTTGGTCCACTAGATTCTGGTAAAATTGTCACTACCTGCGGTAATGGTAAACCGATCAGTACACAAGCAAAGGTTACAGCAAGAAATGCAGAGCTATTTGTTATTACAGCAGAAATTGAAGGATGACAATGAACTTTGTTTTAACCTCTTATGTCAGGCAGCTATTGAAACTCCAAGGATTCTTAATCTCTCAAGCAGTGAACACTTTAGTGGACCTTATGGGGAGGGTTTTGTTTTCATGGCCAATGATTGGCATACATTTCTTCTTTCAGATTTTGAGGTGAAACTGAAGAATGGCAACAACAGCTATTCAATTTTGTGAGGAGTTTAGAGGAAGACTGTGTTTTTTAAATCACACAGCAGTTTCGTAGCGCGCTACGAAACTGCTGTAGGTGATGTTTTCAATGCAGAATAAACAGTTTGACCGGGAATGTTAGAAGAGAGACACCTGTACATCAATACAACCTACAGCTCATCTGGAGACATGGTGTTTGGTAGCAGCGTTCCATACTTTGAGTTATTAAAGATTTGGGAACATGCTGCTACATTTTCGGAGGATGGTAGGAGACAGGGACCTTAAAAATAGGTGTTTTGATCCTAATGATAAATTATCCATCAGCGCTTACAGGTATCCAAAGTCAGCGTTCCTTGCATCTGTAGCTCAATCATCTTGAGCCTAACCAACAAAAGACAGCTGTCAAAGATCAAGAAAGGAATCAGGCATACGAGGAGATGAAGTTAGAGTTTTAGTGTGATTAGGACTCTTTGTAATTACAGCTCAATACTTTATGTATTTAATGAGTTTGTTTAAAAATAGATAAGGGTAGTTAATGATAGGTCATCGAGCTCCCCTCATGCTTGAGGAAGAGACTCAAAGTAGTTTAGTGGGTTTTCCTATATATAGTGAAAACTCTGATGTAATGAGGGTTGGAGATTTATGAAAAAAACAGAGTTTTTATATTGGCTAATGTAAAAGACTTTTGACAGTAATAGAAAGATTACTTTTTCTTCCCAAGATTCATCTTGTGTTCAAAGGCTCAGAATATATGTGGTTTTGTCTTTATCCTTTCTGTTTTACAGCTCAATAGATATGCAATCACTCTGAATTCACCTAGTGCTCAGACTTCCTGTGTATGTTTATGAGTTGAGGTTCTTTTTGAGAAATGTTCTGAGTGTTTGAACATTATATGCCTTGGCTTTCATGATTGAGTAGTTAATAGTTTACTGCAGAGGTGTTTGACTCCATGAGCCCAATGGAAGAAGTGTTATTTTGTTGTTCCAACCAGCTTATTTTCATGTACTGTTTGAAGAGTTAGCCATATTTTCTTGTTATTAATTCATATCAAAAATCTGTGAGAGAGCCCTCTCTGACTAAGGAGGCTAAGCCTTAGTCTAAAGCCTAGTTTGAAATAGTTGCATGAGATCTTGCTAAGTAGCAGCCCTTAGTACACAATTTTGTGATAACAGGGCCAGTGGTAGGAGTGGTACATGCTATGACGCTGACTTCGGGTCAGTTGGGACTGGTCTGGGACTAGTGGTACGCACTCTGAGACTAACTTTGAGTCAGTGGAGGATGATACTGGTCTGGGACCAGTGGGAGGAGTTGTACTCACTATGACGCTGACTTCAGGTTGGTTGAGACTGGTCTGGGACTAGTGGTACATACTCTGAGACTAACTTTGAGTCAGTATGATGCATCCTCTATCATTTCTTCTTCTTCATAATTCAGACAAAAGCAGATCAGAAAAGAACAAAGCAGAGCAGAACATAATAGAGTAGTGTAGATCAGTACAGGGTAGAACAGAACAAAGCAGAACAATACAGATCAGTACAAGGCAGAACAAGACAAAGCCGAACAGGCAGAATAGAGCAGAGCAGGGCAAGGGTCAAGTTGTACAGGGCAGTGCATTTGATGGATGAATAGTATCGACCGACAGACAGATTACAGATGGAGTTCTCCCTAGTTGAGAGGGAGTGTTAAATTTGGCAACTAGGGCCAAAATCCATGTGGGTCATCTTATTCATGGATGATAATATTTTTATTAGATTCCTCTCGTCAAGAGGTGTAGGATTGATCTAAAGATCATCCGATTCCGATAAGTATTTATGGAGATATGAATTTATTTTGATTATGGAATAATTATCAAGCCTACCAACAACTCATGTAGGCTCAGAAGCCCAACAGTCACATCTATTCAATTATCATCAGATGTGTATAAATACAGGAGGACTTTTCCTCATTTGGACTCACTCAACTCATCACATCTCTCTCTCTCTCCAGCGCAGTAAAGAGGCTCTTCTCTCCTGCGCAGTAGGTGACTCTTCTCTCACACGTGTGGAAGGAAGGTGCAAAACCTGAAACTGCAACTGCAGATCCAAAGTTTGACCAGTGTTGACCATTAGACCTCCTCCTTTGAACTTAACTATAGGTGTACCTGGATCTCCTCTGAAGGCCGCATTTTTTGGTGAAGGAATCAAGTCGATCCGACAATCGGTTTGCGGGATATCAACTGCCCTAGTTTTGATGATGAAGTCGCTAATGCTGATACTACTGATCTAGGGTTTGCTACTGCTGATATAAATCAGATTTTTGTACTATTTCTCTCTGTTTAATTATTGAAGATAAGAGAAGATTTGATCAAAGGGTTTCCCCATATTGGGGTTTGTCCCTGGCTAGCCGCCACATCTTGTGTCTCTTGTCTTGGCTTGTTTTCTGTCGATCGTTTAATGTTCTATCTACACTTTACTTTGTGTACATGTGATTGCTAATCCGTGGATAATAATAAGAAAGATAAGTAAACTGCTATAAGCATAGAACATACCATAACTTAACAGCCACTGACATTGGATAAGTTGGAGCTCGTTTTGAATGTCTTGTAGATCGACTCAGCCTCACTTTGTGTCGTTCTGTTGGTGGTCACAGCCATTTCTTTGGCCACTATGCACTTCATTAACCAATAAAGATGAATGGATTGTCTGAATAGGCTAAGACGGTCGCGCGTGTACCTAGGGTTTGTGATTAGTTCCCCCTAGTCTTCGACTGACGGTTCAAGCTCAGCTTGCAAATTCAACTCTGCCTCCCAGTTTGCAATCAATTGTTTCACTTGCACTAAGGTCCCTTCGTAGTAAGCCTTGACTATGGCCTCAAGATTCTTAGGATTTATTTTTCGACCCATCTATCGCGCATTCCCCAGTCGTGCAATCCCTTGTCACGCAGTCCCCTTCCTCGTAGTCTCATGTCGCGCAATCCCCCCTCTGCGTCGTCCCTTGTCATGTAGTTCCCTATCGTGGAGTCACCTGCCGCGCAGTTCCCTGTCGTGGATTCACCTACCGCGCAGTTCCCTATTGTGCAGTCTCCCGTCACTCAGTCCTCTGCCACTTAGTCCGACCGGAAGATGGATATACATCTTTTCCTTTATCTTCCTGGTGTCTTTTGCCTCTTCTGCCTCGACCGGAGGCTCCACTACGAGGTTGAGACTTCACCATATCTACTAAGGTCGGGCTCCATTTCTTCACCCTTCTCCCACTTTCCTGTGCTTGTGACCCCGCCCATTGTACAGAGACTAGAGGTGAAGATAGCGTGGGTGGACTTGGAATATAATTTGTACAGGGAACCACCCGAAAAAAAAAAAAAAAAAAAAAAAAAAAAAAAAGAGGCAAGCATTAACTTAGTGAATGGTTAGGAGAACAAATGCAACGCCAAATAAAACTGTGTTCCTTCATAATTCCACCACCCAAGTCAGCAAGCATATATAATTAATAACCCTCTGAAGGTGGGAGGTATCACCAGAATAAGAACGATGTCCCCCATACCCCCTGAGCCCTGAGTCCGTAGACTTGGCCCTGATCATTTTCCAAAACCCTTGCTCTCCACAGGACTTTCCCCGACAATTCAGGCTTAAATCGGGAAACCAAATTATCAACATGCAGAGAATGTAGAAAATCTTGTAGATTCACAAGCTCATGCAATTTAGTAAAGCATGGGACAAGAATCTACTTCTACTTTTAACCAATGGAAGCCAATAGATCGATGAAAACAATAATAGCAAGAGGAAGACAAATCAATGACACATAACACAATATTTATCTGGGGAAAGCCACAACTCAAAACCCCTACTATCTATATTGCACTAATAAGAAATCCAAGATGATAATACAATGCTTGTTTTCACAAGAACAATCCCAACACTCAGTATGATCAATCTCCCAGCTCACACGCAAGCTCATGCCAAACCTTAGCCTCTTTTGTTGCTCTACAAGCGCCTATTTCCTTGCGCAATTTCTATGGCTGATTAGCCCATATTAATGGGAAACCAATGCATCCAAAATGGCGCAATCCAGTCTAGGTCCAGTTCCTGATTGCATGCATGATATATACAACTCAGTAAATAATACAACTGATAGTACATTGTCCCTACACTCTAGTCTCAACTGGGTCTTTCTCAGAATCGACATGCATGAGTTTCTAATGAGGGAATCTCCAGTTAACTAGAGTAGTACTAGTTAATGCATTAATGCACCAACTGACTGTTAACTCACTATTAAACTCATCCTGGACCCCTAAAACTTAGGGAGAACATATACATGACTTTCAAAAGACTTCCAACTCAAAATTACTAAGTTAAATAAGTTAATTAAACTTAATTAACTATTTAAATGTTGCCATGAGAATGAAATTCAATTTTAATTTTCAGTTTAATTCATAGATAAATTAAATTGAAATTTCTCGATTCCATTTTTAACATTTCTTGTTGCTATTTTCAACACTCCCTCTCAACAAGAAAGAAATTCAACTCGATCTCAATCGTGAACCTTTGGAATGTTTTACGTGCAACACTTCTCTCAATTGTTGTTGCTACAACAACTACAAAAATTAAAAAACATCCAACCTGAATCAATATGATGCATCTGTCATCAAAGTCTCTGACTGTTATTGCCTTCGTCGACTGAAAACTCTGCGCTTTTGCTGACTCTGCCTTAATGCATTGTTGTCAACCCTTCTCTGCACTCTTCAGTATCTGACTGCTCTAGCCTCTATCACTAATCTCTGACTGCATCAATCACCATTGGTTCCTCCCGTTACTATGTACTTTGGGCACCCTAAGCAAGGTACGATCCATGAGATAAAACCTCTCAATGGACCCTGCCCAATTTCAGCCCTCTTGGGACCATCACTTCACATTGCCACACCTCACACTTGGAGGTATGGCTACATGTGGTCCCTCAGCCCACTTGGCTCGAAATTCCCCACTACTGGAGGTCTATGTATGAGTGGATGCCTCCACTCAGTCTCCTCTCAACTTCTCTAGTTGTGGCTACTCCACAACTTCCTGAAGCTACTTTTGAGACTGCTCCTTCCAGGGCTGCATGTTGAGAGGTAAGTTACTCTCTCTCTGAACCACCAAGTCTCTAACCTTTTCCTTTCTCCTCAAGGCTTTTCATGCATCTTGTACCTCAAGTGCATACAGGTTCTTGGCTAGCACACCAACATGTTTCATTTGTTCTGTCGTCACGATTTTTTTGGAAAAAGAGCTGATTTTAAATCAGTGATATCTCTCTCATCCGAACTCCATTTCGACCGTTTTTTTTTTGAATTTGGGTATTTTTTCGTAAGGAATCTAGATATGCTATTTGTTTCTGAAAGTTTTCAACAAAAAGTTTCAAAAATTCTCTGCAAACTCGCCGCCCAAAAAACATCCTGCTCCGCAATCTACCCACTAGTAGCCTTCTAGCTCCATTAAGAAGTCTGCACATAGGGTCTTTTGGATCTTCCCTGAACTAGACCTCCATCAAATTGTAAGTAAAAATTTGAACTCTTCTCTTCTATATTGTCTTCAGCTCCGATACCATGTAGAAAATCGTATAGATTCACAAGCTCATGCAATTTACCAAAGCACACGACAAGAATCTACTTCTACTTTCAACCAACGGAAGCCAATAGATCGATGAAAACAATAATAGCAAGAGGAAGACAAATCAATGGCACATAACACAATATTTATATGGGGAAAGCCACAACTCAAAACCCCTACTATATATATTGCATTAATCAGATACCAACTTCTCCATTTTTGCTCTCTTTCAACCAAAAATCTATAATTGTTTTTAGGAAGGGTAGGTCCTATCCATCTAGAAGATTGCCTAGAAGTGGCATTTTTTGGATCATTTTTATTATAGGGTTTCAAACCCCTCATTAGACCCTTTGGCAAGCTATCTCAAGGTATTCATGGGGACTTTTCTTTTATGGATCAAATGGACTACTTCTTTGATTCAAATATGGTGACGTACTTTACAAATTGGGGTGTACTAGATTCAAAAGATGATACTCTTGGTCTAGATTCCAACTTATTTGGAGATATTTTTCATACTCCAAGGATTGGTACTTTTATATTCGATATTCTAGTTAGTGACACAGTCTCTAATCAACTTATAGCAATGATTCATATTGACTCTAATAAACATGTGGTTGTTTGTTTGCGAAGGGGGACCATCTAAGCTCTTATTATGCAACTTCCAATTATAGGTCCTAACCCCCAAATCCATCCCACTCTACTTTACTAGTAAATCACATTATTTTAATGCATCGATTTTATTATGTGAATCTCCAACCTTCACATATGATAGTTGTCCTCATGGGATATCCCATATGGATCACAATTCAACATTTATTCCTTCTCGGCTTTGCCAAAGACCCCCTTTTTATTGTAACATAATCATGTTGGTATTAGTACCATGGTATTCTGATGGGGTTTTGTCGTTAAATGATCTACATTCAACTATAAAAGAGGGGTTTTATTTAATGCTTTCTCTTCTTGTGCTATTGTCCATAGCTAAGGAGGGTGTTGTGCATAGGGTCGACCCCTATATTGAAATGGGAGTTCACTAACCTTCTCACTTCTTCAGTTCAATTATGGTTGACTATATTTTCAAGTTGGTTATCCACACACCAAATATCACTTGTATTTTGGCCACCTATATTATATGTTTTGACCATGGCCATTATTTGTGAGGAGTTGGGTACTTATAAGCCCACTCTTTCCAAACTTCATCCTCTTTGGTGCACCTGTGTTGGGTAACCATAAACCTGCAAACCTATTTTATTTGAGTATGCTCGGTCATATTCAATCTCTTTCATATATATGAAGTTGCATATTCTCAGTCCACTCTCACTCTCACCTTGATAGTTATTACTAATCTTATCTGAGGTAGGTACTCATCTCTTTTCGAGTATGAGATGTTTCTTCTCGTACCTATTTATATAGACAGTGCAATACCAATCTCCCAATAGATGCATAGTATGGCGTGGATATATCTCCACCCTAATTGACTGGATGAGTAGGTTAGTGATAATTATTTCTAACAAATAGGTCGTTTGGTAACCACATTCATCATCCCTATATGGGATATCACTTCCTACACCTCTTCAAGTGTGAATTGCACTGGTATCACTCTCGCAGTAGATGAGCAATATGGCATGAATATATTTTCTCACCCTCCTCTGTTTGATGAGAAGGAAAATTGTAGTTTTTTCTAATGTTGGGCACATGTGTGGCCACATTATCCATTTCTTTACAAGTTACTTCTTCTATACTCCTTCACCAAATGTGCAATTCAACGGTAACATTCTACCATTAGGTGCACAATATGGCAGGGATATGTCTTCCCACCCTCCTCCATAGAGTGAGCATGTCAATGATAGTGATCTCTAGTATATAAGGTGGCAACAATCTCTCAAATTATGGGGTTCACTTTTTAACCACATTGGGTCATCACAAACCCACTCTTTCTTCTTCAAAATATGAATGACTTTGAGTTGAGTAAGCCCACTTAATTTTCTCTCTTATACTCATGCCTCTTTTTATCACTTCCTTATAGATCCTATAGATGGTGATATCAATATAATATGTGCAATTAGATGATAAGTGGTTCATTGGTGACATTTCTTTAGGACTTCAGCGGTTCTATGATGATGGTTTGGTCTCTATATGCCCATCCATACTTTATTTGAGTTGGTTCACCTCGCCCACTCTCCTCTTTATTTTCAATAATGCTTGTATCTTTATTGTGCTAGGTATGCCCACTCCTATTCTTTATCATATTTATTCATTTCCCATGATAAGATTAAGGTGGAATGTTGAAATGATGTTAATCTTCACACATGACCATTTATTTCTAAGTGCTCTCTATTGTATTTTGTATATACTTGACCAGGTTAACCTAGTCATCCTCTTTGGGTGTGTGCCCTTCTTTTGGGCCCATAACCAACTCTTGAAGGGACACTTTGTAGGAGTTGTGTATAAATACCCAACTCAAGCTCTCATTTCTATCATATCGTCATACTCATTTATAATGATTGATTCTTTTTTTGCTTGTAGGAACTATATATCATGCTTCTCTTATTCATGGATTCATCTTTTCTCCTCTTTATGATGTGTTTATGGTGCATGAAAATATGGTTTTTTCATTGTTCCATTGATTCCTTCTGTGATTCGTGATATCAATGTTCCTAAGGCCTACACAGAGCACAACAAAAAAACCCACATTGCATTCCATGTGTTCAATTTTTTCCAAGTCTATTTTGACTATTCATACAACCAACCCTGGTTGTCTCTAGAATTCAAAGAAGCAACATTAAATACATGTGCCTGATATTAATTGAATAAATGTATGGGTTACCTTAAAAATGAAAGTATTTCAGAACTAAACAATTATCACCTCGTAATTTAAATATTTTGGAGATTGATGTAATGGGATGCCTTTTGGCTCTCCTAGGTATGAATTTCCTGTAATTGTTGGTTGTATGGGATTTGAAGAACTCATGAGTGGTTATGTGAATGTGATAAGGCTTGAGAGCACTGCTAGTAATCCAAAAAAAGTTTACAAAGTTTACTGATGAATGTCTTTTCTATTATTTTATTTCATTAATAGATTGTGTATGGAATGCTTATTAACATATAATGCATTTGTAGATTTATTGTATATTATGAGTGCATAAAGTCTTTCAATATGCCTTTTAGAGCCCTAGATTCCCGAAGGGAGACTTGACATAATAACATTTTATCATTGGCAAATTGTTGGTGGGATAAGGGAAGGTCATTGCCCCACAAATGAATTCCTTTTAAATGACCAACTCGAACAATTGATTTTATATGTCTTCCCAGCCCTTCTGCATCTAGGATGAAGAGGAAGGGTGAAATAGGTTCACCTTGACGGAGGCCTCTGGACACATTGAAGGTGCGGGAGGGAGAGCCATTTATGAGGATCAAGAATACTAGGGAAGAGATAAGAGAAGAAATCCATCGTTGGTCAAAGCTAAAGGATTTCAGTATGTTCTTCAAAAGGACCAACTCAAGTGATCATAGGTTTTGGATAAGTCCAATTTTATCACCATACCCTTTGATTTAAGGCTATTGAGAGAGTGAATTGCCTCTTGGGTAGTGAAAATGTCATCCAAAATTTGGAGGCCTTGGACAAAACTGGTTTGCTAAGGAGAAATTAGGGCAAGAAGAAGGGGTTTAAGTTGTGGGATGTGCATTGTAATGCGCTTGATTGCTTCTGATTTATCCTGATCCAGATCTGACAGGAGGTTATGAAAATGGTCAACTAGAAGGTTTTCCATGTCTTCATGTTGTACAAGTCAGTTCCCTTCGTCATCCAGGAACGAAAAGATACAGTTGTGTTGTCTATGCTGGATCATAGCTTTGTGAAAAAAATGAGTATTTATGTCCCCTTCCCGCAGCCATTGAACCTTGGATTTTTGTTTCCAAAGTAGCTCCTCCTGCTTTCTTCGTTCCTCGATCTGAGTTAGGATTTGTCCTTCTTATACTATTAGGGGCCCTGAATGCCCTTGGTTGATCATATGTTATTGTACCTTTTGCATGCGGGCTTGCAAGATTTCCTGGTCTTTCTGAATGTGACCAAATTTTGATTTATTCCATTTTTTATCTGTTGCTTCAGATCCTTCAGGCGGAGTTGAAAGGTGTGCATATAGTTATGTCCCTGAACTGTACTAGAGGTCCACCAATCCTTTACTTTGTCCAAAAAGGATGTGTCCTATAACCAAAAGGACTCGAACCTGAAGGGTCGATTACGTTGGCCCAACTTAAGGTCCATTTCCAGCCGAATTGGCCAATGGTTAGATCCCAGACAAGGTAGAATGGAGGCTTCGAAGAAAATGTCCTTACTGATAAGGTCTTCAAAGACCGGGAATCTATCTAACCTAGAGGTGACTTGGTGGGCTCCACCTCTCCGGTTGTTCCATGTGAATATCTCGTTGATGGTTGGAATGTCTACTACTTTTAAATCCGCTATCCAAGTTTGGAAGAGATCCATTTCTAGCTCCTGCCATCTTATCCCACCCTTTTTCTCTTCTAGCGAGGTTATGAGGTTAAAATCTCCCCCAATCAACCAAATTTTTTCCTCACTCATTGTGCGAAGCTTTCCTAAATGTTGGAGGAAATCTTCTTTCTCCCCTGGAATATGAGGACCATAGACTGTCGATAATAATACCCACTCTTTAGCCCCAATATGTTTGAATCTTCCAGATAAAATACAGGGCATACTAATCCAATGGTAAAAAAGGATCTTGCTAGGGTTCTAGAGTATGGTAATGCCCCCTGCACTACCCCTTGCATCTAAAGCTATTACTTCGTACCTAGGACGCATCCGACTGAGCATTGCTTCAATTCTTGCTCCTGTAACCTTAGTTTCCTGGAGCAACATTATTTGGGGTTTCTCCCTTTTTAGGTGATCCTGCAGATATCTTTTTTTACCTCAGTTGTTGAGGCCCCTCACATTCCAAGAGATAACAATCATTGAGAAACTTTGTTAATTTGGTGGAAAACTGCCGATAGCGGTACCACCTGTCTAGAATTGACTAATGAATCTCCTACCATTTGGATCGATTCTTGAAGATTTTTCCTTCCACGTTTCTTATTTTATTTGTTTTGACTTCTGGGTTCTTGTGAACCTCCCAATTGGGAACCGATGATATCTGGTGGATCTAGTGGTTTTTGACTCTGCTTCGCCTGATATTGCTAGAACGTGTCCCAGTAAAGCTTCTTTTGATCCTCCGAAATGAACCTCTCATCTAGATTCCTCCATTCATGCAACAATTTCTTCAAAATCTGTTCTTCGGTGCTCAAATCCTCCTTTGATGTATCAATATCCATGATATTGAGTTCCATGGATTTCTCTTGTTTTGCCTTCTCTGAGGGTTCTATTTGGGCTTGGGATTTGTTTTGGTTGGTTCTCTCCCTTGTGCTGTTTCTTTTGGCTGATTTGCAGGTTTGGAACTTCCCCCCATATCCTGCAGAACCCCAAAACGATTTTGATTCTTTGGATTTCATTGCTTTGTTGCCGAATGTGTTTGGGTCTGTTTCACATTCTTCTTCTTATGTGATACCTCTTGAAAACCTTCATTATCCTCTTGTAGCAAAGTCTTCTCTTTGTCTTGAGACCCAACTTCGGGTTTTGTTTGATTCAATGGGAAGGATTTATACAAGTGCCCATACTCATGGCAATGGTGACAACAAAAAGGGATGTGCTCGTAATCCAAAGGTTGCTTCCAGATCTCATCTTGGTATTCCAATTCTACAAATTCAGGGAGGGGTTCAATGATATTCATATAAATGAAGATGCGGGCATACGAAGTGTATCTCCCCTGATGGGTCGATTCAACTACTTTCACGAATCTTCCAATGGAGTTGCATATCCCTTCTAGAATATCCGGATTCCAGAAATCAATCGGTAGAGCGAAGAGGCGAACCTAGATAGGGGCAGCCATAAACTGTTCCCGATCTGGATTGTAGTATTCCTCCCAATATCTCATAAAAACCCATGCATTGTAGTAAAAGTATGGTCCATTTTCAAAAACCCTCTCCTTGTCCTCTAGGATGGAGAATATTACTGTAAAAACCCTTGAGCTCCAAGCTTCAGATCTATATGGACTTTTGGTTGCCATTTTAGATGGATCCACTTGACCAAGTCCTTTTCTGATGGCTAATTCCCAATAAATTTACAGATGAGGTCATGATCCTTCATGTACTTGCGGTATTTCTCCAGTTTGTTGGAGTGTATCATGAATCTGGGTTTCTTGGTTGCACATGGGAGGCATTGCCCACAGATTCATGCTTGCCATTGGGCTCCCATTATAGGTCCCTCATTAGAGGTGGCTCCTTGGCCAAGAAGTGTACCTTTTTTCCACTAGTTTCACCTGCTGTTATATTGCGATAGGATGTGATCTCCCCCCCCCAGCTGGGGTGCTCATATCCCCCTGTCAGAGCCTTCTAGTATGAAAGCGATTGCAAAAAATGCAAATCTAATGCTGTCAAATGCTTCAGTATTTGCTCGTAACCCTAACAGAGCTCATTAAGGGAGATATAATTTTGGAAGTAGTGAGAGAAGGGAGTTTTAGCTTGCTTGAGAGACATTTGTTTGTATGTTTGTAGCCTTGAAATACCCAGTCACCTACATCAAAACTTATTTCAGTGTGATGTTGATCTGCTTGTTGTTTTATGCGATTTTGCACCATAGTGAGGTTATCCTTTCAGAGTTGGTTGTTGATGCTCGATGTGATCTTCCATTGCTTGAACCTTAGAATTTTCTCTTAAAGATGATGTGGTGGATGATATCCATAAAGTGCCATAAATGGGGTCATTTTTGTTGCAGTATGGAAGGAAGTGTTATACCACCATTCAACTAGAGGTAACCACTTGACCCATTGTGTTTGTTTATCAGATACAAAGCAACGAAGATATTCTTCCAAACATTTGTTCCCTATCTCAATTTTCCCATAAGATTGAGGATGATAAGATGAGCTATGAGCTGGTTGAGTACCAAGACAATAAAATATTTTTGCCCAAAAAATTTCAGTGAAAATGGGATCTCTATCACTTACTATAATCTTTGGGTTTCCATGAAGCTTTTGAATTGTTTCCATAAATGCAGTAGCAACTGTACTGGATTTAAAAGGATGAGATAATGCACAAAAGTGTGCATACTTGGTAATTCTATCAACTACCACCATGGTGACATTCTTTCCTTCAGACTTGGGTAAACCTGTGATAAAATCCATTGGGACCTCCTCCCAATGATGACTTGGAATGGATAAAGGTTGTAACAAACTCGAAGTCTTAACTGTCTCAACTTTATTTTGTTGGAAAACCAAAAATTTTGCCACAAACTTCTTAATATCATATTTAAGGCCATCCTAAAAAGATTCCTTCTTGACCATATGGTAAGTTTTTAAAAATCCTAAGTGCCCTCCTAGGGGAGAGGTGTGCAATTCCAAAAGAATATTTTGTTTTAGTTGGAAATTCTTACAAATATATAAGCGACCTTTGTACCATAATGAATCATTTTTCCAGCTAAATGTATCAGATGTACTGGGATCTTGCTACAACACAACTTTTGAATAAGTGACCACACCTCTTCATCATTCTTCCATTCATCTCTTGCTTCGGTTATCCACTCAGGCTAGATAATAGAATTGGCATAAAGCAATGCTTCGACATCCTCATCCTTTCTTGAGAGTGCATTTGCAACAACTTTTTTCTCCCAGTCTTTGTAGATGATTTCAAAGTCATAACCCAACATATTTGTCACCCATTTTTGTTGCTCTTCTAAAGATAATCTTTGTTCCAAAAAGTATTTAAGACTATCATGATCTAGTTTTACCTTGAAGTGTCTTCCCCTTAGGTAAAGTCGTAATTCCTTTAGTGCATGTAGTATTGCAAACCTTTCCTTCTCATAAATAGGTTTGTGTAAATATTTTCCTTTGATTGGCCGACATTCAAAAGCAATGGGTCTTCCTTCTTGCATTAAAACATCACCAATTCCATTTCTTGAGGCATCACATTCCACAAAAAGTTTTTGTGAAGTCTAGCGCAGCTAATACCGGTGCTTGGCACATTGCCTCTTTAAGATGATCAAAGGCATTCGTTGCTTCTGGAGTCCAAGAAAATGCATCTGTCTTCAGTAATGATGTTATAGGTGCCTTTATTCTCCCATAATTCTTAACAAACTTGCAATAATACCCTGTAAACCCGATAAATCCTCTAAGATGCTTTATGGTTGTGGGGATTTTCCATTCCTTAATGGCTTTAATTTTGTTAGGGTATACGTTAACACCCTCACGAGGTACAATATGACCCAAATATTCCACCTCCTGTGCTCCAAAGAAACATTTGGAGGTTTTTGCATATAATTCTTTCTCCTCCAATAGTTTGAGCATCCTGTCAACATGTTGAACATGATCCTTCCAAGACTTGTTGTAGATTTGTATATCATCAAAAAATAATAACACAAATTTTCTAAGAAAGGGTTTTAAAATGGAATTCATCAAACCTTAAAATGTGGAAGGTGCATTAGTAAGGCCAAAACACATGACCAAAAATTCATAATGACCCTCCTAAGTTATGAATGTTGTTTTTGGAATGTCTTCAGTCGTCATTCTAATTTGATGATATCCCAAACAAAGATCCAGCTTGGTGACGTAAACTGCTCCATGTAATTCATCCAACAATTCATCAATGACATGAATGAGAAATTTATCTTTAATAGTGAGCTTGTTGAGCTCCTTGTAATCTGGACACATACGCCATGATCCATCCTTCTTGTGCACCAATACTATTGGAGAAGAGAAAGAACTTTGACTAGGTTGAATTATACCAACCTCTAACATTTTTCAACCATACATTCAATTTCACTCTTTTGGGAATAACAATATTTGTAAGGCCCGATGTTTGGAGGAACAATTCCTGGAATTAAATGAATAGCATGATCATGATCACGAATAGGTGAGAGGCCTTTGGGAGTCTCAAACACCTTGGTAATATTTTACAATACTTTTTGGAGATCTTGATAAATAGATGATTTGGATGTTTGAACCTCTAGTGAGAATAATTGCGCAATTACGTCGTGTTGTTCTTTCTTCATAAGCTTTTTCATGCCATTAGAGCTAATTATCTTTCCTGGTTTCCCTGCAATACCCCTTAATTCAACTTCATTTCCTTCCCAAAAAAATTCAAGAAAATTTCTTGAAAATTAAAAGTTATCATCCCCAAATATTGTAACCATTGGACTCCTAGTATAACATCAACACCACCCATTGGAATGGAAAACATTGGACTATTCAATACATATTCCCCATGGTTAGCTTGATATTATGGCACTTTCCAGAGAAATTTATAGTTCCTCCATTTGAACCCATCACTTGATACTCTAGTGTTGGATATAGGAAGCAATTCAATTCCTTGGCTACTTACAATGAATAAAACTACGAGTACTACCCAAATCAGCCAACATTACTACCTTTTCTTCTTGATATACCCTTCTATATTGAGAGTTTGAGGAGTGGTAATTCCCACAAATTCATTGCTAGATATGGTCGTATTAATTTCTTCCTTTTCTGGGGTTGGTTCCTAGTGTATATCCTCCTCTTTTAATGTTTCTTGTTCCTTTTCTCCCTCCTCTTCACAACCTATGTAGAATAATTTCTTCTGAGCACACTTATGACCATTAGTGTATTTGCTATCACAATTGTAACATAGTCCTTTTGCCCCTTTTTCCTCCAATTCTTGTGGTGTCAACCTTGTAGGTTGTGGAATACTAGGAGTAGCAACACTTCCACCTTTATAGTTGTGAGTGATAGACTTCCTTGTCGCCATAATTTTGCTTTCAATTTTTCTTACCACCCTGAATGCCTTCTCCAATGAATCAAGTTCCCAAAGGTGAACCCCATGTTGGATTTTCTCTTTTAAAGTCCCTATGAATACATCAATCCTATGCTCCTCTAGAATATCGGTTACCCTAATATTCAATTTTTGGAAGTCTTCAATGTCCTCTGCCATTGAACCCTTTTGTTTGAGATTTATCAATTGGCTAAAGAAGGTGTTGCTCTTTATATATTCATATAATGTGCTGTCATTTCCTTTGTAAAAATTGACTAGGTGACAAGTGGTTTATGAGAGAAAAGCCATCTATACCATACCAACTGATTGGGTTCTAAATATAGAGATGCAATACATACCTTTTGTGAGGGTTGCACATCTTGAAGATTAAAATATTGCTCCATCTGTAGCATCCATATTACCGGATCCTTGCCATCAAACTTCCTCGTATCTATCTTTTGAAGGTGGTGGTTCTTAAGCCCCACATTGGAGTTTCTAAAATTGTAATTCATATTCCTTTTCTCCTCATCATGATTTTCATGGATTACCTTGTCACCACCTGGAAGCCTTTCTTGCAACAACTTTTCCAATCCTTCCATCTTGATATTCATCATTGCTTCCATGTCTGCTTTTAAACCATCCATGTCGCCTTTCAAGCCATCCATGTCACCTTTTAAGCCATCCATGTTGCCTTTTAAGCCATCCATGTCCCCTTTTAATCCATCCATGCCATCTTTGGTTACTCTTTGCGAGAGCGAAATTTGTTGCACTTGGTCCCATAATTTTGATATATCATGCTACAATTCTTCATCTTCATGCATCATAGTAGAGTTTTATGAGGGCTTAATGGGTGTAGAATTTTTTTTTTTTGGAGGCATTTTAGAACCAAACACTGATATATGTGCTTCAGTATGCCATTTGAATCACTTCAAACTGATTTTTCAAACAAAATTTATGCAAAAATTAAAAAATACACACCTTTTTCTTGCTTTTTAGGAGCTCTATATTCAAAATGTTGTATCTCTATAATTTCGGATTTACAAGGTCTTACATTTGGCTCTGCAGTAACCCTATGAATCTTCTTTCCAATGCCATAAGTTGGACCAATATTGGATGGTTCAATATAGAGTTATGAAAAATCTCCCACGGTGACGTGATTATGGACTGATTCAGTAGAGCGAAGTTGTACGGGATGCCACATGTTACTATTTCAACCTTCGGCCCTAAAATTTATACCAGAAAAAACTATAGTCCATGCATTTTCAACCACTTTTTACAGAATTCAAATCCGATGTTTGAAACGAAATTTATGATGATTTTCCCTAGGTCACCTGTTTGAGAAGTAATTCTGGAGCCTACATAAACCCTAAATTATTTAGACCATATATAATAAAATATAGCCAAACAGGATCTGAAATTAAGGCATAAAGTTCATGAATATTTTAGATACACGTCGTCACAATTTCATCTTCTGAAACTTCGTAGAAAAAAAGTTATAGTGAAAATTCCATGATGACCTGTTTGAAGCAGCGAAGCCCTATAATCCAAAACTCTGATACCAAATGCTATGCAACCAGCGCACAAAAAGATAGATCAACTACTTAAAAAGTATCCTCTTTGAGGGGGAGACCTCCTTTACATTACATAAATGGAAACTTTTTGGATGATATAAATTACAAGGCCTCCTTTGTATATATAAGAGTCTAAGGGGTCATAATATAATCAGGCATACATAACAATAATAATGTAAGGGTGCAACAATAACAATAGTGGGATTCTATGGGGCACCACAATAAAAAAATGGGGGCTACATGGGCACATTAATAACAATAAGGGGGCTACACTGACAATAACCATAAGAGGGCTACACTAGTATTATAGGGACCTAACATATGGAGAACCACACCTCCTTGCATCGGGTACCCTTCTCCTCAGAGGCACCATCAAAAAATGCCCACGGAAAAGACCTATCAGGATCTTCTTCAACTATATGTCTTAGAGTAATAAATTTTTGGAGCTGTAGAAAATGATACAGAATTGTAAGTCCTTTTGTAGCCACTCTATCTGAAGAAGAAAGTTTATTCTAGAAAATCTCTTTGTTTCGGGCCAACGATATACCCCAACATCAAATGAGTGGTAAGGATTTATATAAATGGGTCGCATCTAAAATATGCTAGTACCTCTATGCATTCTACATAGTATAACCCTGCCATCTACAAGTCAGGTCCCACACCAATAGACAGGTTTCCCAGACAAGGGCAATCAAAGGGCACTCAATAAATAGGTGAACCACAAATTGTGTATTCATCTTGTAAAGGTAGCACCATCGAGGCCCTATTTTTTCACACTTTCGCGTATTGTCCCATGTTGGAAGTTTATTTTCAAGCATACACCACATAAAAATCCTAGCTTTTTCTAGGCACATAGAACACCACATCGATTTCCACCACCACTTCATATTTAAGTTTAAATGAGCAATGTTAAGTTGAATGTATCACAAATTCGGTGTGTAGCTCCCATATGGAAAAAAGGACTAGACCAACTCATCCTGTCTATCAAGAATATGAATACGAACCTTAGTTACTGCAACCATTGGTCCTAAAAAGTTTCATCTAGCTCAATCTCACCTCTCGATTTCCAACCCTGCATCCAAATGAAGGTGCAAAGCAAATTATTCGAATGTGAAAGTCTAGAAGTGCCCCTATCACAAAGGAAATCAATCAGGGGTTGGGGTAACAAATGTTAGATATGACTCTTAGGTCATTGGTTGACTCCAATTCTTAGCTTATGGCCATTCCCAACCCTCCAAGTCAGAACTGACCCAATCAACTAAAAAGAATTGAGAACTGCTTGCCAAATAATAGAAATATTAGCATGATTTTATCTTGTATTCTTACTCATTCCACAATCGAGGTGGGGGCCATGTACCTATTGGTAACCGCAAAGGTCCAAATAATTTCTAATGAGAGAAGCCTCCATCCACATTTATCTGCCAGAGCTTTTGTAAAGAGATAAATATTTTGTATTTTCCATCCTCCAAGGAGTGTTGGAACAACAATTTTCTCCCACTTCACCCAAGGGAGAACAAAACGATCGTACATCCTAACCCGCAGAAACTTGGAACATATTCGATGAGTTTTTTCCATAATAACTTTTGGAATCTAAGCCATAGACATCCAATAAACCAAAATGTGTAGAGATTTGATAGAAATTGCTTCTACTCAAGATTTCAAACTGAAAACAGGAGACACGATTCTACTCTACTAATCTATGGAATGTAAATCACAATTTAGAACAACATGCGACAAGCAAAACCACAAATACATTGTGATTTCTAGGGGAACCCTACTTGGAAAAACCCCTCAAGCCTCTCTGCATTAATGAGTTGAATAGAGAAACTATTACAATTGCATGCTCCAGTTCTGAGAACCACCTGCAAAAGAATAATTGCTCTCACTGCTGAATGAGAGCCTTTATCCAACACTTAACCAAATTATGCCTCATCCAACCTCTTATTTCCTTGCACAAATCTAAGAAAATTTGAGCTCCTAAACAATAGGGATGTCCCTATTTCCGTGTGCAATTACCAAGGAAATGATCTCCTGACTCATGTAACAATTGTACACTTAACTAATATATAACTCATGTTACACTGGCCTTAAATCCTCCACCTCAACTGAGAATTTGAATTCCATTCATGCATAGGATATTTTGGGTTGATTGATCAATCAATCGACATGTCTTTGAGTTATATTGTTGTCCCATTGCACCACTGGCCTTCAATTGACTCTATCAATAGTTAGAGGTCAGTTAACTGAAAATAACTGAATTAGATTGCTAAAATTTAGCAATCACACATGTATGATTGAACTCCAAGCCCACTAACTCGTATTTACTGAGCCAACTAAGTGACAAGAGCCATGTCACACTATTTAACTTCCTCCAAGTTGTCCTGTTGATGTTGAAATTCGATTTACTCAATTTGACTAAGGCTAAAGTCAAATTGAGCCTTTCTTGCTACGCTTTTTAACACTCCCTCTTAACAAGAAAGGGATTTTTCACCACCCCTATGTTGCACCTGTGGAATTCAAATTTAGCTCTTGACAATTCCTTTGTCAAGATGTCAGCGTCTTACTCGTCAGTTGGAATGTATTGTAGAAATATAATTATACTCTGCATACTATCTCGCAAATGATGATATCAGATATCAATGTGCTTGGACCTATCATGAAATACCATATTCTCAGAGAGCTTAATGCAACTTTGATTATCAAAATATATAGTTGTTAGATCCATCTCCTGACTGAAAAGACCCACAAGTATTGTCGTTATCCATAGGGCCTTACATGTTGCTTGACTTTCAACCATGTATTCAGCCTTTGCTGAGCTAAGTGCCACAGATTTCTGCTTCCTCATGTACCAAGAAATAGTTGTGGACCCAACACTAAAGATAACACCTGAAGTATTTTTCGTATCTGATGGACTCCCTGCCCAATCTGCATTGGTGAAGACTTGGAGCTTCACTCCCTCTGTCCTCCTATACCATAGTCCATACTCGATAGTGCCTATGAGATACCATAACACATGCTTTGTTGCCTTCCAATACAACTTGGTAGACCTCACCATAGCTGGAGAAGCTGGTTTACTGCATAACACATTGAGTCTTGTGTTCACAGGATACATCAAAGACTCCACAGCTGCTTGTAAATGGTAGCATCAACCTCTTCACCTGAAGTGGTATTCTCCTTCCTCCATTTTGTGCTAGAGGTGTGTCCATGGGCTTACAATTCTCCATGTGAAATCTCTGAAGTTTTTTAGAGGCATACTTCCCCTGAGACACAAACAATTCACCATCACCTTGCCATACTTCCAACCCAAGGAATTAATGCATTAAGACCATGTCTTTCATCTCAAATTTCCTTGCAAGATCCTCTTTGCAATAGAAGATCAATTGCTCATCACCCGTCAATATTAAATCATCAATATACATAAAAAGAATAAGCAACTTACCATCTACCAAAATGTGATAGAGGTTTGCATCTACTTCAATTTTGGTGAATCCTAATCCACTGAGATAATTGTCGATCCGAGTGTACCATGCTCGAGGTGCATGTTTGAGGCCATACAATGCTTTCCCGAGTCCACACACATGTGACTCTCAATCATATGTCTCAAATCCATTTGGATGCTATATGTAATTTTCCTCCTCAACAACATCATTGAGAAAGGTGATCTTCACATCCATATGATGGATTTTCCACCCCATCTACGCAACCAATGCTAGAATAGATCTAATTGAGGAATATCTTGCAACTAGTGCAAAATTTTCCTCATAGTCCACTCCCTCTACCTGAGAGAATCATTTGGCCACAAATCTGCCTTTGTACTTCTCTATGCTCCCATAAACTCTTTGTTTCACTTTGTAGATCCATCTGGAACCAGCCATTGATTTCCCTTCTGGTCTCGAAACCACCTCCCATACAATATTCTTCGTGATATATTCATATTCTTCTACCATGGCATCAACCCAAATAGGTTGAGAAATTGCTTCCTAAAATAAGGAAGGATCTAACTCAATGAGCTATATCATGAGAGCCATGTAACTAGTGTACCTCTCAGGTGACCTCCTCTGCATGTGTACTGATGCAAGGGATCCCACATTCTCCTTAGCATCCTCAACAATCTATCAACTTCTCTGGTTCTCTTTCTCCCCTCTCTAGAAGATTCTGGTTGAGTGGGTTCCTCCACTCTGCCTCTTGTCTGCTCCGTTGCATGTGGCTTCTCCACAACCTCCTGAAGCTCATCCTAAGGCTCCTCCTTTGGAGCTAGAAGCTCCTGCTCCGGTGGGATACTCAACTCTCGTTCCAAAGAGCATCTCATAGCATTGTCCTCATTTGTCTCTCCTTACAATTGTCATCCTTAGTGAAGGTAAATACACCTAGTAATTGTGTGGAGTTTCTATGTATCCTACAAAAACCCCCAACTCTGTTGTAGGCTCAAGTTTCTTCCTCAAATCCCTGGAGACATGACAATAAACTGAAGATCCAATTTTTTTTTAAATGAGACACATAAGGATTTCTCCCAAAGAAAGCTTCCTCTGGTGTGATCATACCAAGTATTCTATGAGGACTCTGGTTCTGCAAGTAGACTGCGGTGTTGTATGCTTCTTCCCATAGATGTAATGGAAATCCCTGATCATGAAACATGACCCTTGTTTCTCCCACTATGCTTCTATTATTCCTTTCAGCTACCCCATTATGTTGTGGGTTATGGGGTTCTATCAATTCTCTTTGAATACCTTATTTGGCACAATAGTCCTTGAATACATTCAAAACAAATTCACCTCCATTATCGCTCTTGAGAGTCTTCACCTTGTTCCTAGTCTCCTTGTCAATAAATGCTTTGAATTCAACGAATTTTGAGAAAACTTCATCCTTCTTTCGCATGAACACGATCCAACATTTTCTAGAGAAATCATCAATAAAAATAACATAGTACTTATGTTTTGTTGCGGAGGTTGTACAAAGGGGTCCACAAACATCAGAGTGGACTCGCTCCAAGATTGCATTTGCTCTAGTATCTTTTCCATGGAATGCGTATTTGACATATTTCCCCAATGTGCAACCCTTGCAAGCATCTTGTTGGTCAAGGGGAGCCTTTAGGGAGACCGATGGTAATTTGTTGCATGATTTTTAAGGCACCATAGTGTAGATGACTCAAAGTTCTCCAACATCTCGACTCTGCACCTTTTTAGTCTTGCTGCTCATTGCAATGTAATCTCCCACCTTAATTTTGTATGGGTTCTTCACTCGAACTTGAACTAATTCACTTTCCCGGTAGTTATGTGTCTCAAAAAGGATTTCCCTTTACTAAAAATAAAATCACAGCCTCTATCCTCCAATACTGCTACAAATATTAGGTTCTTCTTCAACCTAGGTATACACATAACATCTTTGAGGCGAAGAGGATAGGATTTCTCCCTCTCAAAGGTGATAATATCAATTCCTGTAGCATTGTACCTCCCGTCATATCCCATTTCAATATGCATATGAAGATTCTTCTCCTCCAGGCAACTGAAAAACTCCTTGCACCCTGTCACATGGAACAAGGCACAAAATAAAGGTACCACACACTCCCCATAACACTGATGGCCATGCATGTTATCAGGGTGATGTCTAATTCAAATTATGAAGCCAATGCCTCATCTCCTTCTCCTCCTGAAGGCTTCTTGTTAGACTTCTTGTGTCGACATTTTGTTGCATAGTGCCCGTATTCGTGGTAGTTAAAATAGTTTATCCTTCTCAAGTATTTCCTCTTGCCATTATTTGGGCTGGAATCAGGTTTTCTTTGGGTGTTCTTTCCTTTTCCCTTCTTCCCCTTCCCAACCAAGGCAAAATTATCTTCATCCTCTGCTTTGGATGATGTTCCATATCTGGTATTTCTCTTGAACTCTTCTTGAACCAAATCGAACCAAAATCTTTCCCAAGTCAATAATTTTCCCCTTCCATTCACAAATTCCTGGTAGTTGTATTAGGATTTTGTAAGGCCTAGAAGAGCTAGGCTCGCCAAATCATCTTCTGCTACATTCACCCCAACCCCTCCAAGCTATCACAAACTTGAGTAAATCTAGAGAGATATTGTGGTATGGTATCATTCGTTTGCATCCTAATGTTTTGAAAATTTTCTTTCGGGGCCAATTTTTTATCGTCACTACTATTTTCGAATAGCTTAGTCAGTGTATTCCACATAACATGTTTCCATGAATATTTGAGACCACATGGTCCCTCACACCTTCTAGAAGAATTCTCCTGGCCTTTGCAACATCCTTCTTCCCTTGGTCTAATTGTTGTGCATTTGATTGTTGGGGTTTTGCAATGTTAATTTTAACATATTCGAACACACCATTATCATCAAGCACTACTTCCATTTGATTCTTCTAGGCTATGAAATTCTAGCTACCTTCAGGGCATGCTCCAATCTCAGCCCGTTGAAAGACATTCTCCCAATCCTAAAGAAAAACTATTGCACTGAAGTTGCAACTTCAAAATTCCCGAGGAACGAATTCGAAATACCAGTTCTAGTGTGATTTCGGGGCTCTAATAACATGTAGAAATTTGATAGAAATAACAATTGCTCAAGATTTCAAACTGAAAAAAAGAGAGACACAATTCTACTCTACTGATCTACGGAATGGAAATAATAATTTAGAACAACATGCATAGACATGCAACAAGAAAAACCACAAATACACAATGATTTCTAGGGGAACCCAACTAGGGAAAACCACTCAAGCCTCTTTACATTAATCAGTTGAATAGAGAAACTATTATAATTGCATGCTCCAACTCTAAGCACCACCTACAAAAGAATATATGTTCTCACTTCCGAATGAAAGACTCTAGCCATTACTTAGCCAAATTTTGGCTCATCCAACCTCCTGTTTCCTTACGCAAATCTGAGCAAATTCGAGCTCCTGAACAATAGGGAAGTCCCTATTTCCTTGCGCAATTCCCAAGGAATTAATCTCCTTACTCATGCAACAACAATACACTCAACTAGTATACAACTCGTGTTACACTAGCCTTAACTCCTACACCTCAGTTGAGCAATCTGAATTCCATGCACAAATAGCTTATTTTGGGCCGATTGATGAGTTAATTGACAAATCTCTAAGTTAGATTGTTGTCCCACTCCACAACTGACCTTCAACTGACTCTATCAAAAGTTAGAGGTCCGTTAATTGAATGCAACTGAAAAGAAGCAAACTAGATTGCTAAAATTTAGCAATAACACATGCAAGACTAAACTCCAAGCCCACTAACTCGAATTTACTCAACTAACTAAGTGACACGAGCCATGTCACAATAGGTAACTGCCTCCAAGCTGTCCTGCTGATGTGGAAATTCGATTTAATCAATTTGACTAAGGCTAAAGTCAAATTGAGCTTTTATTGCTACATTTTTTTAATAGAATGGCCTCCAAAACTAGTTTAACAAGGACAAGTCTGCCATCCCTAGAAATGCATCGGAATTTCCATCTTTTTAGCCTTTTCTCTAATTTAGCAATCAACTAAAGTCAATACTCTCTAGTGTAACAATTTGGTTTCAAATGGAAACCTATGTATTTTAAACCAAAATCTAGAAGTTTTATTTCATAGGGGAACAATCTTTTGAAATGAGTAGTTTCTTGTTCCTCTAAATTTTGGATCAGGGTAATGGATTTCCCTTCATTGATGATCTTACCTAAAGCCTTTCAAAAAAGGGAGAGAATTTCAGCAATCTTTTCCACATCATGTTGCATACCACTATAGAAAATAATAATATCATCCACAGAGAGGAGGTGGGTGAGGATCAGGTCCTAGAATGCAAACACACCTTTAATCTCTCCTCTTTGTTTAGCTTCGCTCAACATTATAATCAGATACTCAGTCACTAGGAGAAATATTAGTGGAGAGAGAGGGAAACCCTTCCTCAACCCCCTCTAAGCATGGAAGAAAGGAGAGGGCAATCCACTTATCAAAACCACAAAGGAAACTTGAAGGTGATAACCCATTATCCAAGAGATGAAGACATACGTGAACCCTAAGAGTGTTAAAAGAAGGCGAATGAATAACCAACTGACTCGATCATAGGCCTTTATACAAATATATGTTCAACACTGGTCCATTGAATATGTGCATTTTAACATTGTGCATCCCTTCTTAAGTAACCCCAATAGCTTTCATGGATTTGTCTCCCTTCCAGAAAACCAAATTGCTCCTTCGAAATAGCCCTTGACAGGATGGGTTTGATCCTTCTAGCAACGAATTTAACAATCACTTTATAAACAATATTCCAAAAAGAAATTGGGGGCAAATCATCAAAATGTTAGGGATGATTGACCTTGGAAATGAGAGCAATAAAAATTGAATTGAAAGATGGAATAATTATGCCAAATCTCCTAGACTCCACTCTTAATCAATATTTCCCCAAAATGTCAAAAATACCTAGAAACATTTCCACTGCCCAACCATCTAGGCTTAGTTTTTTTATTCTTTTAGAATCTATGGAGGACCGCAAATAGTTCTTCTTCTGTAACATCCTCCATGAGAGAAAGATTGTCTTATTTGTTTATGAAAATTGGGAAGAAATGAGAAAATCTTATAACTTTTGCAATTGAAGCCCCCTCGAATTCCTTAAGAGAGTCTGAAAGTGATTTCTTCCTAAATTAGCCAAACCTTCAAAGTTAGATGTCTCCCTACCCTCCACATTATGAATGCTCAATATGGTATTGCATAATTTACGACCTTTTGCAAAATATTCCAAGAACAAAGTGTTTTCGGCACCAAAACTAAGCTAAATTGCCTAATTTTTAGTCTCCATAGTTCTTCCTTACCTGTTAAAAGAAATTTATTTTTTGACTCCAAATTGAACATTAAATTCCGAGACTCGAAATGTTGATAGGTTGTTGTCATTGATGTTAAACAAAGTACCACCAGGTGTTGCCCCGCCTTTTTGTCAATCAAAATGACATGGTAATCCATGGAATCTCTGGTTAAGATTATTCTAAATAGATTCTTCTCGCCAAGATGCTTCTGGTGGTATGCGACATGCCACGTAGTTCTTCATAGTTTGAGAGATTTTTAAGGTTGAAGCTGGGGACCCCAATTAGAGGGCTAAAACCCCATGGGGTAGTGACATGGCAATTTGTCATTGGCTATTAATTTCTAGACATCTAGTTTAAGGACTTCACACCATGTTTCATGGAGATAATCACTTTAAGTATGGGCATCCCATTGGATTTTGCAACCTTAAGAAATATCCCTCACTAATTGAAAAAAGGGGGAAACCCATATTTGTCTATCAAAAGGGACAATGACCCTCCTTCCTTAGACTATAAGGCATACATTATTTGAATTTTAAAATTTCCAACTCTTTTAATGCTTAATTTGTTGAAACCCCTACCGAACTTCCAACATTCATCATCTGAGCCGAATACAAGTGAACCTTACCTTGCATATTGGTCATGCACTTTCAACGAATGATCTGGGGTTAATACTTTTGAATTTATCTCAGTCATCCTTAAGAATATAACGCAGACATCTTCAGGAAGGGTTAGGTTTTAATTTTCCTTTTGGTTTTTTTGTGATTAGCTTGGGTATGTTTTCAATTATAGGTACATGACTATCTTGAAAACTCTCGACCCTCATTGGGGCATTTATTCAGGTCATGAGACAAATCATATAATTATTTTGTGAACAAAATTAGGATAGCGAAGGTTTTTATTTCAAGATATATCGACCTTGAAAGATTATATAATCTAGAACAATGAGATTCAATCCAAGGATTTGTCAAAATTTTGATGTTGTCTAACACACACAATATTGCGATTAGGTCGATCTTATTATGCTTTAGTTGGGTTATTTTGCACCTGAAATCATCTTAATAAAATATGCCTTCCAAATTTGTGACGATTTGAGAAATGGTCATGAATGCCTTTTGATTGTAGCTCTTGGTCCTTCTAGGCCATCTGAATTCAAACAATAACATTATAAGATCAATCTCCAAAGGTTGCAGCCTATTATGAAGTTTCTACTCCTATGACAACCCTAGATAACATATAATGCTAGAAGCAAGTGGAAGTCTTAGTCACTGTCTTAACTAAAATACCAAACTTTGTGGCAGTTTTTACTTGACTATCTTCTGAGGCGTCGATTTGCAGCCTGTGTACTATGTCAAGCATTTGAAGACTTCAACTAGATTGCAGTGGTTCTTCTCTGTATGTTGAGTACAATACATATACATATACAAAAATTGAACCCGACATCAATTGAATAAAGGACCTTCTCATGATCATCCTAAGGCATTTTTATATAAACTATAATTAAAGTTTAGTTTTCATCAGATCAACAAGTCCTCTTTTGAAGGAGTATTTCAGTATCAAACATTTACTACAATGAAAGGACAAAGTCATAATAAAAAAGTGTGGCAGTGAAGGCATCAAAGGGTCATCATCAAAGGTAGAGAAATCTTTACAGTTGCAAAGGCACTCAGTAGGGAAAAACATATTCATCATTGAAGGAAGAGAAAATACATTAGTTTCATCATCAACATAGGTCATTGTATAAGTTGTTGTACATTGTTCAAGTCTTGCAATTTTTTTTAAAGGAATTGTACTATTGTACAAGTCATTTGGTTTGGTACAAGGGTTTGGGCAAGGGTTTGTTGGTTTAAGAATTGTTGAGTCTAGAGTTTTTTGTTTAGTCAAATAAAATAATTATATATCGTTGTAAGTGGATCATTGTCCCTAGTACGGATTCCACAATTTTTCTATTTATTTTTTGTCTTTTAGGGTGGTGGGGTGGAGCTAGGGAAATTTGGTGCTTTCTAGGGTGTTGATGCATCCATTCAGTGGATTGCTAATAAAATCTAGGGCGTTGGGGCGTCCTTCCAGTGGGTGCTGGAGAAGAATTATTTTCTAGAGTTATAGGGAGTTGTAGCTTTCTTTTCAGTTGGGGTTGAATATTAAAAGAAATTATTAGAAAAGTGTTCGGTGGTTTTTGACCTGGAGGGGGTTTTATAGCTAAAAATATTTGTGTTCATTGTGTATTATTTATTTACTATTTTAAATACTGCTGAAGAATAACTAATGCTCTGAAAATATTAATAAGTTACTAATTGCTAAGAAATATCGATTCACCCTCCTCTTAGTATTTCGTAAAAATGGTATAAGAGTGGGTTCCTTCAATAACAATTTAGCAACTGGAAGGAAATCATGGAGTGGCATAAGCCAATAATCCCTGTACTAAATGGAACCAACTATGCATCTAGGTTGCAAGATGTAGTCATATCTTCAAGCACAAAGATTTGATGTTTGGAATGTTGTATTGACCAAATACACAGAGCCATCAACTCGTCCCTCAGATAATGATGGACAAAGGCTTTACAAAAGCCAAGCTAAAGAAAAAAAATTGCTCCAGACTGTTGTGACAGATTTTGTATATGTGAAAATAATGCACTGCAAATTAGAAAAAGAAAATTGAGACAGGCTTCAAAATACATATGAAGGAGACAAGAAGGTAAAGGAGGCCAAGCTCCAAACCCATGAGGACAATTTGAGCAGCTGAGAATGAATGAAGAAGAGAAAATTTCAGCATTTTTCCTTTGTGTTGATTAAATAGTAAATGCTTTAGAAGAATTGGGAGAACCTATGGATAAAAAAGTAGTCATTCGAAAAGTTATAATATCTCTTCCAGAAAGTTTCGATGCTAAATTCTTTATGTTAGAGGAAAGGGAAGATTTGGAAAAACTCACCATGGACTAGTTGCATGGAATACTAACAACATATGAAATGAGGAAAGAATCAAATGGTCCATCTAATCGAGAAGCAACATTCACAACATCCAAGAAGGCCGAGAAAAACAAACAAGAATCAAGACCAAGCTCTAGTTGCTGTGAAGAAGAAGAAGAATACTTAGATGAAGAAATAACTAACTTTGTGAGAAAGCTAAAAAAAGGAACAGGTAAGTTCAAAGATAAACTTCCATTTATGTGTTTTGATTGTGGTGATATTGGTCACTTTGTAGCTAAATGTCCTCATAAAGGAAAGAAGGCTCAAAGAAGATTCAACAAGTAAGGCAAGAAGAAAGGATTTAAGAAAAGCTTTTTCTCTAAAGAAGATAGCTCCTCATCTGAAGAAGGAAGTGATAGTGAGGAAGAAAATAACACAAGAAGAGTGTTATTCATGGTTAAGGACAATAGGAAAAAGTTCTCGAAGAAGAAGAAGAAGATAAGATGGATGAAATCACATTTCAAAACAAGATGATTTGATTTGTAAAAGATCTTAAGGATGAAAGAGGAAACATCAATTTTTTGAAGATGAACTGAAAATAACAAAAGAACATGTCAAGAGCCTCTATGAGAAGAATCGAGAATAAAAGGAAATCATTATAAGCTTTAAAGCTCAATTGTAAGAAGCTAGAAAATATGAAGAATCTCTTAGAAGAGAACTTTAAGAAAGCAATAAGGCAAGGGAAGAGTTAGAATCAGAAATAGTCTATATACGGAAGGAAGCAGAGAAAAGTGGTAGCGTTCAACAAAACTTTACAAACAACTCTAGAGCATTAGATGAGATTCTCAACAATCAAAGGACATATAGTAACAAGACTAGTCTAGGTTACAGAGAAAGATTCGAAAAGGGTTCAAGCTCCTTCATGACAAAAAAAAATAAATGGACAGAAAGCTTATGCTGATACTGCTAAAATATCTATCAAGCAAGGAAGCTTCCCAACATAAGCAAAAGTTAAAGATATACAAAATCAACAAGAAGGACCTTGGATAATGACTCCACAAAGAAGGTTTCCTCCTCTCAGGTATCAACCCATCTTTCCTAGTTTTTGTTATTCGTGTGGAAATTTTGGACATTAAGTTGTAAATTGTCAAGCTTATGATTGGAACAAAAGCAACCTTTGAATACCATTTAGGAATGGTTATACCAAAAGTTCGTGATCCAGGTGGCTCCTGACACAGTCAGAAGTCCCAGAGGACTTAGAAAGGGGCAAGATTCAAAGTGGTTAGATTGCTCCCAAACCAACACCAGATCGAAGTGCTCGTCGCCCTGATTCCAATAGTGTGAATGACACTCAAATCCAAGCTCGTATGAGGGAGAAAGAGAAATTCAAAGTTTTGGTCAAAGTTGGGCAATGGGCCAGATTTAAGTCTCCAACAAATTCAACGTCAACCGACGTGGGAACCTAGCTCCCGAAAGCGGGTGAATTTGTTGGATACTTAATTTGTCTAATATCCCTTATATTAGACAAAATCGAAAAATAACCCTATATTATAAACTCGAAAAATATATATGAATAAGGGTGGCGGGCCACCACCCCTGCCTTCCCCATTGATTGCATATATTATAAAACCGATTTTTAAATTAAAATGGTCGACACCCATCAGCCCCCAACCAACACACCAAAAAAATATTGTATTAACGTATGGGGTGGGCGAGCCACCTCCGGTGGACCCGACCCACACCCCAACCACTATGTTTAATACAACGCATTATGGAGCTAGCAAGGATTGAACTCGCCTGGCCCATGTGGGCCGGCCCCCACTGGGCGGCCCCATATGGCACCACGTCGTAACCAACCCATTTAAAGTCAACAAAATGTAACATTCAATGGTTAGCAAAAATAAACCACACAAAATTAATTCAAACGGTTGCAAAGAATGCACTCATGTATGTAATGGTTACCAACCACAAAACAAACCGCGCCCCTTTTTATAATAATAATAATAAATGTGTGTAATTTTGGTGGAGGCGAGTTTGGAACCCCCAACCTCCCTCCTATTCGCCTCTGCCTTCTAGCCTTCTCCACTACCAATGAGCCACAGGCTCAGTGGTTGTTTTATCCGCCCACGAAGTTTATAAAAACCCACATTTCTTCAGTGCGAGGAGGCCAAGGAGAGCACAAAAATCGAGATAGTATTTTTTTTGCAGGTGGAACCATGATTGAGCCCAATTTTCAGGAGGGCAAAATTTTTCCAGTGTCCAAATTGGACAAACTTTATGTCTATCCTACACCTCTTAGCGGCACGAACTTGGTGGTGCAGACAAAATTTTGATCTGAGCAGCAGATATTCAGATGATCCGGAAGAGGGAATCTTGAGGAATATAGGGGGAATCTAAAAGATTCTTGTAGCCCCAGATTTTCACTTTGTCAGAATTCAGAAATTTGACAGTCGATTTTACACTATTCGATGCCACGAATCTGATGGTGCAATCAGATTTTCCATTTGATCATTCCATTTTTCGGCCACTTTTCAAAGTGGAGTATAGGTGTCAGCACTCAGTGTGCGAGCAATCATTTCCATGATATTCAACGCCGCGAGTTTGATGGTACAACTAGATCCAGCAGTTTATCATCCTCTTCTTCAGATAACTCCTTGATGTGAGGTATACGCAATGTGATCAAGTACTTCTTTGTCTCTTTGCTTGAGATGCATGGTGATGTATAGATCCCTGTTTGATGTTTGATGTGGGATCTTGTTTTTGTTCTTGATGTGAGATGTACTTATTGTCATGTTTTGATTGAGATCCCTTTGTCGTCATGTTGATGGGATACTCATGTGTCGCCATGTATGTTTGAATTGAGATTCCTTTGATGCCATGATGGCGGGATGCTCATTATTAACATACGTGAAATCATGTCATGCTGATAGGAGTCCTTTTTGAATGAGAGCTCTTGCAGCGGAACATCTCTTGGAGCCACCGTGAGGGAATATTCCCTGTATGATAGAGAAAACACATGCATGTACATCATCACCCTTTCCAACACTTAATGCAACGGCCTACACCATCTTGACACCAGGCCCTAGAGACGTAGTCCCTCCTAGACAAACTCCGTTATCAATGTCTTGTGTTTTATGTTGATGATTCTTGTCATGTTCCCTATTCTTTACAACATGCATATATATTCCTTTATGCTCTTTTAAATGCAATTCTAATCACATCACGGAAGCAAAAGATGTTGGTTAAATCCAGGAGTTGAGTCAACTCGGATCAGTTCGCAAGAGAATCACAGGGAAAATTATAACAAGTTTGATTACTTAAGCAATGAAGTAGAATGATAAATGCAACAACTTTGTAAATTTGGCTAAAGATTGCAAGTTAACTTCTCCCCCAAGGGAATCACAACAAAATCAGAATGATCAAGTCTAGAAAAAGAAAATTGAAAGATGTGCTCTTGCTCTAAAGGCTCAAAGCAAAAATAATGTATGGTACATTGATAGTGGTTGTTCAACGCATATGATTGGAGACAAGAATTAATTTATATCTTTGAAAGAAAGAAAACATGGAAAAATGTCTTTTGAAAATGAGGGATATGAAACTATTATAGAAATAGGTACAATCAAGCTTGGAAGTAAGGATGCTACAGCTCAAGGTGTGCTTCTTATTGAAAATATGAATCACATTCTATTGAGCATAAGTTAATTGTGTGATTGAGGACATATGATGCTTTTTTACTTAAAGAAATGTGAAATAAGAAGAGAGAAATCTAGCCAACTTGTGGCTACTACAACTAGGACTCCAAATGAAATATACACTTTGGATGAGAATGTTATAGGGTGTTTTATGGAAAAATAAGACAAAAGTTGGCTCTGGCATAGACAGATGGGATACATAAATTTCGACAACCTTGTCAAAATCAGTAAAAAGTAAGTTGTGAGTGAGATGTTTCTAATTTAAAAACCAACCAATGCCATATGTGAACATTGCAAGCATGGAAAACAAACAAGAGTTGAATTCAATATGAAAGACATTCCACATCAAAACCATTAGAATTGATACCAACTAATCTATGTGAACCAATGCAGACAAAATGACTGGATGGTGAGTAGTACTTCATGCTAATTATTGAAAATTATACCAGGATGACTGTAACATCCCAGGGTTAAGTTTTCATGTAAATAAATCAAACCAAGGTCATGGGAAATGTATTCCAAGTCGAATGAAGGGAAAAAAATTACAATGGGATCCACTTATAGTTAATCATTTATTTACTGGCTATGGAAATTGGCATTGGCATTGGAAAGAGGCAAAAGGTAATAAATTGAAATTATTTATTATAAGCTAGCATGGAAATGTTGCAATTTTTAAGATAAATAAAAGAAAATGAAAGAAATTCCACTTCAACAGGTAGGGAAGAGGAAGAGACATGAAAATGATAAAATAGTAAAATAATATGCATGAAAGGGAAAATAGTAAAATAATATGCATGAAAGGGAAAATGAAGGACAAAGAAAAAGAAAATGGAGAGACATCATTCTAGCATTCTCTTTTTGAGGGAAATAGCAAGGAAGACAAGCAACACACAAGCAAGAGACAAACAAAGAAAGCAAGGAGCACAAGAGGAATTTGAGTGGTATCCAAGAAGAGGGATTGAACAACATATAGAAAAGGGAAGAAAAGAATAGAGAAAAGAGCAGCAAGAACGAGGATATTTGTAGGTAACAATGTGCATATATGATTTATCATGGTCATATTTGAATGCATGGTTCATGCATTGGATTATTGGTCATTTTCTGTCATTGGCATGGAGATTTTCCTGGATTTACAGTGATGTACAACCTTGCCTATGCCATTTCTTGGATATCCATGATGTAGTGGGTTCCCTGTTTGGTTAAGCTTTGGATTGTCGGTAGATTTTGGATCCTGGTTGAGGTGGTCTCAAGAAAATCCCAAGGGTTGAGGGTGGAGATGGTTTTCTTTGGGAAGCTCTTGACAGGTGGGTGGAGACAGGAAAATTCCTCTAGGTATGGTGAAGAAATTCTGAGGCATCCAAGCTTGTATTGGTTTTGGTGATTTTTGGACCCGGTATTGGGTGAAATCATTGTGGTATGAGGGTGGAGGTGGTTTCCTCTAGATTCCATGTTTTGGTTTACCCCATGTGATCCCAAATTCATGCTTGAGTATGGCACGAGGGTGATTGGTTGAAAGAAAGATTTGGTTCAACCCAAACTATGGTTGGGTGGTACGTTGAAGTCCCTCTCTTGGTTGAAATTATGCATATGTTATGTCTTGGTTGGTTTAATGTGTGATTTTATGACTGTTTTGTCATGGTAGTATTTTGGTTAAATGTTGGTTACATGCACTGTATATTTCTTATGATGTGATGTGCTCTTGTTATTGATCGTTTTCATGGTTAGACAAGCTATTGAATAGTTATATAAATGCATGAACTAATAAGTATTTGTTGTAGCTAGCTTGAGGTGGCAGTAAGCCTTCTTGATGAACATTTTATGAAACTAATGAAACAATGAACAACCATGCATTCATGACCCACATGTAGCATGTTCCCCAAATTTTTGTATACATGATTCATATCTGTTTGGCAAGATCTAAGCTTAAGAATAGAAGATGCATAAATGTAATTATCATTGGCAGAGTTCTGGAAAGTTCCGGATAGATCTAGGCAGTTGGCCTATAGGCTATCCCTAAAAATCTGGAACAGGGTTCGTGTCCGCACATTCAATTCAAGGAATTTTCGGTCATAACCGCACTAAAGGAAGGTCATCCGTGGGGCTAGATCCCTTTGGCCGTACTGGCAGGCTTGCATGTGTGTGACTGAGTAGTAAAGTTAGGTTTAAGAGTGGCATATGCTCAGGGAAAGTGATCACCAAGGAAATATTGACCGATGTCAGTATGATCATATGTCCCTGAGTGTTGTAGTAAGTTTTGTACAAGTTGACAGGTGAGGCCCCATTTACATAACTAAGTCTTGGAAGTTGGGTCATGCATAGTAACTCTCAGCTCATGTTTACCCTGGTGAACTTGTAAAAGTGGGTAAATGTGGGGTGGGGCATTACATAGTGGTATCAAAGTAGGTTCACAACACTGGAGCTTAGGGTAAATGTAGATGGTTTGTGCGTATAGATCTGCATATGTCTATATGTTATCATGCATGCATGACAACTATTTTATTGTTAATGTTGTTCTAGTATCTTGATTCATGCATGTACTGATATGTTCTTGATATTATTATTATGTATCGTGCTAATATGGATTGACCTATGCAGATGCAATAACCTCACCAGTAGTAAATTGAGGTAATGCTTTTGATTATTTCTTTTATTTTACCTAACAATGGTATGTTGCAGGAAAATATAAGGCCAAAATGTGAAGAGTAGAATGGTTGAGTACAATTCATACGACTCCCCATAAAAACCAGAAGAGAAATCAGTGGGAGAGGAGAAATCAATTAAACAACTAGGAGAGGGAAACTCTCCTGATTTAGCGGATACATTAAGAAGTCTGAGAGCAAACATCACAAGTTGTAAAGCAGATAATGAGAGGTTGATTGAAGCATAGGAAAGGCTTGAAAAAGCCTAATAAAAGCAAGTTGAGGTTAATGCAGTCATTCTTAAAATCCCTTTAGATTTACAGAAACATGTGCAACAGGGGACTAGTCATGGAGACAGACAGGAGGAAAAGACTAATGGAGAAGATGGAAGTTGGTCTTAGGAAAGGTATAAGATGGACCATGATGCTACAGTAAAGAGTGGTAGATAATTGATGACACATGAGTGGAGGACAAGTACACACGGATTTTATTCTAGATCTACTTATAATAGGCATCATTGTCATCCTCACCAACATCATTATAGGAGGAGTGAGAAGGAATATTTGCAAAAGGAATTCAAGAAAGCTAATTCTCCTACTTTTGATGGTTAGATGACCAAGTCAGAAGATGCAGAAACATGGTAGCTTAGGATGAAGAAAATTTTCAGACTCCATGGTTACTCAGACAATATGAAAGTCAAGATAGATACCTTCAGCCTAAAAGGAAAAACAAATATCTGGTGGGGAGATTTCAAGCATGTCATAGGAATTAGGGAAGCGAAGCTGACTTGGGAAGAATTTGAAAGACTCTTCAAAAAGAAGTACCTATCTAAGAGGTATTATTATGTAAAGGCCAAGGAATTCTATGATCTCAAGATGGGTTCCATGTCAGATGAAGAATATACAACAATATTTTTAGATCTATTGAGATATGTGCCATATCTTAAGGATGAGAAAACAAAGATCCAAAGGTCCATCATCAGATTTCCATTAGTATTCAAAAACTAGATTGAGTTTGATGAGCCTTATTCATCGGAGGAATCCATTAGGAAGTTGAAAAATTGCTATGAACAGTCGAAGAACAAGCTTGAGCAAGCATGACTAGAAGGGTAGCAAGAATACTAAAGGAAAATGGCTCAATAAGCAAGGAAGATCTCAGGATGCAGGTGAGAAGGAAAATATGACTCCTCATAAGAATTTCAATACAACTGAGAAAGGACGTGGGCCTCATCCTGTGGAGCCACAGAATAAAGGCAACGACAAAGAACCATTAAAGTGTTGGAATTGTGGTGGAGACCATCGAAAGAGATATTGTCCATCATATCGGGGTGCTAGGCTTTATATCTACAATTCTCAGGAAGCACAAACAGTTTGGGATGTAGCTCAAAGCATTCCCGGGATCAAAGTAGTATGATAAATATGAAAAGTGATGACTAGACTCCCTAAATTAGTTCAACAGGGTTTGCAAGAGTTCATGGCTGAATGGTGTAGTTGAAATTACAAGGGAGAATCTCTCAACTTAACTCTTTTCGGTTTAAAATTTTGTTTGATGTTTTGAGAAGTTGTCATAAGATGATGAATAATAGCACATGCACGATAGAATGTGTTGGGTCCCTATAATACTAGTGATTACCCCATTACTATTGTAGTTGCATCCCTTATTAATACTGTTGTGCCCCTATTATCCCCATATTGTTATTACTGTGCCCCATAGAATCCCTCTATTGTTATTTTTGTGGCTTTATATTATTATTGTTAGGTCGGCTGGGTTATATTGTGACTCCTTAGACTCCTATATATAGAAATGAGGTTTTGTCATTTGAATCATCCAAGAATTGTTCATTTATGTAATGTAAAGGAGGTTGCCCCCTTGAAGAGGTTGAATTCTAAGGCGTTGATCTATCTTTTCTATCTTTTCTTGAGCTGGTTTCATAACATTTGGTATCAGAGCTTTGGATTCTAGGGTTGCGCTGCTCCAAATAGGTCATCGTGCCATTTTCGCTATAACTTTTTTTCTGCGACGTTTCAGAAGCTAAAAAAAAACCCATTTGAGAAGAAATCGCACTGAACCTCGGGTCATCGTCATAACTTTCTCTCTGAGCATCAAATTTTGTAAGAAGGTACAGAAAGAGGATGGATTTTAGTTTCTTGTATATATTTTTCAGAGCCAAATGTCGAAACAATGACTCGTGGCACATCGTAGAAGTTCACTCTACTGAACTAGTATATAATTAGGTCATTGTGGGAGCTTTCGCATAACTCTTCCTTGGAGAATCCAATTTGGATCAGACTGGTGGCAATGGAAAGAGGACACAGAGGGCTACTACAGGTCACAATTTCAAAACTGGATGATCCGAAAGTACAGAGATACATCAGAGGCAATATCGAGCTCCTACAAAGTGAAAAAAGGTGTGTAGATTCTTTTAAATTTTTGCTTAAGATTGGTTTGAAAAATTATTTTGAAGGAATTCGAAGGGCATAGTAGAGCATTATTATCGGTCACTGATGCCCCAAGGAAAGAAAATGCAAACAACTAGTAAGAAACCTGAAAGCTCTAGCATGACTCATGAAGAAGAGGAAGAAATGCTACATGATATATCAAAATTATAAGAACAAGTGCAACAAATGTCACTCTCACAAAAGCTAACAGAAGCTAAGATAAATGGCGTGGAATCTAAGATAAAGGGCATGGAAGCTAAGATGGATGATTTGAAGGTAGATTTGAAGACAGATTGGAAGAGAGACATGGCAGATTTGAAGATAGACATGACAGATTTGAAGACAGATTTGACAAATTTTCTACAAGAAATACTTACTAATGGTGAAAAGGTAGTAAAGGAAACTCATGATGCGAACAAAAGAAATGTTAATCATGATTTCATAGACTCTAATGTGGGATCGAAGACCCACCATATTCCAAAAATCGATACGAGGAAGTTTGATGGCAAGGATCCCGCAACATGGATATTACAAATGGAGCAATTTTTTGATCTCAATAATGTGCAAAACACACAAAAGGTACGTATTGCAACTTTATATTTGGAACCAAATTAGTTTGTATGGTATCAATGGCTTTGCTCTCATAAACAAATTATCACTTGGGCAATTTTTACGGAAGAATTGACAGCACATTATGAGGATACAAAAAGCAACACTTTTTTTAGCCAGTTGATAAGTCTCAATCAAAAGGGTTCAATAATGGAGCACATTGAGGAGTTCCAAAAATTGAACAGAAGGGTAAAAAATATTCTAGAGGAGCATAGGATTGATGTATTCATAGGGACTTTAAAGGATAATATCCAACATGATGTTCGCCTTTGGGAACCTGATTCATTAGAGAAGGCATTCAGGTTAGCAAGAAAATGGAAAGCAAAATTATGGCAACCAGGAAGCATACCACTCACAACTATAAAGATGGAAGTGTTGTTGCCCCTAGTCTTCCACAACCTATAAGGTTGACACCACAAAAATTGGAAGAAAAAAGAGCAAAAGGGCTTTGTTACAGTTGTGATAGCAAATACACTAAAGGTCATAAGTGTGCTGAGAAGAAATTATTCTACATAGATTGCGAAGAGGAAGAAGAAAAGGAGCAAGAAAGGTCAAAAGAAGAGGATATACTCCAGGAAAAAAGCCTAGATAAAGAAGAAATGAATCCGACCATATCTTGTAATGCATTGGCGGGAATTACCACTCCTCAAACCATCAAGATAGAAGGACAAATCAAGAAGAAAAAGGTAATAGTGTTGATTGATTCAGGAAGTACCCACAATTTTATTCATTGTAAGGTAGCAAAAGAATTGAATTGCTTCTTATATCCAACACCAGAGTGTCAAGTGATGGTTGCAAATGGAGGAACAATAAATTGCTCTGGAAAGTGCCATAATATCAAGCTATCGATGGGAGAATATGTATTGACTAGCCCAATGCTTTCCATCCCAATGGGATGTGCTGATGTTGTACTAGGAGTCCAATGGCTACAATCCTTGGGTACAATAGCTTTTAATTTTCAATAACTTTTCATGAAATTTTATGTGGAAGGAAAGGAAGTTGAATTAAGGGGTATTGCAGGGAAACCGGGAAAGATAATCAACTCTAACGGTATGAAAAAGCTTCTAAAAAAGGAACAAAGGGGTGTAATTGCACAATTATGTTCGCTAGATGTTTCCACATTGGAATCATCTATTTCTCTAGATCTCCAAAAAGTCTTGGACAATCATTCCAAGGTATTTGAGACTCCCAAAGGTCTCCCACCTATTCGTGATCATGATCATGCTATTCATCTGATTCCAGGAAGTGTTCCTCCAAACATCAGGCCATACAGATATCCTTATGCCCAAAAGAGTGAAATTGAACGTATGGTTGCAGAAATGCTAGAGGCTGGTATAATTCAACTGAGTCAAAGTTCTTTCTCTGCTCCAGTAGTATTAGTGCACAAGAAGGATGGATCATGGCGCATGTGTCCGGATTATAGGGAGCTCAACAAGCTCACTATTAAAGATAAGTTTCCCATTCCTGTCATTAATGAATTACTGGATGAATTGCATGGATCAATTTACTTCACCAAGTTGGATCTTCGTTCAGGATATCATCAAATTAGAATGAAGACTGAAGACATTCTGAAAATAGCATTTAGAACTCATGAGGGTCATTATGAATTTTTGGTCATGCCTTTTGGCCTTACCAATGCACCTTCAACATTTCAAGGCTTGATGAATTCCATTTTCAAACCATTCCTTAGAAAATTTGTGTTAGTATTTTTTGATGATATACTAATCTACAACAAGTCTTGGAAGGATCATGTTGAACATGTTGATAGGGTGCTACAATTATTGGAGGAGAAGCAATTATATGCAAAAAGATCCAAATGTTTCTTTGGAGTACAAGAGGTGGAATATCTGGGTCATATTGTATCTCATGAAGGAGTTAAGGTAGACCCTAGCAAAATTAAAGCCATCAAGGAATGGAAAATCCCCACATCCATAAAGCATCTGCGAGGATTTCTCAGGTTGACAGGGTATTACCGCAAGTTTGTTAAGAATTATGGGAGAACAACAACACCTCTAACAACATTATTAAGAAAGATGCATTTTCATGGACTCCAGAAGCAACAAAGGCCTTCGAACATCTTAAAGAGGCAATGTGCCAAGCACCGTCTTAGCTACACCAGACTTCACAAAAACCTTTATTGTGGAATGTGATGCTTCAGGAAATGGAATTGGTGCTGTTTTAATGCAAGATGAAAGACCCATTGCTTTTGAAAGTCATCCAATCAAGGGAAAGTTTTTACACAAAGCTATTTATGAGAAGGAAACGTTGGCAATACTCCATGCACTTAAGAAATGGCGACCCTACCTAATGGGAAGACACTTCAAGGTAAAAACGGATCATGATAGCCTTAAATACTTTTTAGAACAAAGATTATCCTCTGAAGAGCAACCAAAGTGGGTCACAAAGATGTTGGGTTATGACTTTGAAATCATCTACAAAAAAGGGAAGCAAAATGTGGTGGCAGATGCACTCTCAAGAAAGGATGAGGATGTGGAAGCATTATTGTGCACCATTTCTATTATCCAACCAGATTGGATAAACGAAGCAAGGGAGGAAGGAAAGAATGACGAAGAAGTGTGGGCACTTATTCGAAAGTTACCACAAGATTCCAGTACGTCTGATACCTTTAGCTGGAAAAATGATTCTTTATGGTACAAAGATCGCTTATACCTTTGTAAGAATTCCCAACTAAAACAAAATATTCTTATGGAATTGAACACTTCTCCCTTAGGTGGGCACTCAGGATTTCAAAAAACTTACCACAGGGAAGAAGGAGTTTTTTTGGGATGGCCTTAAATGAGATATTCAAAAATTTGTGGCGGAATGTTTGGTTTGCCAACAAACAAAAGTTGAAACAATTAAGACACCGGGTCTATTACAACCTTTATCCATTCCAAGCCAACATTGGGAGGAGGTTTCAATGGATTTTATCACAGGTTTACCCAAGTCTGAGGGAAAGAGTGTCATCATGGTGGTAGTTGACAGACTTACCAAGTATGCACACTTTTGTGCATTATCACATCCATTTAAAGCCAATACAGTTTCTACTGCATTTATGGAAACAATTCAAAAGCTACATGGAAACCCAAATATTATTGTAAGTGACAGAGATCCCATTTTCACTGGAAATTTTTGGACAAAATTATTTTCTTGTCTTGGTACTCAGTTAGCTCATAGCTCATCTTATCATCCTCAATCTGATGGGAAAACTGAGATAATAAACAAATGTTTGGAAGGATATATTCGTTGATTTGTATCTAATAAACAGACACAATGGGTCAAATGGTTGCCTCTGGGTGAATGGTGGTATAACACTTCCTTCCATACAGCAACAAAAATGACCCCATTTATGGCACTTTATGGATATCAGCCACCATCCATCACATCATATTTAAGAGAAAATTCTAAGGTTCAAGCAGTGCAACATCACATCGAACATCAACAACAAGTCCTCCAACTCTTAAAGGATAACCTCGTGTTGGCACATAATAGAATGAAACAATAGACAGATCAACATCACAGCGAAAGAAGTTTTGATGTAGGTGATTGGGTATTCCTACGACTACAACCATATAAGCAAATGTCCCTCATGCAAGCTAAGAAGGATAATAAATTATCACCAAAGTATTATGGTCCGTACAAGGTGTTGCAAAAGATTGGTACTATGGCATACAAATTGGAGCTTCCTACAGCTTCTCGATTGCACCCAGTTTTCCATGTTTCATGTTTAAAGAAGGTTATAGGCGACAAGCTCCCAGTTCAAACAATATTGCCAGAACTTGACGAGGAAGGAAAAATTATATTGGAACCGAAAGTAGACACAGAAACAAGAACTCGACAGCTACGAAATCGATCAATTTTAGAGTATCTTATTAAGTGGAAGAACTTATCCGCTGAAGATTCCACATGGGAGGATGAGAATTTTATACAAAAGCATCCAGAACTACTCAAGCGTTGAGGACAACACTTTTTTGAAGGAGAGGGGCATGTTGGGTCCCTATAATACTAGTGATTACCCCATTACTATTGTAGTTGCATCCCTTATTAATATTTTTGTGCCCCTATTATCCCCATATTGTTATTACTGTGCCCCATAGAATCCCTCTATTGTTATTTGTGTGGCTTTATATTATTATTGTTAGGTCGGCTGGGTTATATTGTGACTCCTTAGACTCCTATATATAGAAAGGAGGTTTTTTCATTTGAATCATCCAAGAATTGTTCATTTATGTAATATAAAGGAGGTTGCCCCCTCGAAGAGGCTAAATTCTAAGGCGTTGATCTATATTTTCTATCTTTTCTTGAGCTGGTTTCATAACAGAATGCCATATATGAATTAGTTTAGAGATGCATATCCATCAAATAGATATTAAATAATGATACATTAGATGCATGAAGGTATGCTAGGTGCATACAGTAATGGATGTGCATGCATGAAGATTCTCATTCTATTGTTGTAACATGATTCGAATGACTAAGAGTGGTTATGATGAGTAGGTAACCATGAGTAGGTTGAAAACACAATTGGGAAACCAATGAGAGTATGGTATGTAGCCTTGAGGAACCAAGGCTATGGAAAATAAGGTGTTGATGAGAGAATAGCATAGGTAACTTCTATGGTTGTTGATATGCATATTGCGACAAAGTTGTGAGTACATTTATGAGTAGTCTACTACAGTAAGTGGTTTTATCCAAGTATGTGTTCTAAGGACTATTGATTATGACTCTAGAACTTATGCATCCTTAAAGTATTGCTGAATGTTTGATTAAGCACATGATATGAGTATGTGCTTATGAGATTACATGAAGGGATGTTCTTGTTTTGAGACAATTGTACTAACACAATGTGTGTTCAGACAACTGATATTAGAACTATGGCTAATGACTAGGAGTTGATAGCATATTATGTCACGATTGTTAATCTTGGTAAAACAATGATCTTAAATGTGATAATGCTAGTCTTAGTAAAAGACTGGTTTTAATTTTTTGATTATAGTCTTGGTAAAAGGTTGATTGCAAGTCAATAAACATGATGACTTGATCCTTGGGGCATGTGATTGATATGTGTGAACAGTTGTGGGGTAACACGCTTGGTATTATCATGGCAAGGTAACAGTCGCTTTGTTTATGTTCGTATAACTAACAACTCGTTGAATGTGATAACACATAATAAGACTTAATTGCAGCAAAGTAAAAAGGTGAAAGAAAGGAATTGGGTGAGAATTCCTTTGGCTATGTTTGGAAACTGTTGTTCCAAATTAATGTGTGTTTCACATGAATAAACGGGGTTCCCTTAACCTTTATTTTGTATGAAATTAGGTTAATATGTGTTTTTTTCATGAACATGTTGATGATTAAATGAGTATATGCAATGCCATTATATTTGACACGTTGTTGGCAGGAATCATTCTTGTGGAAGGATGATTGATTATGATTATAAAAATTGATGAATATATGAATGGAATGGTTGGGATAACACAATAAATTTATTTGATGAGATTCCTTATTTTGTGAGGAATCCAATGAGAAAGTGGGAATTCTTATTGTTAATTATTTCTATTATCATGTGATTATGACATTCATGTGCCCATGTTTGTATTATTTTTATGTCCAAAAAATACTGACTATGATGTGAGTAGATACACTAATTAGAATCCTTGGTCAAAGGATTGGACATATATGCCACTAAGTGTTGTGCCTAGGGGGTTGATAGACCACTTACAAGGCTGGTTGGGTCCATGGGAAATAATGGACAGTGAAATGGAGACCATGAAAATGGCACAAAGGAGGTTCTCTAAACCTTGAGCTTACTTGATATATATATATATATATATATATATATATATATATATATGAATATGTGTTATATTCATGAGCATGATTGATTATTGAAGTATGTTAAGCCATTGTGACCGACATGTTCTTGTTAAGGATCATTCCTGTAGGAGAATGATGGTATGGATGGCATGAAAAGATTCTTGGGTGTATGAGAAATCAATTGCGAAAGAGGTAGCCCTGATTGATTTACAATTTTGATATTATGTGTTTCTAACTATAACATTTTTTATGCTATGAACATGGAATGTTGAAAGATACATCAACAGAATGAAAGCAATGTAATCTACAACATGTTGGTACAAACATGGATAGTGGAAATAACCACAGACTCAGGATTTGGGTTGTGGATGCACATAGTAAAGCGTGGGAAAGACACTAGAAGCAAGGTTTCCTGGTAGAGACGATATGGTCTCTGGAATTGCAATACTATTGTTGTGTACATGTTGTGTTGTGAGCGTGTTGTACTGTGCCATGTGTATTATGTATTGTGTACGTGTTGTGTTGTAATATGTGTATTGTGTATTGTGTACGTGTTGTGTTGTAATATGTGTATTGTGTATGTATTATGTTGTAGCATGTGCATTCATTGTGTTGTATCATGTGTATGTGTAAATGTGTTGTGTTGTACACCATATGTATGTGTACATGTTGTATAATGTGTTGGGACATATAGGAAGAGCAAGGAATTGTTAAATAGAAGAGAAGAGAAGTGAAGGGGATTGGTTCTCAGGTTCCCTAGAAGCTGTAGGATGAGATAGGATTTCTGGAGCCCTGTGATAGCTTGGGTTCCCTAGAGGTTGTGGGTTGGAGCGCTGTAATAGCTTGGGTTCCCTAGAGGCTGTGGGTTGAGATACTAGTACCTAGAGCCTTGAAAAACTTGGGAAGAGACCAATCTTGAGTTAATATTTACTACAATTATTTCTGAAGATTTTGTGTTCATGATTTGATTTTAGCAGTGGATTCTCAACTTCCTGGGAAGGAGGTGAATCCCTGGTACTACTTTTGAGGGTGGAGGTGTGAGCCTCTGGATTCCCTTGTTGTTGATCAGATGCAGTCATTGTATCCCTTTATTTTCTCATTGAAGCAAATGTGTATATGTATATAATTATAAATATTGTATTGATCTATGTTTATAAAGCTCCATAAGCAGTACGTTGTCATGATTTTCAGTAGTTTTGTCTAGTTATAAGTGTCATAGAATACCAAGGATGGTGTTCCCCCAAGGGGGAGGGGTTTGTAATATCATCGAGTTAAGTTGTCATGTAAATAAATCAAACCAAGGTCATGGAACACGTATTCCAAGCTGAATGAAGGGAAAAGCGTTATATTGGGATTTGCTTGTGGTTAATTAGTTATTTATTGGCTATGGAAATTGGCATTGGCATTGGCAAGAGGAAAAACGTAATAAATGGAAATTATTTATTACAGGATAGCAAGAACATGTGGCAAAGTGCAAAAGAAATGAAAGAAAATGAAAGAAATTCCACTTCAGTAGGTGGGCAAGAGGAAGAGACAAGAAAAGGAGAAAATAGTAAAAGAATATGCATGCAATGGAAAATGAAGGAAAAAGAAATTGGAGAGACATCATTCTAGTGTTCTCTTTTTGGGGAAAAGAGCAAGGAAAGCAAGGGAAAAACAAGGAAAACAAGCAACACACAAGAAAGAGACAAGCAAGGAAACCAAGTAGCTCAAGAGGAATTCGAGTGGAAGCCAAGAAGAAGGATTGAACAACAACTAGCAAAGGGCCAAAAAGAATAGAGAAAAGAGCAACCAAGAGGAGGATTTTTTCTTGTAACAGTGTGCATATGTGATTTATCATGCTGGGATTTGAATGCATGGTTCATGCTTTGGATTATTGGTCATTTTATGTTATTGGAATGGAGATTTTCCTGGATTTTCAATGATGTACAACTCTTCCTATGCTATTTCGTGGATAACCATGATGTTGTGGGTTTCATGTTTGGTTTATCTCTGGATTTCCAATAGAATTTGGATCATGGTTGAGGTGGTCTTGGGAAAATTCCAAGGGTTGAGGGCGGAGATGGTTTTCTCTGGGAAGCTCTGATAGGTAGGTGGAGATAGGAAAATTCATCTATGTATGGTGAAGAAATTCAGAGACATCCAAGCTTGTATTGGTTTTGGCGATTTTTGGACCTGATATTGGGTGAAATCACTGTGGTATGAGGGCGGAGGTGGTTTCCTCTGGATTCCCTGTTTTGGTTATCCCATGTGATCCCAAATTCATGCTTGGAATATGACACATGGGTGATTGGATGGAAGAAAGATTTGGTTTAGCCAAATCTATGGTCGGGTGTTATGTGGAAGTCCTTGACTTGGTTGGAATTATGCATATCTTATTATGCGTTATTTCTTATTGAGATTGATGAGTAGTTGTTCTAGTATAATGTGTGATTTTATGACTGTTTTGTCATGGTAGTATTCCAGTTAAATTTTGGTTACATGCATGGTATATTTCTTATGATGTGAAGTGCTCTTGTTATTGATCTTGCTCATGGTTATACAAGCTATTGAATAGTTATATAAATGCATGAACAAATAAGTGTTTTTGGAAACTAGCTTGAGATGGTAGTAAGACTTCAATGAAACTAATGAAACAATGAACAATTATGCATTCATGGCCCATAGGTACCATATTCATCAGGTTTTTGTATAAATTATTCATATGTGTTGGGCAAGATATAAGCTAAGAATAGAATATGCAGACTTGTAATTATCATTGGCAGAGTTTTGGACAGATCTGGGTAGTTGGCCTATAAGCTAGCCTTAGAAATCTGGAATAGGGTTCATGGCTGCATTCTCAGTTTAGGGAATTTTCAGCCATAGTTGCACTGAAGGAAGGTTATCTGTGCGTCTGTATCCCTCTAGCTGCATTGGCAGTCCTACATGTGTGCGGTTGGGTAGTAAAGCTAGGTTGAAGAGTGACCTATGCTCATGGAAAGTGATCATCAGGGAAAGATTGTTTACTTTAGTGTGATCATATGTCCCTAAGTGTTTCAGTAGGTTTTGTTTGGAAGTTAGGCCCCATTTCCATAACTGAATCTTGGAAATCAGGTCATGCATAGTAACTCTCAGCTCATGTTTACCCTAATGAGCTTGTAAACATGGGTAAATGTGGGGTAGGTTGTTACAATGATGACAATCATCCTTTTGAAGAAATAGTCTGAATCATTTGAATGTTTTAAGATCTAAAAGGAAATGGTTGAGAATGAAATCGATTTGAATATTAAATGTTTAAGATTGGACAATGGTGGAGAATTTACATCTAAATCATTTCAACAGTTATGAGGAACATGGAATAAAGAGGCAATTCTCAATAGCTAGGACACCACAAAAAATGGAGTTGTCGAAATAAAGAATAGAACTGTAGAAGAAATGGCCAGAACAATGTTGAATGATTCAAAATTGGATAACAAATTTTGGGTTCAGGTAGTTGATACGGTAGTGTATATTTTGAATAGATGCATTCTTAGAAGTAGTTGTGATATGAATACATATGAATTATGGAGAGGAAGACTAGCAAATGTCAAACATTTTTGAGTTTTTGGAAGCAAATGCTACATCAAAAGGGAAGACCAGAAAATAGGAAAGTTTGATTCTCAAGTAGATGAAGGCATCTTTGTTGGCTATTCACACAAAAGAAAAACGTATAGATGTTATAATCAAAGGCTCAATCATATAGTGGAAATCATCATTGTAACATTTGATGAAGATCATGGCTCAAATATTGAACAAGTTAATATTCAAGCAAGACGGAGACATGAGAGACATAACTAGAATGGTTCAAAGAGGAAGCCCCAAAGCAAGTACAATCGAATAAAAAAACAACTACCATCCAGGAAGAGACAAGAGATGAACAACAAGCACCCTCAAAGGCCCCTAAAGAATGGTATAAAAAGACTCATCCTCCAAAGCAGATCATAAGGGATCTCAATGAAGGCAAAGGAACTTGAAGAAACCAACAACTTTGTGTGCCACAACAAGCCCAACTTGCTCTCTTGGCCGCATTTGATCCAAACAACGTTGAAGAAGCTAGTCTTGATGAACATTGGATATCTGCTATGAAATAAGAGTTGGATCAAATTGAGAATAATGATACTTGGGAATTAGTTACGCGACCAAAGGATAAATATGTCATTGGCATAAAATGAGTTTTCAGGAACAAGATGAATGAGGATGGATAGGTTACCGAGAACAAAGCAAGGTTGGTCTTCAAAGGGTATGCACAGGTTGAAGGAATACATTTTGAAGATACATTTTCTCCCGTTGCTAGAATGAAAACTATGAGGATGTTTTTGGCTTATGCATGTTCAAGGAAGATCAAAGTATATCAAATGGATGTGAAATAAACCTTTCTGAATGGAGAGTTAGAAGAAGAGGTATATATAGAACAACCTGAAGGATTTTTGCTCACTGACAAGAAATATTACGTGTGTAGGTTAAAGAAGAAATTGTATGGTCTCAAACAAGGTCCTAAGGCTTGGTATGTCAGTCTTGATAAGTAGTTGAAGAAACAAGGATTCAAGAGAGGAAGTGATAATAATAACCTTTATGTAAGGTTTGAACATGATAACTTGATGATTAGTGAAGCATATGTGGATGATATAATATTTGGGAGCGATGATGATAGGTTAGGCAAGAAGTTTGCAGCAGATATGGAGAGTGAGTTTGAAATTGTTACTTAGTGAGTTGACATTCTTCTTGGGACTTCCGATATCTCAGGAAGACAAGGGAATATTAATTTTTCAAGCCAAATATATAAAGGAAATGTTAAGGAGGTTTCAAATGGAATATTGTAATTCAGTCAGTAACCCAATGGTGACAGGTTGCAAGTTGAACATAGATGGATCATCTAAGGATGTGGATCAAAGGAGGTATAGATATATTATTGGAAGTCTCTTGTATGTAACAACTTCTAGGCCAGATGTAATGCAGGAAGTTGGACATGTAGTGTAGAGCCTCATGAATGCTTCATTTTGACACTCTCCCTTACCAATTTTTCCTCTCTTTGACCATCATCATCAACTTAAAAGGCATCAAACTACAAGTTTGTTGGCATGGTAAGGTATTTAATTGTCTTATATTCATATTTAATAATGTTCCTTATTATTGAATTAATGTTTGTATTAGCTACCGAATTCATGCAATTTTGCAGCTAATCTATGTTTCTGTAGCCGATTCCAAGGTTTATCAGGATCTGAGGTGCCAACTAAGAGGAGAAAGATATGAACATGTGGAGATTGATCCCTTTAACGATTTCCTCCTATTCATCCGAACTAGATCATCAAAGGATTGTTCGATTGCGTGGTCAAAGGGTAAAAGTCGACATGTTGAACATGTGAGCGAGAGTCTGAAATCCTTGCACTTCACGATTTGCTTTGTCAAATAGCAAATCGTGAGAAAATGATATTTTGATATCTATTAGAAGCTAAAATTAGAACTCTGTTAGCTAGGGTAGGCGTAAAAGCCTTGAACAGTTATTGACACAAGCTTTTATAAATACTGTGCAACAAACATGAACAAGAGGTTAATTTTATTATGTGACAATATTGTTTTAAACTTTATTTTTACCTGTTAATGAAGAATGAAGTTGTGATGTGTAGCTGATTGTTCGATTAAAGTTATGTGACCACCTATTTGTGGAGGGCCCCTGCAAACAATGAAGGTTTTGCATTTTCATATCTTTTCTTTACCATTTATTGTAGTTACTTACATGTTTTAGAATCGTTTTGCAGCATTGATTTCAATTAGATAGCGATAGAAAGATTTCACTAATCATTCTTTTTCAAGTTGATTTATAATGATGCTAATTATAGTGTAATCACTTCTCATAGATTTCGTTATAGTTTCATTTCAAAGTATTTCATTTTAGAGCATGAGTGATTTCTTTACATTTTTCATTTCAAAGCATGAGTGATTGATAATGAGAAAATGTGTAGTTTTCATTTTAACTAGAAGTCAAATTCATTTTGGTTTTTATGCAAAGGATTGCTAGAACATTAGATGAATAATTTTTCTTTTAGAGATTAAATTTGTGTTGCAATAGATTGGTTAAGTTCTCTTAATTTAATGAGATAGTATGAGTTTGCTTTAGTTTCATTTTGCAAGTGTGAAGAGCATTTTTTATTTCATTAGAAAGGAGTGAAGAAATTTTAGGAATTTTTGAATGTGTTAAATTCATTTTCTTTAAAGAGTAAGATAGGAATGCAAAACATCCTTAGAAGTAATTTTCAATAACCCAATCATGCACATTAATAATCTGATTTAATAAAAAGGACTTCTAGCACATATAGTGCACTTGCACTTCACAAGTTTACCAACTTCGGTCGATAATTTATGTAACAATTTAAGACAATTAAATTGACAAACATTTTGGCGCCTTTGATTAAAAAAAGAAGAAGAAGAAGAAGAAGAAGAAGATGATATGCATAAGGAAAGAGACTCTATGGGTAGATTTGTAGGTAGAGGTAAGAGTTTAATTCCAACAACATCACTCACCCCACCACAAACTCGTAGTGCCACACCACCCACAGAAACTAGAATTCCATCCATAGCAGGAAAACACAAACTCCCTGAGGTATTAAGATATGAAATCCAACCTAGAGATTCACCAACTTCATTAATAAAAGTCATAATAGAAGAAGAAGATCCCATATCTCCAACAACAAGAGTAATTTTCCTATCTTCAACTGGAGAACAACTTCTAGCTCAAGAGATGGAAGTTCCTGCTGAAGAAGAGGAAGAAGAAACCTATTTTAACAAACCATTGATAGAAGAACGAGAGGAACTAGAGGAAGTTGAAAACCTAATTTTGGAACCAAAACCCTATATTAGTTCTAAAGAATCTACAATGTCCGGAGAAGGGGAAGGAGAGGTACATAATGTGAATGGTGAACAACCTAGGGTTGGAGGAGGAAGGGGAAGAGGGAGATGAGAAGATATAAATCCAGAACCCTTTGGATTTCCTATCCTTGATGAAGATACAACAGTGACAATGAAAAATATCTCACCCTATGTCCTTCCAAAATTTCATGGACTAAGGAGTGAAGATCCTGAAACGTTTCTCTTTGAATTTCAAGTCTTGTGTAGATCATATTATTATCTACATTATACTCAAAAGTTTAAATGATTCCCCGCAACCCTTAAAGATGCAACATTAAAATGGTTTATGGGTTTAGGAATAAATTCCATAAGAACATGGGAACAAATGAAAACTACATTCTTAGAGAAATATAAGGACTACTGTATGCCCCATAATATTAAGGATGAAGTATTTAAAATGGTACAGAAAGAAGATGAAAATCTTGAAGACTTCGTTGAAGATTTGCTTATGATGTTAAAAAGGAAAAAATGAGTAATCTAGATGAGGAAAATTTGAAAGCTCTCTTATTAAAATCCATTAGAGATGAGTGGATTGATCTTCTCAATCTAATGGGTAAGGGAGACATTTCTCAGTTGTCACTAGGAGAAATTTGTGAGTTATGCATACACATTTCAAGAGGCAAAGCAAGAACTGGGAAAAATCCAAGAGATCCTCTTTTATCAAGGATTAATAAATCTGCAACTGGGACAATAAGTAGAGAAGAATTAGGTAATTTGCTTGATAGTTTTAAAACAAATATTTTAGGGAGTATTTGTAAACAAATTGACACCCTTAAAATACAAAACAAGCAAGAAACTGAAAATGTTGCATTCCATTTTTTTTCCCTAAGTGAAGAAAGAAACATGCCTCGAGAGAATGTCCTCTTGATTTAAAGAGTGTAGAAACTTGTGTTATATGTACGGAAAATCATGATACAAAAGAATGTCCCTCAATACCAGGTCTTAAAGATGTCTATAAGGAAGAAGGAGTACCAAATCAGGTAGACCCTCTTTGTTTTATTGCTAAAAGACCATGGCAGAATCCACAACTAAATACAACTCAAGGTTTTAACACTCAACCATTTTCACAATCATCACAAAGTAATTAGATTGCCCAATGCCTTGGAAACCTTGGCCACAACCTTGGTCACAAGGATGGAAAAATCCTTATCGAAAGTACCCTCAATATCATCAATATCCACAATTTCAACAATCATATCCTACTTTTCCTCCACAATATTATCCTCAGCCTGTTCAACAATCTCAACCCCACAATTTGAATCTACAACTTTCATTACCATTTCCTCAAAGACCAAACTAATTGCATGCCCATCCACTTCCAAATCCGAATAATAATAAAAACTCACAACCTGTTTACAATATGGAAGGACAAAATTTCCAAACTTACATGATAACTCCACTAGATCTAAACAATGTCCAACTTAGATCTGGTAGAGTATTGGAGAAAAAGTCCCCATCAGTTGTTATTCAGAAAAAGTGAAAAGATCTCTGAAGAAGAGAAGTCTGTTAATGAAAAATAAAAAAAAAATAAAAAACAAGTTACTCCAACACATCCAAATAACTCAACTCCTATTATGGAACAACCTTCAATATCTGTTTCAAAACCACCTTTTCCTGAGAGATTGAAAATTGATGGAGTAGAAAAGCAGATTTTATTGCCTGATTATGATATGTTAGATGAACTGAAGAATGTTTGCATAAAAATTCCTTTGCTACAAGCCATTAAGGAAATATTTTTTTTTGCAAAGACAATTAGAGAGTTGAGCATAAAGAAACTAGGAAGAAAAAGAAAAGAAGTCAAAAGAATCCAACTAGTCGGGAAAATTGCAGATATCATGATGGGTAAAACAACAATTCAAAAATATCTTGATCCAAGAAGTCCCATTGTGAAGACACACATCAATGGTGTAGAGATCCCAAATACATTGATTGATCTAGGAGCAACTATAAACATCATGAGTAAACAAACTATGAATCAACTAAAACTTCCTAATCTTCAATATACACCTACATTGTTACAATTAGCAGACAAATATGTAATCAAACCTGATGGTGTATTAGAAGATATATATGTATCCTTATATTATTGGGAATATCCTGTTGATTTCATTAATTTAACACCCAATAATAACTTAGGAGTGCATCCATTGATTTTAGGAAGACGATGGTTGGCTACAGCTAATGCTTTCATAAGTTGTAGATCTGGTGACATGTTTATCTCTGATGGAAATTCAACAAAGAAATTCACACTGTATCCACCTGCAAGAACAATGATAGAAGTTGAAAATGAAGAATGGTTAGATGATGACATTGATATAAGACCAATCTTTGCTACTTCACAAATAGATGAGGAAGATCAAATTTTGAATTTAATGGAAAATAATGAATCTTCATCATATTGTGAATCTAGTCAGAGTTTTCAAGAACAATGCAATATTGAATATTTATCATCTCATCAACTATCCTTGCATTCTATGGAAAAATTTGGCAATTCCACAATTGAAATATTTCTAGGAAAAACTTTGAATATCAATAATAATTTGGAAGAATTTCAAAAGAAAGAACTAATAAAGATGTTACAAGAACATTCCTCTGCTTATGCATGGGAATATACTGACATGAAGGGAATTGATCCTAGTACTTGTATACATCATATTTACATTGAATAAAATGGTATACCAACTTGACAACCTCAAAGGAGAATGAATCCAAATCTAAGGGAAATTATTAAAGAGGAACTACAAAAACTGTTGAATGTAAATTTCTTCTATCCAATATCAGACAATCAGTGGGTTTAACCCTTATTAATTGTTCCTAAGAAGAATGAAAAATGAAGAGTATACATTGACTATAGGGAATTGAAGAAAGCCACTTTAAAAGATCATTTTCCACTTCCTTTTATAGATCAAATTTTAGATACATTGGCAGGAAATAAATATTTTTCACTCTTGGATGGTTTTAGCGGGTATAATCAAATCCAAGTAGCCATAGAAGTCCAAGATAAAATTAACTTTACCTGCCCATGGGGAACTTATGCTTACCGAGTACTTCCTTTTGGATTATGTAATGCACCTGCAACATTCTAAGGAGCAGTATTAGGCATTTTTTCTGATCTAATTCATGATTGTGTGGAAATATATGGAAATTCTTTGTGTGGAAGTTTATGGAAATTCTTTTGAAGAAGCTCTTAAAGATTTGGAAAAATTTCTTATTAGATGCAAAGAGGAAAATATCTCATTGGTCCAGGTGGCTCCAGGGACACACACAGGACAAAGAGGGCTTATGGAAGCTCGAAAATCAAAGTGATCAGAATGCTTTCGAACTAAGACCAGAGCGTAGATCTTGTCGTCCGGATCGCAGCGGTGCAAACAGTTCGTCAATCCGAGCTCGTATGAGGGAGAATGAGCAAGTCAAAGTTTTGGTCAAAGTTGGGTTGTAGGCGAGGTTTAAGTGTCCTACAAATTGACCGACCCCAAGGCATGAAGGCTAGCTCCTGAAAGTGGGCGAAATTGTTGCCTCTTTAATTTGTCTAATATCCCTTATGTTAGACAAATTAAAAAAAATGGCCTATTTTAATTAATATATATATATATATATATATATATATATATATATATATATATATATATATATATATATATATATATATATATGAGGTCGCGGGCCACCAACCCCGCCACCCCAAACTACATTAAAAATTTTAAATTATTAAAAGGTCGACGGGCCATGACCCCCGCTGGCCTAGCCGCACACCACACTATTTAATGTCAAATGTTGGGTTCGTAGCCATGACCCCGCCAAACCCTCCTCCAACTATGCGCAAACACATTATTAATGGGGTGGGCGGGCCCCTTACGGTGGACCCGACCCACACCCCCACAAACCTCATAACCAAACACCATATTAAACGAGGTCGGTGGGAGTTGAACCCACAACCGGCGGGAGGGCTGGCCCCGCCCACGCAGCGGCCCCACGTTAAACCCATGTCACACAACATGTACCAACCAACGACCGTGCACTATTAATGCGCCAACCGTTCAAACAATGCCCCTTCATATGCTACAGAGGATTAAGGGGCGGGCCGCCCAATGCGGACCTGACCCCCCTCGCCCGACCCTTCCTCTACTAATTTCGATTCATACCAATCCGTCCAAACGGGTTTTTTGAAAACTTCGCCCTCAAATATTATTATAAAACCTAACTTTTATTTGCATGGGAGAGCATGGAAGAACCAGGAGAAAGCACGGAAATCGAGACGTAATATTTTTTTAATTAATTTATTGCAGGCGGAACCATGATTGGGCAAAATTCTCAGGAGGGTGAAATTTTTGTAGTGTCCAAATTGGAAAAATTTTATGTCGATCTTACACCTCTCAGTGACACGAACCCGATGTCACAGTCAGTTTCCTAATATGAGCAGCCGATTTGCAGAGGACCCAGAGGAGGAAATCTTTGAGGAATCTAGGGAAATCTAAAAGATTCCTTAAGCCTCAGATTTCCACTTTCTCAAAATTCAGAAATTTGACAGTCGATTTTGCACTATTCGATGCCAAAAATCTGATGGTGTATTCAGATTTTCCATTTTCTCATTTCCTCTTTTGGCCACTTTTCTAAGTGGAGTGCAGGTGTCAGCGTTTATGTGCATGCAGTAATTTCCATGTGATTCAACGCCGTGAGATCGATGGTACAAACAACTTCGGCAATTTGACATCCTTTTCTCCAGATGGCCTCAAGATGTGAGGTATATGCAGTGTGTTCATGTACTTCTTTTTGCTATGCATTGTGCTGCACAGATCCTTGTTTGATGTTTGATGTGGGATCTTGTTTTCTTACTTACTTCATGATTCCTTCTTGATGTGATGCAAAATCATTTGTGGGATGTACTTGTTGTCATGATTCGTCATGTTTTATTTGAGATCCCTTTGTCATTATGTTAATGGGATACTCATGTGTCGCCATGTATGTTTGCATTGAGATCCATTTTATGCCATGTTGGCGGGATGCTCATTATCATCATGCATGAGTTTATGTCATACTGATAGGAGTTGTTTTTGACTAAGAGTTCCTGTAGCAGAACATCTCTTGGAGCCACTCCTGCATGAGGGAATTTTCCTTATATGATAGCGACGCCACCTCTTATGTACATCATCACTATTGACAACACTTAATGTAGCGGCCTACACCATCTTGACATCAGGGCCTGGAGACGTAGTCCCTCCTGGACGAACTTCGTTATCAACGGCTTATGTTTTCATGTGTTGATGAATGTCATGTTCCTCTTCTTTACAGCATGTAGATGTATTCATTTATGTTCTTTTAGAAATGCAATTTAATCACATCACAAAAGTAAAAGGTCTTGGTTAAATCAGGGAGTTGAGTCAACTCGGATCAAGTTTGGTATCAGAGCGGTCTTTGCATGGATGTGAATTACAAGCGTGAACAATGGAACATGCAGCGACAGGGGATGAACAAGCGATGTATGAGACCATGCTCAAAATTTCCAAAAGGGTGGAAATAATGTATGAAGCACTACAAAAAGGGACAGAGGAAAAGGAGCGATTGCAACTTCAGTTGCAAGCCATGGAAGAGGCCCTGGAAGAATTGAAGCGCAACAACCAAAGTATTCAAATAGATAAAGCTGAATTGAAGATGCCTCTACATGAAGAGAAAGAGGAGAAACATAGTTTGTGACTATAGCTGCAAGCAAAAGACGAGGCCTTGGAAAAGTTGTAGCGTGACCCATGTGAGGTAAAATGTAATTCTCTGAATTCATGTATGTTTCCTGATGATGATTTCGTTGTTTTTGAAAATCATACCATAGGAATTGGCTCCAAACTGTTGAAGAAAATGGGGTATGAAGGAAAAGCCTTGGGCATTAATGGCCAAGGCATTCTCAACCCCATCAAATTAGAGGAATTACCCCATCAGGTAGGACTTGGGTATGTTAGAAAGGAAGTTGGGGAATGCGCCGAGACAGCTAGCGAACCAACAACAACAGATGATGAGAAGCCCTCATCAATTCTTTCCAAATCGACAGAGGAGGTAAAAGATGTTGATTTCATTTCGGTTTCATCGTCACATAGTATGATTTTTGTTGGAGATGTGGAGATCCCAATTACAGGGACAAACATGAGGCTCCTTACCAGGATGAAGCACGAGGAGGAAAAAGAACTTGGTGTTAATAACCAAGGCATAACTCAACCTTTGGAGGTTGTGCATAAACATCGATTTGTAGGCTTGAGATACACTGAGGGAGAATGCTCGAAGGTGTTAGATTATTCCGAGACATCGTCGAGGAAAGAGAATGATGGGAACACATCCCCATCATCCCATGGTAGTGCCCATTGCAAGGAAAGAGCTGAGGCAAGCTCTCATCGCCATACTTACACCAGAGACAACAAGGAAAGGTATAACCACTTTCGACATTCAAATGTTCATTTCGATTATAATCATGTTGTTAATGATGAACGTAAAACATGGCATCAAAAAACATGTACCTTTTGTGGATTACATAACGATACATTTTCTAAGTGTTGGAAAAGAATAGCAGCACACAAAGGAGGAGGCATGAAACGCCCTCTCGACAACAGGTAAAGAAACATGTTAAGAAGATTTGGAGGAAAAATATGTATTGCATTCATTGCGACAAAAGTGGCCATCATAGAACCACATGCTGGAGGCTCCATCCAGAGCAACGCCTTAAAGACAAAGTGTCGGTGCATGAACCAGGTGAAACAATTGTTCGACAAGCAAAACCACCACAGGGGGATGACCCATTCACATCGATAAGTGAAAAATGGTTTCTAGATATGTTAGCTTTTCATGGTCGTGCTTTTGTAAATCATTTGTTGCATTTTAAAATGTAAAAGTGATGAGGTGTTTTCCATCACCTATTAGGCAACAATGATGTCTGGTCTTATTTTGAGTTACATGATAAACTATGAAAGTGATGTCGTGTTTCCATCACTTGTAAAAACAATAGTGTTTGGCCTTACTTTTGTAAATCATGTGTTGCAGTGATGATGATTTTTCCATCACTTGTTGAAGCAACAATGACATGTTGGCCTTGTTTTCGTAGCTGGGTTATTGTTTCCATTTCGATGTAAACTTGACCACCAAGTATGTGTTATAAAGTCGTGGCAAGTGTGGGATGCTTGGGTCATTAGGTGGTCATGAAAGATAAGCATGTAATTTCCAAAATAATGTACTACAAGTTGCAGGTGTCGGCTCATCGCATAAGGTTCCAAAGAACAAAGGTGAAGGAGATGCAAGCGGGACCTTTTTCGGGATGCTTGTGATGCAGATGAGGTACAGAGAAGTTGTAGATTATTTTTCATGCTTTTGGAGGACCAAAAGCTCCTCAGCGGGGAGGATTGATCTAGGTGGCTCCAGGGACACACACAGGACAAAGAGGGCTTATGGAGCCTTGAAAATAAAAGTGATCAGAATGCTTTTGAACTAGGACCAGAGCATAGATCTTGTTGTCCTGATTGCAGCGGTGCGAACGGTTCGTCAATCTGAGCTCGTATGAGGGAGAACGAGCTAGTCAAAGTTTTGCTAAAAGTTGGGTTGTGGGCCAGGTTTAAGTGTCCTACAAATTGACCGACCCCAGGAAATGAAACCTAGCTCCTGAAAGCGGGTGAAATTGTTGCCTCTTTAATTTGTCTAATATCCCTTATGTTAGACAAATTTTAAAAAAATGGCTTATTTTAATAAAAAAATATATAAATGAGGTGGCAGGCCACCACCCCCACCACCTCAAACTACTAAAAATTTTAAATTATTAAAAGGCCGACGGGTCATGACCCCCGCCGGCCCAACTGCAAATGACACTATTTAATGTCAAATGTTCATTTGGCGGCCATGACCCCACCAAACCCTCCAACTATGCGCAAACATATTATTAATGGGGTGGGCGGGCCACCTCCGGTGGACCCGGCCCACACCCCCCCAAACCTCATAACCACACGCCATATTAAATGAGGCCGGTGGGAGTTGAACCCATGGCCGGCGGAAGGGCCGACCCCGCCCACGCGGCAGCCCCACGTTAAACCCATGTCACACAACATGTACCAACCAACGACCGTGCACCATTAATGCGCCAACCGTTCAAACAATGCCCCTTCATATATAATGTAGTGTTTTAAAATTATAATGTATTAAAATGGGAGGGGTGGGGTTTGACCACCCGACCCCTCCTCAACTAATTTCAATTCATACCAATCCATCCAAATGGGTTTTTTGAAAACTCCGCCCTTAAATATTATTATAAAACCTGACTTATTTGCACGGGAGAGCATGGAGGAACCAAGAGCGCGCACGAAAATTGAGACGTAATATTTTTTTAATTTATTTATTGTAGGCAGAACCATGATTGAGCGAAATTCTCAAGAGGGTGAAATTTTTGCAGTGTCCAAATTGGACAAATTTTATGTCGATCTTACACCTCTCAGCGACACGAACCCGATGGCACAGTCAGTTTCCTGATATGAGCAGCCGATTTGCAGAGGACCCAGAGGAGGGAATCTTTGAGGAATCTAGGGGGAATCTAAAAGATTCCTTAAGCCCCAGATTTCCATTTTATCAGAATTTAGAAATTTGACAGTCGATTTGCACTATTCGACGCCACAAATATGATGATTTATTCAGATTTTCCATTTTCTCATTTCATTTTTCGGCCACTTTTCTAAGTGGAGTGTAGGTGTCAGCATTCATGTGTGAGCAGTCATTTCCATGCGATTCAACGCCGTGAGATCGATGGTACGGACAACTTCAGCAATTTGACATCCTTTTCTCCAGATGGCCTCAAGATGTGAGGTACATGCAGTGCATTCATGTATTTATTTTTGCTATGCATTGTGCTACACAGATGCCTATTTGATGTTTGATGTTTGATGTGGGATCTTGTTTTCTTACTTACTTCATGATTCCTGCTTGATGTGGGGCAGAGTCATTTGTGGGATGTACTTGTTGTCATGATTCGTCATGTTTTGTTTGAGATCCCTTTATCGTTATGTTGATGAGATACTCATGTGTCGCCATGTATGTTTCCATTGAGATCCCTTTTATGCCATGTTGGCGGGATGCTCATTATCATCATGCATGAGTTTATGTCATAGTGATAGGAGTCCTTTTTGACTGAGAGTTCATGTAGCAGAACATCTCTTTGAGCCACTCCTATGTGAGGGCATTTTCCTTGTTTGATAGCGACGTCACCTCTTATGTACATCATCACTATTGACAACACTTAATGCAGCAGCCTACACCATCTTGATATCGGGGCCCGGAGACGTAGTTCCTCCTGGACGAACTCCGTTATCGACGACTTATGTTTTCATGTGTTGATGAATGTCATGTTCCTCTTCTTTACAACATGCAGATGTATTCATTTATATTCTTTTAAAAATGCAATTTAATCACATCACATAAGTAAAAGATCTTGGTTAAATCAGGGAGTTGAGTCAACTCAGATCACTCATTAAGCCATAAAAAATATTTTATGATGTTTACTGAGGGAAATGTTTTATGACACCATATTTCAGGAAATGGAATTAGAGTGGACACATCTAAAGTAGAAGTTATTTCTAAATTATCAATTCCAACTTTTCAATGAGATATTAGAAGTTTTCTTGTATTCACTGGTTACGATAGAAGATTCATAAATTTTTTAACAAAAATGCATCCCCACTTTTCAAATTGCTCACAAAAGACTGTGAATTCAATTGGAATTCTGATTGCCAAAAGGCCTTTGAAACATTAAAAGAGAAAATCTCTTAAGCACCCATTCTTAGAGGACCAAACTGGAAACTACCTTTTCGCATTTCAACTGATGCTTCAGACATAGCTTTAGAAGCTGTACTATGACAAAATGACTTAACTCCTTATGCCATTTATTACACCAGTAAAAATTTGACTCCTGCAGAGTTAAATTACACTATAACAGAAAAGGAGTTGTTAGATGTTGTCCATGCCATCAACAAATTTAGACATTACATTACTGGCTATGAAACTTTTGTATATAAAGGTCATTCTTCATTTAGGTACTTAATGAATAAACCTGTCACTAATGGAAAAATTACAAGATGGTTGTTGTTGTTGCAAGAGTTTAACATCACTATTTTGGATCGACCTAGGAAACAAAATACAATTGCTGACTTTTTGTCTAGGATTCAAAATGATAATAATGATGTACCTGTAGAAGACAATTTCCCTGATGAATATCTTTTTGCAGTATCTACTAAATCACCTTGGTTTGTAAATATTGCTAATTATTTGGCTATAAGGAAGTTACCATCATATTTATCTCCTCGAGAAAAAAAAGAAGGTAATTCAAATTAGTGCATCTTATTCATGGATAAATGAAGAATTGTATAAAACAAGGCCAAATCTAATCATTCGAAGGTGTGTTAGAGAAGATGAAGTACCAGAGATATTGAAAGCTTATCATGATGAGCCATGTGGAGGACACTTCGCTAACAAAAGAACTTCCTACAAAGTCCTTCTCTTAGGATACTATTGGCCTTCCCATTTTAAGGACACCAATGAGTATGTTAAGAGATGTGATAGTTGTCAAAGGATGAGGAAACATGTTCCCTATGATGAAATGCCTCTACAACCTCAGGTACTTATTGAGCCTTTTGAAAAATGGGCTTTGGATTTTGTTGGTCCAATCAATCCACCATCGAGACAGAAAAGGTACATTCTTGTTTGCATAGATTATGTTAGAAAATGGGTAGAAGCTAAAGCACTTCCTTTTGCTACTAAAAATGGTGTAGTTTAGTTTCTTTTCGAGGATATATTTACTCGTTTTGGTGTCCCAAGGGAAATTGTAACAAATCAAGGTACTCAAGTCACATCCAAGTTGGTACAAAAGATAATGGAGGAGTAAAAAATCAAACATCGAAAGTCCACTCCATATCATCCTCAAGAAAATGGGCAAGTGGAGTCCACTAAAAAATTAATTGAATAAATTCTCACCAAAACTGTGCATTTGCATAGAAAAGACTGGGTAGAAAAGCTTCCAGAAGCTTTATGGTCATACCGTACCACATGGAGAAACATTACAAGGCATACTCCCTATGAACTTGTTTATGGGAAGCAAGTCATTTTTCCTATTGAGTTTCAAGTAAAAACTTTCAAGACAACAGTTAAATTGGGTCTTGATCTTTTAGAAGCACAAAAACAAAGAATGGAGCAGCTAAATGAACTTGATGAGATAATACAAGATGCAATCCAAAGAACCAATCTAGTTCAACAATAGAGATCTAGATGGCATGCCAAATATATATAAAAAAAGAAGAAAGTTGCAGCGAGGAGACTGGGCATTACTTTTTATTCAAAATTCAAATATTTTCAAGGGAAATTTCAAACCCATTGGGTTGGTCCATATGAGATTGAAACAATTTTTGATAATGGTGCAGTTAGGATCAAAACTATTGATGAAGAAAGAACCACCTTCCTTGTAAATAGTCATAGATTAAGAATTTATCATAAGCCATTGACAAAGGAATTTTTTATCAAATATCTGCAAGACAACACTTATTTTTAGTTGGTTAAGAAGGATTTTCCTTCTCCTCCAACTTGACTCGCAAGCCTTGTTATTTTAAAAAAAAGAAAAAAAAGATATATAATAATAATAATAATAATAATAAAAGAAGAGAAAAATATAATAAAATTTGTATAAACATGAAAACCAACATTGTTGGCATGTTTAGACAGAAAATTCAGGGTGAAAACCAAGTAATTTTGGCATCTTAAATTTTCTTTCCCGTTCCTATTTTCTTTTTATCCCCTTTCTTCATTTTAGAATAATTATTTATAAAATTAATGAGACTTTGCATCTTTGACATAATTCTATAGCTGATGTTTGACAAGAACCACTAATTGGAGCAATTGAAGAAATGATCAAATCCACCCTTGGAAGCACTTGAAGACAATGCAAAAAGGAGCAATCAAATGTTAGAATCATCAATTCAAAAGGTATGCAAATATTTAATTTAATAATAAGGGTCAAAACATTAGTATATGAATTATATGGATGATATACCGTCGGTTCAAAAACCATCATTGCTGAAAGTGAGATGAAAATATCTTGTCATATCAAATAAAAAATACGTAAACCGCTATTCGTCCCTCATCATTACACAACACTCTAGTCTCAAATTCCGCATTCAGTGTTGAGATCACCCAACTCATATTCATTCATACCCTAATGATCACTTAACTTCACTTATTTTTCCTCTCGCTCTCGTTCATACTCTCACCAAAAGCCATTATCCCAAAACCCTGACTCATACCCTGTCAAGAAGTGAATTCTGAGGTGAAACTTCTCAACCATGGGCGTCATAGTGAGAACATAACCAAATGGTAGAAAAATTATGGAAGGATATCTGCAGGTGAAAGAAATGTTGCAAAAAGCACAGTGGCTAGAGTTCGTGGAAAAGTTTAATGGTTTTAACAAGGAAGTAACCAAATCATTTGCCAGAGCTTTTGATGGCATAGAGGTTGAAATTGGAGACATCAAGTTTGCAGTGACAAAATCTCTTATTGCTGAAGCTACCAGACTGTCAAGAATCAGAGAGAGATGGTTTAAGAATAGGGGCATTGAAAGAGAAGAATGGAAGAATTTTTTGAAAAACTCAGGTATGGATATCACTATTTTTAAGAAAGGAATTCATAGTACAACATGTTTGGTCAATTTAGTGTTCTAAATTGCTCTACATAAATTATCAATCCGGGTATCGTAAACTGATGAAGTGTAGTGCACTATTTGTGCTAGATAACCCTTCTTACTTCATTGTTTTTGTGTTTTATGTTGTTTTGGGGGGTTTTTGGTCTTTTAATTCCTAATGATTTACAATATAATTATCAAAAACTTAAATCTAACTTTCGTAAAGACTGCTCAAAATATAAAAATGAAAACAAAGCTTAAGAAAGAAATGAAAACATAGCTAAGAAAGGCTTGGAAGTAAAGCTTAAGCAAAAAATGAAAACAAAGTTTCTATTCCTGTTTTACCATTATTTCCAAATCATGAATTAAAACTGAAAATGAAATTTACAACTGATGTCTAACTAATTACAGAAATAAAACTAAATGAAATACTTAGTTACTCTGCCTCTCAATTTTGGGAGAAAGTCTCCTTGGGATGACATTTGAGGAATTCTGTACTTCATTAATCTAAGAGAAAACAAATACAGAGATGCAATAATAACTCATTGCATAAATGAAATGTTCAAACACTTAGTTAGGGATGAATTATCAACTTGAAGGGTTTTTCGTAAACATTCATTAAAACATTGAGTGAGTAAACTAAAAATAAAATGGCAAAGACAGTGAATGGCACTGATCAGTCTAATTGAGAATTTAAACTAGCAAAACAATGAATAAAGTAAACTAGATTACATTACTGAGTTTCATCTTCTAAACTACTGATAAAAACTAAAAAGAGATCAAGCAAATGGAAGCTACTCTAAATTATGAACACTGTTAATAAGAAAATGATGGAAATTGCATTATAAACATTGTTAGTAAGAAAATGATTATAAACATTGTGAAAGAAACTGATGAATTTACAGTTAACAAGAAGAAGAAAAATAAAATGAAATGAAACCTTCTTTAGTGCAGGGGCCCTCTGCAACTGATTAGGCTACGCTTGCTCAATCAACTCCAAGGAAACTCCTTCAGATTTTCATAAAACATGCGGTCTTCATATTAAAAACAGGGACACAAAATGCCCAGAAATTACAGAGTTTAGAACTTCGATTTCACAATAAAACTATCACTATTACCACTAATTTCTATGGTCCTTTACACAGGTATTTATAAGAAAAACCATATAACTGTTTGTGGAGAAAAACATGCTATAGTCAAACACGTAGAAGACAGATATGCGAAATTTGTTCCTCAGTTGCTAGAGACATAAATCCAAGACATGGTGGCTGTTGGAGTCCGTAGGTACAAGTAGTTGTTCCGGATAATGCTTCTCATCACTTTGAAATGTGTTAATTAACCACGAAACATAGTCCTGTTACCTTCGGTCTCTATGTTTGACTTATCCATTGACCGTAGTATTATGCCATATTCTTTGTCGACCTGGGCTAAGTGAATAGGACAGGGTCCATGTCACGATGATTTCCAAGCTGCCCATGTAGCTAGTTTCTCCTTTTGACACCTGGAACCTGTTAGAGCATGAAGGTAGCTGCGGAACAACCAATTAGCTGCAGAATAGGCTGCGTTCCGTAGCTAATATAAAAATATTTATTCAAAAAACAAAACATACAACCATAACATGTAAATCACTAAATGTCCTCCTCAAGACAGTATATACCTGTCATTGGTGATGAGAATGCATCTTTCTTATGGAAAAAAAAATAAAAGGAATGAGAAGAGTTGCTAGGGAAAGAGTAATTTTGAGGCTCAACACAACACTTAAGGGTAAATGGAGAAATTTATTGCTAGTAATTCAGAAATTTGTCACCTGTGAAGGAAGATTTGGTTGTATGTTCTTTTACCACATTCATTTTATGCTGCATTTTCTCGAAGAGAATGAAATCAATCTTCCTTATTTTCTGTTAAATAGCTTAAGGAAAATGTTTGGGAATGTTTAGAAAAGGATCCAATCAATAGAAAACACCATGTATCACCACGGACTTATAAAAACACTCATTGAATTTCATCTTAAAATACTAGGAGATAATTGGGATAACTTCCAAGTTAGAAATCAGCTCAAGAGCCACCTAGCAACAACAAAGAAAAAAGAGGAAGGAAGAGAATATATTATAATCCTATTAAAAATTTACCTCAACAATAACTACAATAATAGTAGAAAGATGAGACTCCTATTGCAGAAATTTTAGGAAGCATTAAAAGGAAATCTGTTAGAAGAAAGAAATCCAACAAAAAGGAAGAAAGCACATCTAAGAAAACAGAGGAAGCTAAAATAAAGAAGAAAAGAGCTAAAACTAAAAACCCTCTTCCATCAAATGTAAGAAGAAGCACTAGGCTTAATCAAAAACCATCTCAACAGTCTACAGATGTTGTTAATTTGGAGGAAGAAGAGAAAATGAAAATTCCATCACCTATTGTCATCTCACCTATTCATAGCCCAGGTCGAAAAACACTAGAAATAGATTCAGTACAACAATAAATCTATGACTACATTGAGTCTCTGGAGAAGAGAGTTGCAGAAAAGGCATATTGTTCTACAATCCATGAAAAAGAAATCCAGTCTAATAGTCCACAAGAACCTCCACTCGTGAAAACTCTGAAACAAGAAGTCTTTGAGTTGGAGACACTGAATATACATCTGAAGAAGGAACATGAGACATTAAAGATGCAGAATGAGATAAAAAGGATGAGAATGATTACATTATTTTACATATGGGTTTATGGTATGAAAAGAACAAGAAGTTAAACAAAAAGAATGAATCTCTAAAAAGGAAGGTCATGAGTCTAAAATGCAGGATTTTGATGAAGAAACCCAAAATGATAGTTGTAAGAACAAAGGTAAGAAGGACAAACTTGGTTGTTCTAGCCCAAGTTTCAGAGAGAGAGCAGTGAGAAAGAAATACTTCCAGTTTTCAATTTTTTCATGAGGACATGCAATGGCCTCTGTGTGGGGGAATGTAGAGCTTCTTGAATGCTTCATTTTGACACTTTCCCTTACCAATTTTTTCCTCTCTTTGACCATCATCATCAATTTAAAAGGCATCAAACTACAAGGTTTTTGTCATGGTAAGGTATTTAATTGTCTTATATTTCATATTTAATAATGTTCCTTATTATTGAATTAATGTTTGTATTAGCTACCGAATTCATGCAATTCTGCAGCTAATCTATGTTTCTATAGCCAATTCCAAGGTTTATCAGGATCTGAGGTGCCAGCTAAGAGGAGAAAGATATGAACAAGTGGATATTGATCCCTTTAATGATTTCCTCTTATTGATTCGAACCATATCATTAAAGGCTTGTTCGGTTGCGTGGTCAAAGGGTAAAAGTCGACATGTTGCTGAACAAGCGAGTGAGAGTTTGAAATCCTTGCGCTTCATGATTTGCTTTGCCAAATAGAAAATCATGAGCAAACAATATTTTGATATCTGTTAGAAGCTAAAATTAGAACTCTATTAGCTAGGGTAGGCATAAAAGCCTCGAACAGTTATTGACACGGGCTTTTATAAATACCGTGCAACAAACATGAACAGGAGGTTAATTTTTATATGCGACAATATTGTTTTAAACTCTGTTTTTACCTGTTAATGAAGAATGAAGTTTTGATGCATAGCTGATTGTTCGATTAAAGTTTTGTGACCACCTGTTTGTGGAGGGCCCCTGCAAACAATGAAGGTTCTACATTTTCATATCTTTTCTTTATCATTTGTTGCAGTTACTTACATGTTTTAGAATCATTTTGCAGTGTTGATTTCAATTAGATAGCGATAACAATATTTCACTAATCATTCTTTTCAAGTTGATTTATAATGATGCTAATTGTAGTGTAATCACTTTTCATAGATTTCATTATAGTTTCATTTTAGAGCATGAGTGATTTCTTTACAGTATTTCATTTCAGAGCATGAGTGATTTCTTTACAGTTTTCATTTCAAAGCATGAGTGATTGATAATGAGAAAATGTGTAGTTTTCATTTTAACTAGAAGTCAAATTCATTTTGGTTTTTATATTAGATATCATTTTGGGATTCAACTGCGTTAAGTAAGTCATTCAACTATGACCATTTCCATGAGAGGTAGTCGTAACTGACTAATTTCTCATGATTTTTGAATATGACCATTTCCATGAGAGGTAGTCATAACTGACTAATTTCTCATGATTTTTGAATAGTACGCTTAGCACTCATTACACCAGGTGATGCTCACAGGGGTGAAGAAGTGGGATTGAAACTAGTGAAATGAATCACATAGTGTCAATCATCACTTCTGGGGCTTGCACCCAGTAACCAGGATTTCCCGGGAGGTCACCTATCCCAGATCGCCTCTGGCTTAAATGCGCTTAACTGTGGAATTTTTCCCCACAATCAAGCCCACTTGGATTTCTACCCCATTTTCAAAACCTTATCAAGTATTTTGCCTCATGAACCATTCAATTAGAGTTCCCTTCACTCTTTTTGAAATTAGTATTGGGGTTTTCGCAGTGCATTATATTAGATATCATTTTGGGATTCAACTGCGTTAAGTAAGTCATTCATATATGACCATTTCCATGAGAGGTAGTTGTAACTAACTAATTTCTCATGATTTTTGAATAGTCCACTTAGCACTCATTGCATCGAGTGATGCTCACAGGGGTGAAGAAGTGGGATTGAAACTAGTGAAATGAATCACATATCGTCAATCATCACTTCCAGGGCTTGCACCTGGTAATTCATTTTCTTTAAAGAGTAAGATAGGAATGCAAAACATCCTTAGAAGTAATTTTCAATAATCCAATTATGCACATTAATAATCCGATTTAATAAAAAGTACTTCTAGTACATATAATGCACTTGGACTTCACAAGTTTACAGACTCCGGTCGATAATTATGTAACAATTTAAGATAATTAAATTGACAAACAGGTAGCACGATTCCAAGAAGCACCAAAAGAATCCCATGTCATTGCATTGAAAAGTATCTTTTGATACCTTAAGGGAATGACAAAATATGGATTATGGAATCCTAAAGGAAATGAGTTAACCATTGCAACTTATGCAAATGCGGATTTGTTATAGACATTTTTGGGCACTGCAACCCCAATCATAAATGTCCATAAACTAAGGGCTCCTAAGTCCCTAAAGGTGTTTTTCCAACCCCTAAAAGAACAAGGTCAATTGATTACAACATCTCCCAGAAGTTCTCCATGAAAAACTACTCAGAACTGGTCAAAACTGGACCATTTCACCTGCCCCATGGTCAAAGTGCATTGCATCCCACCTGAATACACACAGTAGGTGCGATGCATGTTGAAAATCCCTTCTATGGGGTGCGATGGGCGAGAGTGGACAAATGGCAGGGTCAATCCGCAAGGTGGAGGAGCATGGAATCTTCCAGAAACTTCTCTTGTGACACTTGCCTCTCTGCATTCGACTAGGGATGAGTAAGAGATCATCAATCTCCAAGTGGAATCAAGAACTATCAAAGAGAGGACACTAATCAAATCTCAAAAGCTGACTCATTCCCCTTGCAAACATCTATATATGGATCCCTCATCCCAGAGATCCAGGGGATGGAATTTTGTATCTTGTAAGGAAGTGTTGTTGGTTTCTTGGTGCAATATCATAGTGTTGGGTGATCTAAGCTTTTCATGAGGTGAAGAAGGGATTTCTTGCTGGGAGGATGATGCTGGGTCAGAAAAATTGGTTGTAATCCTCTTTGCTCTTTCTTGATTATCAATAAAGCTATTCAAGTTTTCCTCCACATTCTTGTATGATTGATAATTTATGCATTTGTGTGGTCAATATACATCTGGTCCTATATTGTTTATGATAATAGATCTATGTTCTTGGATAGTGTTATGCTGCTTTGATTCTACAGGTACTCTTTGAAGCTGGGTAGACAAGGAAGTGAGTGGCAAAGACCTACCAGAAGAGAGAGGAATCGAGCAAGGAACCAAGCGCAAGACAGAGGTTGGTCTCCTTATTCTTCTCTTATCTATTTCTCATAAAGGAAAACGAAAGTAGTTTTTAGTTTGTTTGTTTCTAAGGTAGCTACCAGCCTTAGTGGGACTAGCAGCTCTGCATAGACACTAGTTTTCCCGATAACAGGATTGGGCAGGAAGTGTTGATGATTGTAAAAGCACTAGTGGAGCAACTTTCTATCTAGCTGGTTGTCTTGTTTCATGGTTGAGCAAGAAGCAATATTCAATCTCCATATCCACCATGGAAGCAAAATATATAGCAACAACAACTTATTATATGCAGGTCCTTTGGATGAAACAAACCTTACAACATCTCCAAGTGAAGTTTGATGAGTCCATTCTGATAATTTGCGATAACGTCGACTCCATAAGTATCTCCAAGAATCCTATGATGCAATAAAAAGCGAAACACATTCCTATCAAGTACCATTTTGTTAGAGAAAAAGTTGCAGAGAATAACATTAAAGTGGAATATATTGGGACAAAAGAACAAATAATTGACATATTTACAGGCCTTTACCGCGAGAAACATTTGAGTATCTTCGCTAAAAACTTGGACTTCTCCCAAGTTCCCATTATATTGTTCTTTTATTTTGTCAAGTCAAAAGGGGAAATAAAGGTAGGTTACAAGACCGCAGGAAGCAGGTATGTTGTCAGGGGGATTCACCCTTTGCCATTGATGTCAAAGGGGGAGTGAAAGCATTAGGAAGGTTAAAAGAAGCATGATGTCAGGGGTGCCATGATTGCAGGGGGAGTACGTGTGCTGCCATTAATGCCAAAGGGGGAGATTGTTGATAAGTGGTTGTCATTGATTTGAAACCAAGTAGCACCATGTGTTGCCCCGCCTTTTTGTCAATCAAAATGACATGGTAATTCATGGAATCTCTAGTTAGGATCATTCTAGATAGATTCTTCTCAATAAGATGTTTCTGGTGGTATGTGGCATTCCACATAGTTCTTCGTGGTTTGAGATATTTTCGAGTTTGAAGCTAGGGACCCCAATTAGTCGGCTAAAACCCCATGGGTTGGTGGCATGGCACTTTGTCATTGGCTATTAATTATTATAAATATAGTTGAAGGGTTTCACACCATGTTTCATAGGGATAATCACTTTAAGGATGGGCATCCCATTGGTTTTTTCAACCTTAAGAAATATCCCTCATTAATTATAAAAAGGGAGAAACCCATATTTGTCCATCAAATGGGACAACGACCATCCTTCCTTAGACTATACGGCATACATTATTTGAATTTTAAAATTCCCAAATATTTCAATGTTTATTTTGTTGAAACCCCTCTCAAATTTCCAACGTTCATCATCTAAGCCTATAAAAAGTGAACATTACCTTGCCTATTCGTCATGAACTTTCAATGAATGATTTGGGGTTAATACTTCTGAATTTTTTTGACCATCTTTGAGAATCTAACACAAACATCTTCAGGAAGGGTTAGGTTTTAATTTTCCTTTTGGATTTTGGGTGATTTGCTTGGGTATCTATTCAATTATAGGTACAAGACCATCTTGAAAATTCTTGGCCCTCATTGGGGAATTTTATTAGGTTACAAGACAAGTTCTATGATTATTTTGTGAACACAATTAGGTCAACGGAGGTTGTTTCAAGATAACTTGGCCCTGAAATATTGTATAGCCCATAGCAACGAGGGAAGATCCAAGGATTTGTCAAAGTGGTAATGCGATCTCACACACACAATCCTGCGATTAGGTCAACCTTCCCTGAAGTTTTGGTTGAGTTATTTTTCACCTGAAATCATCTTAAGAAACTTGACCCTCCTGATATGTAACAGTTTGTTCAATGGTCATGAATTTATATTGATTGCAGCTCTCGATCCTTCTAGGCCATATTAATTGAAGCACTAATATTATAAGATTAGTCTCCAAAGGCTGCATCATATTTTGAAGTTTCTACTCCTATAACAACCCTAGACAACATATAATGCTGGAAGCAAGTGCAATTCTTAGTCATTGTTTTAACTGAAATACCAAACTCTGTGGCAGTTTATACTTGACTATCTTCTGAAGCATTAGTTTGCAGCCTCTGTACTAAGTCAAGCATTTGAAGACTTCAACTAGATTGCAGTGGTTCTTCTTTGTACGCTGAGGACAATACACATACATATACAACAAGTGAAGCCGACCTCAATTGCATAAAATACCTACTCATGATCATCCTATAACATTTTTATATAAGTTAGAATTGAAGTTAAGTTTTCATTAGATCAACAAGTTCTCTTCTATGAATTCAATACTAGAATTGAAGTTAAGTTTTCATCAGATCAACAAGTTCTCATCTATCAATTTAATACTAATTGGTGAAGTAAGGGTTTGAAGAAGGAGTATCCCATTATCAAACATTTTCTACAATGAAAGGACATAGTTGTAATAAAAAAGTGTGGCAGTGAAGGCATAAAAGTGTCATCATCAAAGGCAAATCAATCTCTATAGGTGCAAAGGTACTCAGTAGGGCAGAACATATTCATCATTGAAGGAAGAGAAGATACATTAGTTTCATCATCAACACAGGTCATTGTATAAGTTGTTGTAAATTGTTCAAGTCTTACAAATTTTGTAAAGGAATGGTACTATTGTACAAGTCATTTGGTTTTGGTACAAGGGTTTGGGCAAGGGTTTGTCGAGTCAAGGGTTGTTAAGTCTAGAGTTATTTGGTTAGTCAAAGTGTTATCACTCAGAAAGTTTTCTTGGTTGTAACGAAGAACTCCCTAAGGTAACCTTTTCAAAACCAATCTTACAGATTGAAGGCTAGTCCCTCAATCTAGAGAGGCCTCTCTTTGACAATATAATCACTAAGATTAGCAACTGGTTGTGTCTTCACACAATGGCTAGATATTCAGTAGGGTTTTTGGATTTTGAGTGTGGTGGTTGGGATGAAGCAAGTAATCTGTTGGGAAATGGAGTCAACAAATCAGGTTTTTAGATGCAATTACCAAGATCTTGACTGTATGAATCAAGATGGACAATGCCAGGATATATGGCAAACTTTAGACATATCAAACATCATCTGAATGGTAGTAGAAGGAGAAAAAAATCCACTATAACAGGGCATGAAACATGAATACTGCAAGCTTTATGAGAAATAGTGAAAATGTATAAACCATATGAACTAGAGTATTAAACTAATGAATTCTATCACATAATCTCATTTAAACACCAGAAGATAACAGATAAATGATATCACATAGAAAGGAAACTATCACAGAAGGAAACTAACTGAGCATACCATCACAGGAATCTCTGTATCATGAACATAATATCCTAGTCCTCTTAGCACTTGAAAAAATGAATAATTTGATCACACACACAACAAAAGAATACTTTGTTTCAAAGTCCAACCCTTCTTCCTTATTTTTCATTCATTATATAGGAAAAATACATAAATCTGAGATCCACAATGTTTGGGAAAGTATTAATTACAATAACCATCAAGATACAAAAGAAATGGATCTGAAAAACCTCTTCACCCATATTTAGTCTGATCCCCAAGTCGAATTTGATGAGGTGGCCTTTAGTTGTTGACTTGGCATTTTTATAGGAAACAAAAATTTGAAAAATCTGGCAAATTTATGAAAAATAGGCTTCAAAGGGTCATTCATATCTCCCAAACCGTGATATCTGTGTAAACATTGAAATAATTCGAATTTGATGAGGTGGCATTTAGAGGCTGACTTGGCATTTTTATAGGAAACAAAATTTTGAAAAATCTGGCAAATTTATGAAAAATAGGCTTCAAAGAGGCATTCATATCTCCCAAACCGTGATATCTGTGTAAAAAAATTATTTTTATTTTTATTTTTTATTTTAATTATTTTATTTTTTTATTTTAAATCAGCTCATTCCCCACAAAAACCTCTTTCATATTTGGAAAATTCATCTTCATATTCTCGAAAACCATGCCCAAAGTGGATGACTAAAACAAGAAATAATTAAATATTTAAATCCTGAAAAATAGGCTGCAAATATTCCTTCATATCCTTCAAACCATGCTAGCTAGGTAAAAAATGAGAGAGGATTATTTAAATTGGTATGTTACCAACAAAAACCTCTTTTTTTTTTTACAAATTCATCTCCATATGTTTGGAAACTACATTTGAAAATAGTGACTAAAACAGGAAAATAACATAATTACAAAATCTGGAAAAATAAGCCTCAAATATTCCTCTGTAATTTCCAAACCATGATGTCTGGGTAAAATCTGAAGGAGGTTTTTGTAAATCATCCCATTTCCAACAAAAACCTCTTTTTTTATTTTTGAAATTCATCACCACCTATTTGAAATCTGTGTTTGAACATAGTGACTAAAACAAGAAAAATGCTGGAAACTGTCATTTTAGGGCAAACTGTCGTTTTAGGGTTTAATTTAAAATCCCTCTCTTAGGCTTGAAAAATATGCAAAATGTCACATCAAGGTTTAATAAGGGTAAATATTCTTGAAAAATGGTTTGGGCACTTGAAAAGCAGTTTGGAAACTCATATTTTCAAAATTTCATAGCGCGCTACGAAATATTTTTGTAGCACTAGCTGTAGGCATTCGACAGGCTCCGGTTTGCTACAAAACTTAGGGAAATATTAGACATAACTTCACTATTTTGAAATATTTCTACGCTTTATGTCACCCTTCCATAAAAAAAATTCATATGCCATTACATAACCCTTTCACAATGAACTGATAATAATAACATTTGGACCTTTAGGAAAGGTACAAAATTGGTGCTAACAACTGGCTCCAATGGGGATACTGTCTCCCCATGAGGTAGTAAAGAACATGTAGACCCTATGCTTGATCCATTGGGCTTCTCCCAAGATTTACCCTGCAACCTGTAACTTGACTTGCAACTGAAACCAAACTAAAATCCACATTGTACACTACTGCAAACTGAAAAACTTACGAAACTGAACTCAAAACTTTCTAAAAGAAATGCTTGCCCAAACAAGATTATTGCACACCCATATCTACTCTTAGCTACTGAAATTATCTGCTCAATTAGATGATACAGAATTTCCAGTGCAGCCAAGCAAGGAGATGGCCACTCACTGGAATTCTGCTCACACCTTCTTTGAGCAGACAAAAATATTAGAAAGTGGCAACTCACTTTGATACCTGAATCCATAGTCTATAAATATCACAAAATCTTCCCTCACTGATGTTCCTAATAGGCTGGAAAAATAATCTTGAAAAGAATGCAAACTCACCTCTTCTTGATGAGCAATAAGAGGAAGAAAAGCTCCATTCATAACTGCTTCTTGTTCTAGTTTTATACCTTGATTGTTAACATCATTCTCAAAAACATGGCAGCAAGTTGTTCATTATTCACATCAGAAAAAACCTTTGTACATTCTTGAACAGGTTCAAATATGACAGCCACATCATGTTCATTGAAAACATTCGAAATTAACCTTTCTTGTGATTCAATGAGACTGTTGTCTTGGCCCTTAAAAATTTATGAGTTTGTCAATTCCAAAGGCGTAAAATTAGAGATAACTTCAGTGTCATTCAAGGTGTTTAAAACATCCTACTTTTCTTTAGTTTCTCCTTGTAGTTCTAGGTGACTATCATCATGAAATGGTTCACTGCTTAATGTTTCCATACATGCATTTTCAAAAATCTGATTTTGACAAGTTTCTTCATGATACAAAATCTCAGAAAATGAATGAGATGAAAAACAATTTGAATGATTCTTCTCATACTTTTGACTGTATAAAGATTGATAATGTTGCAAATCTTCATGGGATGTAACCTGACTGTCAAGATGTAGAATTGTTTCATCTCCATCAATTTCAAGGGAAGGATCATAAATTTTAGATCTAAGATCTTGATCTATTTTACTTTCAGCCAAGGAAGAAACTAGTGTTTGTTGTTGGGATGAAAATGCATAAAGGGCTTCCATAATTTCCTCATCCATACACTCCTCATTACCATACAAATCTTCAAAAAATTGAATGAAGTCTTCATAATATTTACAACAATTTCCAAACAACAATAAGGAAGGGTAACTTTATTTATAGGCTTCGCTAGAAAGTGGTGGGGAATGAGGGGGAATTGGATAACTTTCTTTAGTGGATCATTGTCCCTAGAAGGGGAGTCCACAATTTTTGTATTTAATGAGTCTTTTTAGGGTGGTAGGGTGGTGCTAGGGAGGTGGTTGAAGTCACCTTCAGGTGGGTGCTTGAAAACACTTTAGGGTGGTAGGGTGGTGCTAGGGCAAGTTGGTGCTTGTTATGGTGTTGGTGCATCCATTCAAATGATTGTTGATAAAACCTAGGGTGTTAGAAAAGAATTCTTTTGTAGAGTTCTAAGTATTTGTAGCTTTCTTTTCAATTGGAGCTAAATATTTAGAGAACTTACGAGAAAAGTGTTCGATGATTTTTGACCTAGAGGGGGTTTTTCACCTAAAAATATTTGTGTTCATTGTGTACTAGTTATTTAATGTTTTAAATAGTACTGAGGAATAACTAATGTTCTGAAAATATTAATAAGTTACTAATTGCTAAGAAATACTCATTCAGCCCCCTCTCAGTATTTCCAACACAAAATTGGTATACTTCCCCACTGGAATTTGCAACCTTTTTCAGAACCTACTACACAAGAGAAAGTTCCTACTCATATTGTTGTCTCTTCTTATAAACCCATTCTTTTGTAATCATTTTTATGAGTTTAAGGTTGTATTCAAACTATTCTGTTGTAAAAGTTCCTTCCTTTGGATCAAAAGTGTTCCTTGACCAAAGCAACAAACTCCTCATCTTTCAACCAATTTGAATTCATTTTCTAAGGAATTTAAGGTTTTGTGTCTGGGCCTTTGAGGTCTAGAAATATTATGGAATGATCCAATTCACCCTCATTTCCCACCATTGTTTCAGGAGACTAAATCTTGTCATTAGAGGCTCCAAAACTAGGAAACAATCAATCCTCCTAGAAATACACTCCTCCCCTATATGATTATTCCTCTAAGTCAATTGAAGTTTTACAAGCTCTACATCAACCAACTTCTGATCAATCAACAAACTGGTAAAATAATTTGTGAGAATATCCAACCTTTCCCTCAGTGCCCAAGCTTCAAAAGCACCCAAAGAGAAATCTAAGTTCCCTCCTAAAATCAAATAATTTGAATGCATAATTGATTTGGCAGAATATTTATCCAATAAATAAATTTTATCCAAGTAGGTTCCATGCACATCAAGTACATTTAAAATACATCACAGTTCCTTAGAGAAAATTTCAATTTCTTGATTTGACTCAATCCTCCATAAATTCAAAACCTTAAGAGTATGAATATTCCAATCCATAACTAAACCTCATGATCACTCCTGGACATCCAAACCAATAAATTTGCAAATCCCACACATAGCTTCCATCACTTTTGAAACAAAATCCTCTTCCCCAAAATTTTCTTGGAGCATACTGAGATCATGATTGGTTAAAATCATTACCCTACTTAAGGGATGTTTTATAGAAGGGCTTGCTAGACCCCTACAATTGAAGGAAAGAAATTTGATGAGATAACCCCTCCTAGGGATTTAAGTGCTCTAAGCACCCCCTGATAAACAATTGTCTTCTCATGACCATTTATTCATGGGATTATCCTTAACTTTTGAAAGGTGAGACTTCTTGCCCCTGACTTTCCCCTCCGTCTAACTAATCCCACAAGGCCCCACACTAAACCTTCCGCATATGGTAAGAAAAATCTTAATATGAGGTTATAAAATATGTGCCTTTCCCTTGTTTCATCAAATGGTCCCCCTTTCACTTTGACAATAGGTGAGGGAAAACCCAACTCAACCATAGGACATTGCAAAGAGCCAATGATGGCACTTAGGTCAAAACCTTAACCAAAAAAACAAATGAATTATAAATGGATGGAACCACTTCACGAACAATCCCTGACTTAGAAACAAAAAGATCAAATAAAAACTCATTAGGAAGAGGAAGCGAGTACCCAAAGGGATGACCACCTTTTGTATCTACTTCTTGCACCCAGAGCTCGACAATTTTTGTTTCGCTGGAGCCCTCTGATTGCATGGCTGCTTTGGTCTATGATCTAAAGGGATTTTTCCGAGTAACCTTAACCAACATCATGGGTTCCAAAGTTTCAAGCTGTCTACGAGCGTTGAATTACACTAGAACATTCCCATGAGCACTTAAATTTGACGGATTCCCAACTTCATTACACTGCTTCATGTAAAGCGGCTGAGTACACTGATTAAGTAAATGGCCATATTTATGGCACTGCAAACATCAAAATAGAAACCCTTTGTAATTAGGTACTTCCAGACATTAAGATCCTTTCCTGATATCCATTTATTCAGCAAGGCCCTCACACAAATCAATGTTAACTAGGATTTGGGCCATAGACTTATCCCTTGTCTCTTGGTAAGACATATCCTCCTCTAAAAAGAAACCCAAGGAATTTCCAAAGCTTCAAAGATCATGGGACTCCAATATTCTGTGGGAAGGCTAGGAAATGAGACCCAAATAAGGACCACATCAATCCTTTCTTGGCTTGCATCGAGTAAGGGGGTCCATTTTTAAAATGTGATCGGGGTCGAGCCCAAAATCCATATCTTTTTAGTAAACTAGGTTACTTCCTCCGCAAAATGAAATCTAAGATGAATCTAACCTCTAGCTAGAAGCCAAACCTTAGGAGAATTTTGAACAAGTGGCATTACATCTCTTTCAACCCAATCCTTCAGGGCTTGAATACTAACTTTCTTACCTCTCACACAACCCACGAAAACCTTCTCAACTAATTACATAACTTGATGCATGAGCACATTCCCCCTAGATTTAGCTTAGGAAGGGACCCTTTGGACTTTATGCACTTATTTTTCTTCTTCTTCATGCCTAAACCCTATGCCCCAAATAAATTTGAGCATACGGCCCCTCTTATCGACACTTCTTGATTCAATCTAATAGGGCCTTCACCCGTGCTTGCGAATAGGATTCCTCCTATCTCTTCCATCTCCAACAACATGTTGATGAAACTGTTACACCCTTGCAACAGATTTTCAAAGAAGGGGGTCAGGGTTTCCAAAAAACCCTTCTTAAAAAAACCTTGAGAAGAAGCATATACTAGATGAGATCCTTGTCCTCTAGATGAAATCAAAATGTCAACTTCCTTTATCTCCACTGAAAACTAACCAAGAAGAGACCCCAAACTCCCGTCAACTGAAGAGGAGGACAAGACTAAAAGAGACCAAGGCCCCACTTGGGCCTCATCATTCCAATTCTTAGGGCCAAAACATGGTCTCAGCTATAACCCCAGACCTGAAGAAAAAATTAAAGGAAGGCAAGCACTATAACCCCTCTCTAAAGCCCAAACCTATTGCAATTTATTAGACCCTAGAAATCATGTCGCTTCCAAAACAAAGAGTGACCTGTCACTATCCAACCCTTAACCCAAGTGTTGGAATTATGAATTTTATTGTGGTAGTTGGTTTGTGTTAACATTGATGCCAACTTTGTAGCATGTGTTGCAAATGTTTAGTCATGTATATGTTTGACTGGTTGCAAGTAGCATGTGTTGCAAATGTTTGTTTATGCACATGTTATGATGGCGTAGATGATGCATTGATGTCAACCTTATGATTGTCTAGATGATGGCATTGATGTGGTTTGATGCACAGATGAGTTTGATAGATTAGGTATTCATATTCTGATATATGTTGAGGAGTTTGGCAATCTATGTCTTCATGTTCATGAATTGTTGCAGAGGTGTTTGGCCTTATGATGATGTTACTGATGTGCTACAGAGTTGTGCAAAGGTGTTACAGGTTGTGTAGGTGTATGTGGAAGAGTGGAGGACTAGTTGGCACTAATGTCAACTCTTGACTTATTGACATCTAGGTGAACTTGGTGGTGGCACTTGTTTAATGATTGAACCTATTTGCAGAAGTGTCACGGAGCTTTGCATATGTTAGGGAGTGTGAACAGGTGTTGAAGAAGGAGTGCAAGAAGCTAGAAGAATTTTTGAGCAGAAGATCATTTGTTTTCCCTTATGCTCTGCACAACCGCTGGGAAAGAGTGTCCTAAGTGTGGATATAGGCTTCCAACCGAGAACTACTAGTTACATCCCAATGGTTGTAGCCAATATCTACTAGTTTTTTCCCTATGACTATGGCCTAAACTAGATTTTTTTGCGTTCCTCATACTTCTCAGGTGTTTTATGAATTTTCATGATAGTATTTGTTCAAGATTTTTGATAAAAAGGCCATAAATGTTTAACCATGATATAGAAGGTGATTAAGTAAAAAATGAGGAGACTTAGTGATGGATACTGATTGCACCTTTCATCAATTATGAAATCCCACAGTGTGAAGAAGAATTGTTGGATTGAGATAGAGTGTATGCTATAGGTGTGTAGGGTTTTGACAACAGATCATAGATTATTCTTGGGGCATATTTATGAGGATGATGGATCTACATTAGATCTACATATCTAATCTATTTGTGTTTTAGATTGCGGGTTCTAATTGCTGCTAATATGGAGAGGAGAAATAATGTTGGAGCTATTGCAGTTTCAGATCAAAGTTTATGTTGCAAATGCATTTGTGTTGCAGGATTTTTATTGGAATTTTCTTTATTGTAGATTCAATTTATGATTTTATATGGCTGCATGAGTTTTTATCATGGATGAGTGTGTAGATTAGGTTGTCATGTTGTGTTGTTGTAGGGTTTGATGAGCTTGTTTCCGCAGATTAGCGTTGAAGGCTGAGTTATTGTATTCAAATTTATTTGTTGTTGATATAGATATTGTTGAGAGTGAGAATGCAGGGGGATTGATGTGTGTTTTGGAGATTTATGCTGTTGGTTATTTATATTGAGTCGTTGAGACTGTATCGCTATTGGGGTTTGATAGTAGAGCTAAATCTTGTTGAGCATAGTGTCTTGGGGATCTAGTTTGAAAATAAATGAAATTGAGGTCTACCTAAAGTTTTGGCAGAGTGGCCTCTGGTAAGTGGGTGCTTGATAAGTTGGAGAAATGATTTCGTACTAGTGGGTGCTAGCAACAATGTAGTAGAAGTGGTCACTTTTTCCCAGTGGTAGCTAGATAATAGTTTTTGGTGGCAGAGTAACTGTATTTTGGGATCAAGTCTCCTAGCTAGTGGTCATTGACAAACTGTGTTTGTGGTTGAGTCTCCTAGCTAGTGGTTTCCAACAATCTATGTACAGGATATCTTTTTCTTGACACAAAATAGAAGATTCAAAGCAACACAACAACAACAAGGGTGGTTTTTGTACCGAAAGGGAATCCACCATATATCCTTGTGTCTCCTTGTGATGATTTTTTGTGCGTGTTTTTGATGGTTTACATGTTCATATTATATTTACTTATGATACATGTTTATGTATAACTATTCTCACATGTTAAGCTGCTAATAAATGGTTGATTCAAGATATGAAAAGAAAATTGTGAATTTGATAATAATACACTACTGATTCACCCCCCCCAAATAGTGCTCAAGGTTTCTAACACCAAGTAATTCACATGTGTTCCTGATGACTCGACCCAAATTTCCTTATCCCACTCATCCGATCTGGTAATCTAACAGGTTCTCCTCATCCATTCCATAGTGGCTTCGTAGTTAACATTATCCACCATAAACAAACTTATAGCTCGGGTTTCCTGTTGCCCTGTGCTTGAGACGTTGGTGCCTTATGCTCCCCTAGCCTACACCATTCCCCGAAACCCTCACATGCACACACATACACAGAATTAAAATTATAGCATATTTGAAATCTTAGCCTTAACAATTCGTACCACTCCACCCAAAATCAACCATCAAATGAAAAACATTTTGTTGTTGTTGTTGTTGTTATGCATCATTTGTATAATTGCAATAAAATTGATAACACCCATTCTTCAATGGGGCATTAAAATTCCAACATTTTTTAAACTATGGTCTATAAAATCATCCCCAGTGTAATCAAAATCATAAAATCAACTCTAAATGTTCACTCCTTTAAGGTTTGTTTATCACTCGAAACACAAGATAATACATAATGGCATGACAATATGACCATAGTATTTTAAAAATTCCACATTAATTCCATTTTTTTTTTCTTTCAATCAAAAGTTCAATACTAATTACATTTAATGAAGCATAAATTATATCTCAGAGTTATTATTGCATTGTAAATATTCAATACAAATGAGCTAAGAAATTTCATTATAATCTTCATAATTAAAACATAGAATTCAACAAACATAGAAATGGCACGTAACTTCATGTAAGAACATGTGCACGTTAAAACAATCCTTTCAAGTTATGTTGCAAACATCATATTGATTAAAAATACATAAAATGTTTTATACAACTATTGAAATTGACTTTTGAATTCTAGCACACCATTAGAATCTATATTGTCTTAAAATGAATGATTGGATGAGGATGTAGATAGTCGATATTCTTCTCTATTATCAACTAGTTCACCATTTTATTTTACAAGTGCACCCAACATTGCATATGTCAACTTCCATTTCTTGTGTTAGAAATTTCTTGATAATCTCTATGGTCCTTGAGTAAATAATTCATCTCTTTGTCAAATTAAAGTCATAAATGAGCACATCAACATCCTCTAATTTTAAGAGGCCAATGCGACCATGATTTATATTTAGACCCTTTCTTTTTCTCTTTCCGTTGATTTGTAACTACCATCTCTATTTTGTACACACCGTTGAATGGGTGTGTATTTGTTGCATGTCAATGTATGTCGAATGTTGTGATATCTTCATTTTCTTTAATGACCTTTATAACCCTTGAAACTCATAATGGATAACCATGTGGATCTCCAACCACTAGCACTACAATCATGTAACCCTCCTTAATATCATGTATAGAACACCTATAAAGGTCTTCCATGGCTTCATGTTGTGCATATGATCGTCTAGAACTAGTATACATTTATCTTTCCTCTACTCATGAATATTGAATAATACCTTGAGGTTCTTATTGTTCAGTGATGTTTCTTTCTTCATGTTCATTTGGTATATTTTATGGCCAAATAAATGGAGTCTTCAAAAACACATCTCCATTTCTTGAGCTTGAAATTTTGTGACTTGACCATTGAAAAAAGACTACTGCCAAATAGAATCAACAACATCAAAGTACTCATATGTATCTTTAATATATTTTTTTAGCTTCTTTCAAGCATTCAAAATAATCTACATCTCTATTATGCTTATGTGCATTATGGATTTCGACAATTGATTTTAATCGCAATAACTTTGATGCAAATATTGGAAGATTTGGAATGAACATAAAAAATGATAAACTTGATGAAGGCCTACATTCTGTAATATTTGAATACTTCTTGCCCCATATAAGTGTTTTCCCATCATTTTTTTTATACACAATTGATGTTGGAAGCTAATTTCATTAAGCTATTCAATACACTTTTCTTCACAATGCAGTCCAATAATAAATCTTCACATGTCAACAATTTCTTTCAATATGTGAAGTAGGCTTTGTCATGGAATATATGATTTCTCAATACATTCAATTAATGATGTCATACTCTCAACATTTTTTCTCTTCACTGTTACTGAAAATGACTAAACATTTGATTAATATGGTCATGAGTGTGCCCAACAAGAAGGAAACCAACTTTTACCTTTTGAAAGATTCCCAATTCAACAAGCATGTTTAAATAAATAAAAAAATTGCTTTGACGACTAGTTTTGTCTGTTTATGAATACAAATATTGAGGAAGACAACTAAATCAATAGGAAAACACATGATGACTTATGGTTATCGTCAAATTTGCATCATTACGAATATTTGGAGATATGAACTAAACCCTTAGACACATTTTTCCATTAAAACCCATACAACCAACCAAGTGAAATGGGATAAAATTCTCCTATTGTATATTTTTCGGTCTGTGGAAAAAAAGTGGTAAAATCATTTTCTTTTGGTCCATGCCATCAATTATCAAACCTATATATTTATTTGGATAATCATAATACTTCTTTCAATGCTTGTGCACATTTTTCCTTTCACTTGATTGTTGATTGCGATGTTCTTAAAGTGTTTTAACAATGGAATCTTCACATAACTTTAAAACAAAATATTGATAATATGTTTTCATAGTTGATAATATCGAATTATAACAAATAAATTTGCAAATACATACTTCTTTCTACCCTTTTATATTTATGATCCAGGTGGATGTTGGTGGCCACCCACCTATCCCATTTGGACCCCCACGACTGTCTCTTTCAATTTTTCAGTTTCCGTAATTGTAGCACAATTTACTATTCTTAGAAGTTTTTTGGTCCTGAACTTCTGGAGCCGTTTTGAGGCCCTAAACGATGTTTTTTGGGAAATCTGGGAGCAACATGGGTCCCTGGACCGATGTTTCTCTTCCCAAAGTTGTAGTGCTTGGATAGATATTTATAACGAGCTCTTGTACGCGTCAAACGAAGATCAGGTGCCAAAGTTATGACCCCGGGAAGTTGATGTACCAACTTACCCAAAACGGGGTCCACAATTTGGCGTTTCATCTTCTAGGGTTAGGTTTTTGGATGTAAGGGTTTTCCATTGTTTCTCAACAATAAATAGGCCTTCGAGCCTCATTGTAACGGAGTTCAGAGACATGTAGCCGCCACATCTCTTCTCAGAGATAAGCTACCATCGCCCTAGCTGGTTTATTTCCGTTGCTGTTTGTAAGCATATTTCAGTATTTTACATTAACTAAATGAAGTATTATTTCCTCTGCATCTCTATGTTTATGGTTATCTCTGTATTTTGTTGCTTTCCTGTTTAAATCCAGATCAGTGGTATCAGAGTGGTCTACTTTTTCTCTGTTTTTCTTTGCATGTCCCCAACAAGGTCGAGATATAAGGAGTTAGGGCTTGAACTGGTCGAACCTTTGTGAGAGCAGCCTCACAAATCCCGATGGCCTCCCGTGGTAGATGAGAAGAAAGACGAGGGGGCAGGAGATCCTATCAAATCTTGCTCGAAGAAGCCCTTGAGCGGCAAAGGAACGTGATGATGGATAACTTTGCATAGATCCTTCAGCGGCTACCCAGAGGCGACGCATTGGCTTCCAACATCTACTCTGGAAACGCCACACTGTTTAAGGTACAAGTTAATTTTAAAATCCCCATCTTCGAGGGTCAAATAGATGTAGATGCCATAGATAAATGGTTAAATATGTTAGATGAGTATTTTTCTGTTCATGAATTTTCGAGTCGGGTAAAGATTGTTTTTTCTCTTCTCAAAGTAGCCCCCCACGTCAAGGACTGGTGGGAAAACTACTGCAAGCAGAAGAATGAAAGTATGGGCTCACTATTTTGAGTGGCACCCACTTGGGATTCATTCCAAGATGCCGTCAAGGAGCAATACTACCCTGTCAAAAGCTATGAGGACAAATACATCAAATGGACCACACTGCGGTACGGAAGGGACCAAGATGTGCCGGAGTTCACAAACATTTTTCATACCCTTCGCACACAATTGGGTATCAAGGACTCTGAGCTGCATTTGGTACTCAAGTACCGTGGGTGCCTACATAGGTACATCCAGGAAGAGATGGAGTTCTTGAACATCTCCTCGCTCGGCACGACGTACTGATATGCTGTCAAAATTGAGCAGAAGTTTAAACAGAAGAAGTGAGACTTTGGATCTGCGAATCCGAAGACTAAAGGAAAAAGCCAACGCGGGGTGACCCAAGACAACCCGTCGAAGCTGCAAGAAAATAAAAACACCACGAAATCGAAGAAGGACACAAGAAAGTGGTGTGAGTTCCACAAGAGTCCCACTCATAACATAAGTGAGTGTAGAACCAAGCAGTCACTGGTGGCCGAGTTGAAGGCTTCAGAATCAGATGCATATTCCAACCCTGAGTTAGAACCTGACAAGGGGAATGGCAAAGGGAAGCAGATCATTGATGCGGAGCCCAGCGTCACTTTTGCCACCGCCAAGATCCAGAAGAATGAGCCCGAAGATCCAGAGGAGGGGGAACGTCTTTTACACTCACAAATGTGGGTGAAGGGTTCACCGCTACAATTCATTGTTGATAGTGGTAGCCATAAGAACCTCATTTCAGCATAGGTCGTGAAGCGGTTGGGCATACCGACTACACCACACCCACAACCGTACAGTATCGGGTGGCTTCATGAAGGACAAGATCTCAAAGTTCACCAGCAGTGCCACCTTCCCTACAACATCAAGCCCTTCACATCCGAGGTATTGTGTGATGTTAAACCTTTGGATGTTTGTGATGTATTATTAGGCCAGCCATACTTGTGGAGGCGACATGCTATGTATGAGTCAAGGCCTCGCGCTATCATTATTTCTTTGGATAATTCATTATACAGGATACTGGAGGTAGCCCCACCTATTACCACCTCTTTGATCTCTACTAAGAAAGGCAGCAAGCTCATCTCCCAGACTAGGAAATTCATTTTCTGTCTGATTCGCTCCCAAAGTTAGGGGGAGATCGTCACCACATCCATGACCCCCGCGAAGGGTTCCACCACGCAGCAACAATAGCAAAGGAATATGGTCACGACAGAACATAGGAACAACTTCTCCTCACCCATAGGGGTACCACCCAAGCTTCAGGTGGGCAACAAAGTCTGGTTGCATCTACAGAAAGAACGCCTTACAAGAGCCCATCAGAAGCTCTGACCACGCCAACATGGTCCTTACACCATTACTAAGGCTGTGGGAAATAATGCTTTGGAGCATAGCATTCCTCCATTCCTTCGCCTACACCAAGTGTTCAATGTGTACCGCTCTCGACCATGCTTCCCAACATTACTGGACACATCCGAGATTACAGAACAGCACACCAAGGACCAAGTTCAGCAAATGGAGGAACTCAACGCAATGGGGACCATTGCTTCCTAAGGGGGGAGGAATGATCCAGGTGGATGTTGGTGGCCACCCACCTATCCCATTTGGACCCCCACGACTGTCTCTTTCAGTTTTTCAGTTTCCGTAATTGTAGCACAATTTACTATTTTTAGCAGTTTTTCGAGTCCTGAACTTCCGGAGCCGTTTTGAGGCCCTAAACGACGTTTTTTTGGGAAATCTGGGAGCAACATGGGTCCATGGACCGATGTTGCTCTTCCCAAAGTTGTAGTGCTCAGATAGATCTTTCTAACGAGCTATTGTACGCGTCAAACGAAGATCGGGTGCCAAAGTTACGACCCCGGGAAGTTGATGTACCAACTTACCCAAAATGGGGCCCACAATTTGGCGTTTCATCTTCTAGGGTTAGGTTTTTGGATGTTAAGGGTTTTCCATTGTTTCTCAACAATAAATAGACCTTCGAGCCTCATTGTAATAGAGTTTAGAGGCATGTAGCCACCACATCTCTTCTTAGAGATAAGCCACCATCGCCCTAGCTGGTTTAATTCCATTGCTGTTTGTAAGCATATTGAAGTATTTTACATTAATGAAATGAAGTATTATTTCCGTTGCATCTCTATGTTTATGGTTATCTCTGTCTTTTGTTGTTTTCCTGTTTAAATCCGGATCAGTGGTATCAGAGCGGTCTCCTTTTTCTCTATGTTTCTTTGCATGTCCCCAACGAGGTTAGGATATAAGGAGTTAGGGCTTGAACTGGTCGAACCTTTGCAAGACCAGCCTCGCAAATCCCGATGGCCTCCCATGGCGGATGAGAAGAAAGACGAGGGGGAAGGAGATCCTATCAAAATCTTGCTCGAAGAAGCCCTCAAGCGGCAAAGGAACACGATGATGGATAGCTTTGCGCAGATCCTTCAGCGGTTACCCAGAGGCGATGCATCAGCTCCCAACAACTACTCTAGAAACGCCACACCGTTTAAGGTAAAAGTTAATTTTGAAATCCCCATCTTCGAGGGTCAAATAGATGCAGATGTAGTTGATAAATGGTTAAATTTGTTAGATGGGTATTTTTCTGTTCATGAATTTTCGAGTCGGGAAAAGATTGTTTTCGCTCTTCTCAAAGCAGCCCCCCATGTCAAGGACTGGTGGGAAAACTACTACGAGCAGAAGAATGAAAGTATAGGCTCACTATTTTGAGCCGCACCCACTTGGGATTAATTTCGGGATGCTGTCAAGGAGCAGTACTACCCTGTCAAAAGCTATGAGGAAAAATACATCAAATGAACCACATTGCGGCAGGGAAGGGACCAAGATGTGCCAGAGTTCACGAACATTTTTCATACCCTTTGCACACAATTGGGTATCAAGGACTCTGAGCTGTATTTGGTACTCAAGTACCGTGGGTGCCTACATAGGTACATCCAAGAAGAGATGGAGTTCCTGAACATCTCCTCGCTCATCATGACGTACCGATATGCTGTCAAAATTGAGCAGAAGTTTAAACAGAAGAAGCGAGACTTTGGATCTGCGAATCCGAAGACTAAAGGATAAAGCAAAGGGGGGGTGACCCAAGACAACCCGTCGAAGCCGCAAGAAAAGAACAACACCGCGAAGTCGAAGAAGGACACAGGAAAGTGGTGTGAGTTCCACAAGAGTCCCACTCATAACACAAGTGAGTGTTAGACCAAGCAGTCGCTGGTGGCCGACTTGAAGGCTTCAGAATCAGATGCATGTTCCGACCCTGAGTTAGAACCCGACAAGGGGAATACCAAAGGGAAGCAGATCATTGATGCGGAGCCCAGTGTCACTGTTGCCACCGCCAAGATCCAGAAGAATGAGCCCAAAGATCCAGAGGAGCGGGAACGTCTTTTCCACTAACAAATGTGGGTGAAGGGTTCACCGCTGCAATTCATTGTTGATAGTGCGAGCCAAAAGAACCTCATTTTAGCAGAGGTCGTGAAGCGGTTGGGCCTACCGACTACACCACACTCGCAGCTGTACAATATTGGGTGGCTTCATGAAGGACAAGATCTCAAAGTTTGCTAGCAGTGCCGCCTTCCCTACAGCATCAAGCCCTTCACAGACGAGGTATTCTGTGATGTTACACCTCTGGATGTTTGTGATGTATTATTAGGCCGGCCATACTTGTGGAGGCGACATGCTGTGTATGAGTCAAGGCCTCACGCTATCATTATTTCTTTGGATAATTCATTATACATGATACCAGAGGTAGCCCCACTTACCGCCACCTCTTTGATCTCTACTAAGAAAGGCAACAAGATCATCTCCCAGACTAGGAAATTCATTTTCCGTCTGATTCGCTTCCAAAGTAAGGGGAAGATCATCACCACATCCATGACCCCCACAAAGGGTTCCTCAACGCAGCAGCAGCAGCAAAGGAATACGGTCATGACAGAACACAGGAACAACTCCTCATCCATAGGGGTACCACCCAAGGTTCAGGTGGGCAACAAAGTCTCGTTGCATCTGCAGAAAGAACGCCTTACAAGAGCCCATCAGAAGCTCTGACCACGCCGACATGGTCCTTACACCATTACTAAGGCTGTGGGAAATAATGCTTTGGAGCACAACATTCCTCCATTCCTTCACCTGCACCAAGTGTTCAATGTGTACCGCTCTCGACCCATGCACCCACCATTACTGGACACATCCGAGATTGCAGAACAACTCACCAAGGACCAAGTTCAGCAGATGGAGGAACTCAACACAATGGGGACCATTGCTTCCTAAGGGGGGAGGAATGATCCAGGTGGATGTTGGTGGCCTCCCACCTATCCCATTTTGACCCCCACGACTGTCTCTTTCAGTTTTTTAGTTTCCGTAATTGTAACACAATTTACTATTTTTAGCATTTTTCGGGTCCTGAACTTCCGAAGCCTTTTTGATGCCCTAAACGACGTTTTTTGGGAACTCTTGGAGCAACGTGGGTCCATGGACCGATGTTGCTCTTCCCAAAGTTGAAGTGCTCGAATAGATCTTTCTAACGAGCTCTTGTACGCGTCAAACGAAGATCGAGTGCCAAAGTTACGACCCCGGGAAGTTAATGTACCAACTTACCCAAAACGGGGCCCACAATTTGGCGTTTCATCTTCTAGGGTTAGATTTTTGGATGTTAAGGGTGTTCCATTGTTTCTCAACAATAAATAGGCCTTTGAGCCTCATTGTAACAGAGTTCAGAGGCATGTAGCCACCACATCTCTTCTCAGAGATAAGCTACCATCGCCCTAGCTGGTTTATTTCCATTGCTGTTTGTAAGCATATTTCAGTATTTTAGATTAATGAAATGAAGTATTATTTCTGTTGCATCTCTATGTTTATGGTTATCTTTGTATTTTGTTGCGTTCCTGTTTAAATCCAGATCAGTGGTATCAGAGCGGTCTGCTTTTTCTCTGTTTTTCTTTGCATGTCCCCAACAAGGTCGGGATATAAGGAGTCAGGGCTTAAACTGGTCGAACCTTTGCAAGACCAGCCTCAAAAATCCCAACGACCTCCCATGGCGGATGAGAAGAAAGACGAGGGGGTAGGAGATCCTATCAAAATATTGCTCAAAGAATCCCTTGAGCAGCAAAGGAACGCGATGATGGATAACTTTGCGCAGATCCTTCAGCAACTACCTAGAGGCGACGCATCGGCTTCCAACAACTACTCTGGAAATGCCACACCATTTAAGGTACAAGTTAATTTTGAAATCCCCATCTTCGAGGGTCAAAAAGATGCAGATGCCGTAGATAAATGGTTAAATCTGTTAGATGGGTATTTTTCTGTTCATGAATTTTCGAGTCGGGAAAATATTGTTTTCGCTCTTCTTAAAGCAGCCCCCCACGTTAAGGACTGGTGGGAAAACTACTGCGAGCAGAAGAATGAAAGTACGGGCTCACTATTTTCAGCCGCAGCCACTTGGGATTCCTTCCGGGATGCTGTCAAGGAGTAGTACTACCCTGTCAAAAGCTATGAGGACAAATACATCAAATGGACCACACTGCGGCAGGGAAGGGACCAAGATGTGCCAGAGTTCACAAACATTTTTCATACCCTTCGCACATAGTTGGGTATCAAGGACTCTGAGCTGCATTTGGTACTCAAGTACCGTGGGTGCCTACACAGGTACATCCAGGAAGAGATGGAGTTCGTGAACATCTCCTCACTCGGCACGACATACCGATATGCTGTCAAAATTGAGCAGAAGTTTAAACAGAAGAAGCGAGACTTTGGATCTGCGAATCTGAAGACTAAAGGACAAAGCCAAGGCGGGGTGACCCAAGACAACTCGTCGAAGCCACAAGAAAAGAACAACACCACGAAGTCGAAGAAGGACACAGGAAAGTGGTGTGAGTTCCACAAGAGTCCCACTCATAACACAAGTGAGTGTCGGACCAAGCAGTCGCTGGTGGCCGAGTTGAAGGCTTCAGAATCAGATGCATGTTCCAACCTTGAGTTAGAACCCGACAAGGGGAATGGAAAAGGGAAGCAAATCATTGATGCAGAGCCCAACGTCACTGTTGCCACCGCCAAGATCCAAAAGAATGAGCCCGAAGATCCAGAGGAGGGGGAACGTCTTTTCCACTCACAAATGTGGGTGAAGGGTTCACCGCTGCAATTCATTGTTTATAGTGGGAGCCAGAAGAACCTCATTTCAGCAGAGGTCGTGAAGCGGTTTGGCCTACCGACTACACCACACCTGCAACCGTATAGTAGTGGGTGGCTTCATGAAGGATGAGATCTCAAATTTTTCCAGCAGTGCCGCCTTCCCTACAGCATCAAGCCCTTCATAGATGAGGTATTGTGTGATGTTACACCTCTGGATGTTTGTGATGTATTATTAGGCCAGCCATGCTTGTGGAGGCGACATGCTATGTATGAGTCAAGGTTTCACACTGTCATTATTTATTTGGATAATTCATTATACAGGATACCGGAGGTAGCCCCACCTACCGCCACCTCTTTGATCTCTACTAAGAAAGGCAACAAGCTCATCTCCCAGACTAGGAAATTCATTTTCTATCTGATTTGCTCCCAAAGTAAGGGGAAGATCGTCACCACATCCATGACCCCCGCGAAGGGTTCCTCCACACAGCAGCAACAACAAAGGAATATGGTCATGACAGAACATAGGAACAACTTCTCCTCACCCACAGGGGTACCACACAAGCTTCAGGTGGGCAACAAAGTCTGGTTGCATCTGCAAAAAGAACGCCTTACAAGAGCCCATCAGAAGCTCCGACCACGCCGACATAGTCCTTACACAATTACTAAGGCTATGGGAAATAATTCTTTGGAGCACAACATTCCTCCATTCCTTTGCCTGTACCAAGTGTTCAATGTGTACTGCTCTCAACCATGCTTCCCACCATTACTGGACACATCCGAGATTGCAGAACAACTCACCAGGGACCAAGTTCAACAGATGGAGGAACTCAACGCAATGGGGAACATTGCTTCCTAAGGGGGGAGGAATGATCCAGGTGGATGTTGGTGGCCACCTACCTATCCCATTTGGACCCCCATGACTATCTCTTTCAGTTTTTCAGTTTCAGTAATTGTAGCACAATTTACTATTTTTAGCAGTTTTTCGAGTCCAAAACTTTCGGAGCTGTTTTGAGGCCCTAAACAACGTTTTTTTGGGAAATTTGGGAGCAACATGGGTTCATGGCCCAATGTTTCTCTTGCCAAAGTTGTAGTGCTCGGATAGATCTTTCTAACGAGCTCTTGTACACGTCAAAGGAAGATCAGGTGCCAAAGTTACGACCCCGGGAAGTTGATGTACCAACTTACCCAAAACGGGGCCCACAATTTGGCATTTCATCTTCTAGGGTTATGTTTTTGGATGTTAAGGGTTTTCCATTGTTTCTCAACAATAAATAGGCTTTCAAGCCTCATTGTAAAAGAGTTCAGAGGCATGTAGCCGCCACATCTCTTCTCAGAGATAAGCTACCATCGCCCTAGCTAGTTTATTTCCATTGCTGTTTGTAAGCATATTTCAGTATTTTATATTAATGAAATGAAGTATTATTTCCGCTGCATCTCTATGTTTATGGTTATCTCTGTATTTTGTTGCATTCCTGTTTAAATCCGGATCAATTTATCCATTTTTTAATTTAAGAGAAGCACATGTACTGCAAATCCCCATCCTTGACTTATGAGGAATATGAACATTGTTGAATTGTTTCTTCCATATACTTGTGAAATATGCATATGTAACGAAATTACCATTTCCTTTGCTACTTTCAACATATTCTTTGTATAAGTTGTAGATTTCCTATCTCAAAAAATTATTTGGAATACGCATTGTCTCTCTATCTGACATACACTCCCCATGTTTGGAAAGGATGTCCTGCTTCCATAACAATGTGAGATTAGTTTATGATCCACTCTCTCGTCTATTATGTACTTTTAAATAAAATGCATGATATTTTTTCAAACTTGTTTAGATTCTTGATAAACGAAGATTACTAATTGAGTGAAATTTTCTAAAAGCCTTTCTGCAGAGCAAAATATTCCCAATGTGATAGTGATTACTTGTCTTTGTAGATATCCTTCACCCTAGCAAACATGAATTTTACATGATTTTATTCATTGACAAATATATCTTCATTTTCTCCAAATCATACATAGGTCTATACCTTTTAAGCAATTCTTTTGACAACATTCACATGAAATCAAATGAGTAATGGAATTTAATCTCATGAGAAATTCTTTCCTAAACCTTGTATAATTGGAATGATTTGGATTCATATAAAAAGGTCTAGTCCTAGATGTGGTGTGCTTTTTTATTATTTACATGGCTATCTCCACATGTTTTACGTTGTGTTGGGAACAATGCTGGCATTTGGGGTGTTGACACATCTACCCTATGATTTTTTTTAAATTTGCAAAATATTGCAAATTTTTCTCCCACTATTGTGCAAACATAATAAATAACATAAGTAGGTGGGGTTCTTTGAAAAATAAAATAAGTTTAAGTTCGATTATTATGTCATGGTTTCTCTTTACATGTCACATATGTGTCTTAGTTCATGATGAAGTTTTGATATTATACATGCATTTACAAATATGGTATGAAATGGAGAAATAATGATGATTATTTGATTGAGATACACCTCCTATAATTTATGTACATGTATGGTGTTTTCGCACAATTGTCATACATTATATTATTGGCTTATATTATAAAAAAGAAGGGAAAATGGTTTTATACTTTTTCACTTGAAATGAATATGTATGAATAAGGGATTATAGCCATGGCTCAAATGTTTGTATGTCTATCATGCATAAGTGAGCTTGACATATGAGGCACATAGTTGTCATTGATATATACAAGTGATGAGCCCAAGTATTGCAACAAGAATGTTGCAACTCCCAAGGCTACCAACTTTAATTATAAACCTGGGGTTTGTACAAACTTAATAGGTATTGGAACTATATCTGCTGCATACAATGTGTCCTTCTTTTGTTGATATGATGTAATGGAGTGAATGTCATGAAATCAAAGCCTAAACTAATTGCAAAAATGGAATTGTTACTCTCTTTGCAAAAATGGAAATGCTAGTTCCTCAACTTGTAAATGCTAACTAATCAATTCATGAAAGGACAAATATTAATATACTTGCAGAAAGAAAGCTATTTTATCTTGCATAATTCCTCAAACTACCAATCATAATTGCATGTACCATCTACATAGTTCACACTTTCTTATAAATCAATAACCTACTTGCATCATACTTATGATAAAAAAACTAAGTCTACTATGTTTTTGCAATGAACAAAAGGAAGGGTTAAAGTGGCTTAGGAGCTTCCCCTGATCATAAAATCATATCTGGGGGTCATTATTCATCTAGAATAAGTCATATTTGCAGTGGGGGTCAAAATTGATGAAGGAAAGTGGTGTTACAGGTTTGCTACAGGAAGGGACAAATTTGCTACAGGAGAAGACAAAATTGCTACAGGAGGAGATAACTCATCGAATGACCAAGTAAATCAAATGAAACTAGGATGGGAAAATTGTTGTTATTGAGTAGGATGTATTAAATCTCCATTCCAAGTGGAATCACTCCAAAATACCCTTGTTCATACATGCTAAAAAATAATAGAAAATTACTAGTCTAAAATTTGGAAATTCGAGAACTATTGAGCTAGTTAACTTATCAAATGCCTAACCTAATAAAGTGAAAATTCTATGGGTTAAATTTTGTTATTAACTTGAATGTTTTTATGATCTAATGCAAGTGGAATCAACCCAAACTAATCTCACTAACACGTTCTAAAAAATAGCAGAAAATTACTACTATTTTGCTAAAAGGGACTTCCAGAAATTCTAGATTCATGAACTAGTAACCCAATTAGAATAGCTCAATGATGAAAATGATTTTTCAAAGCTATTATAAGGGTGCGTCATGCTTGTGGCTCTGTAAATAAGCTTAAAAATAACTTACTTCGACCATTTAACCCAATCCTATAGCAAAAGAAGCATCAATACTAAATGCAGAAATAGGAAAAACAAGAATAAGAGATGCATGTGAATAATAAGTGAAAATAAGAAAAGAAAATTATACAAAAGGGCTTTGAGGCTCCTGGGATGGCTAAACCCAAGGATACTCAGATTATTATGAAGGATACTAATCTTTAGAAGCTAAAAATGGCACCAAACTTCATTATTTGAATCAATCCAATTACGTTATGCTAGAAATGAAAGTGGAGCTGTAAAAATACAAGTTTTCTCCACAAGAAGACTAAGAAAAACATGGCTATAGAGGAAAATTCGAATTGGTACATATACAAAATGATGAGGAAGCATTCTCCTTGAAAGGGGGAAGCTTTCCCCTCCAAAGTCACTCAAATAGTGGATCTTGTTGCCAACACTAGGAATCCACATTAAATGACATGGAACACATTCCTAAATTTTCTCAATCATTGGAGCTCCAGAATTTGTGCAATAATTTCATAATATCTTGTTGATTTATTATCCAATATTTATCCTCCTGTAGTAGGTAGCAAGTCCCTATATTATCTCCTCCTCCAAATCTTCATAATTTGCCCAATATTCTCACAATATTCTTCAAAAATAAATAATATTAGGCACAAATATGCAATTCTCCAAAAACCTTCCTAATGAACATATTAAAATTAAAAATATGTCATCTAATGCAAAAAGAGAGGTTTAATGCGCTGAAGGATGGTCAAATGGGCCTTAATTTATGTCTAATTTGGAGGCCCATCATACACCCCTGCTGAAAGTGTTTCTCACCCTCCGAGCAACTTAGTGACCTAATTGTGCCTCATTCATGGCCTTGGTGGTCTTCTTGATTTGTCCTGTAGTTGTCCAACACTTTCTTGTAGCATATTTATGATTTCCCGTAGCAGCTTTCTGTCTTCCTTTAGCAACTTTCTGCCTTCCTGTAGCAAGGCATATGTTTCTTTTAGTTGTTTGGACATGGCTCCCCTAGTGCTTGACTTCTTCTAGAGGCTTGGGGCTCATTTATTTTGGATTGGAGGGAGGTTATCTCTTCAATTTGCTTCTTATTCTCCTTTTATCCTTTGTTCTAATTTTTCAGGCACTTTTTCTTATGTTTCAACATTTTCTTTTTCTTTTCCACCCTCTTCTTCTTCTGCAAATCCATCCCTGACTATCTCTTCAAGTCCAGAAAATCTTCTCTATCCATGTCAACAAAATTTGTCCATGTGTTCTCAAGGTTTGTGCAAGGGAACCCTACTACCAATTATCAATTTTAGAGCACTCAACATTTCAACTTATGGCAAGAGGAGGAGTGCTTCCTGTTGATGAGTGAGGTGAAGAATGGTATGCCAATTTCAAAACAAGTTTATTCTCCCATCATAATTCTCATCCTCATAAGAAAACTCCACACTTCAAATTTTTATGGTTCTGCTACATGATGTTTAGTGGAGGAATTTTGCAAAAAATCATAGAATTTTTGTTTGTAAGAGGTGATATATCAAGTACTTACCCCTTCCTTGCAGACTCCTTCAAAGTTCTAGGGTTTTGTGGCCAATAATTCTCAAGATAGGGTCCATTTTTGCCTCTTGGGACAATTCTATAGTAGACAGACTGTCTCCTGTAGCACCTATTCTGTCTCTTGTAGCAACCTTGTTTGTCCTGTAGTAGCCCTATTTTCTCTTGTAGCATGGAAGTTTGTGCTTTGAGTTTCTTAGCTGGGGTTTCTCTAGTGATTGGCCTTCTTATGGATGTCAAAACTTGCTTCCCCTTTGGCTGAAACCTCCCCCTATTTCTCCTAATGCTCCTTCCCGGGGCTACATGGGTGTATTTTTAATTTTTTCCTTTTTATCTGTGAGGGATAAGAATGCTATAATTTATATGAATCAAATTCTTTTTTCTCTGCTCCTATCCTTCCTTTACACACAATAATTTCCAACAAGACCTATTTCTCAATTGTCTATAGGCTACCAACTTCAGGCAGAATTTCTCATGTAATTGTATGGAAATCAAGGAGGGAGGAAGCCATTTACTCTTTTTAAAAATAGCTCTGTATGTGCATGAGGGTTTGAAGACAATTTTGGGTCACTGTGGCCCTCTTTCACCCTTCAATTCTTCCGATAGGTTCTTCTCAGCCCTCATGTATCACCTGCAAACAAAGTTTGAAACACCTTGGTGGCACCCTAGGCAGTCTAATAACAATAGCTTATCCTTCCTACAACTATTTTTAGAAATGAGCGATGGTGCAAATGAAGTTGAGCCTAGTACATAATATTCCATTTGTGGTAAGGGTTCAGAGCGCTTTAGTGACATGACACATACATGAGTTTCCTTTTTTGAGCTGTTTTCCACACTCCTTGCAATCATTACCCTTCTTAATTTGGATTTTCACGTTGCATGAGTGAAGGAGTTAGTTACACTTAACTGGTTGAGGGTGGCTGAGACTGCTGACCCATCCTTAGTTTATAAAACCTCATCTCGCATGCATTGACAACAAATTTCTAAATATAATATGCTCAAGAGGTGATTGAGGTGCATATTGGTGGCTACCTACCTATCTCGCCTAGACTTCCAGCCAGTTTCATTTGTTTCCTTGTTTATTTTAGCATTTACTATTTTCAGCGGTTTTTCAGGTCCTGAACTTCTAGAGCCATTTCGACCCCTTAAACAATGTTTTTTTGAGGTCCACTACAAGCCGAAAGCCAAAGGCAAGGTCTTGCAGCAAGTCTTGTAGTAGTCAGAGAGACATTTCCAACAAGGTATCATACGCGCCAAATGGAGATAATATGACCAAGTTATGACCCTGGGAAGTTGGTTTCCCAACTAACCCAATGTGGCCCACAGACTCTTGCCGTTACATCTCTTGGGGTTAGCGTTTTGGTTGTTTAGGGTTTTCTCATGTTTTTCAATAATAAACAGGCCCTTGAGCCTCATTGTAACATAGTTCAGAGGCATGTAGCTGCCACATCTCTTCTCAAAGATAAGCTACCATCGCCTGAGCTAGCCTTATTTCCATTCTGATTGTAAGCATATTTCAATATTTGATATTAATGAAATGAAGTGTTATTTCTACTACATCTTTTTATTTATGGTTATATCTATAATTTGTTGCGTTCCTATTTAAATTCAGATCAGTGGTATCAAAGCGGTTTTTTCTTTCTCTGTTTTTCTTTGCATGTCCCCAATGAGGTCGGGATATAAGGAGTTAGGGCTTGAACTGGTCGAACCTTTGCAAGACCAGCCTCGCAAATCCCAACGACCTCCCATGGGGGAAGAAAAGAAAGATGAGGGGGCAGGAGATCCTTTCAAAATCTTGCTCGAAGAAGCCCTCGAGCAACAAAGGAACGCGATGATGGACAACTTTGCCTAGATCCTTCAACGACTTCCCAAGCGCGATGCATCTACTTCCAGCAAATACTCTCGAAGTGCCACACCCTTTAAGGTACACGTTAACTTTGACATTCCCATATCTGAGGGTCAGATAGATGCAAACACCGTAGATAAATGGTTAAATCTGTTAGAAGGATATTTTCTGTTCATGATTTTTCCAGTCGCGAAAATATTACTTTTTCTCTTCTCAAAGACGCCCCCCACGTCAAGGACTAGTGGGAAACATACTGTGAGTAGAAGGATGAAAGTACGCCCTCACTATTTTCAGCTACAGCCACTAGGTATTTGTTCCGGGACGCCATCAAGGAGCAGTACTACCCTATCGGGAGTTATGACGATAAATACATAAAATGGACCACATTGCGACAGGGAAGGGGCCAAAACGTGCTAGAGTTTACCAATGTTTTTCATACCCTTCTTGCAAATTTGGGTATCAAGGATTATGTGAAACATTTGGTACTCAAGTACCGCGACTGCCTACATAGGTACATCTAGGATGAGATGGATTTCATGGACATCTCTTCGCTTAGCACGACGTACCGATACGCTATCAAGATTGAGCAGAAGCTTAAACATAAAAAGTGAGACTTTGGATCTGCGAATACGAAGCAAGGGAAAGGCACCCGCAAACCGCAGAGCAAAGGGAAAAGCCAAGACGGGGCGAACTAGGATAAATTACCGAAGCTTCTGAGTCTGATGCATGTTCCGACTCTGAGTTAGAGCCCGACAAGGGGAATGACAGAGGGAAATAAATCATTGACACGAAGCCCAGTGCCACTGTGGCCACCACCAAGATCTAGAAGATTGATCCTGAAGATCCAAAAGAGGGGGAGCGCCTATTCCACTCATAGATGTGGGTGAAGGGTTCTCCACTCCAGTTCATTGTCGACAATGAAAGCCAAAAGAACCTCATTTCAGTAGAGGTCATAAAGAAATTAGGCCTACCCACTAAACACATCTGCAACTATATATCATTGGGTGATTTGACCAAAGACGAGATCTTTGCGTCAGCCAGCAGTTCCGCCTTCCATACAACATCAAGCCCTTCACGGATGAGGTACTATGTGATGTTGCTCCTCTTGAAGTTTATGATGCATTATTAGGACAACCATACTTATAGAAGCGACATGATATATATGAGTTTAGACCTCAATATGTTATTATTTCTTTGGGTACTAAGTTATATAGGATATCGGAGGTAACCCCACCTACCGCCATCTCTTTGATCTATGCTAAGCAATGCAATAAGGTCATCTCCGAGACTGGAATGTTGTTTTCTTTCTGATTCACTCTCAAATTAAGGGGAAGGTCGTAGCCACATCTATGATCCCTGGGAAGGGTTCCTCCAAGAAGCAAAAGCAGGTGGATGCGGTCGTGGAAGAATACAGGGACATCTTCTCCTCATCCACATGGGTACCCTTGCATTGTCAGGTCAAGCATTCAATTGATATGACTCCTGGAGCACCGCTACCCAACACACTGATATATCGCTACTCTAATATGTAAAATGAAGAGATCAAGCGACAAATACATGAGTTGCTACAGAAAGGGCACATTCGACCAAGTTCCTCGCCTTGTGGGAGCCCGATTGTACTTGTACAAAAGAAGGATGGGACCTGGAGGCTCTGCATTGATTATCGGGCACTAAACAAAATCACAGTTAGGAACAGGTATCCAGTCCCACGTATTGATGACCTGCTAGACCAACTCAAGGGGATCAAGTATTTCACCAAAATCGATTTGAAGTCTTGTTATCACCAGGTTCTAATAGAGTCCACAGATGTATGGAAGATCGCCTTTAAATCCAAGGAAGGAATTTTTAAATGGTTGGTTATGCCCTTCGGGTTGACAAATAACCCTGCTAATTTCATGAGGATAATGGATGAAATCTTACGACCCTTCACCAACTCATTCATGGTGGTTTATCTGGATGACATCCTCATCTTCAATAAGAGTTGGGAAGAACACTTGCAACACATTCAATAGGTCCTTCAAACTCTTTGACAACTAAAACTGTGTGAAAACTTGGAGAAATGCACCTTTGGCATGAGCTAGGTCGAATACTTGGTAGATGAATGTGGCGTGCATGTGGACTCGACCAATATCCAGTCATTCGGGATTGGCCAGCCCCAACCACTCTAACAAAGCTTCGTAACTTTTTGGGCCTTACAAATTTATATCGGAGGTTCGTGTTGGGATTCTCCCATATCACTTGGACTTTGAGTCAGGTTACTAAGGACGGGGTGAAAGCAAAGTTTTCCTGGTTTGAGTCCTAATAGAAGGAATTTGTTGAGTTGAAGCATCGCCTCTGCTTTGTTCAGTTGTGCTCCACTGCAACTCATTGTGGTGGGGGAGGTGTCATCATGTCTAGTCTGTTAAATCTTCAGTCATAAATATGTGCCTTTTCTATCATTAAGTCTTGTCCTTCCCATAAATTTTTTTGTTGTATTTAGTAATATTTTTGGTATAATTTAATTAACAGTCCAGTATTTTCAGTCAACAGTTTAAATTTTCCATGCCAGATGAGCGATTCTATTGGTCTTTGTACGAATTTCTAGATTTGCACTGATTTGGTCACGTACTGCTTCCATTGGGTAACGGTCTAGTCTTTTCGAAATCTCGCCATGTGTTTTACATAGCCCTTGCCGCTCGTCATTTCATTATCATTGAATTTGTGTTTTCATTGATTTTTCATCTTGGATCCTATGTCATCTACATGTGTGTCTCCACTTCACTATCAACCCCCTTTTCACCTTTTCTACACCCGCCATTCATCCTCAAAGGTTCGTTCTACAAAACTCGTTGTTCCATTTGTTCCCTTTTGATCCTTGTATCCACACCACTAGGACCTTTTGGGAAAATATAATAAATATTCCTTAGTCGATAATGATTTGTATAACCATGTTCTCTTCCCTGCCCTTAGCTTTGATGTCTTTATCTAGCCAAATTTGTGACCAGGTGTCGAACCTCTCATAAGATCAAACAAGACTTCCGCTCGCTCAATTTTTCAAACTTGATGACACTCCGGAACCTGCCTATATTTAGCACTACAGGTGAGGTTATGCATTGTACCAAATTCTTGATATGTAGACTTCTTAGGGGTTCCTTATGGCTGGAAATAGAATACCTAATTCATGTTGATTATATCTACAGGATCACGGGCTTATTGGTCTATGGTACGGATTTCTCTACAACATTTCAAAGTGTTTCAAAGCACAATAAGAAGACATATGATAACAATCTCTATATGAAATATGACACCCGACGCAAGGGGCATGGAAGAATAATTGATTTGATTAATAACGAGAGGATTAATTTTTCCTGCTATATTATTATCAAGAAGATTATGCGACATTACAAAAAAGGGGAATGTTCCTTGGACGCTATCTCTATCGTCAAGGTCTACAACAATGGCTTACAACTCAATTGGTCAAGTTTCTTGTTAGATGAGCTCTTTGAGGAATGAGAAGATGTTCATAAGTGTGCCATATATTTTAACTTTGGCTACTTACTTATCCCCTTGGCTATGATTAAATGGTGTCCCTTAGAAGGTCGAGATCTTGCCAAAGTCGCAGATGGAGATACATACGCTTATGCATATGCTCCATGGAAAATTATTGCTGACTCTGCTAATAGGGAATATAATGAACAAGATTTTTCCAAGTGGTACAATAAAATGGTCGAAGTCACACACAACATACCCAGGGTGTAACTTCCTCTACTCGACAAATATGCTCACCATATATGGTTTGGTATTGGCCACAACAACTCTTATGTCTGGACACATATTGTAAATCCAACAACCTTCTCCATGCGGGAATTTCCCCATTATCTCAATGATGAGGCATTCCACAATGAAGTCATTTCCTAGCCAAGGGTCCAAGCTATGGTGACAGAGGGTGAACGCATCTACTCTTTTGAGGGAATGATGTTGCGTGGTACTGGAGATGGCACTTTGTCTTCTTCCAAGAAACATCAAGCAGATTTTGAGAAAGATCTCTACTCATTTCTAAATAAAGCCCAAGAGTTTGTTTCATCAATCTACAACACTATGTCCGAGGTAGGTTCTATTATCCATTCTGATACACTAGTCTCTATTTTTAATCTTATTTCTATTGCTCCACCTACTATCGTTGAAACCCTTCCCACGTCCATGACTCCAACTGCATTTTCCCCTATGATGTGCCATCAAAACCCCAAAGCTACGACTTCTAGTGCCATTGATCTTACCGGTGAAGGTGCTCCTGAGACCCATGGATATGTTCCCATTATGGAAGAGAAGCAAAACAATTCCAATCCTCACTCTCATCATTCTTCACCCCACACTACCTTTGAAGCCACTATTTCTAATCGTCTCGATCATGGCACTACCCTGGACAATAATGTTGATATGGAAATTGAGTCTATCTTTGTCAACCCATTTATTGTACCTAGGATTGCCACCCCTACACAGAATCACATGGAGGAAGCCATGACACCTCCATTTTATTCAGCCATTGTCCCTCCATCAGAGCCCACTCCCGTACTCTCTATTGAGCAAGTCGTTAAATTTGCTATTAACCCTTAACATTGTCGCAAATTGATTTCCTTGGTTGCCTAGTGAAATGATATTCTACCTCTGTTACCTCGACCAGTTCTTGCTCAACTGTGCATGGAAATTCAGAAGGAAAAATGTCAGGATCAAGAATTCTCTCACCAAGATCATTCAGAAAAGTTTATTTCCAGTAGACAACCCTTGCAATCTGGATTCCCACCATGGATACTCTTTTCGTTGATGATATCCAGATTGGTTAACATCACATTTGTTTCAATTCATTAGATCTTCAACCACGCAGTTAGAAGACCGCGCCACTCTTTCAGAATCCTGATGTAATGAACTCTCTACCACTTATGAGTAGCAGTGGAAACAACTCACTTTAGTTTTAACTAAGCAAGATCGATTGCATAGAGAGAAAGAGCAGTTGGAAAACCAGATTTCAGATTTTTGTTCTAGGTTTCCATCGATGTGTCCCACTATTGTTGAATTTGTTCCTGCGCCGCCTAAATATGTCTCTATATATTCCCCCACAAAATGTTGTGAATATGTTGAGTCTGCCTGTCTCACACTTGTCGCGACGAATGAGGAACTGTAGGGTATTGTTACCAAACTCCGAAAAGCACTTCCAGACCCCTTCATGAAGTATCGAGAACAAATTACTTAGGAAATTTCTGTTGCGTCGTTAGCTAGGGATTCTCTTAAGCAAATCATGGATGACTCGCAAGCCATTTTTAGTCAAGTTTCAGATGGAAGTGGTGTGCTATCAAAGAAGAATCATGCGGTGTATCTTCCCCATGAGACCATAAAGTAATTATTTGATCAAGCGATGCAAACTCCTTACTTCGATCAGTAGAAGATTCTCGTTGAGAAAGTTAATATTTTGGAAACACAGATTCACCAGATTGAGGAAGCATCACAAGCCACTAAGCGCATCTTAAGGGACCTCTGACTTATCGTGTAGAATAAATTTGTCACTTTGCGAGCTTTAAATGCTCCAGATGATGGTTAACTACAGGAAGTTATTCAATCCCAACCTGATGAGCCTACTGCAAAGACTGTTGAGAAGCTTGTTGGGAAGGTCATTGCTATTTTAGATAGTTGGAAGGTTATTGTTCATGCATATACCATTCTCAAGGAGAATGTATTGCGTGACATGCCAAACTTACGTCCTTCATTTGAAGGAGAGTTATAAATGCAGGCAAATGAGTTTGTGTCCCCTTTGAAATTTTAATTTTCATTGCATGATTGTTTTACTGTCTTAGTTATGAATGTTTAAATTACATTTTGTCTCTGTTGCACTAGTTAATGGAATCTTTAGAATGCATGTATAAATTTATGAATAAAGATTCTTCACCATCATTCTAGATCCCCTATCTCTTTTTGTTTTGGCACACCTCAGGAGAGACACTCCCTTTTCCCAAAGAGGAGTGAAAATGTCGGAGATAAGATACACTACGACGACGTTTTTGTTGGCAACCTAAGGTTGAACCCCCGATCTCTGGTAATTAAATTTTATGCCAACAAATTGTAGAATGTATAAGAGTATTCAATAACTCTAATACTCCATCAACCATTTTCTCTAGTTCAAGTAAATGAAGGACGCTCTAACCAACTCCTAGCTCTTCAACTGCTTTTGCAATTTCATATGCTCCTAGAGGCCAACTAGTCAAAGAAATTCATAGAATTCCACTGTCATGTTGGCAGCAAGGGTTTACAATGTACATCATTCATTTAATAATGAACTTTGTTGAGACTGCAACATATTTCAGGCCTCCTTCCAACAATACATGGCACACCTTCTAACTCTTCACGGTTGAGAATAAATGACTTTTTTAATATTCATTTTACATTCTGCCAGTTGCACAAGTTGGCTTAGCCAGTGGACAAGTTGACACTACCCTAGACCCCAAAAACACTATAAATAGGCATGAGAAGGAGAGTTGTCTATCATCACTCAAGTGAATTTGATATTTTTTTAGTGAGCAGGAGGAGCAGATATGGGGTACATACCTCATGAACCATTAAGAAGTAAAGTGAAGTTGAGTTGGAGAGGTCTTTTCTGAAGTATTTGCAGAGATGTTGGAGGATTTTTGGCACTCTTTTTTAATGTTTTTTCAATCTTTTTGGTTTTGGTTTGAAGGAGGTTGCATTTTAGTGTGGAAGAGGCCGAGTTCTGATTTAGAGGGCGTCAAGCCCTGTTTGATGCCAATTTCTGTTGAGGCTGAGTTCAGTTGAAGAGGTCAAATCCTATTGATGTTCAAGTTTTGATATGTTGGACCGATTTTTGTTGGATATGAACTTAGTTTGGAAGCCGAGAATAGATTGTTTTCGGTGTAAGATGTCGGGAAGGGAGACCTTATTTTGAAAAAAATCTATGCCTAAATATTGTTGTAAGTCAATGCTTAGTGAGCATTGGTGTCCTCATCTTCTTGATAGGTTGAAGCCTGCAATTTTTGTAAGTTGGTGCTTACAGAGGATTGATTTCCTCACAAGTGTTTGTAATAAATTAAAGATTGTTTAAAAACCATTCAAGTGTTTCTTCCTCAAGTTTGGATTTTCGCTTTAATCTATATGTTTATGTATTGTGTTGATAATTGATTATGTGATGAGATTTTATTTTTAAGATTAATGAAATGCAAAGAGTTTAAATCTAAGTGATACTAATCCTCCCCCCCTCTTAGTATCCCTCGGTATTTTCAACAATTGGTATTAGAGCAGGCTACTTAAAAAAAAAATATAACAGCTAGGAGAAGATCTTATAGGGGCCATGGCTAGTCAATAAGGCTCAATCAAAATTCCTTTGTTTGATGGTAACATATTTTCTTTGTGGAAGATAAGAATGAAAACCCACTTGATGTCTCTTGGTGCTGAAGTTTGGTAGTTTTTTTTTTAAATGGATATATTGTTCTATCTTCTCGTCTAGATGGTCAAGATGGGAAAAATGTTTATATCTCCAATCAAAATATATGAACTCCACTTTAAATGGATTTCCAAATTTATAATTCGTTAAAGTTATGCAATGTAAATTAGCTAAAGATACATGGGACAAGATTCTAAGTGACTATGAAGGAAATGACAAAGTAAAGAAAGAAAAGCTTCAGACTTTCTAGAGACAATTTGAAAGCCAAAAAATGAATGATGAAGAAGAAAGTTATTGCTTACATTCTTTGAGTAGATGAAATTGTTAATTCTTTCAAATATCTTGGTGAAATTGTAGGAATTTACAGGGTAAGTTCCTCAAATAAAACACCAAAGGACACCGCACACAAATAGATCACAGATCAATAGACCAGTATTCTTGACGTGGTTAAAACCCTCACAGAGGGAAACAGTCCACGACCCGAGCCAACGCAACCACTTTCGGAAATTTATTAATGTAAAATAAATAAAATTTACATAAGCTTCTCTCATGAACAATCACCTTACAAATGACCCTCCATGCTCTTTAAATAGAGATCATGGACCAATTGGGTGTTAAGCCATAGATCAAGTGTTGGTAATACCGAAGAGAGAATGCAACATAAGATCACTTCATGTCTAGAACATATTGTGGCCATCAGATTGTAAGTTACAAAAAGTACATACTAAAGAAACACACTTTAACTAGCTATACACTAGACCAAGTTATACTTAACTATTTCCTATGTGTCGGAGTATCCTAACATCACCCCTTAAGAACAACTTGGGATAGGATTGAAGGATGTACAAATATGACACAATAGGATAAGGAAGGAGGCATTAGCGCCTATCCCCCCTTAGTGACAACTTCCTGAACTCCAACCATAAATCGAAGTTTAGTAAACTTCGCCTCTGTGAGAGCCTTTGTAAAGATGTTTGCAACCTGATCATCGGTTGAACAATATTTCACTTCAAGAACATGGTCATGAATGAGCTTTCTCATGAAGTGCATATGTAGTTCAATGTGTTTGCTGCGCTGATGCTGGACTAGATCTTTGCGTAGTTGAATGGAACTTTGATTATCACACCAAAGTGTTGTCGGATGCTGCTGCTGAAAGCCAAAATCTGACAGGATCTGACGAAGCCACAGGGCTTCCTTACTAGCTTCTACGGTGCCACGATACTCTCCTTCTGCTGAAGAAAGAGAAATGGCACTTTGTTTCTTGCAAGCCCATGTAACAGATATAGAACCAAGAGTGAATACATAACCTTTAGTAGAATTTTGATCTTCAAGGTCACTAGCCCAATCAAAATCAGTGAAACCAACCAATAGAGGAGATGCTTCTGCATTGAAATGAATCCCAAACTGAACTGTACCTCGAACATAATGAAGTATTCTTTTAACTGCTTTCTAATGACTTTCATGTGGGGTTTTCATAAACCGAGCAATAAGGCCAACAACAAAGGAAAGGTCAAGACGGGTGTGGCTTAGATACAAAAGTTTTCCTACAAGATTACGATATAAGGTAGCATAAACTTCAGGGGAAGTACAAGTGACTGAAATTTTGGCTCTAGACTGAAAGGGAGAAGGGGCTGGCTTACAGTCTTCCATATGAAAGTGGCGTAGAATATCATAGACATACTTGGACTGGGAAAGGTAAATACCTTCCTTGGATTGCAAGACTTGAAGACCAAGAAAAAAAATGCAAGTATCCCAAGTCTGTCATTTCAAACTGCTTTTTAAGGCTGGAATTCACATGGTTTATAAGGTTAAGAGCACTACTAGTAAGGATAAGATCATCCACATAAAGAAAAAGAATGATAAGAAACTTACCCACTTTCTTGGTGTAGACAGTATTGTCAGAATGACACCTAGAAAATCCAATATCTAAAAGAAAGTTATCCATCTTGGCATACCAAGCCCGAGGGGCTTGCTTGAGACCATAAAGGGATTTCTTAAGCCGACATACAAGGCTGGATTCTATTTGTATAAATCCAAGAAGTTGTTCCATATATATTTCTTCATGCAAGTCCCCATGCAAGAAGGCAGATTTAACATCCATCTAATGGACTTCCCATTTCAAAGAGGTAGCAAGGGAAAAAACAAGGTAGATAGATTTCATTTTGGAAACAGGGGAGAAGGTTTCAATATAGTCAATGCCTTCAAATTATGAAAATCCCTTAGCAATAAGATGAGTTTTATCTTTATCAACTTTTCCATCTGGTCCAAACTTGGTTCTGTAAACCCATTTGCATCTAACAAGTTTTCATCCCTTTGGAAGAGGAACAAGATCCCATGTATCATTTGCCAATAATGAAAGATATTATTCATTCGTAGCAACATCCCAATGTGGATGGCCTGAAGCTTTTGCAAAGGTGTCAGCATCATAATTCGCTGAAGCTTGAGCCAATAAAGAAGAGGCTCTATCGAACTAAGAATGTGTACGTCGATGATCTGTAGGATCACCTGCAAGAGAACCTATTGCATCCCGAGTAGAAAGGACCTATTTTGGAAGCTAAGGAGGACCCCGATAAGGTGGGGGAGGATTATCATCTTCGCTAACATCATATGAAGAAGAAATATTTTTAGAAGTAGAAGGGATAGAGAGAGGTGGCACATCCGCCAAACTAGGGTCATAGTTTGATATATTTTCAGCAAACTTTACATATCTTCTAATGATAACATTTTTTGACCTAGGTGGAAGAAGTCTATATGCTTTGACATCTTTAGAATATCCAACAAAAATACATTTTTCACTCTTAGGTTCTAAGGCTTTATGTTTTTCATCGGGAATATGGGCCCATGCTTCACTTCCAAAAACACGAAAGTGACTTACATCTGGTTTAATTGAGCTCCATGCTCCTTCTGGAGTGATATTATTTAAAACCTTAGTAGGAGTGAGATTTGCTATGTAATTTTCACAGTTAATTGCTTCTGCCCAAAAATTAAGACTAAGCCCTTTAGATTGAAGCATACAATTATCCATTTCCTTTAAGGTGCGATTCTTCCTTTCAGCTACACCATTTTGTTGTGGAGTATATGGAACAATATGTTGCAATTGAATTCCATGCTCAGTGCACAAGTTGATGAATTTGTTGTTAACATATTCTTCGCCATTATCATATCTTAGCTTAAGAATTTGATGTCCAGGTTGTTTCTCAACAAAGACCTTAAAGGCCAAGAACATGTTAAATACTTCACTCTTGAGTTTTAAGAAGTATACCCAAGTGCGTCTGGAGAAATCATCAATGAAAGTTAAGCAATACTTGTAGCTAGAGAATGAAACAACTGGAAGTGGACCACATAAATCACTATGCACAAGATGTAAAGGGGCTGAGGAGTGCCAAGAGGCACATTTTTCAAAACTATCCTAATGATGTTTTCCAAATACACATCTGGAACAAACACCATCTCTGCAAGATACCATAGGAAGACCTGTCACCATATTTTCTTTACATATATTTTGAAGGGAGCAATAGTTTAAGTGACCAAATCGCTCATGCCAAATTTTGCTCACTTCATCATTACGAGCAACAAATACCGAGGGACTAGTTGATGACCCAAAGTTGTTAAACTTATACAACCTTATAGAATCATCAACAATGTGTTGAGGGCCATAAAATCGGGTCAACAACAAGGGGGATACCCACCTGGTCCGGAACCTGGTTGGCGGCTCGTTGCCCGTTTGATGTAGTGGGTCCGACTGGGGATAATGGGACCAGCTTCCCAATCTAAAGGATGTGTGTGTGTGTGTAGATTTTGATGATGCTAATATAGAGGTAATTTTAAGCTAATTTAATTCTAGACTCTAAACTGACTCTATGCTACTGTAATAAAACAAAAACAACACATCTAATCTATACTAACCCGGGGTAGAATTCTTCTATTATGCGATCTAAAAAGATTTCATACAACAACTGGTAATAAAGATCATTCAACTATCATAAGAATATAAATCAATTAAGATAAACCATTCTGCATAAGAAGTTAGGCAAAACAGTTGTGAACAACATATCGCATAATCAGTTATTCATATGTCAAGCACAAACAAATGACTCCACCGTACAAAAGTGCCAAATGGTAACCCACACATTCATACATTAACATATAAACAACTTAGCTGTATATCACTCTAAGAATATGAGCAGAAATTAATCAAGAGATAAAAGTACCATTTATGACTGATTTCACTCAAAAACTTCAAGAAATAACGATTTATCTCTACTTACTTCTAACATCTACTAAGAGTACAGAAGCGCAACATCAGTAGCAGACATTAAAATGCAAACATAAATAAATCTCGATCCGTCCATTCATCAAAAACCCCCTCTGAGGGTGCAAAAGTGCATGTTCTAAGGACAAGTTTTTTGACAAATTTCCGGACCCTTCTCCAAATGCCATGAGAAGGGTTAAATACTACTAGCTAACTAATATTAATTACACAAATTTAGGAAACGGCTTCAAATGACCGCCCTTTTACTAAAACAAATTTATTTCTAAAAATTGAATCTAATTTCTAACCGTTTCTGTATCTACTCCTTAGTGCTGTAAGCAATGCAAGGTTCACCTGGAAAGAGTCGGCTGGTTGTCTTTTCCTTTTGTTCGAGCGATAAAAGTAGAAATAACAAAAGCTGGCACCTCTTTCTGACAAACTAGAAGATATTTTCGAAAATCTTCCTCTGGCTGGGTGTATTCGCTGTGTGTATACTTAGTATAACCCAGATTTCTTTCAAACTGATTGTGCTGTTGCTATTTCGGTTTTCGGCCATGCGAATGACTCAATGAGTTAGGGATTTCGTTGCTTGAACAATCTTCTGTGTTGAAAATTGCTTCCGTTCTTTGTTCCAGGCTTTTCTGGAGCGTCCTCCCTCTTCAGCGTCTTTCTTTTTGCTTTACCCAGTCTGAGCTTCAGGATCTTTTGCAAACATGCTGCTTTTGCGCGCCTTTGACTCTGAGTCTTGGATAGTCTATTTTCATCAGTGTCTGTTGAGTGATACTCTGGAATCCGCGGCCCTTCTGCATGCGGCATCTATTTGCGAAGGCATCTCCTCTCAGTTCTTCTAGTATTGGCGCTTTCCCCTTTTCCTTAGATGTTTCCTGCATATAGATTTATATTAGTTACTGCCTTACATTTCATGCAAAGGAAAAAAGAATTGACGAAAAGATTGACATGAAAGCTTTAAGTTCTAATGAATGCATAATCATGACACTCATAATGACTTGACTCTTCGAAAAACGCAACAAGATCATCCTTGGATACTCAGGCGTGCAATCATTAATTTCCCTTAAGGTGTGCGCTCAATTTTGGGTTTACAGATCATGCCGAGGAAACTTTGCGATGAGTGGTTTCTGCGATTCGTATCGCAGCATCGAGGATTGCTATGTCGAGAAGTGTCATCGCAACAATTGATAGTCTCATCCATCGCAGATCGCAGATCGCAGTTTGTAAGATCGCAGATCGCAAATCGCAAGATCAGAGTTTTCATTTGATCACTGTGCGCTGCTTATGCGATGTTGCGATATGCGACATCGCTTATCGGCCGTCGACGATTCCTTAGGTTTTCTTTTAAGGGCGCTTTCAAAATATGCGATGCGATGAATTTCGCATCGCTTCTTTGCAGCTTATTTATGCGCATAGGAAAACGCTTCACTCTCTCTTTGCGATGCGACATAGCTTTTAGGGAGCTAAATACAAAAATTTTGACAAAAATATTTTTGGGATTTTTCTTAAGGGTCCCCCTTTGCTTGATGTTATTGCTAATACCAAACAAAGAGGGGGGTTGTTGGTGACCACAACAATGGCGATTCACTGTGAAGAACCAGTTATCTCTGCTTTTCTATTGATCTTTCCACTTCCGAAACAGAAAATTTTTCATAAGTCTAAATTTTGTTATGGACAGATAGAGTAGATTACCCCTTATCCCGTCAATGATACTTTGTCTCAACCTTTCTTTTATTCCAATTGTCTGCTTCCTTAGGCTTAGTTCTTGCATTCACACTAGACATTACTCGGTCCTTTTTTAAAGATAAAATAAGGTCTTCTCTGCATATTGGCTTTAAAATATGCTCATTTGTCGTAGGTAGAGCCTCTGCTGCCCGCAAGCGTCCATAGCCTCGACAGGGTTACCATGTTATCCATCAATGATCCTTTTTCCTGCTTGAGGTTATTTACAACATTTCAGAGAAAAATCCTTTTCGACACTTTTTCCTTTTCTTTTATTCTCTAAAGAACAATGTCTTGGTTTGGTGGCCAAATTATGACACAGTCATTCACTTGATTTACACTTTTGCTGAACAAGCTGGCTCGTGATGAGACCCCTTGTCTTTTGATTGCAACAATCTTGAGTCGTTGCCCTGTTTTGATAGACAGTATTGGCAAAGTCAGCAAGTTATAATATATGTGATCATGATAAGCCGACTCGTGATGAGACCTCTTATTCTTTGAGATATAGTGTTTTCTCGGATTGTTTCTCTGAATGCTGCGGTTTCCTTTAGCAGGGAGGAAGTCATTGTTTTTCCTTAAGAAAGCTCTGGACGACAATAACAGAGTTTGAAAACAACAACTTTACAGAGAATATTTATTTTATGATTGATGATACCTTTCATTGTGCTGACATAAAACAATTTTTTACCAAAGGTTGTTTTCATCAAAGTTTTTGAGAGGTTGAAACTAATATCATATTCAGGTTAAAGTTAACTCTATTTGTCAATAATAAAAATTAGATTTTTTGAAAAGTTTTTCTATTTGTACAAGCGAAATCAAAATCTGATAGAGAGTTGGTGTGCTCTTTCATGAATCCTTTTCAATGATCATTTACAACCGGTTTTATTTATAAGAAAGAGAAAAACAAAATAATAAATAATAAAAAAAAACTAAAACTATCCTACAAAAATAGAAGAATGATCTTCTATGGAAAATACATTTTAAGAATCTGTCCATTCACAGGCAAAGAATCTCTTCTACCTGCCAAATCCTGCAACACAAACGTCGATGGGCCTATGACTTCTACAATCTGAAAAGGACCAAGCCACAGCTTCTGAAATTTCGTATGCTTGCCCTTTTCTTCATGAGCCTTATCCCATTTCAAAACTAAATCTCCCATCTGAAAGTTCTTTCTGGTCATGATGTTTGAGTCAAAAGAGGATTTTATTAGCGCTTGGTGATGAGCATGGGTTTTCTTAGCTTGTTCTCGTCGTTCTTTTAGTTTGATTATCTCCATTTGTCTCAATTGTAAGGAGGAAGTAGATACTTCATCGATGTGTTGTACTAAAGATAAAGAGGGAATGACTAAGTGAGTTGGAAGAACCACTTCTTTCCCATAAACTAAATTAAAGGGATAAGTGCCGATTGAAGCTTTCTTCGTAATTCTATCTGCCCATAAAGCATTTACCAGCGCTTTGTGCCAATTCTTTTGGTTTTGGTCGACTGTTCTTTTAATAATCCTGATTAGGTTTTTGTTTGTTGATTCAACCAACCCATTACCTTGCGGATAGTAGTTGGCAGAATATTTCAATTTGAACCCTCTTTTAAGTGCAAACTCAGTCATTGCATTTCCAGAAAAGTATGATGCATTATCAAACATTAAGGCCGTTGGCAATCCAAACCTAGTGATAATAAATTGATCTATGAATTCAATAATGTTTTCAGAATTAATAGTCTTGAGAGGAACTGCTTCTACCCATTTAGTAAAATAATCTGTTGCCGTGAGGATATACCTATGCTGCTTAGAAGAGTGAAGAACGATCTCACCTATTATGTCCAAGCCCCATTGGCTGAATGGTTGCTCGATGTTAACTGACTGTAGTGGCATGGACGATTTCTTTTGTTTCCCTGCAACAGTCTGGCAGATTTGGAATTTCCTTACGTAATTGTATGAGTCTTTAAACAGTGTGGTCCAATAATATCCTGCACGTAAGATATTATGCGCAGTAGCTTCTCCAGCATAGTGTCCACCTGCTGGTCCATCGTGGAGTTCCTGCAAAACCTTTTCGGCTTCAGTTTTCTCAAGACACCTAAGAAGTACAGAATCGTAATTCCTTTTAAACAGAACATCATTTATGAGCTGGTATTGTTTGGCTTTCAATCTCAGTGCTCTTTTCTTGGTGTGATCCAGGTGTGATGGATCATACCCGTTCTTAAGATAATAAATGGTGTCCGCATATAATGATTCTGTGTCGTTTAGGCTTACCTCATATGTATGTACCTCTTCAGATGAGTTCTCAGGAATTTGCGATGCTCCAGCTAACATCTTGCAGAAGCCTTGACTTCTTACGATGTTTGCCGGCTTGATCTCAAGATCGTATTCTTGTAAAGCGGTAATCCAATTTGCTCTCTTTTCGCCCACATCCTTCTGTACCAGTAGGTTTCTTACCGCTGGAAACGACACTACGACTTTGGTGTGGGATTTAAGTAAGAAAGGTCTGAAATATTTGATCGCTTTGAAAACAACATATGCCTGTTTCTCCACGTCTGAATAATTGAGCTCAACACCTTGTAAGTTCGAGCTAAAGAATGCGATTGGAGCTTCCGCCTTCTCTTGATTTGTTTGAGTTAAAATCGCGGCATAAGATTTCTCTGAGGCAAAAGTGTATAAGATAAAAGATTCTGAAAAGTTTGGGGTAGCTAAAGATGGAGCGTTGATGATAGCTTGTTTGATCAAGTTGAATGCTTCGTGCTCATCTTGACCCCATTTAAAATTTGAATTCTTTTTTATCATATTTTGTAAAGGAGAGATAATACGTGAAAAATCCAGGACAAACCTTTTTACAAAATTGATTTGTCCAAGGAAAGATTGCATGGCCTTTTTGTTATGGGGCACGGATATTTCGGAAATTTCTTTGATTATGTCAGGTTCAATGTGAATACCAGATTTCGACACTATGAATCCTACTAATTTCCCTTCACTTAATGCGGAAAAAGATTTCTTTGGGTTAAGTGAAATCCCATACCTCAAACATCTTTGAAAGATTTGTTTCAAGTCTTTGAGATGGTCGCTTCGCTTCTTGGAGTACACTGTTATATCATCCAGGTAAATCACTACCGATTTATTGACTAAACCTTTAAACGTGATGTCCATGGCTCTCTGAAAGGTAGCGCCGGCATTGATCAGACCAAATGGCATCTTCCGATATGCGTATGTACCCCATTTGGTTCGGAATGTGGTTTTCAACTGATCATCGGGATGTACCAGCACTTGATTGTATCCTGAAAAATCCATCCAGGAAAGACATTAATTCTGAGCCCGCTACTACATGTAGTATTTGCTCCATAGGTGGGAGGGGAAAATTGTCTTTCTGACAGGCTTTGTTGAGATTCCGGAAATCAATATAGATTCTAATATCTCCGTTTTTCTTTCTAACGGGCACCATATTGGATACCCATTTGGAATGTCTGACGGGGAAAATTATTCTGGCTCTCAACAACTTATTTAGCTCAGTCTTTATCTAATTTTCTAAGTTGGGGTGGATTTTTCTGAGCTTCTGCTGGACAGGTTTTTCATTGTCAATCATAGGGATAGTGTGTTGAATGATAGAAGTGTTGTATGTCTTCAGCTCATCGTAATTCCATGCAAAAACGTTTTTGTATTGTCTCAGAAGACGGATATATGCTGATTTTTCTTCAGGGGCTAGGCCGTGGCCTAGATTAACGTCTTGCGGCTTCTGATCGGTTCCTAGGTTCACTAATTCATAATTCAGAGTTGAACTGTAGAGTTTAGAATTGGCAGAACTTTTAAACCGACTTTTTAAATCATACAAATCTTCTAACTTAACCACCGATTTAGGTATAGCATTATCAGTGCTATTTTGCTGTATTTGGTGATCATGGTGGTCTTCGTCAATTATTTGATTTGAGTAGGATCCTTCAGAAGTGAGGAAATTTACAATGTCAGGATCGTCGTTGAATACTCTCCAGTTGGTGATGTTGTCAGGGATGGATGGTCTAAAGATTAATTCTATTGAGAACCTATATGGACTAAAATCTTCAGAGGGAATAAGTCTAGAGGCTACGTTAGCTAACAGGTCTGCGCTCGCATTTTGGAGTCTTGGGATTGATGAAATATTGAATGCTATGAAATGTGAAGTCAGATCTTGTACTAAAGATTGATAGTGCTTTAAATGACTTGACAGGCAATGTATGGTGTTACGTACCTGTTTGACGACAATTTCAGAATCTCCAAAGACTTGAAGATACTTAACATTCAACCCGATTGCTTTGTATAGGCCTTGCACCAAGGCTTCGTACTCCGCTGTATTGTTTGTGCAATCGAACTCAAGTCTGCATGTAAGCATGATCTTGTTTCCGTCTGGGCTAATCAGAATGCATCCTGCTCCTGCTCCCTCGTTAGATTTAGAGCCATCAAAATATAATTTCCAAAATAAAGATGTATTTACAGAGTTATCTAAAAATTTAAAACATTTTGAATCATCAGTTTGGGAAAAAATTTCAACTTGGGACAAAACTGAATTTTCTAAGTAAGGTGAGGTGTGAGCATTGAAATTGCCGAGGAAAGAATCTACCGAGTAATTGCCTATGATACTGCTATTGTATGCTATTGCTTCATTCTCTCCTTCCAATTCTATCACTATGTACTTTTGGTGCAACTCTCGTTCAACCTTTATTTGATTCGGTTTACCGTTGTAGGGTAACCACATGTGCGACCAGTCGGTTGAGAAATATCCGTGGAGTTTTTCGGACCAATCCCTGCTAAGAATTAAACCATAGAATTCAGGGATATCAGCTACTAGAATGTCGATAACCTGGCATACTTTTGGATTAGACGACAATCTTATGGTCACTTGGTTAAGTTCACCAATCACTTCGACTTGAGATCGATCAAGTTGAACTATGCGCACTGCGGATTTTTGTGGTTGAACATTCAATTTGGCACATATTGATCTGGGTAAAATATTCGTTGAAGCACCAGAATCAACCAAGCAATTGTGCACGTTCTTATTGAAAATTTCATAAGTGAGAAGAAAAGGAGGAGTATGGGATCTTGATCTTCCTCCAATCAAGGCAATGTAATTTGGATCAATCTTATTGATCATATTGGTTGGAGGTCTTCCCATGTTGTGGGAAGCTACAGCTGTAGGTAAAGACGTAGTAGGCACGACATGTAATTCTTTCATCATTATTTTCTGTTGATGTTTCAATTTGCTCAATTCATAAAGAGTGATATTAGCCCTAGTCTTTTTCATGTCATCGATAATGTTATACTCCATTTCATCCGACACTATCAGTGTTCTTGATGGAGGTGCTTGATCTGATTGGACTGGGCTAAATTGGGTCGCTCTAGCGATTGTTTTCTTTGTTGCGACCTTGTCTTTTGTTGTAGGGCTTGCGCCCTTCTGTTTAGGGGTAGTTTGGGGAGGATCAAGTTGATTTTTGCTTCATGTGCTAACCGGAAATGCTTCTTGTTCTTCTTCTTGTGGGAGGATGAAATCCCACATTCCTTGCAGTTCTACAACTTCTTCATCATCGATCTGCCCTTCAGTGGCATTCTCTTCTTCTTCTTCTTCAGATTCGACGTTTGAGACAGCATTGGGTGGTTTCACCTCCATGGGAGGATTTCTTTTAAAAGATCTGTAGGGCTTTTTTGAAGAAGTTTTTGCTACTTGTTTTCTTATGTCAATCATCTCATTGGACATGGCCTTTAACACTTTTTGTAATCCTTCCATATCGAAAGGATCTCTCATTTGCTTCTTCTTGGTGTCTTCTTTGAAAGAGATTTTCTTAGATTTGCGTTCCTCTATTGCAGATCTCTTTTCTAGGGCAACTACACGCTTTTCTACTGCTAACACCTCTGTCAAATTTTCAACTAAGGTCGTCTTGTTTGCCCTATCTACGAAGATAGCCAAGTTTGATGGTAAGGCTATGATGTACCATTCACATCTTACTTCCTCGCTGGGTTGAGAAGCAGCGGGAATTTTGTTGAGGATCTTATTGAACCGTAAATTAAAATCTTTAATGGGTTCTCTAGCCTCAGCTTTAAGATTAGATAGGTCATTGATCAATGTCGTTGTTGATCTGTCGTCGCCAAACTTGGTGAGGAATTGACTTTGAAAAATGTCCCAACTTGTGATGGACCCAGAAGGTAACGAAAAGTACCATGACCCGGCTGTTCCTTGCATTGTATAAGGAAAAATCCGGACGACAACATCCTCGTTGGTAACTCCGTTGAGATTAACAGAAAGCATGAAATTATTGATATGCTCTTCAGCTAGCATGCCTGTTTCTGGATTGAATTTAGGTAGCCATTTCTCAGGATGGGCCGGTATTGGGCTCAGGGGTGGAGGCATTAAAACCGCCCCAGGATTGTTCCATGGAGACTGGGCCATCGCTGAGCCGCTAGTTAATAAAAGTGCAGAAGATGATCCCTGATGCTGAGAAGATGAAGATATTATGATCTTTGATGATTGGAGAGGAAGGGTTATGGAAGATGGATGAGTGATTTGGGATGAGGATGTGGGTGGTTGACTTCGCGGTGAGGGGGTTGAAATGGACGAAGTAGATGAAAGAGTCTCACGGTCAGACTCTGGTGGTGTTTTCCTTGCTCTTTTCCTAGTAGGGAGAGGGAGTTCACTTGGTTGAATACCAAATTTTTCACTCTTCAATCTGGTCAAGGGATGAGCAGGATTGCACTGCGAAGTCACGCTGCTGTGAGATTTGTCAGACCTCTGAGAAAAAATATAGAATCCCTGGAGTTTACGAATCAAAGTTTGAATTTCAGGGGGTTCAATGATGAGTTGGTCTGATATATTAGGGTAGGTAGCAGCGGTGGATACTCGAGCGACTTCTAACTCCGGGTTTAACCGTACTGGAGAAGTCGGAGGAGTTGATGAGGGTGATTTACTCTCAGAATGGCATTTGGATTTTGACTTCGTTGCCATTCATAGTTCGGGCCCTCCTTCTAGTGCCAAATATGTTGAGGGCCCTAAAATCGGGTCAACAACAAGGGGGATACCCACCCGGTCCGGAACCTGGTTGGCGGCTCCTTGCCCGTTTGATGTAGCGGGTCCGACTGGGGATAATGGGACCAACTTCCCAATCTAAAGGATGTGTGTGTGTGTGTAGATTTTGATGATGCTAATATAGAGGTAATTTTAAGATAATTTAATTCTAGACTCTAAACTGACTCTATGCTACTGTAATCTAACAAAAACAACACATCTAATCTATACTAACTTGGGGTAGAATTCTTCTATTATGCGATCTAAAAAGATTTCATACAATAACTGGTAATAAAGATCATTCAGCTATCATAAGAATATAAATCAATTAAGATAAACCATTCTGCATAAGAAGTTAGGCAAAACAGTTGTGAACAACATATCGCATAATCAGTTATTCATATGTCAAGCACAAACAAATGACTCCAACGTACAAAAGTGCCAAATGGTAACCCACACATTCATACATTAACATATAAAAAACTCAACTGTATATCACTCTAAGAATATGAGCAGAAATTAATCAAGAGATAAAAGTACCATTTATGACTGATTTCACTCACAAACTTCAAGCAATAACAATTTATCTCTACTTACTTCTAACATCTACTAAGAGTACAAAAGTGCAACATCAGTAGCAGACATTAAAATGCAAAAATAAATAAATCTCGATCCATCCATTCATCAAAAACCCCCTCTGAGGGTGCAAAAGTGCATGTTCTGAGGACAAGTTTTTTGACAAATTTCCGGACCCTTCTCCAAATGCCATGAGAAGGGTTAAATACTACTAGCTAACTAATCTTAATTACACAAATTTAGGAAACGACTTCAAATGACTGCCCTGTTACTAAAACAAATTTATTTCTAAAAATTGAATCTAATTTCTAACCGTTTCTGTATCTACTCCTTAGTGTTGTAAGCAATGCAAGGTTCGCCTGGAAAGAGTCGGCTGGTTGTCTTTTCCTTTTGTTCGAGCGATAAAAGTAGAAATAACAAAAGCTGGCACCTCTTTCTGACAAACTAGAAGATATTTTCGAAAATCTTCCTCTGGCTGGGTGTATTCGCTGTGTGTATACTTAGTATAACCCAGATTTCTTTCAAACTGATTGTGCTGTTGCTATTTCGGTTTCCGGCCGTGCGAATGACTCAATGAGGTAGGGATTTCGTTGCCTGAACAATCTTCCGTGTTGAAAATTGCTTCTGTTCTTTGTTCCAGGCTTTTCTGGAGCGTCCTCCCTCTTCAGCGTCTTTCTTTTTGCTTTACCCAGTCTGAGCTTCAGGATCTTTTGCAAACATGCTGCTTTTGCGCGCCTTTGACTCTGAGTCTTGGATAGTCTATTTTCATCAGTGTCTGTTGAGTGATACTCTGGAATCCGCGGCCCTGCTGCATGCGGCATCTATTTGCGAAGGCATCTCCTCTCTGTTCTTCTAGTATTGGCGCTTTCCCCTTTTCCTTAGATGTTTCCTGCATATAGATTTATATTAGTTACTGCCTTACAGTTCTCGCAAAGGAAAAAAGAATTGACGAAAATATTGACATGAAAGCTTTAAGTTCTAATGAATGCATAATCATGACACTCATAATGACTTGACTCTTCGAAAAACGCAACAAGATCATCCTTGGATACTCAGGCGTGCAATCATTAATTTCCCTTAAGGTGTGCGCTCAATTTTGGGTTTACAGATCATGCCGAGGAAACTTTGCGATGAGTGGTTTCTGCGATTCGTATCGCAGCATCGAGGATTGCGATGTCGAGAAGTGTCATCACAACAATTGATAGTCTCATCCATCGCAGATCACAGATCGCTGTTTGTAAGATCGCAGATCGCAAATCGCAAGATCGCAGTTTTCATTTGATCACCGTGCGCTGCTTATGCGATGTTGCGATATGCGACGTCGCATATCCGCTGTCGGCGATTCCTTAGGTTTTCTTTTAAGGGCGCTTTCAAAATATGCAATGCGATGAATTTCGCATCGCTTCTTTGCAGCTTATTTATGCGCATAGGAAAACACTTCACTCTCTCTTTGCGATGCGACATAGCTTTTAGGGAGCTAAATACAAAAATTTTGACAAAAATATTTTTGGGATTTTTCTTAAGGGTCCCCCTTTGCTTGATGTTATTGCTAATACCAAACAAAGAGGGGGGTTGTTGGTGACCACAACACAATGCTAGTAGCTAAAATATGTCTAGGATCTCTTAGGTTCTTAATTACAACATCATGAGGTGAAAATTCAATGATTTTACCTTCACCTGAATGAGTTATCTGACATACAGATAGAAGGTTGCAGGATGAGGTAGGAACACATAATACATCATTAAATTGACCATTGTCTAGATGAATAGTTCCAGTCCCTACAACACTAAGAGGTCTATCATCACCAACATATATATTTTTGGTGTCACAGTCATTTAAAGAAGAAAACATGGCTTTGTTTTTGGCCATGTGATAAGAATCTCCAGAATCAATGAGCCACTCATGAGAATGAGAAGAAGAATATACATTTAGTGCATAACCAGACCGAGATGCTTGACAACCACATGCAGAAAGTGTTATTCTTGAAGATGAAGTTGAAGAGTGCTCCAAATGGATGTTATGCTTCTTCATTGTTGCTTCCAAGGCTTCCATATTCTTAAAGCATTTGGATTCTAAGTGGCCATCTTGATTACAAAAGTTTCAATGTCTATCAGTCTTCTTCCCTTTGTTTTTATTTTCCTTATCATTTTGTTGAATTGATTTTTCATTTTGAGACTGGAATTGCTTAGGACCTTGTTTGGTTTAGGACCATTCTTTTTAGGATACCACTTCTTAGGATACTTTGAATTTTGCTGTTGTTGGGTTGCTAAGGCTTTCTTAGAAGAGTTTTCAGTATTAAGAAGACCAAGATGTAAGAGTTTTTCTTGTTCTCTTATTAAATAATCACAAAAGGCATCAAAACAAGGGAACTTGTAGGCTTGTCCTTGAGAAATAAAGGTTTCTCTAGTAGAATGGAAGGTGGAAACAAACACAGAGTAGGCTAGTCCTAACTTAGTAAGAATGGAATAGATAAGGCTACCATCTTATTTCTTAACCTTAACAACTTCCAAGAGAAGTATAAGGGTCTTGAACTTGGACAAAAAAATATTCAATGGAAGAAAAATTATTGGGATCCAACGTAAGCAACTCATTTTCGAGTTGATGGGCTCTAATTTCATTTTTAATTCCAAAAACTTTATTGAGTTATTTCATTACTTCATCAAGGGTATCAAGTTCTGCGATATGGAATCTAAGGTCTAGAGAAATAGACATCCCTATCAACCCATGTGCTTGATCTTGCTTATTTTCCCATTTGATTGCCTTATCTTCATCTTTAGGTTTAGATTCTTGGCTTGAGGCTATTCTATAAAGACCTTTACTTTTAAGTAAATCCAAAATGTAGGACTACCATTGGAAGTAGTTGGTCCTGTCAAGAATAACTTGGCATGGACTTTCCATTTTAACAGAAATTGAAGCTGTAGATACTGAAACTAAGTGTTCTAATGGAAAGATCTCGAAAAATTAGGTTGATTAAAAAAATGGCTTCTAGATGAAGAAGTTATGACTTTTTGAAGAAAAGTTGTTGAAGATGCCGACGAAGTACGTGAATGTGCGGAAGTGAATGATAATGTTATATTTTAAAAAACCGCACCCCCACCCTCCCCTTTCCAAACTTAATCTAATTAGCTCATTTAAAAAAAAATTATGTGACCCACTTTTATAAATAAGTGAAAGTCACTTTTACAATGATATTTTATGAGCTACCCACTAAATTGTAACTTAAATAAAAAATAAAGAGACTTTAGAATTATAAGTGACTCACTTTTTATAATGGGTGAGAACACTTTTACATAAAGTAACTTTAAAACATAAGTTACATGTGCTTTTTGAAAACGTAACTCAACAAAAAGAAATACTTGAACCCAATACCTCTATCCTCATAAAGTAACTTTGGACCAAGTGAGCTAGTTTAAAATGTTAGTAATTTTTAGAAAAGAGGAAGGGGTTTATTTTTAAGTCACTGAAGCTTTGGAGTGCATGCTTACTTGAGAAAACTCTTTTTACCTACAAAAAAAAGCACACAACCCAAAATGGGCATGAAAAAAAAAACCTTATGGTTTGAAGTTAGATTTCTCCAGAAACTAAATATTTTCCTCAATATTTCTGATTTTCCAAGATCACACTAAGGCGCGACGGAAAATAGCATACGCATGAGAAAAATCCTTCCTTTCTATTTCTGATTTGCCCAGATCACACAGAGTCGCATGGCAAAGAGAATACGCAGAAATGAAAGGTATGGATATGGTAATAAAAAATAGAGAGATAAATAAATTGAAATAAACAGATAGATAAATAACTAAAACTGCAAATAACGATTGTATACCTCCAGATGTTAAAAATGACGTAGCTAGGGCTACCAGAAACTTTTTCGTGTGTAACGAAAGGGATTCCTCACTGGAACAGATGCTCCTAACACAATAGAGCATTCCTCTAGGCATGAAAGCGGTCAGAAACAATAGATCTAGAAAATGTCATCCAGATGCAGTTGTATCGGCTTCGGATTTGGATTACCAACAGATGTGGCCATCAAATTTCTCTGATACCATGTAGGAATTTACAAGGTAAGTTCGTCAGATATAAAACCAAAGGACACTGCTCAAAAACAGATCACAGATCAATACACCAGTATTCTTGACGTGGTTAAAACCATCACAGAGGGAAATAGTCCACGACTTGAGCCAACGCGACCACTTCAGGCAATTTATTAATGTAAAAGAAAGAAAATTTACATAAGCTTCTCTCATGAACAATCACCTTACAAATGACCCTCCATGCTCTTTAAATAGAGATCATGGACCAATTGGGTGTTAAGCCACGGATCAAGTGTCAGTAATACCGAGGAGAGAATGAACCGTTGGATCACTTCATGTCTAGAACATATCGTGACCGTCAGATTGTAAGTTATAAAAAGTACATACTAAAGAAACACACTTTACCTAACTATACACTAAACCAGGTTATACTTAACTATTTCCTATGTGACAGAATATCCTAACAAAAACAATTGAATAAATAACAATTGTTCAAAAAAATTGAGCTCTCTTCCTCTACGTCTTGATGCCAAAGTCTTTTCCAAAGAAGAATTAAAGGATTTGGAGAGTCTAAAAATGGATGAGCTTCACGAAATTCTAACTGCATATGAAATGAGGATGAGAAACTCATCACATAATGAAGCAACATTTAAAGCATATAAGTAGTTAAGAAAATGCAAGTCTATTGACTACTTTAGTGATGAATTTGATAGATAAATGGCTCACCTCATCATAAAACTAATGAAAATATCCAGATCCAAAAGTAAGTTACCTCTCATATATTTTAATTGTGGTAAGATAGGACATTTTTGTAATGCTCCCTGCGATCCCCTTGGACTTTCCAAGGTTAATGGGTGGTGTTGCTTTTAATTATCTCAACCTCCATTGTCTAATCATGGAAATGGGGTTATAAAGTTTCCTATTTCCAAAAGTTATAGAAATTAAGTTTGGACAGTACCACCGCGTTCAACTCGTCGAGATATTTCTGACGATAATAAACATATCTCGATCCTATACTTAGGTCAAATGTTATGCCAATTTAAAGTTTTATCATTTAATCCCAGCCAAATAGGCAAGGACCTACCACATGGCACCCACATGGAAACCCCACCTAACTTAGGTAATTCCACGTCACTCTCGGTGCCAATGTGGCCATGGTTCAATCTACGTGGCACTTGCCACATCACCTAGACCAAGGGTCCACGAGTCTATCCCTTAGCATGATATTTCATCGATTTACATTATAACTAGTTCATATGAAATCCAGGGTCAAGACTAACTTCTTCATCACATGACATCTCCTTTCCCTATCTCCTAAGACATATATTTTCTTGCACTGTCATTGCACCATAGAGCCATCAAGGCATGACAAGGCCTTATGGCATCTAGGCATGTCGTTCCATGAATTTATGTTGTAGATGATGGGCTTATTCCCGTCCCATGGATTTCATCGAATTGCACCCTCATTGCATAGGAAACCCCCCAAAACATCATCAGGAAGCCGCGCTCTATGGTGATGTGGCCCTTGGCCACGTAGGCTTCCATGTGAGTACCACATTATACCCCAAGCCATGTGACATCGTAAAACCCCACCATGTCACCTAAGTGTCACATCAACATGATCTTCCACGTCAATTGCTTCCCCTGCATCTTTGATGATGTCATGCTAACATCAGGGTAATGCCACCCTACCACATGGCATCCTCTAGTGATGCCATGTGTCATCCACAAACCTACTACTTGGCCATCCAAATGATCTTCCATGTGTCACTTTGTTAAATTGTCGCATGACTTGTTCGCGTCCTCTAGTTTCCAATGTGACATCAATGTAGCACTATTCAACCTACATGGTACCTACCACCTCAGCCCAAGTTTTTGGGTCCCACCGAGCCTTGACCCTTCATGAAAAACAAAATTTACCCATTATAAATATTTAGGGTAAAGTTTCAATACTTCGCATTCTTTAGCATATTCTAGTTCCTTGTCCACTAGGGCATACAAATTTACATCCCTAGCATACAATCCATGCCCCCATGGGACATACGGATATCCATTTGATAACGAGAAGGCTTCTCGTCGCACCCTGCACCTCCTGTCTATAGTGTCATCCACCTTAGAGAATACATATGAGACTCATCATATCACACGTGATGCTCATTAGCACATAAGCACAATCATGAAGCGACCTATTAACCAAGTGATTAGTGGTAATTCATAGGGATTAATAAAACTCTCTGCCCTATTAAACTCACATAAAAAATATTGGACATAAGTAAGATAAACTTGTGAGATACTTATTATTCATAAAGATGTACATATTAATACATGTTTTCTAACCCTTGGTTTCATATTCTAAGCCTGTTGGACTTATCCAACTATTCATATTTCACACCATAACCCTTAGTAGATTAGGTGTCCAACATTCCCCCCCTTAATCCCAAGGGTTGTAATTGAGTCCAAGAAGAGAGCCTAAATGAAAATGCAAAAATGCACCACAAAAAATAGTTGAATTTTCTCGTTGAAATGACGGTATAAGGTGGGTGAAATCTAGGTCTCAACCTATGGTGGTTTAAGGGTGACTACCAACACTAGAATGCTTGATGCAATTCCTGGAAAATTTCCAAATCTGGCTAGAAGCTAAAGCCTTCTTTTGATGGAAGTTCCCCATAATCCTTTGAAAGGTGTTTTTAAAGAACACCATAAACCCAAAATTGTGGGAGACCATTGAGGCCTCAACCAACTCTGGAACGCTCGATGTAGTTCTTGGAACAATTTTGAATTCGGAAAGAAGGTGAAATCTTCTATTGGTGGAAGTGGTCCTTGATATCGGTTTGATGATGACCACCAAATTTTACAAGTGGTGGTTTAATGCAGGCCACTGACCAAAAGCATGTTCATGGAGAATTACTGGCTACAACTCTAAATATGGGTATGGATGAATTTGGCTCTAGGCTTAGGAAGAAAGATCAATGTATAAATTAATAGAAATTTTCTACTACTGATGAATTCAAACTGAAAACAAGATATTACAAATTTCCTCTACAATTATACAGAATGGAAATCACAATTTAGAAACACATGCAATGACATGAAACCATCAAAACCACAAGAAAACAATTATTTATAGGGGAACCCAACTGGGAAAAACCCCTCTACTACTTTTCATTAATCAGATGAGAATGAGAAATTATTACAATGTCTTGCTTCAATCCTGAAGCACACCCTGCACTGTAAACATGTTCTCCTGCTGACTATCCTACTCTAGCCAACACTTAGCCAATTCAAGGCCCCATCTTCCTCCTATTTCCTTGCGTAATTCAAGAGAAATTGAGCTCCTAAATAAGATGGGAATTCTCTATTTCCTCGCACAATTCCAAAGGAATTAATCACTTTCTTAATTGCCAAACCTATACACTCAACTAGTATGCAATTGGTAATTATAATGTGCCTTTTCCTCCACTCCAGCTAAGAAATTTGAATTCCATGCATGTTTGGACTATTTTTAGATGATTGACTAGTTTAACTAACAGATGATTGAGTTAACAGTAGTTCTACTACTCAACTGACCTTCAACTGACTCAATTAATTACTTGAGCTCAGTTAACTGAGTTCAACTGAAAATAACTGAACTAGATTGCTAAATTTTAGCAATCACTACATGCACAACTCTACTTCTGGCCCATAATTCAAATTTATTGTGTTAACTAGTAGACAAGGCTATATCAATCTAGCTAACTACAATCCAAGTCATCCTGCTAATGTGGAAAATCAAATTACTCAATTTGACTAAGGAAAAAGTCAAATTGAGCCTTTCTTTCTACAATTTCTAACACTCCCTCTTAGCAAGAAAGGGATTTCACCACCCCTATCTTGCACCTGTGGAATTTGAATTTTCCTCTTGATAATGCCTTTGTCAATATATTTTCATCTTGATCCTCAGTTGGAATGTATTGTAGCATCATAATTCTCCTCTACAAACAATCCCGCAAGTGATGTTACCTAGTATCAATGTGCTTGGACTTGTCATTAAATATTGGATTCTCAGATTTTAATACAACCCTAATTATCACAATAAATCATTTCCGGATCCATGTCTTGACTGAAAAGACCCACACGTATTTTCCTCATCCATATGGCCTCACATGTTCCTTGAATCACAACCGTGTATTCAGCCTTTGCTAAGCTGAGTGCCGCAAACCTTTGTTTCCTGCTATACCAGGAAATAGTTGCAGACCCAACACTGAAGATAGCACCTAAAGTACTTTTCCTATCGAATTGACTCCCTGCCCAATCTGCATTAGTGAAGCCTTAGAGCTTCACTCTCCCTATCCTCCTGTACCATAACCCATACTCGGTTGTGCCTTTGAGATATCTTAAGACATTATTTGTTTCCTTCCAATATAACTTGGTAGGATTCACCACAACTTGGCTCAATTGATTAATTGTATAGCATTTGTCAGGCCTTGTGTTCACCAAATACATCAAGGATCCCACAAGTTGTCTATAGATGGTAGCATCTACTACCTCTCCTTAAGAGACATCCTCCTTCCTCTAGTTTGTATCTAGAGGAGTGTCCATAGGCTTGCATTTCTCCATGTGAAATATCTGAATTATTTTAGAGGAATAATTCCCCTGACTCACAAACATCTCACCATCACCCTGCCATACTTCTAGCCCAAGGAAGTAATGCATCAAGCCCATGTCTTTCATATTGAATTCTCTTGCAAGGTCCTCCTTGCAAGAGTGGATCAACTTCTCATCCCCTGTAAGTATCAAGTCATCAACATACAATACCAAGATAAGAAACTTGTCATCTACCACAATGTGATAGAGATTGGCATCTACTTCACTTTTGGTGAAGCCCAATCCACTGAGATATGTGTCAATACGAGTGTACCATGCTCGAGGCGCTTGTTTGAGACCATACAGGGCTCTCCTGAGTCTACACACATGTGTCTCCATGTCATATGTCTCAAATCCCTCTGGACGCTCTATATAAATTTCTTCCTCAGAAACACCATTGAGGAAGGTGGTCTTCACATCCATCTAATGGATATTCCACCCCATCTATGTAGATAAAGCTAGAATGGTTCTGATTGAGGAATATCTTGCCATTGGGGAAAAATGTTTCCTCATAGTCAACTCCCTCTACCTATGAGAAGCCTTTGGCCACAAATATGGCCTTATACTTCTTAATGCTCACATCAACTGCATGCTTGAATTTTTAAATCCATCTAAAACCAAACACTAACTTGTCCTCTTGTCACAGAACCACCTCCCATACATTGTTTTTCATGATGGATTCATACTCCTCCACCATGGCATCAACCCACACTGGTTGAGAAATCGCTTCCTCAAATGAAGAAGGCTCTGAATCGCTGAGTTTTTTCATGAGAGCCATATACCTAGTGTATTTGTTTGTTGACCTCCTCTGCATGTGCATAGAAGTAGGAGCTCCCACATGCTCTTGTGCATCTTGCACCAATCTGTTAACTTCTTTGGTTCTCTTCCTCCCCTCTCTAGAAGATTCTGGTTGAGTGGGTTTCTTCACTCAACCTCTTATCTACTCCTCCACTTGTGGCTTCTCCACAACATCTCGAAGCTTTGTTTGAGGCTCCTCCTTATGAACTAGAAGCTCCTCCTCCGGTGGGATACTTAGCTCGCGCTCTAGAGAGCATCTCATACCCTTCTCCTCATCAAATTTGACATCTCTCTTCACTACTGTCACCCCTGAGTGAGGGCAAATACACCCTATAGTTATGCGGAGTCTCTATATATCCTACAAAGACCCACATCTCAGCTATAGGATCCAATTTCTTATTACTATCCTTGGAAACATGACAATACACAGTAGCTCCAAAAATTCAAAAATGAGATACATCTGGCTTTATCCCAGAGAAAGCTTCTTCGGGTGCGATCATGCCAAGTATTCTATGGGGACTCTTATTCTAAAAATAAATTGCGGTCCTTCATGCTTCTGCACATAGATGTAATGGAAGCCCTTGATCATGCAACATGGCTCTTGCTTCTCCCACTATGATTCTATTTTTCCTTTCAACCACCCCATTTTGTTGTGGGTTATGGGGTGCTATCAGTTCTCTTCTAATACCCTCTTTGGCACAAAATTCCTTGAAGGTGTTAGAAACAAATTCTCCTCCATTGTCACTTCTCAAGGCTTTCAATTTCTGACCAATCTCCTTTTCAACCAATGCTTTGAATTCAAAAAAAATTGAGAAAAATTCATCCTTCTTCCACATGAAGAAGATCCAACATTTTCTAGAAAATTCATCAACAAAAATCACATAATACCTATGTTTTGTTGTAGAGGTTGTATAAAATGGTCCACATAAATTAGAGTGGACTCACTCCAATATTGCTCCAGCTCTGTTATCTTGGCCCTCGAAGGTGGATTTTACATACTTCCCCAGTTTTCATCCCTTGCAGACATCATGCTAGTAAAGGGTGCATTTTGGGAGACCGGTGGTAATTTGTTGCATGATTTTGAAGGCCCCATGGTGTAAGTGTCCCATGCGCTTGTGCCAGAGTTCTCCAACATCTTGAATCTAAACATTTTTTTCCTTGTTACTCAGTGCAACACAAGCTTCCAACCCAATTTTGTAGATATTTTTCACTCTAACTCCAATCTATTTCACTTACCCGATAGTTACATGTCTTGGAAAGGCTTTCCCCTTACTGGAAAAAACACCATAGCCATTATTCTCCAATACAACTACAAAGATCAGGTTCTTCTTCAACCTAGGTACATACATAACATCTTTCATATGAAGATGGGAGCCTGGTTCCCTCTTAAAGGTTACGGTTCCAATTCCTTTGGTACTATACCTCCCATCATCCCCAAGTTCCATGTGCATCTGGTGATCCTTCTCCTCTATGCTACTAAATAATTCTTTGCATCTTGGTATATGGAACGAGGCACCTGAATCTAGATACCACACACTCCCCATTAAAATGCTTTGCATGCATGTAATCAAGGTGAAGTCTAATTCGAATTGTGAGACAAGTGCTTCACCTCCTGCTCCTCCTGAAGGCTTCTTGTGCGAACACTTTGTTGCATAGTGCCCATATTCATGGCAGTGAAAGCATTTTATCTTGCTTAGCTCCTTCTTCTTGTCATTATTCTGGATGGACTCTGGCTTTCTTTCCCTTATATTTCTTGCCCTTCCCAACCAAGGAAAAATTATCTTCCTCCTTAGCTTTGGAGGTTACAACATCTCTATTATTCCTTCAATTTTTTTCCTGCACCAAATTGGACCAAAGTCTCTCCCAATTTGGTAATTTGTCCCTTCCATTTGCAAAGTCATGCTAGTTATGCTAGGATTTTGGAAGGCCAAGGAGATCTAGACCCACTAGCTCGAATGATGGCACTTTTTCTCCTACTCCTCCAAGTTCATCTCAGACCTGAGTGAATCTGGAGAGGTATTGTGGAATGGTTTCATTTTTTTGCATGCAGATGTTTCTGAGCTTGTCCCTCAATGCCAATTTCCTGGAATCACTATTATTTTCGAATAATTCAGTGAGGTTCTTCCACATAGAAAATGGAATCTCATTTCCATGTAAATTCAAGACTATGTGGTCTATCACACCCTCTAGGATGATCCTGCTGGATTTTATGATATCCTTCTTCCACTGGGCTAGTGATTGTACATCTGATGTTCCTAGTTTTGGAATATTTATTTGCGTATATTCCAGCACTCCATTATCATCAAGTATAGCTTCCATCCTATCCTTCCAATATATGAAATTTGAGGTTCCCTCTAGGGCATACTCCAATCTCAATCCGTTGAAAGACATTTTCCCACATGAAAGAAAACTGCTTCACTGAATCTGCAAATCGAAATCTCTGAAGGAGAAGATCTATTGATTGTTTTCTATTGTGATTTTGGGCTTTGATTATAAATTTCCTGTTAGTGTTGGTATCTTCATCCCTCCACCAGTGATCAAAATTCTCTTTTTGCATGAATTCTAGGTGTCTCATCCGATCAACTGCATTCCATTAGGATCATGGATCATTTGATGGTAGTGGTTCATTATCAAATTTCCCTCATGGTCTTTAGCTGCTGGCCTAGTTTTACAAGTTCAGGTCATTTACAGTCATCTTTTGTCATTACATTTGCAAAAACCATTTTTTGGGTTTTAGGTCTCATTAGGTCTAGGGTTTGCTACCATAGTCATGTAAAAGCTCAATAATGGTCAGCAGGCACATGAGGAGGTCTAATAAGGTCTCAGCATCAAAATTTCAATAATGATATACTTAATAAATGATTTTTTCCTCAAAACCCCGTTTTGAGGAAAAAGAGAGTTTTTATGTTCTATGTATAAAAATTTCATGTAATTTTAATCTTCCTATATGTAATAAGTTCAGTATTTCTACCCTTGGTCACCTTGCCAATTCCAGCCATTGCAAGCAAAAATACAAGCATCAAAGCATCAGTTTGTTAAATGATTAAGAAAAGTCAATTTCAATGGAAAAACAGAGTCAAAACAAAAAATGACTTTAACATTAGAAAATTGGGTTTGAGATGAATGAAAAATTAAAGTCATTCAGATTTAAAGTGAAAAGGGTCCGCTTGGTCATTTCATTATGCAAATTTACTCTTGGAGAGTCCAAAATCGCGATTTGGAGCAAAAAAGGCAAAAACCCTATTTTTAAAGGCAACTTGGCCTAGCACTACGCATCAGGGGTAGTGCACTGCGCATCAGGCAGGCGCTGCGCATTAGAGGCAGAACTGTAGTGCAAAATTGAACTGGCGCTGCGCATCAGGAGTGCGCTGCGCATTGCGCTAGAGGCGTTGCACATCAGTCCAACTTGCTCCAAATCATCCCAAATCGTGCCAAATTGCTCAACAAACTTCAAATTTGCTACATTTTCCCTCTACAAGTAAGTACTCATCTTCCTAAGGTTGAAATTGAAGTCACTTTGGTGTTTCTCATAGCTCTTGCATGTGAAGAATGAAACCCTAGTTTATCTTCATTGTTGCCATCCAATTGTGCAATTTTTATCCCACCTTCACAAAAACTTCATCAAACCCATTTTCATTCTTTATCTATCCTAATACACTTCAGTCATCACATTTTCTCATTCCCCACTCCCCTAAAGCAAAAATTTCCCTCACCAAACCCTAAATCCCTCATTAAACCCTAATCTCCCAAAATCATTTCTTTCACTTCCCAATTTCATCTCCCAAGAGTAAAATCTCTTGATACTCATCACTATTGTCCGTTTTTATCACCATTTTTCATCATACCTTCATTCCATCATTTTCCCTAAAACAAGCTCAATGGCAAGAAACAATGACTCAAGCTATGAGCAAGAAACACAAAGTGACAGTTCAGGAGACAGAAATTTGCAACCTAGGAGACCTCACAAGGGTGGGAAGATCATCAGAGAGGAGCCTATTAGTATTGCTGAAATTCTTGCTTGTCCTCTTGCCACCACTTGTTTCAAATACCAATCTTGCTTTGAGTTTTGTGAGATGGTAGAGAGGGTCAGGTATCATCATGAATTGGCTAGGCAATTTGTCATCAACATGGAGGACAATATGGTACAACTTGCTAGCATCAACTTCACTCTTTCACCAGCCATTATTGCAGAAGCAACTAAGATGCCAGATGTGGGGGAAAGATGGAATAAGAGAAAAAATATCAGCAAACAGAACTATGAACCCTACATTAAAGCTAGATATCATAGCCAATTGGGCAGGGTATTTCCTTTCAAGTTTTTGGAGGACCGGTATGTGCCATTAATGAAATTCATCATTAAATATTTCACATGTGAGGCAAGGTTCTCCCGACACTATGCTTATCATATCAGGTTGCTTATGCATTTTACTAGGGTGAGAATGATGAGCATTATACTTCATTTGCAAAAACATAGAGAGGATGACTGTAATTGCAAAGAGGAAACCCTATCCACAGCAGCTTAATAGCATATATCACTTTGCTATCATCAAAATTGTTGTTTTGCACCAGTTGACTCAGTTGGGAGTGCCATGGGAAACCTTCATTGCCCATGAGATTTTCAAGGGACCTCAAATATTTGCAGAACCTCAAGAGGAAGCTAGACCTTCCGGGAAACAAAGAGAGCATGAAATCAAAACTAAAGAGGCTCACATTCCTGTTTTTATCACTTATCAAAAGGGGACAAGAAAAATTTTTGCAGCTGCAAAATGAGTATTATCTCCACCAGGGGTGGAAGGGGTCTCGTTCTCTTCACCGGACAACATGCAAATGTTATCTTCACCCGGGGTGAAAGGGGCTTTTCCTTATTCTTCAGCAGAGTAGGTTCATGATAGAGGAAAGAGACCATTGCATGATGAAGGGCCTTTTGAAGGTCAAGAGAGAGACTTTATTTTGATTTAGGAGGAGGGCACTGATTTGATTTCCAAAAACTCAAGGCTCAAGGAGGTCATTAGAGAACAAGAAGCTGATATCAATGCATTATCCATCAACCTTGAAAGGGCTAAGTCGATCATTAAATACCTTGAGTAGAAAAATAAGCAGTTGGAGGATAAACAGATGATCATGGAGTTGCAAACTATCAAGGAAAATCGACAAATGACAAAAATGGGGAAAGTCAAGCTGACTTCATTAGAGCAAGAAATAGAGGCTAACCGAGAATCACGGTTGGGAAAAGTGAATGTCCACCTTGAGAAGCTTCTTGACAAGGCTAATAAGGAGAAGAAAATTTTGAGGCACATGGCCTATCACTATTTGACCCGGAACAAAATTTGTAAGGCAAGAATAAGAAGACTGAAAACCAAGCGAGGGAGAGCCTTAAAGGCCAAAAAAGAGCAAGAAAAACTTAGAATCTTGGCTGAAGCTTCCTTGGCTTAGCAAAGTAGTTGATCAGCTTTCCTCATGCCAATTTTTAGCAAATTTGGAGAACTTTTTGTCATTTTCAAAATTTTAATTGCAAAACACAGGGATTTTCCTTTGATGTGGCGCTACGCATTGATCTGGTAGGGAATTTTTAAGAATGGCTTACATTTTTGGATTTTTCATGAAAAAATATGAAAACCCAGAAAATTTCATGAATTTTGGAGGATTTTTGGGTCACTAAAAGGGCAAAAAACACCTCAAAATTGCCCTTTCTGCCACTTTTTGGACCCACAGGAAGCATTGTTGGGAGAACTGATTTTTGGAGGGGCAAATGGACACCAAATTCAAAAATTCCACTTGCCTTAGAAAATAGACAGACAGAAATTTCCCTCAAGCAAACTTGGAGCAAATTTGGTGAAGGGGAAGGCCTCCAAATCCAGCTGGGAAAAGGCGCTGCGCATTAGGCAGATGGTGTTGTGCATCAAGCACAATTTGCTCAATTTTGCTCAAAACTCAAAATTTTCGCCTAGTTTTTTCTCAGTTTGACTTTTTCTCTCTCATGGTCAAACTCATGATGTAAATTGATGTACTTTGATGTAAAAATGATGAAAATTGACTCAAGGAGGTAGATACATCATGTATAGGTGGTTTTGAACTGAATGAATCAGTTTCCATAGTTTTAGAGGCAAGCTGTTCCACTGCCTATTTTTCAGTTCTTAGTTTAGATCTTGTTGAAACAGCTCCTAAACTCATGAATTCGACCCCTAAAGGCTAGCATGGGTGGTTTGTTGCCTATATCTAGTGTTTTATTAGTCATTTGTAAAGGTTGGACTCTTGTGAATGCTTTGAGAATTATTGTACATTCATCTCTACAGTTTGGCACGGAAATAGACCAGGGTTTGCAACATTTTGTGGGATTCTTGTGGCAAGGTGATTTAATATTGTTTTTCCTTCTATGATTCAAGTTTACATGTGTTTATGTGTGCCATCATCTCTCTCTTTTCAGCTTAACTAAATGAATCAAGTATAAAGGTGGAAATCATTGATGTTGCAGTGCTATACCTTAGGGTTTATTTGGTTTTACATGTTTTCAACTGTTTGAAGAGGATTCCTGATACTTTCATGCCCTCTCCAACTCCTCACTAGTCTTAAGACTCTCCATTTCACTTAATTCAAAGTACTAAAGAATTTGCCTACCTCACCCCACAGAAGCCTCTGCAAGACTGAGTTCACTCCCCGGACCCAAAACTGCCTTTCACATTTGATCCAACAATCAACCATAAAATTCAATCAAACTCCTTTAAACATATACCTAGCCTAAAATTAGCCTTTACATCAGTCATCTCAAGCCTCATTTGCTATATTTTTTTGAGATTGACAAGGAGAAAGCCATCTCCCAACCTGGTAGGGCTAGCTACTAGGTTAAGCATGGTTTGATGTTACCCTAGACCTGCCTTTCTCAGCCTGAGGTAGATTTAGGCCATAACATAGTGACGACCATACTGGGGAAGGAAAGTTTGTTTGTTGTTGTTTGCTTTGTAGACTACAGACGAAGCCTAAAGTTAGCTAGGTAGCCTTCGAATTTCTCTTGCTTTACAAGTGCATAAGTAGATGAATGCTGCTTCAGTCAGTCTCCGGTTTAGTTTATAAATTGAACATCTGAACTAAAAACTATTACCCCAGTATCTTAAAGCAATTCTAGACTTTGGATGATGAGTTTAGAATTTGATAGGTTGACAAATCGATAATGTCCATTTGATTTTTGGGAATAATTCAACACACTGGCTTCCAGACGATACACCAGGGCCAATCCTGATCCTGATCCTCCTCCTGTGTATGAAAACCCAAATCTCATCCCAAGAATTCTCCGACAAGAAAGTTATGTGATTCCTGTTTTTAGATCTCATTCATGTCCAGTGGTTTTAAATACCTTGAAGATCTTGAGTTTGATGAACATTTTGATCTATCGTTGTTTGAAACTAAATTTGAAAGTGCAGTTGGTTCTACTGTTCTAAATCCGGAGTTTGTCAAAGATCTTGAAACTGAAAAGGCTAATATATCAATTGATGATTATATCTTGAATCTTCAGGATTCCATTGTGGCTACAAACATTCCCGAGTTTTTAGAATCTGCATCTGCAACCCTTGTCTCATCTACTGTTGCATCTGGTTCAAAATTCCTACTGAAACTCTTATTCCCACCATTCCCGTGCAACCCACCATATCTGATCAGAGACCCCCTGTCTCTTCTCCCCCATCAACCCCTTCAACACCTCAAACATCTCATATTTCCTCCCCTCCTTCTACACCTCATACACCAATTACATCGTCTGCTATTGTTGTTCCGACTCCTCCTACATCCCCAAGGCTAGTTTCAAATCCACCTAGAACAATGGCTGCCCGATATGCACCTCTCGTTTTGCCACAAAACTTGGATGTTATGCCTGCTGATTACCAAAGAAAAATTCCATTGTTTGATGGTACCCAAGGTATCACAGCGCAACAACATGTGGATAAGATGACCAATTTCTTTGACCTTCATGAGATAGATGAAGAAAATGTGACCATGAGATTATTTGTGCAAACTTTTGGAGGCGAAGTGCAGAAGTGGTTCAGAGCATTGCCAGCTGGGACTATCAATACATTGGCAGTTCTTCAGAGACAATTCTTGGATTGTTGGGAGGTAAAGAAAAATCCTCTTCAAATTCTTTCCAAATATGAAAACATAAAGAGGAATGTTGGTGAAAGTGTCCAGGATTATTGTGTTAGATTCAATACTGTTTATAATGCAATTCCCGCTGATATAAAGCCACCAATGGGGCTGGATTTGATTAAATTTCCTGATGGATTTGATCTCGACATGGCATATCAATTGAGAGAAAGAGATCCAGCCACATTGGAGGATATGCAGAAAATTGCAGTAAGCGTAGAGGCAAATCTGCTAGCTAAGAGAGCTAGAACAAAGACCGAGAAGAAGGTGACCATAAAGGAGGAAGCTTCTTCCTCAGATCACTTGCTTCGCAAGATTGAGAAGATGTTTGATAGACTCACTATTGCAGATAAGCCTGAGACATAGATCAGAAATCCAAACTTCCGTGGTCAACAACAACCACAATTCAGAATCAAACAACGGGAACAAAGAGCACAAGACCAAGCAGCACAACAACAAGTTAAAACACCATTACAACAGAATTTTGTACATGGTCCGGAATCAGATGATGATGAGAATATAATAGGAGAGGAGAATCATTTCTTTACACTTGATGGTTTGCCAATTTATATCATGGAGGATGAAGAGTATTCAGAAAGCCCAACTGTACAAAAGGATGAAGATTTTATCTTAGCAAATGAAACAGTCTTAGAAGAAAAATCTGATGAATATTAGAGGGGATACATGAATGCCTTGACAGCCCAGCAATGACAATATTCACTCAGGAGAGAGGTTCCCATCAATCCAATTCAAAAGAGGAAGGAAGAAACACCACCAAAGAATGATTCTCCAAATGTGCAGAAAAAGGGAAAGGAAGCAGCAGATCCTACCACCAGCAAAACACAATCAACAAATGAAAAGTCAAATCAACCAAGTGCATCAAAGGAGAAGACTGAAAAGAAAGATGCTCCACTCAAAGAGGTAGAAAAAACTACAACCTTTAGCTTAGAGAATGAGATTTCTAAGTTAAAAGTGTCGATACCTTTGACTGAATTAATGAAGAATAGCAGCTATAAAGGTCATGTGTCAAAGATTTTGAATTTAGATCCGTTATCTGATATGGTTAATGTGGAGGATGACCAGCCCGAGCTTATCTTTGGTCCAGCATTAGAAGGTCAATCTGAGGATAGTGATGTAGCTCCCTTTTACATCAGCCTTAGATTGCATGATTATGTCTTGCACAACGCCATGTTTGATTCAGGAGCATCTCATAATCTGATGCCAAAAGCAATTATGGAAAAATTGGGTTTAGACATCACTCGCAAGTACCATGATCTTTATTCCTTTGATTCTGGTAGGGTCATATGTATTGGTCTCATTAAAGATTTGGTTGTCACTTTAGATCAGATTCCAGCGAAGAATGTTCTTATGGATGTGGTTGTGGCCGACATTCCCCCTAGATTTGGCATGCTTCTATCCAGATCGTGGGGTGCAAAACTCAAAGGGACATTGCAGCTAGATTTCTCCTATGCCACTATTCCCGTGTTTGGTCAGTTGAGGAAATTATATCGGGAGAAAAATATGAAGTACATGATCACAAGCAAGGAGAAACCTTTAAATCATCCAATCAATTATGTACATATAGATTTAGAATCTTTTGTTCTTTATTCTGATAGTTTTAATGATGTAAATAGTCAATTAGTTGAAGTTGAAGATATTCCAGAGATCACAGAAAATTTCAGAGCCGTACTTGATCAAGAAAGACAAAGGCTTGATAGTACCACTGAACAATCAACCTTCCGCCAGTAGCAGAAAATTGATGGACAACAAGCAAAGGTAGAAGAGCAAGCAGAATTTCAACACTTGGAGGACGAAGCCGGTTTGTGGAGTATGGACTTTGATGGAGCAGTAGGTAAGGATGGTGCTAGAATTGGTATTTGGATACACAGCCCTGTTTTCCTACCAAACAAAGTCCCGAGTAATGTTAGAGTTTGTTCGTATAAATTGGCTTTTGATTGTTCCAATAATGAAGCTGAATATGAGGCTTTAATTGTTGGTTTGAAAATCCTCAAGAAGTTGAATGCAAAAAGAATTTCAGTTTATGGTGACTCCGAATTAGTAATCAAGCAAGTCAAGGGTGAATACCAAGCCAAACATCCTTGAATGCGGGCTTACCGTAATGCGGTATTAGATATTTTGAGGTTGTTTCCAGATTATACTTTGACATGTGTCCCTCGTGTACAAAATGTTATTGCAGATTCCCTTGCAACAACTGCAAGTAACTTGAAAATCCCAATGAATTCAAACAATAAGTTTGAAATTCATGTGAAACATCGCCCAGCTGTCCCTGATAATCAAAGATATTGGTAGGTGTTTCAAGATGACAAAGAGATTGAAGAATTTCTGCAAAATGAAGGCAAATACAAAGATACTTCTATCGATGGAGAGCAAGATGATGGTGAAACAGACATAGAGGTAAATCAGATGGAAGTTTTGCAGCTGAAGGACAATGTCATTCCTAAAGGTCTAATACCTTTAGAGGAGTTATTTGATCAAGATGATGTAGCCCGGAAACCAAGCTTGGTGCCGACCGAGAAGGGAGTTGAGGATGTGAATATTGGAACAACAGAAAATCCAAAGATGGTGAAGTTGTCAAAGGCGTTGCCTCCTCAGGTAAAGGAAAAATACATTAGTTTATTGTCTTCATTTACTGATGTATTTGCATGGGACTATTCAGATTTGAAGGCGTATGATAAGAGTATAATTCAACACATCATTCCAATCAAGCCAAACTAGAAGCCATTTCGACAAAAGTTAAGAAGGATAAATCCAAAGTTGCTGCCATCAATAGAAAAAGAGGTGAATCGATTGTACAAGGCTGGTATAATCGTTCCAATAAGATTTTCAGATTGGATTTCCAATTTGGTGCCCATGCGGAAGAAGACAGGTGAGATTAGATTATGTATTGATTTCAGAAATCTGAATAAGGTGTCTTTGAAAGATAACTATCCATTGCCAAAAATGGACCACATACTCCAAAGAGTAGTTGGAGCATCTCGTATATCGCTGCTTGATGGGTATTCTGGCTATAATCAAATTCTGGTCTATGAGGATGACAAGGACAAAACAACATTCACCACTCCGTGGAGGACTTTAAATTATGGCAAGATGTCATTCGGATTAAAGAATGCTGGTGCAACTTTTCAGCGGGCTATGGATATCGCCTTTGCAAATGAGAAAGATGTATTTTTAGTAGTTTATCTTGATGATTTGATAGTTTTTTCCAATTCAAATGAAGAGCATCTTTACCATTTGAAGATTGTTTTTCAGCGGTGTAGAAAGTATGGCATATCTCTTAATCCAAAAAAGAGCTTGTTTTCCATGGATGAAGGAAAGCTTCTCGGTCACATCATATCCAAGGAGGGCATCCGCATCGATCCTGCTCGAGTGGAGGCCATTCAAAAAATTTATTTTCCATGTAGCAAAAAGGAGATCCAAGCATTCAACGGTAAGATGAACTTCTTACGTCGTTTTGTGCCAAATCTAGCTGAACATTTGAGGGAAATCACAAACATGTTAAAGAAAGATAGTGTAGTAAAGTGGACCGAAGAAGCTATCAAGTCTTTCAATTTGGTAAAGTTGGCTCTTTCTTCAGCTCCAATTTTAATCAGCCCAGATTATTCCCAAGATTTCATTTTGTTTTCATTCGCTTTGGATCATACTATGGCAATGGTCTTAATGCAGACAAGAGACCAGCTTGAGAAACCAATTGTCTTTTTCAGCAGGACAATAAGAGATGCAACCTTCAAGTATAACATTATTGAAAAGCAAGCTCTTGCCTTGGTAAAAGCTTTGAAAGATTTCCGGGTATATATTTTTCATTCTCATATTCTTGCTTATGTCCCTAACGCAGCCATTAAAGATGTCTTAGTACAAACAGATCCAGAAGGGAGACGAGGTAAATGGATCGCAACTTTGTTAGAATATGATGTGGAGATAAAGCCAACAAAGCTCATCAAGGGGCAGGGGCTAGCAAAACTAATGGCGGAGTCTAATTTGCATGCCTTGGACATAAACTTGATTGCTGCTATGTCCGAAGAAGATGAAGACAACTCACTTGTTCAGGTATCTGAAATTTTTCTTCATTCTCCTTGGTATTCAGATGTTGTATATGTGCTCCAGCATCTTTCACTGCCACTGGGGATGGCTAGAAATAAAAGTAGAACTCTGAAATTAAAGGCTGCCAAATTTTGTATTATGAATAATGCACTTTATTGGAAAGATCCCGACGGTATTTTGCTGAATTGTTTGGTTGAAGAGGAAGCAAAACAGGTCATGGATGATTTTCACAAAGGAGACTGTGGAGGTCACCTATTTTGGAAGACGAAAGCGAACAAAATTTTGAGAGTGGGTTATTATTGGCCTACCCTCTTTGCTGATGTATATAAAACTGTCACAAGCTGTCACGAATGCCAAAATTTTTAGGGAAGGAGAAAGTTGCAGCCTTTACCTCTCAAGCCGGTCGAAGTTAGTGCTCCATTTTAGCAATGGGGTCTAGAATTTATTGGCGAGATTCATCCTACATCTTCAGCCCAGCACAAGTGGATCCTCACAGTGACATATTATTTCACAAAATGGATTGAGGCGATTACCACTCGGCAAGCCACTGACTTGGTAATAATTCAGTTTCTTGAAAACAATATTTTGTCACGTTTTGGTTGTCCTAACAAGTTTATTATAGATAATGCAGCAGCTTTCAAATCTAAAAAGATGATTGATTTTTGTAACAAATATCAAATTACCTTGGGGAATTCTACTGCATACTATCCACAAGGTAACGGATTGGCGGAATCTTCAGATAAATCATTGGTTAACATCATCAAAAAGCTGCTGGAAACAAATAAAAAGAGCTGGCATAAGAAATTGGTTAATGCACTTTGGGCGGATAGAGTAAGTCAGAAGAAATCAATAGGCATGTTTCCTTTCGAGATCGTATATGGTGTTGACACGGTGTTCCCGACATCTCTCCTAGTCCCGATTGTTAAACTTATACAGGAGGCTGTCAGCGAGGAAGATAATTTACAACTAAGAATAAACGAAATGATCCATTTACAGCAGACGAGAGAGGAAGTTTTTCAGAATACCTTTAGGCTGCAAGAGAGAATCAAGAAAATCTATGATCGGAAGGCAAAGGCGGACAAATTTCAGATTGAAGACATAGTGCTAAAATGGGATGCTAGAAACGAGGACAAAGGCAAGCATGGCAAGTTCGAGAATCTGTGGAAGGGACCATTCAGAATTGCTGCATATCGGGGTCAAAATGCTTTTCTGCTGAAAGAAATGAACGGGGAAGATTGTCCAAGAGGGCCGGTCAATGGTCGACTGCTCAAATGGTATTATCTTTGAGATATTTTCTGCTGTCACATATATCACTGTACATACCATTTTATTTCCTTCATTGTAAAGTGTGTACTGTCGTTATTCATTTAGTTTGGGGCCCGAAGTGAAAGCTATAAAACTGAAGGTCTGATGTCAGTTTTTGGTTATTTAGTGTGAATTATTTGAGTCAGTTTCCAATTTTGTAATTGAGTCAGTTTTGAGTCAAGATATTGGTTTTGGTTTGATGAAGTTATTAACTCCATTTAGCCCAATGGAAGAGGCACTATCTGCTATCCAGAGATCTGTAGTTCTTGGCACCTACCAGGAGCTACCATCCCGATGGAGCCAATGTTAGTGTCGGTATCTTCATCCCTCTATCAGTGATCAAAATCCTCTTTTTGCATGCATTCTTGGTGTCTCACTCGATCAGCTGCATTCCATTAGGATCATGGATCATCTGATGGTAGTGGCTCATTATCAAATTTCCCTCATGGTCTTTACCTGCTGGCCTATTTTTACAAGTTCAGGTCATTTACAGTCATCTTTTGTCATTACATTTGCAAAAACCATTTTTTGGGTTTTAGGTCCCATTAGGTCTAGGGTTTGCTACCATAGTCATGTAAAAGCTCAATAATGGTCAACAGGCACATGAGGAGGTCTAATAAGGTCCCAACATCAAAATTTCAATAATGATATACTCAATAAATGATTTTTTCCTCAAAACCCTGTTTTGAGTAAAATAGATTTTTTATGTTCTATGTATAAAAATTTCATGTAATTTTAATCTTCCTATGTAATAAGTTCAGAATTGCTACCCTTGGTCACCTTGCCAATTCCAGCCACAACAAGCAAAAATACAAGCATCAAAGCATCAGTTTGTCAAATGATTAAGAAAAGTCAATTTGAATGGAAAAACAGAGTCAAAACCAAAAGTGACTTTAACATTAGAAAAGTGGCTTTGAGATGAGTGAAAAATTAAAGTCATTCATATTTAAAGTGAAAAGGGTCCCCTTGGTCATTTCATTATGCAAATTTACTCTTGGAGAGTCCAAAATCGCAATTTGGAGCAAAAGAGGCAAAAACCTTGTTTTTAAAGGCAACTTGGCCTGGCGCTGCGCATCAGAGGCAGTGCGCTGCACATCAGGCAGGCGCTACGCATCAGAGGTAGAACTGCAGTGCATCAGGAGTGCGCTGCGCATTGGGCCAGAGGCACTACGCATCAGTCCAACTTGCTCCAAATCATCCCAAATCGTGCCAAATTGCTCAAAAAACTTCAAATTTGCTACATTTTCCCTCTACAAGTAAGTACTCATCTTCCTAAGGTTGAAATTGAAGTCACTTTGGTGTTTCTCATAGATCTTGCATGTGAAGAATGAAACCCTAGTTTCTCTTCATTGTTTCCATCCAATTGTGCAATTTTTATCCCACCTTCACAAAAACTTCATCAAACCCATTTTCATTCTTTATCTATCCTAATACACTTTATTCATCACATTTTCTCATACCCCACTCCCCTAAAGCAAAAATTTCCCTCACCAAACCCTAAATCCCTCATTAAACCCTAATCTCCCAAAATCATTTCTTTCACTTCCCAATTTCATCTCCCAAGAGTAAAATCTCTTCATACTCATCACTATTGTCCCTTTTTATCACCATTTTTCATCATACCTTCATTCCATCATTTTCCCTAAAACAAGCACAATGGCAAGAAACAGTGACTCAAGCTATGAGCAAGAAACACAAAGTGACAGTTCAGGAGACAGAAATTTGCAACCTAGGAGACCTCACAAGGGTGGGAAGATCATCAGAGAGGAGCCTATTAGTATTGTTGAACTTCTTGCTTGTCCTCTTGCCACCACTTGTTTCAAATACCAATCCTACTTTGAGTTTTGTGAGATGGTAGAGAGGGTCAGGTATCATCATGAATTGGCTAGGCAATTTGTCATCAACATGGAGGACAATATGGTACAACTTGTTGGCATCAACTTCACTCTTTCACCAGCCATTATTGCAGAAGCAACTAAGATGCCAGATGTGGGGGAAAGATGGAATAAGAGACAAAATATCAGCAAATAGAACTATGAACCCTACATTAAAGCTAGATATCATAGCCAATTGGGTAGGGTGTTTCCTTTCAAGTTTTTGGAGGACCGGTATGTGCCATTAATGAAACTCATCATTAAATACTTCACATGTGAGGGAAGGTTCTCCCGACTCTATGCTTATCATATTAGGTTGCTTATGCATTTTACTAGGGTGAGAATGATGAGCATGCCATACTTCATTTGCAAAAACATAGAGAGGATGACTGTAATTGAAAAGAGGAAACCCTATCCATAGCAGCTCAATAGCATATATCACTTTGCTGTCATCAAAATTATTGTTTTGCACCAGTTGAGTCAGTTGGGAGTGCCATGGGAAATCTTCATTGCGCATGAGATTTTCAAGGGACCTCAAATATTTGTAGAACCTCAAGAGGAAGATGGACCTTCCGAGCAACAAAGAGAGCATGAAAGAAAAATTGAAGAGGTTCACATTCCTGTTTTTATCACTTATAAAAAGGGGACAAGAAGACTTTTTGTAGCTGCCAAACGAGTATTATCTCCTCCAGGGGTGGAAGGGGTCTCGTTCTCTTCACCAGACAACAGGAAAATGTTATCTTCACCCAGGGTGAAAGGGGCTTTTCCTTCTTCTTCAGCAGAGTAGGTTCAGGATAGAGGAAAGAGACCATTGCATGATGAAGGGCCTTTTGAAGGTCAAGAGAGAGACTTTATTTTGATTCAGGAGGAGGGCACTGATTTGATTTCCAAAAACTCAAGGCTCAAGGAGGTCATTAGAGAATGAGAAGCTGATATCAATGCATTATCCATCAACCTTGAAAGGGCTAAGCGGATCATTAAATACCTTGAGCAGCAAAATAAGAAATTGGAGGATAAACAGATGATCATGGAGCTGTAAACTATCAGGGAAAATCGACAAATGGCAAAAAGGAGGAAAGTCAAGCTAACTTCACTAGAGCAAGAAATAGAGGCTGACCGAGAATCATGGTTGGAAAAAGTGAATGTTCACCTTGAGAAGCTTCTTGATGAGGCTAATAAGGAGAAGAAATTGTTGAGGCACATGGCCTATCACTATTTGGCCCGGAACAAAATTTGTAAGGCAAGAATAAGAAGACTGAAAACCAAGCTAGGGAGAGCCTTAAAGGTAAAAAAAGAGCAAGACAAACTTAGAATCTTGGCTGAAGCTTCCTTGGCTCACAAAAGTAGTTGATCAACTTACCTCATGCCAATTTTGAGAAAATTTGGAGAACTTTTGGTCATTTTCATATTTTTAATTGCAAAACACAGGGATTTTCCTCCAACGGCGCTGCACATTGAGCTGGTAGGGAATTTTGAAGAATGGCTTACATTTTTGGACTTGTCACGAAAAAATATGAAAACCCAGAAAATTTCATGAATTTTGGAGGAGTTTTGGGTCACTAAAATTGCAAAAAACCCCTCAAAATTGCCCTTTTCTGCCACTTTTTGGACCCACAGGAAGCAGTGTTGGGAGAACTGATTTTTGGAGGGGAAAATGGACACCAAATTCAAAAATTCCACTTTTCTTAGAAAATATATAGACATACCTTTACAAAAAGCCAACTTGGAGCAAATTTGGTGAAGGGGAAGGCCTCCAAATCTAGCTGGGAAAAGGCGTTGCGCATCAGGCACAATTTTCAAAATTTTCGCCTAATTTTTTCTCAGTTTGACGTTTTCTCTCTCATGGTCAAACTCATGATGTAAATTGATGTACTTTGATGTAAAATTTATCAAAATTGACTTAAGGAGGTAGATACATCATGTATAGGTGGTTTTGAATTGAATGAATTAGTTTCCATAGTTTTAGAGGCAAGCTGTTCCACTGCCTATTTTTCAGTTCTTAGTTTAGATCTTGTTAAAAAAACTCCTAAACTCATGAATTCGACCCCTAAAGGCTAGAATGGGTGGTTTTTTGCCTATATCTAGTGCTTTCTTAGTCATTTGTAAAGGTTGGACTCTTGTGAATGCTTTGAGCATTATTGTACATTCATCTCTGCAGTTTGGCAAGGAAATAGACTAGGGTTTGCAACATTTTGTGGGATTCTTGTGGCAAGGTGATTTAGTATTGTTTTTCCTTCTATGATTCAAGTTTACATGTGTTTATGTGTGCCATCATCTCTCTCTTTTCAGCTTAACTAAATGAATCAAGTATAAAGGTGGAAATCATTGATGTTGCAGTGCTCTACCTTAGGGTTTATTTGGTTTTACATGTTTTCAACTGTTTGAAGAGGATTCCTGATACTTTCATGCCCTCTCCAACTCCTCACCAGTCTTAAGACTCTCCATTTCACTTAATTCAAAGTACTAAAGCATTTGCCTACCTCGCCCCACAGAAACCTCTGCAAGACTGAGTTCATTCCCCGGACCCAAAACTGCCTTTCACATTTGATCCAGCAATCAACCATAAAATTCAATCAAACTCCTCTGAACATATACCTAGCCTAAAATTAGTCTTTACATCAGTCATCTCAAGCCTCATTTGCTATATTTTTCTGAGATTGAAAATGAGAGAGCCCTCTCCCGACCTGGTAGGGCTAGCTACTAGGTTAAGCGTGGTTTGATGTTACCCTAGACCTGCCTTTCTCAGCCTGAGGTAGATTTAGGCCATAACATTTCCTTTAAAATTATGCGGAATGGAAATCACAATTCAGAAACACATGCAATGACATGAAACCATCAAAACCACAAGAACACAATGATTTACAAGGTAATCCATCTAGGACAAACCCCTCCGCTGCTTTTCATTAATTAGATGAGAATGAGAAACTATTACAATGTCTTGTTTCAACCTTGAAGCACACCTTGCACTGTAAACCTATTTTCATGTTGATTGTATTGTTGTGGCCAACACTTAACCAATTTAAGGCCCCAAATTCCTCCTATTTCCTTGGAAAATTCACGAGAAATTGAGCTCCTAAATAATAGGGAAATTTCCTATTTCCTTTTGCAATTCCCAAGGAATTGATCAGTGGCTTAATTGCCAAGCATGTACACTCAACTAGTATACAATTGATAATTACAATGTGCCTTTTCCTCCACTCCAACTAGGCAATTCAAATTCCATGCATGTTTGGGCTATTTTTAGCTGATTGACTAGTTTAACTAAGAGATCACTGAGTTAACAACAATTCTACTACTCAACTGACCTTCAAATGACTCAATTAATTACTTGAGCTTAGTTAACTGAGTTCAACTGAAAATAATTGAACTATATTGCTAAATTTTAGCAATCACTTCACACACAACTCTACTTCTATCTTATAACTTGAATTTATTGAGTTAACTAATACACAAGGCCATGTCGCTCTAGCTAAATGAAATCCAAGTCATCATGTTGATGTGGAAAATTGAATTACTCAATTTGACCAAGTAAAAAGTCAAATTGAGTCTTTCTGTCTACAATTTATAACAATCAGCCTGTGACTCAGGCTCACTTGATTTGGGTTTGAATCTGGTAATTAACCATCAATCCCCAACCTATTAGATATAAAGTTAGAATATGAAGAAATCGCAACTGCAAGATGTGTCAATATTTGAGAATAAACTTTGAAGTATGAACAAAATATCTTCATGGTTAGTGACTAAAGCCCATTGCCAAGAAGTGCTACAACCAAGGTGAATCTTTGTTCTTACAGGAGGATTGTTTCTAGAACATCTATTTGAATGGTGTTTTTGTTTACCACAATTCTCGTAAGGGTTAAGATAAAAAAAATGATCTTTCACGTAGCCAAATCTATCACAATGTTGGGATCTACAAATTTGAATCTGTTGCAGAAGAGGAGCAGGTGAAATTGAGCTACTTGAAGAAACCCAAAACTTTGAAACTAAATGGGCTTGGAGTAGTCTGTAATATGAAAGGAAACATCCTTCTCATATAAAATATTGGTTTTGTTCCTATTTTTGACACATTCTTCCTAAGGTCCGATGATGGGCTTGGGAAGAGGAGGTTCAACCTCTGCATCTTTATGCAAAATTTCTCCTAAAATGGGCACTTGATGTGAATCAACCTTGATGTCATTGATTTTATTAATCTATGACTACTGATGAGAGTCAAATTCAAACTCAAAAAGGGAGTTGTTTTGAACAAGAAATAGTTTAGAATGATGACTACTCTATTGTAGCTCATCTTACTATAGTTATGATTCTAGTTGCAGAAACTCAATCTTGTGCATTTTGCAAATTGGTTCGAATGCCAATGAGGATGGATTTTTTGATTGTGATTGTACCTTCAACAATAAAATGTACCAGAGTATTCAGTAACTCTAATGCTCCATTAGCCATTTTATTCAGTTCAAGTAAATGAAGAATGCTCTAACCAGCTGTTAGGCCTCTTCAACTACTTTTGCAAGTTCAAATGCTCCTAGAGGTCGACTAGTCAAACAAATTCATAGAATGCCACAGTCAGGTTGGCATCAAGGGTTTATAATGTACATCCTTTGTTCAATAATGAGTTTTGTTGTTACTGCAACATCTTTCAGGCTTCTGTCATGTATCCATTTCCACTATCACAAATCATGCCCATTGTTCCAACCGAGGGCTTCAAGCTAAAATGTTATATATATATATATATAATGTAAATATAATTAATAATAACAAATCATAATAATAATTAATTAGAGATCATTAATTAATGATTAGTATAAAATAGGCATGTCTATAAAGACATGATCGTTCATGTAGGGGCACCTGCCTAGTTATATAAGTGGGTCCTCATTTATAGCAATCTCATCTCATATTAATTCATATATATATATATATATATATATATATATATATATATATATCCTCAATAGATTTCTTCATATTCCAAGTATTATAATGATTATTGTGAAGTACGAACTTTGTTCATTACATTGGCATCAGATCCAACTTGGATCTGGATTTTGGCCTTCAAGTCGTTGTCAAGTTCACACCATTCGATTGAGGCTTTTAATCACAAAAAAATAAATTGAGAGGTTATCCATTCTACTGTCAAGCCTTTAGCCATTTAAAAAAAAATATGTATATATGGGAAAAAACTTAAAAAAGAGGGTTATCAAAAAATAATATTATAAAAATAAAAAGAGTTCATTATAAAAAACAATAATATATATATATATATATATATATATATATATATATATATATATATATATATATATCCAAAAAAACCAATAAAAAAGAGAGGAGGAAGGGCAGTGTACCTACAACCATAACGATGTCCAACAACCCACTTGCCACAACACGCAGTCGCAAACTCCGCTTTGGCCTCACCGTAGCCAACAATTGCACAGGCCCTCTGTCGTCGCATGCAACCAACTCCACAACTGAAATCTCTTCCATAAACATCATAGTCAACCAAATCGCAACCTAAACCAATTGTCACCACAACGACTACCCTTCCACGCCTACTTTCTTGTTGCCTTCCACCTTCTGTCACCTTCCACCACTCCTATCAGTTACAAACCTACTGTCATTCTCAATACTTCTCATAATATTTCTCTATCATAACATTATCTAATTGTATCGCAAACTTCTCCTCGAAATGTAGATATACATTATACCACCACTCTAGGCATCATACCATTTAATTATAGCAACATACATCATACAATCATCATTATACCTATTATGGCTACTACCTCTACCAATTTCCACTAATCTCTACAATTGTACAAATTGCAGTGTTGTATGTTGCCACAATAACTGTATGATCAAATTAAAAAAAAGAAGAATATTTTATTCATGTTGTACACCATATTCGTCCAGATATTAGTCATTAAGTCATACAATTTTCAAATTCATTTGTACCGACAACAATATTTTTCCCATACAAATCAGTGTGTAACTTTTGAAGAGATTCTTTTACTATACCCACCAATTCATGTTTAATTAAAGCGAAAATTGTGAAGGAAACAAAAAAAATTAAGTGCCATTGAAATTACGTGCAATCTCATGTGGGTCAAAGAGTAGTGGACCTTATATTTCCAGTACAATAGTTTGATAAAAAGGGGATTAAAATTATATTTTAATTTTCTAAGTTTTCAAGAAAAAGTACAAGTCAATTAAGAAGCATAGAAAATTTTAGGGGCGAATGTTCCCCCTTTGGCGAAATTAAGGGGTTTTAAATTTTTAGTGGGCAAATATTTTGTACCATAGTACATTTTTACAAATCACCTCAAATAACCCACCTTATTTTAAGGGAGAGGGTAAAAAAGGTAAATTTAGCCCTTGAAATTAGGAGTTACAACCTTCCATTCGCCCATTTTCAAGAATAGGTTTTATTTAAGTGAATCCATTCGCCCATTTTCAAGAATAGGTTTTATTTAAGTGAATCCTATGGGCCAAAGGCCCAAATACCATATTTATAAAAGAGGTATGGTAAATTAATAAAAATATAAATAAATGAGAGGTATGGTAAATAAATAAAACATTTTTTATATTTACTCCATAAGTCACCTTATATACATGCAAGGGTGTAAACAAATAAAAATATAAGTAAAGTGGAGGTATGGTAAATAAATAAAATGTCTTTCTATACTTACTCAAAAGGTATGGTAAATAAATAAAAATATAAATAAACTAGATGCATGGTAAATAAATAAAACCTCTTTTTATATTTAGTCCATAACCCTCGTTCTATTTATGAAGGCTCAAGAAAGAGGTTTTATTTAAGTGAATCCTATGGGCCAAATACCATATCTGTAAAAGAGGTATGGTAAATTAATAAAAATACCATATTTGTAAAAGAGGTATGGTAAATTAATAAAAATATAAATAAACGAGAGGTATGGTAAACAAATAAAACATTTTTTTATATTTACTCCATAAGTCGTATGGTAAACAAATAAAACATTTTTTTATATTTACTCCATAAGTCACCTTATATTTACGAACACTCAAAAATGCGTTATATTTAGGTGAAACCTATGGGCAAAATACTATGGGACAAATACCATGGACTAAATTGTTATTAATGCCATGCAAAAAACCATTATTAACCCTAATATTAGTATTAATAAAAATAAAAATGGCACATGGTATTGACCCATGGTATTCACCTGGAATGTAGCCTATTTAAATGGGGGAATTAAATATCGTGATATGCAAACTAGCATAGAGTGAAAAAATATTTGATCCGATCAAGAGTAAAAATGGATGTTAAACAATTTAGCTTGGTTAAAATAAAATAAAAATAAAATATTAATTTTATTAATTTTTATAAATTACTAATAGTAATTTTTAAGCTCCAGGTTTATGATAACCCATGGTAATACCATGGTATTCATGTGAGCATAGACTATTTAAAAGGGAAATTCTGATAACCCATGGTATTGACCCATGGTAATACCATGGTATTCATGTGAGAATAGACTATTTAAAAGGGAAATTCTATCATCTTAGATCCATCTTAATTTTGGGTCTACCAAGTGTTCAGAGGGATAAATAGATTTCATCCCCCTAAGAGTGGTAAATGTGGAGATAAGATGGATATAGGTTGGTTTTTATGATAATGAAGATATTAAATAGACTTAGGAAATTATATTGTAAAAACATCTTAAGGTGAATGGTTAAAGCATAGACATTGGACAAGTATATTTGTATACTTCTGTTTTAAACCGAAACAAATCCAGGGATAAAAGGAATGGATTGATTGCACTACTCATCCTTCTATAACTTTCCAACATATGCTAGAGTAAACAGATTGTAATTTGGGTAATTTTTCTAATTGCAAACAGGAACATACTTGTGTATTCGTAGGGTGGTTACGAGGTCCCTAGAAGTGATAAATTTGAATTTTTCTTGGTTTTATATATAGTATTAGGTTTTTTCTCATTCTTTCTGTGAATGGCACGGGTGAATTTTATCTTACACCCACTAGGTTATCGATATGTAATTTCGGTAATTTTTATTTCAAAAGATATTTTAAAGAAATGCAATGATTTCATTTGTGTATTCAATAAACACAAGATTTTATAATTGAGTAAAATATTCGCCATGCCCGGTGAGATATTCGCCAAAAAATTATATATACATATCATATTATTGATAAAATCGCCTTCCGTTTTTCCTATATACCATGGAGATTCGCCCATTTATTATACATGTAAATTTAGGAGGGGTTCTTAAAATTTTCCTTGTTAAGAAGTTAAAAAAAATAAACTAGGCCTATAATTAAGCAAAAGGGAATTATACCTTAAAGTAAATAAGTATATTTATTTTTTGAGAAATTATTTTTTAGTAAAGTATAAGGTTACAAGCAATAAGTATATCTATTTTTAAAAAATAATAATAAGAAGAAGAATATAATTAAGGTAATTAAATAACTCTAAGTTCAACTCGAAAGTAAAAAAAGGGTAATTTGAAAATGAAGGAAAGAGAATTCTCCCATAAGGGTCTTCCAATTACATATTTCAAATTATTTATAGCAAAGGGGAGTATCCAAGGAAGAATGGTTAATGCCATTATCAGCATGACCGACAAAGAAAATTACATTAATATTGTTTTGGGACATCAACTAATAATTCCAAAGCCAAATATTGGTTAAAGGGAAAATATTTTTGGCGAAAAAGAATATGAAATTAATGATTTAGAAGTGACAGTTGATCATTATGAATATATATCTCAATTCAACATTGTATCTATATATAGCAAAGAGATTGACATAATTTTCGGTCTAGCTTGGTTTAAAGAACTAGGTTCATTCATGTTAAATATAAAGCAAAATATTTTTTTATGTTTCCTTAAAAGAAGAAGACGATCAAATTCCAAGACATGAAAAGGAAGTTAGAACCAATAATGCTTTTATCGTAAGACTTAAAGATATTTCGAGATTGATGCTTCAAGAGAATCAAGAAACAATATCAAAGGAGCAAAAGGATCTTGAAGAAGTCATATCCAATAAAAAATGTAGAAATTTTGCAAATTCTCTACAAACCTCCTCTGAGATCTCTATAGAAAATTTGACTGTAGATTAACCTGATAATGCAATATACCAAAGCAAAATACTATAATGTACTTCTACTATCAATTTTCTTTGCGGAAGCTTAAAATTGAGCAAGATCGAGCTGAACACATATAACCATAAGAAGAAGAATCAATGCACAATACACATGAAAATACTTTGGGGAAAGCCTCATCTAAAAACCCCACTATCTGTATTATCATACAAGGTGGAAATACATCAGAATTACACAAAGCCTTAGCTCTCACAGCTAGCCAGCTCTCAGTACAATCCTCCTGGATGCTCACAGGCAAACAAAGCTTCTTAGAAGCTTTCTCCTCTGCCCTCCAAGCTCCTATTTCCTTGTGCAGTTTTTCTGGGTGATCTTCCTGTTACCAAGTGGAAGACTGATCACTCACACTGATCCTACACCCTGTCAGAACTGCGCAATCCTCAAGGAACCTTACATTGACTGCATGCATGAATTTCCTTTATAGGAAAACACATGCAACTGATAGTACACCGTCCTTGTCTTTAATCTCAACTGGGTCTTTCTCAGAATAGACATGCATGCGTTTCTGATGAGGGAATCTTCAGTTATCTGGAGTACACTAGTTGAGTGCATGGATGCATCAACTGATTGATAACTCACACTTAGTTCCTCAAACAGTTTGGAACTAATTTAACTTGACTTAACTCAGTAAACTGAGCTAACTAATTACAACTCAAATATAACTCAATCTTATCTCCTTAATTAAGGGATAATCTCCTTAATTTAAGGGATAACTCTTGCATGACTTCAGAAAGACTTCTAACTTGAATTTATGAAACTAATTAATACATATTGAATTAATTAATTAATTCCAAGCAGCTGGTGAGACTAAATTCGAATTTAATTCACAATTTTAATTCAAGGACAAATTAAAATTGGAATATTATGGATTCTATTTTTATCATTTCTTGTTGCTATTTTCAACACTCCCTCTCAAAAAGAAAGGAATTCAACTCGATCACATCCAACCTGAATCAATATGATGCATCTGGCATCAAAGTCTCTGACTGCTATCGCCTCTGTCAACTGAAAAACTATGCACTTCTGCTGACTCAGCCTTTCTGCACTGTTGTCAATCCTTCTCTGCGCTCTTCAATATCTGACTGCTCTAGCCTCTATCACTTTGGTCTCTGACTGTATCAATCCCACTGATTCCTCCCGCTACTATGTACTTTGGGCTCCTGTAGCAAGGTACAATCCATGAGATAAAACCTCTCAATGGACCCTGCCCAATTTTAGCCTTCATGGGACTATCACTTCACATCGCCCCACCTCACACTTGGAGGTATGGCTGCATGTGATCCCTCTGCCCACTTCTCCAATTGTGGCTCCTCCACAATTATCTGAGACTTCTTCTGGGGCTGCATGTTGAGAGGTAATTTACTCTCCCTCTCAACCAAGAAGTCTCTAACATTTTCCTTTCTCCTCAAGGCTTTGCATGCATCTTGAACCTCAAGAGCATACAGGTTCTTGACTCATGAACCAATTTGTTTCACCTGTCTCGTGGTGATGTGTCTAAGGCAAAATTTTCCCTTACTGAAGACAACATCGTAGTCTTTGTCCTCCAACATCGCAACCAATACCAAGTTCTTCTTTAGTCCAAGCACATACTTCACATCGGTCAAGGTGATAGAAGCTCCATGCTCCCTCTAAAAAGCAACCGTGCCCACTTCTGAAACACTAAACATTTCTTTGTCACCCATCTCTATGCACATCTTGAGGTCTTTCTCCTCCAAGGCACTGAATAAACTTTTATCGCCGGTCATATGGAATGAGGCTCCACTGTCAAGATACCAACCACAACCCATCATCGATGACACCATGCATGTGATGAGAGTAAAGTCCATTTCCAACTGAGAGGCTAATGCCTCAACTTCTAATCCTTCTGAGGATCCCTTCTCGAACTTCTTCGATGGGAAATTAGTTGCATAATGACCCATCTCATGACAATTAAAGCATCTCTCTTTAGACTTGTCACCCTTCTTCCCTCCCTGAGAAGAATTCGATTTGGAATGGGAATCTTTCCCTTTCTCTTTCATTGCCTTACTCGTTAAGACCATATTTTCTTTGTCATCATCCTTGGATGAGGAACCATCTCGTGTGCTCCTCCTGATCTCCTCCTGCATGAGCTCCAACCACAGTCGTTCCCAATTCGACAATTTCTCCCTTCCATTCACAGAGTCCTGGTAGCTATTCTAGCTCATTGGAAGGCCAAGGAGAGAGAGGTTCACCATATCATCATCGGCAGTAGTTATTCCCACACTTCCAAGCTCATCTCTGCAAGTGGTGAGCTTGTTCAAGTATGTGGAAATAGTATCACCGTTCTCCATCTTGATTCTTCAAAGCTTATCCTTGAGTGTCAATTTCCTCTGGTCGCTACTATTTTGGTAGAGGTCCTTCAATGTCTTCTACACTGAATATGGAGTATCCTTCCCATGGAGACTCGAGACAATATGGTCTCGAAATCCCTCAAGGATGATCCGTCTCGCCCTCGCCACACACTTCTTCCACTTAGCCAACTCTTGTGCATTAGTTGAACCTAGCTTTGGGATTTCTTGATCAATGAAATCCTTCAAGCCATTGTCTTCTAATACAACCTCCATGCGATCTTTCCATGCTATGTAATTCGATCTGCCTTCCAAGGCATACTCGAGTCTCAAGCCATAGAACGCCATTGGCCAACCTTGAAGTATGATAAGAATTCAATTTGCACCTGCAACCCCGAACTTCAAACTTTGAATTCTCTTCTCCGCATATTATTCACAGCTTCGATAAACTAGGCTCTGATACCATAGAAATTCTACAAATTATCTACAAATCTCCTCTGAGATCTTTGTAGAAAATCTGACTTTAGATTAACCTGATAATGCAATATACCAAAGCAAAATACTATAATGTACTTCTACTATCAATTTGCTTTGCAGAAGCTTAAAATTGAGTAAGATCGAGCTGAACACATATAACCATAAGAAGAAGAATCAATGCACAATACACATGAAAATACTTTGGGGAAAGCCTCAGCTAAAAACCCCACTATTTGTATTATCATACAAGGTGGAAATACATCAGAATTACACAAAGCCTTAGCTCTCATAGCTAGCCAGCTCTCAGTACAATCCTCCTGGATGCTCACAGGCAAACAAAGCTTCTCACAAGCCTTCTCCTCTGCCCTCCAAGCTCCTATTTCCTTGTGCAGTTTCTCTGGGTGATCCTCTTGTTACCAAGTGGAAGACTGATCACTCACACTAATCCTACACCTTGTCAGAACTGCGCAATCCTCAAGGAACCTTACCTTGACTGCATGCATGAGTTTCCTTTATAGGAAAACACATGCAACTGATAGTACATTATCCTTGTCTTTAATCTCAACTGGGTCTTTCTCAGAATAGACATGCATGAGTTTCTGATGAGGGAATATTCAGTTATTTAGAGTACACTAGTTGAGTGCATGCATGCATCAACTGGATGATAACTTACAATTAGTTTTTCAAATAGTTTGGAACTAATTTAATTGGACTTAACTTAGTAAACTGAGCTGACTAATTACAACTCAAATATAACTCAATCTTATCTCCTTAATTAAGGGATAATCTCCTTAATTTAAGGGATAATCTCCTTAATTTAAGGGATAATCTCCTTAATTTAAGGGATAACTCTCGCATGACTTCAGAAATACTTCTAACTTGAATTTCTCCAACTAATTAATCCATAATGAATTAATTAATTAATTCCAAGCAGCTGGTGAGACTAAATTCAAATTTAATTCACAATTTTAATTCAAGGACAAATTAAAATTGGAATATTCTGGATTCTATTTTTATCATTTCTTTTTGCTATTTTTATCATTATGAATATATATCTTAATTCAACATTGTATCCATATATAACAAAGAGATTGACATAATTTCGGTTTAGCTTGGTTTAAAGAACTGGGTTCATTCATGTTAAATATAAAGCAACATGTTTTTTTATGTTTCCTTATAAGAAGAAGACAATTACATTCCAAGACATGAAAAGGAAGTTAGAATCAATAATGCTTTTATCATAAGACTTTTAAAGATATTTAGAAATTGATGCTTCAAGAGAATCAATAAACAATATCAAAGGAGTAAAAGGATCTTGAAGAAGTCATATCCAATAAAAATGAAGAAAACTCTCGCTTGAAGGATCATATTCAAAAACTACTTACATAAATCAGAAAGTGCAAAAATGTGAAGCACAAATTAGAACAAGAAAAGGAAAGTTTAGAGAAGAACCTCAACGAAATTCTATTAGAGAAAGAAGAAGAAAATTTTCACTTAAAAATCCTTAATCAAAAGTTATTAGAATAAATCACAGATTAAAAAAAACAAAACTTGAGCGTCAAAATGAGGTTGAATCAAAAGCTAAATAATTTTCACATTTAAAAAATCATAACCAAAATCTGCTTACTCAGATTAAGAAACTTAAAGATGATAAGAAATCATTAAAGAACAAATTAGAAGAACTTATCATGAAAGAAGTATTGAAGTCTTCAGACGTAATAGTTCAAGTTGAAGAAAAAGGAATGAATATCGATCCAGTCAATATCACAACTCAAGAAGATGACAAACTAGTTGAAGGAAAAACATATTCAGATGTTGCAGTTCAGATGATGAAAATTCCAAGTGAAGATTCTATAACCAACTCAACAACATCAGTACTTAAAGTAAATCAGGAAATTGCCACATGCATGATAAGGGAAAATCAAATCACAAGAAGTCCTTATCGACATCTGAACCACAAGAGTAGACATCTCAATTAGTCTACATATCTATATCACTTAGAATAGAAACAACAAACTTATGTTTTGAAGAATAATGATATCAACACAATCTAGTTTTACAACAAAAATTTATCCATACTATCAAGTAACTGCAAAGTTACACATAAGATTTTTGAAGAGGAAGGCAGTGTTTGTTAGTATATTCCGACACATAGGAAATAATTAAGTACAACTTGGTCTAGTGTATAGTTAGGTAAAGTGTGTTTCTTTAGTATGTACTTTTTGTAACTTACAATGTGACAGTCACTATACGTTCTAGACATGAAGTGATCCGATGGTTCATTATCTCCTCGGTATTACCGACACTTGATCCATGGCTTAACACCTGATTGGTCCATGATCTCTATTTAAAGAGCATGGAGGGTCATTTGTTAGGTGACCATTCATGAGAGAAGCTTATGTAAATTTTCTTATTTTTACATTAAAAAATTTCCTGAAATGGTCGTGTTGGCTCAGGTCGTGGATTGTTTCCCTCTTTGAGGGTTTTAACCACGTCAAGAATACTGGTGTACCAATATGTGATCTATTTGTGAGCAGTGTCCTTTGGTGTTCTATCTAAGGAACTTACCCTGTATCAATCAACATCCTTTTACACAAATCCCTAAGCACGACTCTCCCTAATCCCATAGTTTATGCCTTTAACTACTTCATTTCAGTGATTTCAAGGCCCAATTCACCCTTTCCCTTTGAGAGACTGCTTTCACCAGTAGGTTGACCTTCTCTGGACCTGCGCCCATCACCAACAGTTTTCCCCTTGCTAGCGGTGCGCTAATTCTAGAAATTCGGGAAAAATAAGAAATAAAAAACCTCGAAGATTATAGGAGTTGTTACAACCATTTACCTTGGATAATAACTTTGAATACTATATCCCCTACCTTGATTTTTCACTCCTTAACTCTTGAGCTCATCCTCCCATCAAGAGTGGATCTCAAGCCTAGATTAGTAAATGGATAAGAATTCCTAACCTACCATCCTCTTTTATATATTTATTGCCATCCACAAGCTAGGGGTTGGCTTTTGGAGATAGATTCTACCCTCATGTTGTTATTGTGAGAGTCATTATTCCATGCATTAGGGTGACATAGAGATACATTTTGTGACAAGGAAGGACAAGTCAACTTGGAGGAGCTATTCTACAAGATCAACTCTATATTTGGTTGTAACTCTCTCCATTTCTATTAATACAAAGAGTTCATTGTTTTCCTATATGTGATGTTATGATTTCATGTATTTCAATACCATGTTGATCTATTGAATGAAGTGATTGGATGATGCTACATAGATGTCATAGATCTTTGGCTTGTGTTATCTGATTGTGTAGGTTCTAATTATAGCAATCAAATCTAGGATTGGAGCATATAAGCTAAGAGAGGAACGAGGCTTGCAATGGATTCCAGGTAGGATTCATCTCATTGTCTATTTACCTTAAGGAAAACATAGGTTTCTTTGATTTCTATTGTTCTAGACTAGGCCACCCAGTCTAGGCAAGATATTTTTTTCCACAATCGTATATTTCGTATAACAAATTGGTGACTCCACTGAGGAACAATGTATTCCCTAGGTGGTTTCATTGTCCTTAGTGCTTTTTTTTACCTCTTCTTCATACCTTCATTATCTTAATAAGTTAATAATATACGTAGGAAGACCCTTCATTGAGTTTCAATTGATAATTTTGTGTCTTAAATTTGCATCCCATGATCAACGCTCCATTTGATCTAGTGACAGAGCGTTGCAACGCTCTTGAGCCTTCTTTGTGCCTATGTTGCAGAGAAATGGTGACATTTTAGCACTTGCATTAGTCCATGTTCATGCACATATTTTATTTTGTTTGATTTTCTCTCTGATTAGCTTAGTTCCATTTGGTCCTCCTTGTGTCCCTGATTCTATCTTTGTCTCTTTGAAGCCAATACAACACTTGATTTTGAGTGAAATTGAGTGACTTTACATTTGGTCATTATTCAAAGGTTTCTTTGAGTTTCTTAACAATTGTTGAGTGTTTTTTCTTTAATCGCCTTTGTATGTCATCACCTTTTTTTATAAGATTTTATTTCGTTCTTTCTTTCTTCTTGTCAATCTAGGTTTGTATGCATAGATTGATTGTTGAATTTGAAAAGTAAATTTTACATTACAGTTAAAATCTGTGTGGTTTATTTTCATTAGTGATCGAGTTGCATTCATGTGTTTCTTTGCATTTGAAACATTAAAATAAAATAAAAGAAAAACAATTATTTGCACTCCATATAAGACTTTGATTTTGAATGGAATAGTAAAGTTGAGGATATCGATTGTTGCATCACTTGTTTGTTGCATTGTTGATTGATTTTGTATTCCCCTACTTAGTTAGGTCTTTCATTGTTAAAAGGAAAATGAAAAAAGTCATTTTTGTCATATTATTAGCATCATAGGTGTGTTCAAGTGACATCAAGTTTTGAGCCTTGAAACTAAAACATAATTCAAGATCAACTCTAAAATTTACTAAAATAACCTAAGGAGCATTTGAAACTTAATGACGCACATACATGTCTAGGCTAGAGACATGTTATGGTCTCTTTAAATGTAGGACCTGTTGTCTTTTTCCAGTGTTTCATTCCGAAGGTGATATCCTATTCTGCATACGTAAGTGTGTCAGATTGTTATCCATGTACCTTTGGGTATATCAGATGGCGCTCCATGCATGATAAGTATATGGGAATGCTCTCATCGAATGGTTATGCATTAGACAACACTACTATGGACTACGCTTCCACGTACCATCGAGTATATTTTGGAATTCCACCATTGTTATCCTCGCCATAGGTAACTGAGTCAACCTCCTTGTACACTGTGATACACCGAACACAACATTTGGGGAGATTTCTGTCATGTACATAAATCCTTCGTTTACTAAGGTGATATATTGTAGCTCACGGTGACCTGGTAATCCTTTTAACCTAGTTTACCCCTTTTTATCTTTATTTTGTGTCTTTAATTTCCAAAATCAATTAATTGACCGCGAAACAACATCATCACCGTGGAACTACTCCTTAGTGGATCTTAGGTTGAGACTAATGGATCCAGTTCCTGACTACCAATCAAGGAAAACCCTCTGATGGGAATTCTGGTCCTTTCCCTTCTTTTGGAAATATTGATGCTCCTTATATGGCAACGTTGTCCCTTCCTAGATTTACCATTGGTTTTCTATTTTGGTTGTTTTCAACCCCTATGGTTCCGAATGTCCAAATTGATCCTCAACCAAGTTCTCCTCCACCTGAACAACATCAACCTCAAGTTCACCCTTTTCCTTCTTCACCCGTTGTTTCTTCATCCCTTTATTCCCCCTCGCCTGGTGAAATTATTGATTCTGGTAACGAGGAAGCTAAGAAGAAGAAGAAAGGGAAGAAGAAGAAGGAGTAAAATAATCAGGGGGGCAACCAAGCAACCATTGACATGGATGCAACTAGTATATAGGAACCTTCTAATCATCCACATAAAATTAAATTCCCTTGAAAGTTATGTAAGGGTGACCACCTTCTTAAAGATTTTTTTGGTATTCCCAAGGTATTAGAAGTGTGGTCCAGAGGCTCACATCAACCTATGGAGATCATGCTGGTGACAAACCATAAACTAGTGATAGTAAGGTCCACGGGAAAAAGGGTAAAGACAAATTTCCATGTAGCTTATGTGAAGGAAATCATCCTATTCACCTTTATCCTTATATGAATGAAGCCTCAAAAGTGTTGGAAAACCTTACAATTGTTATAGACATTTTTGTGCCTTACAGCATGAAGCATGAAATGTCCATAATCTAAGGGATCCAAAGTCCCTAAACATGTTGTTCCTACCCCTAGAGGAACAAGGTCAGCAAACCACAACATTGAATAGCAGTTCTCCACCTGAAAACACTCAAAAACAAGCTAATTCTGGATCATGTCAATTGCTCCACTGAGCATCTGCGCTGAATGTCAACTGCTCCACTGTCTACCTGCGCTGAATGTCAACTGCAAAGAAGGCTACCTGCGCTGGGCGAGTTGGGACATGTGGCACAGTCATTCCTCAAGGTGTCAATGCCCAGGAAGCTTCCAAAATGACACTTGGATCAAGGAATTCGACTGGTGATGAGTAAGAGGGTCTAGATCTCCAAGTGGAAGCAAGAACCTCCAAGTGGACTCAAGAACTGAAGAATAACTAAAGTGGGAAAGGACACTAGTCAGCTTCATGCCAGCCTCAAGTTGACTCATCCTTTCTCCAAAACTCCTATATATAGAGCTCTCTCATCAGGTCTAAGGAGGCTGGAATCTTGTGAATGTAAGGAAGTGCTGTTGGTTTGAGTTTAGAACTATTGGGTGATTTGCTTTGAAGGAGGTGAAGAGGAGATTTCTTTCTGCTGGGAGGTGATGCTGGATTGGGCCTTTTATGGTTGTATCACTTCCTGAACTTTACTTCTTCCATTAATAAAGCATTTGAGGTTCTTCTATATGCATGTGTCTCAATGGTGTATTGTTATACTTGTGTATTTGATTTATTCTAATCCTTGAATCAATTATGAATGTATGCTTCTTGTAGTTTCCCTCTCTTGCCATTTTGTAGGATCTTGGTGTAGCTGGGCTAGTGAAAGAGCAAGGAGCTGGGAGCAAGCAGCAAGGAGAGAAGTTTGGATCAACCATTAGCGAAAGACATCGGTTAGTGGATCTCTTTCTCCCCTCTTTTACATATCATAAAGAAGTAATCTCAAATAGCTTTGCTTTGATTGTTGCTGAGGTACTATCACCCTTAGAGTGGGATAGGGTCATTCTGTATTGGATACTTTTCCCAACAACAAATTGGCGACTCCGCTGGGGATCGTATCTTGTTGGTTGTTTGTGTTTTTGCTATTCATTTCCTAAACACAGGGAGTACCGAATCGAACTGCATTTGGATCTTTCAAATGCAAAGTAGAGGGCAGCTACTCTAGCTCAGTTTCTGGGCATGTTTATGATTTGAAGAGCTGATCCACAAGGACTCTGAATAGCTCTTAGTGATAGCTTTTCATCCTCCTAATTACCCTTTAGTGTGTACTTGATTGATAGTTTCTGATTTGGCCAAAAACTGTGAATTTTTGAGCAATCTGTAACCCGAAAACTGAGAAAAACAAAAGTTTATCTCTTCATTGCAGGCACTGTGAAGGTAGTATGCATTTCATCGCAGGTCCCGAAGGGGCTACCTGCGCTGAATGTCAAACTGACAGTGTACTACCTGCGCTGAACCAGTTTTGCCTTGTGCAACTGGGGTTCCCTGCTGTTTATTGCCCTGTTTTCATCCTTGTTTTTGCAGCCTGTTATCAGTCAATGTGCCTATCTGAAACCAACTTTCCTTGCCACTATTCCGCCTCGGTTGTATAAAGAAACTGTATTTGTTCTTTGTGTATTTCTTATATCATTTGCAGTTTCCCATAACGAAAAGTGAACTAGTCTTGCTGTGGCCTCTTAGATCTAGACCTGTGATAAGTGTCGTTTTGATCTTAAGAGTTAGTTTGTTTGCTGTTCATAGCTGATTGAGCTTTTTCTTTCGTCATATGGTTTGAATTTATGTATTTCTAGTGTTGAAACAAGTAAATATTAAGGTGTCTTTTGATTTTGGACAAGCTTGTTTGCTTTCACTTGAAATTGAATTCAAAGTTATACAAAAACTTTCTTTTTGTATTACATCAACATTAAGAAAGAGAAAAGTAATACCTGCATTGTGCATGTGCATTTGACAGTTTGCATGTTGATTTAGGAAAAAGTGCATTAGTGTGTGCTCTATGATCTGTGTGAAAAGATGATGTCTTTCTTTTCCCTCAGTAGTTAAGATTTTCAAAGTTGAAAGATTGAAAAGCTTGCTTATCATCTTAGACTGCATTTAGGAGTTGTACCATACATCTCGTGGTGATCCATAAAGGCAAACTGCTAAACAAGATCAACCTTAAATAAATTGAATTTACATAACAACGCTTGAAACATAACGCAAACACATAGAGGTCTAAGCTAGAGACGTGTTCCGATGTCGTTAAACGTGATATCTTAGCGTTGAGTGGTTGGGTGATTCCTCCACGGTGAAGCGATACGTATCAATACGGACTTGTGCTCCCATGTACCGTCGCGTATATATTGGGAGACCCCTATAGGAACAAATCCTTTATCCATAGGAAGCTGTGTCGGCCGCCCTACTGATCGCAATGCAGTGAACACAGCATGCACGAAGATCGACCACTCGTATCGTAAAACGTATTCTGTGGTTTTGCGAAAAGTTTGGCACACCCTCTGCCTAGAACTCCAGAGTAGTTTCTTTTGGCCTTTTTCAAACTCTATAACTGAAAAAGTCCATCCGAGCATTTGTCACTTCGGGCTCATTAAAACATCGAAGGAGACTAGAGTCATCTTTAGCTTTTTCTCGACTCTTAAAAGGTGAAAAAGCAAGTTGTGTCTAAAGCGTCGTTATAAAATTTATTTTAAACGGAACATAATTACCTCCCATTCCTGCATTGATCTGTAAGTTGAGAACATGGAACGCACCAACCAAGGAATTCCACATGATGGGAATCCTAGCCCTTTCTCCTCTTGGGGAGAAGTTGGTGCGCCCCACATGGCCACATTGTCACTTCCAGGACTGACAATTGGCCTACCAATTTGGCTATTCTCAACCAATGTAGTTCAGAACACCATGGTTCCTGAATAGTCGAGTCAACAGTTAGATCAGTCTAGAGCTACCCACCAGCCTTCTACTTCTTATAACTCTTCCTCCAATCCTTCATCTTCACAAGGTAGAGCCGGCAAAAGCCAAGCTCCCATGGAGAAGAAGGAGAAGAAGAAGAGAGAGAAGAAGAAGAAGGAGCCTAAGGCGACTGGGGGCAAGCAAAAGACATCTGAAAAAAATCCACACACAGCACAGATCGGGCCTAAATCGCCATGTGTCATATGTCGAGGAGACCACTTCCATAGAGATTGTCCCTGTATTCCCCGGATACTAAGGGACTGGTCCCCTCATTTGCACAATTTGGGAGCATCAACTTCTGATAGCCATGTTGAATGCTTACCGTCAACCAGCAAAAGTGAAGGTTCAAGACAAAAAGGGGGAGCAAGATCCCCCTGCAGACTGTGTGAAGGCGATCACGCCATCCACCGTTGTCCCTTCTTAGACGAAGCGAAAAGAGTTTTGGAAGATCGTCCAGTTTCACCGTTGAGACTTCCTCCTCGATACAAAAAACTCGTGCCAAGTCCTTCATTGGTTGAGAACACAGCTGGCCCGCTCAAGTGGTCGGCTGAAGCGTCAGTCATTGAAAATGAACCTACTGAATCCAGACCGGACGAAAGTCCAAAGGTCGAAACGGCAGTTGACCCGGTTCTCCCTTCAGAGGTTTCATCCTCAAATGACACCGTCACTGAAGATTCATCTTCAAATGACACCCTCACTGAAGAGAATAAGGATGACACCATCCAGATTCTTTTCATCAACACAGATTCTGATGAGCGTCAGGGCAATGCGCCCATTCCTTTATCGCAGGAAGGAACATCGTCAGGGTCATATCTGGCCGTGTATTCGGTCCCACCACCAAGCAACCTGGTTGTGTCCTTTGATTGGAACCAACTAGGCAGACCCCGGTTGCCAGCCAGTATACCATTCAGAATCATAGTCCAAATATACATAATGGTAATGGCTGGCACTATCATTGATGAAGCGGCATCTGTGAGTATCCTTTCCTCTATTGCTTGGAAAGCACTGGGTTCCCCGGCGCTTTTGCCTGAGATAAGAAATCTCTCGGGTTTTGATAAAGGAACCAGTCGACCATTAGGGATCCTCCCCAATGTGCCTGTTACATTGAAAGGGAAGACCGTTCAAATGAACGTGATGGTCGTTCAAGGACCCTTGGATTATAACCTACTCCTTGGACGAGACTATATATATTGCATGGGAGCAATAGTCTCCTCACTCTTTAGAGTAATGTGTTTTCCACACGAAGGAAGGGTGGTCAAGCTCGTAGACCAACTTTCATTTCTGGGATCACGCATCGCAAATAGTCACATACCAACCCTGAATGGTCTATTCAATCAAGAAATGTCTCCACCCCCAGTCCTCCTTCTCGATGAGTGTGAGTGATTCGGAAAGATGGGACTGGAACCCAGGGGGCATGCATCCTGGTCTGCTTTGGGCAGAGAAAACCTTGGGTATAAGATAGAATTTCCGCGGGAGAATATGACTAGTCCGTACCCCGTCCGTGGTTGGAAGAGGGGTTGTTCTAGAATAGGATTCTTTTGTCAAAGTTACGTGTTTGACAACAGTCATTCACCCTTGTCTATTTCGGTAGGCATTGCCGAGGAAGTGTTTTGTTTGAAAGATTAACGAGACAATCTTTGGGTAACCAGAAAGAGGTAAGCCTCCCTCAATAACACAAATGTTTTGTCTTTGAGTAGTGTTCTTCTCTTGTCGCAAGTAGCTGCTCTCTTGTCGCAAGTAGCTGTTCTCTTGCGATCTTGCAAAAGATCTGTTAAAAGTTGGGCTGACGGGAAGACAAGTACCGCATAAGACCCGTTAAAAATAACGAGAAGACAAGTATCGTTAACATTAGACTAGCAAGACGACAAGTAGCTGTGAACACCCAAAGAAAAACAGAGGTGGGGGAGAGGAGGGGAAACCTTGAAATTGTACTTTATACCTGGGGGCATGCAAACCTTTTGGAGTGCAAGCTAAGAGCGGTTATTTATCTATTTTTTGGATTAGCCGTTTCCGAACTTGCATAAAGAAAGGATGAGATGGAGTAAAGCTTAGTGAAGATGAAACTACTTAAAAAATAGAGATCTCACAGGGGACATTTCTTATCTTATGACTGGTATTATCGAGCAGTTTTACCGCGGAATTTATGCTCGTTAAAAAATAGAAAAGCGAGATCCGAGCAGTTTTAGCATAAAGTTCATGCTCGTTAAAAAAATAAACGCAAGATCCGAGCAGTTTTAACGCGGTCTTCATGCTCGTTAAAAAATAAATATAAGCAGTGAGTAATGTTTCCTCCAGAGTTTAAGCTCATTTTTAAATAAAAAATGAACCTATTCCGTTAAATAACCACTGTGATCGTAAATTTATCAGCCATAAAAAGCCTTGGTCGTGTTTTGCACCTGCCACCTCCACTTTCATTTGGCCGATCGTTCACCTCCATATGATTGTTTACCCATTTTGAGGAACAGCTGCGAAGAGTGATTTCACCTAGCCATCCTTGTGACACTGCCATGATTGGAAAATTCCAACCTGTACCTGGAATCTGCTGCTATCCTTGTTAATCACTCGTTCCTCAAAAGACGAGTCTTCTTTAAGCTCTTTTCATCTGACTCGTAAAATATGAAAAGTTTGCCGAGTTTTGGCCTTCCAGCTCGTTAAAGTGACCGGAAGAGCTATCCCTCCTCTAGATTTTAATCTTTTTGGACCTGAGGGATTATTACACAAAAAGGTCGAGCGCTTGTTTTATTCGGCTCGTTAAAGTTATCGAAAACTCATCCCTTCTGTATTGTTTTATACTTTTTCAGACTTAAGGGATTAGATGACGAAAAAGGAATTTTGGAGTTAACTTTATGTATCTTTTCAGACTCTCTAAAAATGAAAAGGACCGAGTTTTCCTTGTCGTTAGACTCGTTAAAATGATTAAATAGCGACAAACTTGTCTTTAGACGAGAACGAGTTTCCCTATCGCTAGGCTCGTTAAAACATAGCGATGGGCTTGCCCGAAGGGCAGGTTATAGAACAAGCATATGTTATCCTCCTCAAGCTTGACAAAAATAAAGAGGTACTGGTCAGAAATGACTGGGGAAAAATTGGGAGAACCTCAAAGCTTTAATGGTAGCAAGTCGCTCTTGAACATGACACTTTTCCTCCGTATCACATTGGGTTGGGTTGTTTCATTCACCGGTCTCATCACCATGGTCTCGCCAAACCATCCACATTTGGGGTAATGCTACCGATCCATCGCATCAATGTCATTATATGTTGAAGAGATGTTGTTCAGAAAGAGTCAACCGTGTCCCATCCACTGCCATACATTATCCTTCATCCACCCATGATCGCCACCCTGAATCATATGTCACAGATGGTTTTTTACCTCCATTAAAATCATTAGCTCCATTCCGTGTCACTGATGTGGGTTCATTAAGGCCCTCCTTTGACGGATCACTTCTTGTCGACTTCAGCTCATTATCCAAGAAGTTGATCTAGGAACAACCCCCTCAGTACTTTGAAGCTTGCATGCCTCAATGGCAAGTTTCTCACTTCCGGCGACAGGTATACATTAATGACCTTCGACCAGAAGATTTTGCGTGGTGTTCGACGCCAAGTCCTTTATTCACACCACGTGAATTGTACTGCAGTACCTTGAGGGTCATTATCATTATCGGTGATTCCTCTCGCGCTTGTTAACGGTTTACATCATTGACCGGTAATCAAGCGATGTCTTTCCATGTTCGACTTCAGCGCAATTCTCACATGGATCGACTTGTACTTAGAGTGAAGATCGAACGAGTTTGAAGACCCCGGATCTAGTTTCATCCATCCGGGCTGCGATATATATTCAGGAAATATAAAGACATTTGACATGTACATCATTACAGCAGATGATCATCCTACTCAAAGGATGATAATTTCAGCAGAGAATTATCAGTCTACCATCAGACGATCGTCTGTTCTATGTACCAAAATGAATTTATAAAGCTGAGCATGGGAATGCCCGCCTCAGCTAGATCATGAAAGCAGAATGAAAAATAATGTATTGTATTGTATTTTATTACAGGTCACCTCTCAGCGATTGAATGAACTTCGGATCCTCCTGATAAAGCATTTCACCCGATAAATGACCTCATACTTTAGGGGGCAACTGTTATAGACATTTTTGTGCCTTACAACATGAAGCATGAAATGTCCATAATCTAAGGGATCCAAAGTCCCTAAACATGTTGTTCCTACCCCTAGAGGAACAAGGTCAACAAACCACATCACTGAATAGCAGTTCTCCACCTGAAAACACTCAAAAACAAGCTAATTCTGGATCATGTCAACTGCTCCACTGAGCATCTGTGCTGAATGTCAATTGCTCCACTGTCTACCTGCGCTGAATGTCAACTGCAAAGAAGGCTACTTGCGCTGGGCGAGTTGGGACATGTGGCACAGTCATTCCTCAAGGTGTCAATGCCCAGGAAGCTTCCAAAATGACACTTGGATCAAGGAATTCGACTGGTGATGAGTAAGAGGGTCTAGATCTCCAAGTGGAAGTAAGAACCTCCAAGTGGACTCAAGAACTGAAGAATAACTAAAGTGGGAAAGGACACTAGTCAGCTTCATGCCAGCCTCAAGCTGACTCATCCTTTCTCCAAAACTCCTATATATAGAGCTCTCTCATGAGGTCTAAGGAGGCTGGAATCTTGTGAATGTAAGGAAGTGCTGTTGGTTTGAGTTTAGAACTATTGGGTGATTTGCTTTGAAGGAGGTGAAGAGGAGATTTCTTTCTGCTGGGAGGTGATGCTGGATTGGGCCTTTTATGGTTGTATCACTTCCTGAACTTTACTTCTTCCATTAATAAAGCATTTGAGGTTCTTCTATATGCATGTGTCTCAATGGTGTATTGTTATACTTGTGTATTTGATTTATTCTAATCCTTGAATCAATTATGAATGTATGCTTCTTGTAGTTTCCCTCTCTTGCCATTTTGTATGATCTTGGTGTAGCTGGGCCAGTGAAAGAGCAAGGAGCTGGGAGCAAGCAGCAAGGAGAGAAGTTTGGATCAACCATTAGCGAAAGACATCGGTTAGTGGATCTCTTTCTCCCCTCTTTTACATCTCATAAAGAAGTAATCTCAAATAGATTTGCTTTGATTGTTGCTGAGGTACTATCACCCTTAGAGTGGGATAGGGTCATTCCGTATTGGATACTTTTCCCAACAACAACAGCTTCTCAGCCTCAACTCCCGTCTGGTTACCTGAAGATTTCCCCTAAATATCCACTAGTTGATGAAATGATTGATCAAAATCCATATCCATTAAATCCAACTCTCTCTGAAAATGAATCCCGTGAGTTTTTTCCCGACCAACCATTGGTTTAGAAAATGCTTGACCCGATTCCACCTTTTGTTGATCGTACTTTCCCGTAGAGAATGAAATCCATTTCTCCAAGTTCTTCTTGTTTCTTCAAATTCTAATGAATTGAGGGGAAATCCTCTCATTTTAAAGGTACAGGGGAGTAGTTCTCCCATTCCCATAACACCAGGGAGAAGTTCTCCCATTCCCATGACACCCCCTCCAAGTAGTATGGTCACTTCCTTTGATTGGAGTTCACTGGAAGGATATCTTCTTCCTCATGTGCCTTTCCAGATCATATTACATGCTTATAATATGCCTGTACCTTACACGGTTATAGATGAAGGCATGTTTGTTAGTAATTTTTCCTCAATTTCTTAGCAAGCTTTCGCTTCTCTGCAACTTGTGCCCATTACCCAAAATCTGTTGGCTTTTAATAGAGGAACCAATCAATTGTTAGGGATACTTCCTAAGTTGCCTATTAATTTGGGAGGAAATACTATCTATAAAGATGTAATGGTAGTCCAAGACATTTTTTATTTTAATTTACTCCTTGGGAGTGACTATGTTTATGACATGAGAGCTCTTGTATCTTCACTCTTTCATGTGATGTGTTTCGCACATGAAGGGAGAATCATCACCATCGACCAACTTTCATTCTTTAGTCCTAATTTAACTCCCAATCAACCAACTTCCCTAAATGGTCCTTATATGCAAGTGGTATCTTCCCGGCCACAGATTAATTATATGGAAATCTATTCTATGCTCGCGTCTATTGATGATCTAGTAGGTGATGTAGTGCATCATTTACTAGGGGCATTGGAGTCTAATCTATCCATTAGATCCTTTTTTCCCTTCCATATCATTGTTCTCCCATATGATGAGAACCTCTTGGAAGCCATGGCCTCTTATGGGCCATGAACAAGGTCTCGGATTTGAGTTCCTTTTATTGTGTCAAGCTCGTTAAAAAATGAAACAAGATTCCCTGAGAAAAGTTCATATTCTTGTGTCAAACTCATTAAAAAATGAGACAAGATCCTATGAGCATAGTTATTTTCATGTGTCAAACTCGTTAAAAAATTAAACATATCCCCTTACAATTTGAGTCATTGATTAGATCTCGTAAATTCCCAATCGATTCTTTCACTTGATTTCGTAAATGAGCCTTCGTTCCATCCACCTGTTAGTAACCATTAGTATAGTTAGGTGAATTATATCAAGCTTGGGGGGCATGTACCTCGAATTAAGTCATTATTCTAGGGGCATGCAAACTTATTTCAAGCATAATTTTTCTCTGTTTCAAGCTTGTGTAAAAATGAAACCAATTTCAATCATAGTTTCCCATGTTTCAAGCTTGTGTAAAAATGAAACCATTATGATCCTATCCCTCGTGATTGCCATTTTTATCAACCTAATTTTTGCAGATGATCCTTAGTTTTCTATTTCCTTCGTCACCATCTACTTGGAAAATCATACGCTTTCACTTGGTTGTTTTACCCTTTCATGAGGATTTGTTGCGATGAGTGGTCTTATTAGCCAACCTCTTGACCTTTACATGTTTTGAATAGTTCCATCATCATCAGAACCAATTGCTACCCTTTATACCTCTCATTCCTCTAGGAGGAGTTATTTTTCAGCTCTTTTTAGACTCCCTAAACATGAAAAGATTGTCGAGCACTTGTCTTTTTGAAATCGTTTAAGTAAATAAAAAGACATCTACTTAGTATAAGTTTAACCCTTTTTTCATACTGAGATAGACTACTTATGAAAAAGGAATACCTTATTCAATCATGGCTAAGAGGTTCTCTTGGGTATCGTTTTCCACCTTTTCAGACTCAAGGGACTATCTATGAAAAGGAACATTTGGAGTTTTCTTTTTTGCCTCTTTTTCAAACTCTATAAAAATGAAAAAGATGTTGAGTTAGACCTTCACTGGACTCTTTAAAACATCAAACACCGATGGACTCTTCAATGACGACAGGACCGAACCACTCCTTCTCAGGGTTCGTTAAACATACTTTGAGGGATTCATCCGAAGGATGTACTTACAGATCAAGCATCTGTTATCTTCCTCAAGATTGTTAAAAAATAAAGAGGTATTGACCAACAACGTTTGGGGAAATTAGGAAAACAGGGTACTCCACCTTTTAATGGAAGTGAGTCGCTCTTGAACATGACACTCTTCCACTTCATCTCTATGGCTATTAGGTTTGGAAATTCACTTGTCTTTTGGTTCATCATACCTTTTCAAAGCCTCCATTTTTGGTTTTGGGTCAATGCTGCCAACACCATTTAGTGCCATCAGTGCATTCAAGAGAATTCATTTAGTTGATATTTTCTACAATACTCTTAAGACTTCATTCCATGTATGTTGTTCCTGATCAAGTTCCATATCAGCATCATTCTAATCATTCTGTCTCAAATCATTATACATGTTTTGTCAGCAATGGGGGGTACATCAAGGCCCTCCTATGACAAGCAACTTCCTGTCAACATCAACTCATTATCCAGGAAGTTGACTTAGAAACTCACCCTTTGGTACCTTGGTTCTTGCATAGGAAATTTTCCTTGCTCTCGGTGACAGGTTTACATCATTGGCCTTCGACTGACAGATTTTGTGTGGTGATCGACTTCAACTCATTCATTCACACCATACAAATTGTATGATATGAACTTAAACATGAATGCAACAACTTATATATATAATCATAAACATATGGATGTAGGAGAAAAACACTTCATTTCATTAATAGAAAAATACTGAACTATGCTTACAAACATAATGGAAATAAGATAGCTTAAGTGATGGTAGCTTATCTCTGAGAAGAGATGTGGTGGCTAATGCATCTGAACTATGTTACAATTAGTCTCAAGGGCCTATTTATTATTGGAAAACATGAGAAAACACTAAACAACCAAAACCCTAACCCAGGAGATGTAACACCAAGAGTTTGTGGGCCTCATTGGGGTTAGTTGGGCAGGCAACTTCCCGGGGTCGTAATTTGGTCATATTATCTCCATTTGGCGTGTATGATACCTTGTTGGAAAGATCTCATCAATACTACAAGTTTTGCCACAAGCCTTTGCTTATGGATATGGGCTTGCCGTGGACCCCAAAAAAACGTCGTTTAGGGGGTCAAAACTGCTTCGGAAGCTCAGGACTTGAAAAACTACTAAAAATACTAAATGCTTAAATGAAGAAGGAAACAGATGAAACTAACTAGGGGGTCTAGGTGGAATAGGCGGGTGGCCACCAATATCCACCTGGATCATTCCTCCCCCTTAGAAAGTAATGGTCCCCATTGCATGCAAAGCCTCCATGAGGTGAGGAATTTCTGGTGAACCTGGTCCCTGGTGAACCACTTGCCCTGGTGAAGGAGTTGGCCTGCTTTGACAACTCAATATAACTGTATCCTCTTTTAGCTAGTGTTCTTGATCTATGTGTCCATGATCTGATCAGTTATGGCATGTTCCGTGTAGTGTGGGTTGAGCTCTATTGGTGTGATTTGTTATGCAATGTTAGATGTGTCCAAAAATGGTGGAAAGTATGGCCAAAGGCGGTCTACATTGAACACTGGGTGCAGACCAAGGAACAATGGGGTGTTGATCTTTAAGGCATTGTCACCGACAACCTTGGTGATGGTGTATGGTCCATATCGGAGCGGGCGAAGCTTGCGGTAGGGTCCAACAAGGCGCTCCTTCTGCAAATGTATCTAAACTTTGTCTCCCACCTAGAACTTGCACGACACTAGATGTTGAACATGGTGCTGCTTGTACTTAGCATTGGCTCTGTCCAATATATCATGGACCTGTTGGCGGATGTTTCAAATGCACTCAATGAAGTTGTTAGCCCTTTTAGCTTTGAACTGAACGTGAGCCGAATCTACCTAAGTGGCTGCAAATGGTATGGCCACATCAATGGGGCATAATGGATGAAACCCCATCCCTACCTAAAAGGGGTTGTGGCTTATTGAGCTGTGGAGAGCTTTGTTGTAGCTGTGTTGGACACAGGGGATAATTTCATCCCACGTTCATGGATACTTTTAGTTGTACATGTGAAAAATGTGTACGATCATCCTGTTGACAATCTCTATTTGGCCATCAGTTTGGGGATGGAAAGTCATGGAATTAGTAAGTTTTGTATCCAGCATCGACCAGAGACTTGACCAAAATACACTCAGGAATCTGTTATCCCGATCTGAGACAATGGGTTGTGGGATCCCAAAGTGTACCCACACTCGCTCAATGAATATCTTAGTAGTGGCCTCTGCTGTGATACTCTTCTTGCAGGTCGCCATGATGTACATCTTAGAGAATCTGTCGATGAACATGAAAATGCAATCGTTGTCATGCTTAGTAAAAGGAAGGCCCGACATGTAATCCATGGATACATATTCCCAAGGCCAGTTAGGAGTAGGTAGAGGAGTATACAGGCCTTGCTTCTTGATGGTTGGTTTGGAAATGGTGCAGGCGGTGCAGGATCTAATGTACTTCCCAACATCTTGACAAAGTTTCGGCCAATAAAAATACTTATGCAATACCACCACTGTTTTCTCTACTCTGAAATGTCCAACGACCCGACTATAGTGTGCCTCAAAAATCATCTTGGCACGCTCACATGAAGAAACACATATGTGTCCCAGGTGGCATAACAGTGCATCCTGAAGGTGAAAATTTGGAAGTTGCTTCCCTTCCAGGAGTGTCTGGTATATGCTGCCAAATTCTGGATCACTCTTGTAAATATGCAGCCACCCCGATGTCTTGTGCTCACAGGAGTCAAGCACAGTGATCAACGTCGTGACCAGTGGTCGACTGAGGCAATCAACGATGTTATTGGTGTTGCCCTTATTATACTTAATGTCCAAATGGAACTGTTGCAGATAGGTGGACCATTTCTGATGGTGATCGTTCTGTAACTTCCCTTGTGTCTGTATGAACTATAGAGGTAAGTGGTATGTGTGGATGACTATTTCCTTCCCCAGGATGTAATGCTTCCATTAACAGTAGGCGTGCACAATGGAATACATTTCTTTGTCGTAAGGGGGTTACTTTCAGACTATGTATAAAAGTGTCTCAATGTGGTAATCCATTGGATGCCCATGCTGAGTAAGAACCACACCAATAGCATAGTTGGAGGCATCTGTCTCAATCTAAAATGGTTGTTGCAAGTCTAGTAATGTGAGAACTAGTGCAAAACAGAGGCGATTCTTCAACTCAGAGAACAATTTTTGTTGATTTTCTGACCAAAAAAATGTTTTCACTCCACCCTTGGTGACTTGAATTAAAGGCCAAGTGATATGAGAGAACCCCAACACAAACCTATGGTAGAAATTGGCCAGACCCAAAAATATGCGGAGCTTTGTTAGAGTGATTGGGGTTGGCCAATGCCAAATGACTTGTATCTTGTCCACATGTACACCCTTCTCATCAATGATGTATGCAAAATATTGAACCTGGGTCAGGCCAAAGGTGCAATTCTCCAATTTAGTACAAAGCTTGTGTTGTCTCACGGTTTGAAGGACTTGTCGATTATGGTGGAGATGCTCTTCCCAACTCTTGTTGAAGATCAAGATGTCATCTAAAGACACCACCATGAATGCATTGGTGAAGGGTCGCAAGATGTCATCCATCAGTCTCATGAAGGTTGCAGGGGTGTTCGTCAATCCGAACAACATGACCAACCATTCGAAAATGCCCTCGGATTTGAAGGCAGTCTTACACACATTAGAGGGTTTGATAGGCACCTGGTGATAACCTGACTTCAAGTCAATCTTGCAGAAATATTTGGCCCCTTTGAGCTGGTCCAGAAGGTCATCAATCTACGGTATTGAGTACATATTCCACACAATGATCTTGTTTAGCACCCAATAATCAATACATAGCCTCCAAGTCCCATCCTTCTTCTATACCAATACAATCGGGCTCCCACAAGGTGATGAGATTGGCCTAATGTGCCCTCTCTATAAGAGTTCCTGAATCTGCGTCTTCATCTCAACATTTTCCAGAATAGAGCGTTGATAGATCGGTCCATTAGGCAGCGGCGTGCTCGGGTCAGATCGATGGATTCTTGACCTAATAGTGCAAAGGTACCCCTGTGGGTGAGGCAAAAATATCCTTGTACTCCTCCTGACTTTTTCCATTTGTTGTTGTTGTGCAGAAGAGCCCTGCTTGGAAGCCGTGGCCACAACCTTCTTCTTACCCTGGAGTGAATCATAAGGGAAAAAAATTCTTGGTCTGGGAAATGTTCTTACTGCATTGCTTTGTAGTGATCAAAGAGATGGCAATAGGTAGGGCTACCTCCAGTATCATGTACAACTTATTGGCCAAAGTAATAATCATAGAGCGAGGTCTAGACTCATATTCAACATGTTGGTATCAAATTATGATTGCCCATTTCACTTAAAAATCCTCTTTTGATTATCATTTTTGACCATCTAACCTTCATATTCCAGCTATAATCCTTAGAAACTAAATGATATGATGTCATTATCATTATTTTTAGCTTGAAATTAATTTTTGAAATTATTGTGTTAAAAATGACATTTTCCAGAAAATTACAAGAAGTTGTAACTTCCTGTAATTGCTCCATGGTTTGACATGTTGCATAATAGGTTGGTGAATTTGAAGATTATGGGAATGAAGCTAAATGTACATGGATGGTGGATTACCTATCCACTTTCGAATTTGAAGAAAATAGGTGTCTGGTCAACGCTGGTCAAACCCAACCACTTCAGCAGAATTTCCAGATTTTGTGAACAAAATAATTTCTATTTTGAGAATTTTTGCATAAATGAAGGAACTGATCCAATTTTGACCTTCTTGGATGTAATTAATAGAATTATGTTAGGATAATATGGAGCAGGAATATATTCTTTTGTTATAGGATTTGTGATAAATAACCTAGGAGGAAAAACTATGTTTCTGCTAGATTTTGGACACATGAAAGTATAGTTTATGCATTTTTAATTCCAGACTTAATACAGACTTCACTATCAAGTTTATGCCTTCAGATACAATAGTCATATTCTTTTGAATCGTTTTACATTGTGCTTGTGAAGTGTTGGAGGGCCCTCATCACTATGCTGGTACACTCTGTCTTAAAGTTTCTTTACTAGTTGAATAGATAGATTTAAAATTCAGAGGTTATTTTATGTGCTGTAAGAAAGGTTATGTGATTAAAGTTATTAATTGGAAAGGATTTGCATTTGTTGTGAAAGAGCCTTGTAAAAGGACTCAACCAATACTAATATTGAAGATTGACATATATGCTTGATGTTGCATAATTTCGATATTTGCTTATTGGCTTTAATTTCAAAGATAGTTCATGGTTTGATTTCCAAGTGATTTAGATTTGTAATTGTTAAATTCAATTTGCAGTTAGATAAGTGATTCTTGTAAGGGATTCAATTGTCATTGGTTTTCAAAGTTACTTATCTTATTTGTTGCTTGGATTAGTTAGGTGTTGAAATTGCTTTGAATTGTTATGATCCAAAGATTGGAAAGGATTCTATTGAGCAAGATTCTTGTAAGGGAATGATAGGATTTTTAACCAGTCATTAATACTCTATTTTTGTTACCTAGGAAATCAGAATTTCATTAGATTTTTTTTCATCTAAATTGATGCTTAAGTGTTTGAAAAGACAAGGAAGGACCTCTTGTAAGAGAGCATTGTTAATTTCATTTCACTAGGCTATCATTAGAACCTTAGATCCTTCTAGATCTATATACATTAGATGAGTGCCTCTAAGTGTACTTTCCTAGGTTGATAAAGGAATTAAGAGCTTAACTTACCTTAGTAAGTAAAGACCAAACATTTTGGCGCCGTTGCCGGGGAGGTGCAACTAGAAAGATTTAGAAAAAAAATCTAAAAAAACACTTAAAATCAACAAAACAAAAAAAATATAGATTTAAATTTAATTTTTAGTCATGTTTATTTATGTCTAGATTTAGGGATGAGAAAGGAAGATTCACAAAAACCCCCCAACCAAAAACTAACCCACCATTAGGAGCAGAACCATTAGAAAGGATTGAGTACACAACACCAACTCGAAAAGTTACTATGGAAAAACTTGAGGAAAAACAAATATTAGGCCAAATACTTACTCTCGTTGAAAGACAAACCCTACTAGCTCATGAGGCAAAGAAAAAATATATACCTGAGACTTCTGTAGTAGGTAAATTAAAAGAGAGTAGTGCAAGAATCCAACAACCTATCTTTGAACAGATTGTCCCTCAAGAACTAAAACAAGAAGAAGAAATAGAAACCTTAGACAAGTCACAAATCACAATGGCTGAAGATGGAGGATCCAAAGGACCTACTGCAGAACAACTAAGAGAGTATGAGAGACAAATGGAAGAAAGGAGAAGAAAAAGAGAGAATGAAGAAAAACAAGGAAATGATACTCTGTTTGGAGGAGATCAAAATCCACCAGAGGCAGAGGAATCCACATTTAAATTTCCAATTCAAGATAGAGGAGAGTATATGGATGAGGAAATTAAAATGAAAAATATACCGCCATCTGTATTACCAAACTTTTATGGTATGGCATCTGAAGACCCTGATTCGTTTTTGTTCGAATTTGACATAGTATGCCAAACCTATGGATATACCGATGATGCACATAGACTTCGACTTTTTCCTGCTACATTAAAAGCAGCAACACTTAGGTGGTTCATGGGATTAGGTGAACATTCAGTCACTGATTGGGATAACATGAGAAAAATATTTTTGAAGAAGTATCAACCTTACTATTGATCAAAAGATTCTAAATATGACATCTTTAGAATGAATCAACAAGAAGATGAGACCTTAGAGGAATACTTAGAAAGATTTTCATATAATCTACAAAAATCAAAACATAGAGCCATGTCTGTTGATCTTATTCGAACAATATTTCTTAAGGGAATCCGAGATGAGTATCTAGATGACCTCAATCTCATGGGTAAAGGGGAAATTTCTAATTTACCTTTTGATGAGATTGCTGACTTGTGTCAGAAGTACTCCAGAAGTAGGGCAAGAAATGGAAGAAGAGCTATGACATCTAAGATCACTAAATCTGCCACAGGAAATATCACTAGAGCTGAACTAGGCAATCTATTTGAAGATTTCAAAACAGACCTTCTAAGTACTTTGGGGAATCAAATAGACACTTTAAGACAAGATGAACAAGAACAAGAGTTATCTATATTCTGTCCCAAATGTAGATGAAAACATGATTTGAAAGAATGTCTTTTAGATAATGTGCAGATTTGTGGGTTTTATACAGAAAATCATGACACTAAGGATTGCACAAAGATGAAAATTTTGCAGAATTATAATTTGGAAGCCAACGCAAAAATGGAGAACATGTATTTCATGGGAGCTAGAAGGCCATGGCAGCCAAGACCTCCAGGTATGTATCAAAATCCAAATCCAGCAAATTATAACATGCTTGTTCAAAATTCTTGGAATGTTCCTATGCCTTGGCAAAATTGGTTTAATCAACAGCAGCAAACTTATCCACAACAAGGATGGAAAGGATATTCTTATCCTCAGCAGTTTACTCAACAACAACCTCAGCAATATCAACAACCATTTGCTCAGCCATATCCCCAACACTATCAGCAACAATATTCTTAGCCATATCCACAACAATACCCTCAGCAACCAGTTTCTTATCAACAACAAAATCCTCAACAAACCTTACCTACTCCTCCATAAATAAATTCACCACAACTACAATTACCATCCAACCAACCTCCTAAACCCACACAGCTACCAGCTCAACCCATAGCTAACCCAAACAACCGAATAGATAGACCAGCTTATAGCGTGGATGAGGGACCATTGTACCCAACTCTGCCATTGCAAAACATTGAACTAAGGTCAGGTTGAACTCTGCAAAAAGAACCTCCACCTGTTCCAACGCAGTCACAAAAAGAGAGTCAAATTGATGAACAAGAAAAACCAACACACAGCAAACAAAATGACCCAACACAAAACAATCTAGAACAAGGTCAACAAATCAAAACACTACAATCACCTCCATTTCTAGAATGATTACTTCAACCAAAATTACCCACACCATTGCCACAATTCAATGTTCTTGATGAATTGAGAAATGTGTATGTCAAAATTCCATTACTCCAGGCAATCAAGGATATTCTAATTTATACCAAAGCCATTAAAGAGCTCTGTCTCAAAAAGCTTGCAAAGAAAAGATTTGATCCACAAACAATACATGTTATTGGAAATTTAGCTGGCTTGATGTCAAATATCATTTCCATGGAAAAATATGTTGACCCAGGCATACCTAGAGTCACAACAATTATCAACAAAATTTCAATTCCAAACACTCTGATTGATTTAGGAGCTGCAATAAATGTAATGACATTGGACACAATGAAAATTTTGCAGCTAACAAATTTACAGTCAACCTCGATTGTTTTGGAATTAGCAGATCGCTCTAAAGTCATTCCTGAAGGGATACTGGAAGATATAATTGTTTCACTAGACTCTTGGGAGTATCCAGTTGATTTCTTAGTGTTATCACCCCAAGAAACTCTCCTAGGTTGTATCTCGGAGATGCTCGGGAACATTACAAACACAACAAAATGTTGGAAATGGATGAATGGAAGGAATGATGCTTGTCCAAGCCAGATAACCACTTCTACTATGCTTAACTCCAGACATGGGTGAACACCCCCAGATTACAAGGCTTTAGACCACCAATTACTCACAGTTTGAGGATTAGGTGAACATGGAGAATACTGACCACACCAACAGATGCACAAGACCATGTGATGGCCGACTGCAACCAGTGAAGAGGTTTGCAAATCTATTTCCTGATGCACAGATCGGATGACAGCTCTCTTGCACTAAGTAAACAGAAACCTGCATAACGCATTCAATGATACATACTAGACTTCAACATAGAGGTGATATGATAGCCCCTCTAATGCTAAATATCAAGAGCACATGAACAAATGCATAACTGTCACAACCTAGAATAGAGTAGAAATGGAAAGTGAGCAATTAACAGCAAAATAAGCTTGTATTAGCTGAAAATGAAGACCATACGTTGCAAGTATCAAAGTAGTTACAGTCTCCAGAAGTTGAACCTTACATCAAAACTACAACCATCAACCCTGATTACATCTGTTTTCTAGGTATATATAGAGTTTCTTTACAAAAATGCTTTGCTATTCTATTCGTGGAGGGGTCATAATGGGCCACCAACTGCTTTAACTCTTTAATATGGGTATCTGCTGCAATCTGACTATGTCTACGAATGAATTTGACCTTCCCGGATGCTCTGCTGTCCTTCTCTAAGCAGGTGGCGTGTAATATGAATGAAACTCCATAACCATTGAATGCATTTACCTGCTCGACTTTGTACCTCTTTCTTATCGGCCATCCTTCCTTGCTAAATGCAGTTGTTGTGGAGTAACTGCACAGGGTACTGGTAGTTGATCGTCGTTGTCCTTCAGGAGCATAGATCAGTCAAAGGTGGCATACTGCACGACGGGTAGAAGATCTGGTCAAAAGAGCAGGATTGGTCGTTAGATGAAACAGATGGACGATGGGTACAGCTTGGCGGGAGGTATCGAGAAGTTTGGAAGCGAAGCAGACGAGGGCTGTTGGATCACGCAGATGGATGGTAGAGATCTCTTGGCAGGAGACAACGGGAGGAAACAGGCAGAAACAGATCAATCAAACATGAGCCATCGGATCGCGGGCGAGCAAATCCAACGGCTATCAGACGGAAAAGGTGCAAGGATAGTTAACGCACGGGAAAGGAGGACGAGCGGTAAGTAGTATTGCCCGCACCGCTTTTGAGGTCGGGCGATAATTGTACCATGGCGTGCGATACCATTCATTTTGCGGCACGTGGATGACGGGACGTGGCAGAAACCATCCTTATCGCAAGTTATCGAGTGGTTAGTTTGTGGCAGCGGGGGAAGCGATCACCGTCGGATTACGCGGTAGGTGATCGGACGGTGCAGATGCGATCACACATGTTTATATGGATGTGATGGGGAAAAGTCGGTAAAGGCACGCGGTTTTGTGGATATGGTCGTATGGGTTTAAACTTTGCGCCCGGGGACCTGGGGGAATATGGGTTTATAGAGAAATTTGGAGGAAAATGGAGGTAGCGGGAGTTATAAGAGTGCAAGGCAAATGAAAGGGGGGGGGGAATGAAATAGATTGTTGCAAGCTCCCTTTTGTACATAAACACACAAACAAACTAGTATTTGGTGCCCAAAATGCTGAAGTACGTAGCAGAGCTAACACTGGCTCCTTCTGGGGATGAGATCCTCCCTGTGAGGTCTCAAGAACCTGCAGATCAATGCCTTTCCTGTGAAAAACAATTAACGAAATTTCCTAGTGTTCCATTGGGCATGGAGTCTGACTGGTCCTACACTAAAAGTGATAAAACAAAATATTTACAACTTTTAAGGCCAAAGACCTTAAACAACATAAGTTTTCAGAAAACGCCCATTAACTGGGCCATCAAAAACTTCTTCTCCTCCCATGCTTTTCAGCATGAAGGTATTGTTACCTTGGATTTGAGAAATGAGGAAAGGCCCTGTCCAGAAAGCATCAAATTTCCCATGGTTGCCTTTCTTCTCTTTCAGTGCATCCCACTTCAGAACCAAGTCTCCAACCTGAAAATTATCTGATTTTGTCTTTTTGTCAAAAGCTTCCTTGATCTTCTTCTGATGTGTTGCAGACCTTTCAATCAGTTGTTCTCTGATCTGATGAACCTCTGCTAAGTCAGTGATCCCTTTTGCCATGTCTTCTTCCTCATTATGTTCTTTTTCAATCAGAGGAAGGAGCAAAGGGTTTATTGGTCTCAGCTTCTGCTTGAAAGGTATGGTGTCTTTCTCTAAAGGAATCTTATGCGGGATGATTTTCTTATCATACGTTTTCAGGTCACTATATTCCCAGGCAAAGACATCATCAAACTGCCTCATTAAATTGCAGTATTCTGAACTTTGGTCAGCAGACAGATGAGTGGACAGATTTACATATTTTGGCTGGCCTGGACTCCCTATGTTATGCTTACAGACTGCAGACTGATCTTCATTTTGGGCAGCTTTATAAGGCACGTCATTCTGGTCAAACAGTCTTTCTAGAGGAATTAGACCCTTAGGAATATGATTGCTGGGAAGCTGGACAATACTATCTTTGCCAATCTTATTTCTAAGCTGGAATTGGGGGCTTTCTTGCAAGGCTTCATTCTCTGGGTCAATTTGCATGTCAGAAAATTCATCAATGACTGGCAAGAATCTGTTCACTTCATCATCATCCTCAAAAACTTTCCAATGGTGGACGTTATCAGGCAAGGACTTGAGCTGCAACGAGGCCTTCTGAGATTCTTCAATTTGGAGGATACATGCTCCAAAATCAGTGTCCACAACATAAATAGGATGATTAGAAGGATTCTTCTCATCACTGATGATACATGCCAACTGTGCTTCTCTGTATAATCTCCTGCTTTCTCCTCCAAAAACGGGGACAGTGGCATAAGATAAATCATTCTGTAATGTCCCACCTAGTCTCTTAATCCATCCTCTGGACAACAACATGCCAAATTTGGGAGGGACATCTGCTACCACAATATCCATCATCATACTTTTCATGGGCAGCTGAGTTAGGGTAATAGCTAAATCTTTAATCAACCCCAGACATTTCACCTTTCTTGAATCAAATGAGAATAAATCATGATATGGTCTGGTGATGTCAAGGCCTAACTCTTCCATGACAGCTTTAGGCATCAGATTGTGGCTGGCCCCTGTATCTAGCAGGCAGTTGTGGAGGATTTTGTCATGGATGGTCAAGGAGACATAAAATGATGGAGAATTATCATCAGCAGGCTCGGTCATTGGGCTAAGCACAACTGCAGGCCTATCATCTTGCAAATTGATAGAGTCAGTGGAGGTTTGTATGGCTTTCAGCTCAAGAGCCTCGAGGATAGGTTTTCTAAACACTTCACTCTTTACCAACTCTACCAGAGGCACATATATTTTTAACTTCTGAACTTCTGATTCAAAGCTAAAAGAGGGAGGTAACTTGTCAGAACCTCTTACCTCTTGAATTGGAATTTTGAGGATGACTGGATCAGCTGCTAGTCTTCTCTGCCTAATATTCTATGACTATATTTGGACAACAGCTCTTTGGGTAGGATTCTCCTTGGCATTTTTTGCATTTGACCTCAGATTATATCTTTTCTACTCTTCAGCTTGTAGGACAGCTTCTCTGTTCCACCTTTGATTGTCTTGTTCCTGCAGCAAAGATTCTTCGTATGCAGCCAATGTCAAAAAGGCAGCACTGCCTTTATCCTCCATACAATGAATTTCATCCTCTTCTTCAATCTGTTCCTCCTCCTTGACTACATTTTGAAAAGGAGCTTTAACTCTTTGATCTTAGTTAACTTCTTTACCCCTCTGAATGATTTGCATTTGCTCATTTGCTCTTCTGAATGGATTGGGATTTCTTGGAGCAAATGTATTTGGGAGCCTTGCCTTCCCAGAGTTCTGCTCCGCCTTCAGCTTAGATATTTCAGCAGCCAATGACTCTATCATTCTAGTCATTTTATCAAATTTGGGATCAGAAGGTGAGGTGGAGGAAGAAGAAGCCTCACCTCTCTGCCTCCTTCTATCAGCATGACTTCTGAGTTTTTTTGCAGCCGTAATGTTAGATTCTACCTCTAGTGCTACATCCTACATTTCAGCTAGAGTAGCACATCTTCTTTCTCTCAGCAGTAAACAAAAATCAGAGTCAAAGGCACTGACATAAGTGAATTTGGCAGAGGTGGGGGTAGGCTTTACCTCAGCTGGTATCTTACTATACATACGGTTGAATCTTTTATTAAAATCCAACAATGATTCCCCATTTTCCCTCTTCATGTTACCAAACTTAGTATGGTAATACAGCAAGTCCTTCATCTAGGGCTTCAATATCAAAAATAGATCCAGGGGCCAATTCTTTGAACCACTTTCTGGCCTCTCCATCAAGGCTCTGTACAAAAACTCTCATCCACACATCATTTTCACTTATATCTAAGTTATCAACATAACTATAAAAAGCCTCAAGGTGTTCTTCAGCTGTTACTCCCTCTGTGCCAGTGAACTTGGGCATATATTTTTGATATTCTCCTGCAGGCATAGCGTTCAAAGGAACAGGAAAGACCAGAGGTCCATACCTGGCAGCTACAATTCTTTCTATCTTCGTAGGTGCTTGCTGGCTTGCCATGACTGGGGTATGTGGAAGGATACTGGCAGATTGAGTAGTATGAAACAATGAAATGGATGACAGAGACAAGGGGATGTTATGGACTGTATGGGACGCTTTCTTTGGACTAAGATCCAAAGGGGAACTAAATGAGCAAGGAGCTTTATAAATCTCTGAAGGAATTTTCTCACTAGCAATACTAGGCTTTATATCTTCAAATTGTGTATCTTCAACTAAAAACTTCTCATGCAGAGACAAATAAGATTTCTTGGGCTTACCTGATCTTGATGCTCCTTTCTGTGATGTTTTCTTTGGGTTAACAATATTCTCAGGGTCAGGCACTGGAACAACTGGTGATCTCTGAGGATTTCTTCGAGTGTGTCTCACGAACTGAGCCACGACTACAATGTGGAGTCGCCAAAGGTTGGTCTTCCTCTAGTGGAGTCGCCAGACATATGATTACAGCCAGAAATGTGTCCAGACCTTGTCTATCATCAAAATCTGGAACTGTGTCATCTCCCAGGAAAGTTGAGCTTCAATCTCCTCTCCCCTGCAACAACGCCAATTAATGTTATCACCCCAAGAAACTCTCCTAGGTTGTATCTCGGAGATGCTCGGGAATATTACAAACTCAAATTTTTTTTTGAAATGGATGAATGGAAGGAATGATGCTTGTCCAATCCAGATAACCACTTCTACTATTCTTAACTCTAGACATGGGTGAACACCCCCAGACTACAAGGCTTTAGACCACCAATTATTCACAGTTTGAGGATTAGGTGAACATGGAGAATACTGACCACACCAGCAGATGCACAAGACCATGTGATGGCCGACTGCAACTAGTAAAGAGGTCTGCAAATCTATTTCCTAATGCACAGACAGGATGACAGCTCTCTGGCACTAAGTAAACAGAAACCTGCATAACGCATTCAATGATACATACTAGACTTCAACACAGAGGTGGGATGACAGCCCCTCTAATGCTAAATATCAAGAGCACATGAACAAATGCATAACAGGCACAACCTAGAACAGAGTAGAAATGGAAAGTGAGAAATTAATAGAAAAAGAAGCTTGTATTAGCTGAAATTGAAGACCAGACGTTGCAAGTATCAAAGTAGTTACAGTCTCCAGAAGTTGAACCTTACATCAAAACTAGAACCATCAACCCTGATTACATTTATTTTCTGGGTATATATAGAGTTTCTTTACAAAAATGCTCTGCTATTCTGTGTGTGGAGGGGTCATAATGGGCCACTAACCACTTTAACTCTCTAATATGGGTATCTGTTGCAATCTGACTGTGTCTGCGAATGAATTTGACCTTCTCGGATGCTCTGTTGTCCTTATTTGAGTAGGTGGCGTGTAATATGAATGAAACTCCATAACCATTGAATACATTTACCTGCTCGGCTTTGTACCTCTTTCTTATTGGCCATCCTTCCTTGCTAAATGCAGTTGTTGTGGAGTAATTGCACAGGGTACTGGTAGTTGATCGCCATTGTCCTTCAGGAGCACAGATCAGTCAAAGGTGGCATACTGCACAGCGGGTAGAATATCTGGTCAAAAGAGTGGGATTGGTCGTTGGATGAAACATATGGACGATGGGTACAGCTTGGCAGGAGGTATCGGGAAGTTTGGAAGCGAAGCAGACGAGGGTCGTTGGATCGTGCAGATGGACGGTAGAGATCTCTTGGTAGGGGACAACAGGAGGAAATAGGTAGAAATAGATCAATCAAATGTGAGCCGTTGGATCGCGGGCAGACAAATCCGACGACTATCAGATGGAAAAGGTGCACGGAGAGTTAACGCACGGGAAAGGAGGACGGGCAGTAAGCAGTATTGCCCGCACTGCTTTCGAGGTCGGGCGGTAATCGTACCATGGCGTGCAATACCATTCATTGCGCGACACATGGATGACGGGACGCGGCGGAAACCACCCTTATTGTGAGTTATTGAGTGGTTAAGTTGTGGCAGCGGGGGAAGCGATTGCCATCGGATCACGCGGTAGGTGATCAAACGATGCAGATGCGATCACACATGTTTACATGGATGTGACGGGGAAAAGTTGGTAAAGGCGTGCGGTTGTGTGGATATGGTCATATGGGTTTAAACTTCGTGCCCGGGGACCTGGGGGAATATGGGTTTATAGAGAAATTTGGAGGAAAACAGAGGTAGCGCGAGCTATAAGAGTGCAAGGCAAATGAGGGGGGGGGGGAATGAAATAGACTGCTGCAAGCTCCCTTTTATACATAAACACACAGCCAAGCTAGTATTTGGTGCCCTAAATGTTGAAGTACGTAGCAGAGCTAACACTTAATACTCCAGCCAAAATCAAATTTAGGAGGACACCCACTCATACTTGGCAGACTATGGTTGGCAACTGCTGATGCATTCATTGGGTGTAGATTTGGTAACATGATCTTTTCTAGAGGCAAAGAGAGAAAAAAACTTACCTTGTACCCATTGGTACAAGCTCCAATAGTAACACAAAACCTATGGCTTGATGACCAATACAATGATAAGGAAGAAATATACTATGTTTTAAGCATCAATCAAATGTATGATTTTGGGGAGGACAACAATGAAGATTTAGTGGAAATGTTTATCTCTCAACTTGATGTTTTAGAGGAGTTGAGAAATGAACAATACACTGCTGCAGATCAAATATTGGCACAAATATTTCAGGAGACTTGTACCATGTATTCTCTGAAAACATTATTTGAAGATGATCCAAATGGATCCAAGAATGCTCTCTAAGTCTTCATAAATTCTTTAAAAATCGTGCCAAAGATCAAAATCTTTTAAAAAGATCAAAGTTATCGCAAGAGGAACACCCTTAGCATGGCGGGGAAACACTATCGGGAGGCCCAAAACCCGTAAAAACAGAGAAAATGGAGCTATTGGAGGTGGAACAATGAAATACACAATAGCCGTTAGATCTAGTCGATCAATGGTCCAGATCCGATCGGCGGTGGCTATCGACACTTATCGATAGAACCCACATAAGATTTGTGACGACGATCGATGAAGATCTCATGGGCGATGTGATAGTGACTATCACGGTTAACGAGCACTGTCGATCAAGCGTGCAGATCGATGGCCCACGTTACGACGCCAAATCACAGTCGGAAAATACAAAGGAGCGGGGGTTATATGCATATATGCGATCCGATGGACTGGACCCGATAATATTATAGGCCATATTGTATGGATCTTGAGATCCGATAAACACCATTTTTTAATGTATTGTCGCAGTTTCGTTTGTTAAACGAAATGCGAAGGGGAAAGCACCGATGCGATAAGCCGGACCCGAAAGGGTGCCTTAAGGCTATTCTATATAATTTCAAGTCTGGAGGAAAGCCATTTTAATGCATTTTCACAGTTGTAATATATTTCCGAAATGCAAAGGGACGGGCCCTTCCGATATGCGATAGCGACTTGTGGGCGGACCCGATAGAGGAATGAATCATATTTAAGGACTTTTAAAGTCCGATATATTGAGTTTTGGCGGAATTTCTCTGTGAAAATACATTTTCCCTGTGTTTAATAGAGCGCGGCTATTTCAGGAGTTGTAGAGGCCCAAGGCACTCTGGCGTTACAGAATGGGTGGCCACCTCCTCTCTATGCGTTAAGCAATGATTGTGTAACACTGGCAGAGGGATTCAAAGAGTGCAGAGGTCGAGGAGACCGAGAGACGGGAACCTGAAACAAACAGGCAGCATTGGCTTTAAAGCCAGAGACATAGAGTGAAGCAAAAGAGGCAGTAGTGTAGGCAAATGCCGAGACAGAGTTAGCACAAAGACAGAGAGCACTGAGGGAATCTGTGTATTCATAGAAAACTTGAGAGGTTCAAGTAAAGCTCTTATTATTGTGTTCTGTTGTGTGTGAGGCTTAAATTGAGCTCACTGTTGTAAAAATAACTCTTCTTGAAGACATAATAGAGAGGCCACCACTGAAGGCTGGACTAGGAGAATTAGCCCAGGAGTATTGGGTGAACTCCTCATTAAATTTGCCATGTCATGTGTTGTCTATTATGTTTTGTTTACTGCTTCATTGTCTGTGCATTTCGCAATATTTTCAATCCATTTCTTAAAATGACATAGAAAAATCCATGCATATAAGTCTGTAATACCTTATTGTTGTCTTAGATCTCATTATCAAATCAAGTGGTATCAGAGCTTTAGGTTGCTAAGGTTAGACAAGCTTTTGCTGGACTGTTTGTGAACGCTAACTAGGTCAAAGCTTAAATTAGGAGAAGGAGAACTGGTTGAAACTAACCCAGAAATTGGTAGAGTCTATTCTAAGAGGAAAATGCCAGAAGAAATTCCCTTGGAATCATACTCTCATTTAATGGACAGTTTCATGACCATGAGAGCCATGGTAGAAGAAATGTATAGAGAATTTAAAAAAGGTCGAAGTGAAGATTCTTCAACTTCCAAACAAGACAAAGGAATAGAAGAATCTCTTATAGATGGTCATTCTGAAGGTAAAGGGAAAGGAAAAGAGGCTCCTCTATCCACACCTCCTCATAGCCCTGAAAATACAAAGAAGAAGACATCTTTGATTAAATTAGATGTTAAATTTTATTTGCCAATATATGATGGAGAGTTAAATGTAGAGAAGCTAGATAACTGGATTAGATAGATTGATGTGTATTGCAGGGTGCAGAGCATTGATTCAGACAAGAGCATAATTCAGCTGGCCAGCCTACGCCTTGGAGGAACTGCGTTGGGATGGTGGGAAGGCAGGACACAAGCTAACTTGAAGAAGCATGGTAAAATTCTTTCTGTCTGGAGTTAATTTGTTTCTGCAATTAAAAAAAAATTCTATCCACTACCTTATATGCAGCAAGCTATGATGAGTTGGCAAACTCTTCACCAATTAAAAGGGCAGAGTGTACAAAGCGACACCCAAGAATTTAGAAAAAGAGCTTTGATTCTAGGCATTTCTTTATACTCACTTGAAACTTTGTTGAAGTATATAGGTGGTCTACATAGTTATTTGAGGCACACCATTCTCATGTTTAACCCTACTAGCATAGATGAGGTATCTGTTCAGGCTACCCATCTAGAGGCTAGAGGCAAGAATGTGAACCCAGAGATTAGGGGATCATCAAAACCCATTGCAAGCAAGAACAAGGAAAATAGGAAGCAAAAATGGAAAGAGAGGAAGGCAAATACTGTACAAAAGGCCAAACCTTCATGCACTCACTACAAGAAGGATGGACATGATGATGAACATTGTTGGTCTTTGCATCCAAAGCTGAAACCCAAGAAGTTCGATGGCAAGAAGAAGAAGACTGTTGCTGCCATACAAAAAGATTTGGGGTCAGACTCAGGTGATGAAACAACAATCGTAGCCACAGGTATAAAAGGTAAAAATTCTGAAGCATCTACTAGTAATTCTGCGCAAACTATTAATAGTGAAGAAAATGAGAGAAGAAGACATGAGCTTTTTCATATTAGATTTATTTCTAAGCATCAAAAGATTGATACTTTATTTGATAGTGGCTCACAAGTAAACTTAATTTATGAAGCAATTGTAAAGAAGTTGGATTACTAACCACACCTCACAATAAGCCATATCCATTGGGTTGGTTATGTGATAAAGCAAAGCTACAAGTGACGAGACAATGTAGACTTAGGTTCGCCATTGGTTCAACATTTGTAGATGAGGTTGAGTTAGATGTAATTCCCTTGGATATATGTGGAATTGTTTTAGGAAGTCCTTACTTGTATGATAGAAAATCCATTTTCCATAGAGCTGAAAATAAGTATAAACTTGTTAAATATGGAATAGAATATACTGTAAGAGCTCATAAACTCAAAAATAATTATACTCTCATAAACTCAGGGCAGATGAAAAGGATTGTAAATTCATGCAAACAATTTTTACTGATGGTTGTAAAGGAAAGGAAACCTGAAAAAGCCAATGTATTTGAGGGCTGTGATGCTAAAAAAAAAGCTGATTTAGAAAGAGTTGTTTTAGAATATGATATCTTATTTCAAGAACCTAAAGGTCTACCACCAAAAAGGGAAATTGTACATGATATTAATTTGCAGCAAGATGCTCCATTGCCTAACATCGGAATGTACAGGTTATCTGCTTTAGAAAATCCAGAAATCAAGAAGCAGGTACAAGAGCTGCTCGAGAAAGGGTTCATAAGACCAAGCACATCACCATGTGGATCTCCAATTGTGTCGGTGAGGAAGAAAGATGGTTCATGGAGGATTTGCACCGATTACTGAGCACTGAATAAAATAACAATCAAGAATCATTATCCCCTTCCTCGCATTGATGATCTATTGGATCAGCTAAAAGAGGCTGTTTAATTTTCCAAGTTGGACCTACATAGTGGTTACCATCAGGTCAGAGTAGCAGAGCAAGATGCATGGCAGACTTATTTCAAAACAAAGCAAGGGTTGTATGACTGGCTAGTTATGCATTTTGGCTTAACTAATGCTCCTGCCACTTTCATGAGGGTTATGAATGATGTACTTGGGCCTTTTATTGATGATTTTGTAATTGTATATCTAGATGAAATTCTTGTATTAGTAAAACATGGGAAGAACATTTGAAGCATGTAAAGCAGACTCTAGATGTTTTGAAAAAAGAAAATCTTTATGTTAAATTATCAAAGTGTGAATTTGGTAAAACATCATTGAATTATTTGGGTCATATTGTAGGGGGCGGTGAACTGAAGATAGATCCCTATAAGGTTGCAGTCATTGTAAACTGGCCTAAACCCAAGTCTGCTACAGAAGTTAGAAGCTTCCTAGGAGCAGCACAATGTTGGATAAAGTTTATTGCTAAGTTTTCCTTAATTGCAGCTCCTTTACATGCTTTGACAGGATTGAACAAGGTGTTTCAGTGGGGAGGCAAACAACAGAAAGCCTTCGACACCTTGAAAGAAAAAATTAGTACATCAACAGTACTAGCATTGCCAAATCTTCAAAAACCATTTGAGATTGAAACAAATGCCAGTGATTATGCCATGGGAGCAGTGTTGATACAACATGGTAAACCCATATGTTATCACTCTGAGACTTTTAATTCTGCAGTAGTTAATTATACTACATATGATAAAGAATTGTATGCATTAGTTCAGAGTGTGAAGAAGTGGAAACATTACTTAATGGGTAAAGAAACAATAATACATACTGATCATAAGCCACTTCAGTACTTGCACTCACAAACTAAATTGTAGCAATCAAGACACTATACGTGGATGGGTTTCCTATAACAGTTTCACTTAGTCATCATATATAAAAAGGGCATACACAATAACGTTGCAGATATGTTGTCCAGACCAATCATAAATGCATCTACTATACTTAAGCATAACTCAGTAATGCATGAAAGCTACATTGAACAATATGCTCAAGATATAGATTTTAAAGATGTATATGCAGCTTTAAGTAATGGAAAAAAGGTAGAAGAATTGGATTACTATGTTAAGGACCGACTCTTGTATCATTTGGGAAAGCTATACATTCCACAAATAGAGAGAATTAACATAATTAGGGAGGCACATACTTCCCTGATATCAGGTCATTTTGGTGTAAGTAAAACAGTTGCACATCTTCAAAGATACTGCTGTTGGCCAAAAATGCATGAAACAATTTCTAGATATGTAAGAGGGTGTACCATGTGTGCTAAAAGCAAGCCTAGCAATAGAAAACTAGGCTTGTGCACCCCACTACTAGTTCCTTCCCGTCCTTGGGAAAGTGTTTCCATGGAATTTGTTAGGGGATTGCCAAAATCTAGAAAGGGAAATGACTACTTATATGTTATTGTGGACAGGTTCAGCAAAATGTGTATTTTAATACCTTGTAATAAGCAAATTATAGTTGAACAAATAATGAAATTGTTCTTTCAGCACGTCTAGGTGCATTTTGGGTTACCCACTTCCATAGTATCTGATCGAGACTCCCAATTTGTTGGGAAGTTTTGGTCAAGTCTGTGGGAATTAATGGACACCAGACTGAAGAAAAGCACAACCTTTCATCCATAGATAGATGGCCAAACAGAGGTAGTCAACATGACAGTGATCTAGTTGCTCAGGGGTTATTGCAACAAGAATCCCAAGCTTTGGGATGAACACTTATGTTATGTGCAACATGCTTACAAACATGCTAATCATTCTTCTACACAGAGATCTCCTTTTGATACCTGGTTTGGTTTCATACCAAGGTCTCCCTTGGATTTTGTCTTTGAAAAAGACATATAAGTTGCTGGACATAGTGATGTGGACAAAGCAACTAGATTCATTGAACAGATCCAAGAAATTCACCAGGCAGTGCAGGAATAGTTGGAAAAGAGCCAAGCCAAATACAAGGCAAGGCATGATAAACATTGGGTGGAGCATAGCTTCCAAGTTGGCAATCAAGTCTGGCTGTATATCAGCAAGGACAGAATGCAAGGTGAAGGAAAGAAGCTGAAGCCAATAAGGTATGGGCCTTTTAAGGTACCTGAGAAAATCGGTGAGAATGCTTTCTACCTTGATCTTCTAGCATACATGCACATCTATTCAATAGTAAATGCAGAAAATTTAAGACTGTTTGAATCTTCTTTAATTGAAGATCCTGAAGAGCAAAGTCAATTTCCTTCCATTAATGATCTGTTGCATGAATACCTCAATGAGCTGCAGGAAGATACAATTCTAGACAGGAAGGTGAGGACTATGCATAGAGGGGACGTGGAGTACCTTAGAATTGGAATCAAAGGTTAAAAACCCAACAGTGCCAAATGGATAGAGATTGGGCAAGTGAGGCAATTGTATCCTCACTTAAGCGATGCTTGAAAACCAACTTTTGGTGGTCCAAAAGCCTTTTTGAGTGGGAAGGCGTGATCCAAATGGATCCGAGAATGCTCTCTAAGTCTTCATAAATTCCTTAAAAATTGTGCCAAATATCAAATTTATCGCAAGAGGAACACCCTTAGCATGGTGGGGTAACACTATCGGGAGGCCCAAAACCCGTGAAAATAGAGAAAATGGAGCTATCAGGGGCAGAACTATGAAATACACAGTAGCCGTCGGATCTGGCCGATCAACGGTCCAGGTCCGATCAGCAGATCGCTATTGGTGGTGGCTATTGGTGCTTATCGACAGAACCCACATAAGAGTTGAGACGGCGATCGGCGAAGATCTCATGGGTGATGTGATAGCGACTGGTGGGGTTAACGAGGACCGTCGATCAAGTGTGAAGATCGATGGCCCACATTGCGACGCCAAATCGCAGTCATCAATTAAAAAGGAGCGGGGGTTATATGCATATATGTGATCCGATGGACTGGACCCGATAATATTATAGGCCATATTGTACGGATCTTGAGATCTGATAAACACCATTTTTTAATGTATTGTCACAGTTTCATTTGTTAAACGAAATGCGAAGGGGAAAGTGCCGATGCGATAAGCCAAACCCGAAAGAGTGCCTTAAGGCTATTCTATATAATTTCAAGTATGGAGGAAAGCCATTTTAATGCATTTTCACAATTGTAATATATTTCTGAAATGCAAAGGGACGGGCCCTTCCAATATGCGACAACGACTTGTGGGTAGACCCAATAGAGGAATGAATCATATTTAAGGACTTTTAAAGTCTGATATATTGAGTTTTGGTGGAATTTCTCTGTGAAAATACATTTTCCCTGTGTTTAATAGAGCGCGGCTGTTTCAGGAGTTGCAGAGGCCCGAGGCACTCTGGCGTTACAGAATGGGTGGCCACCTCCTCTCTATGCGTTAAGCAATGATTGTGTAACACTGGCAGAGGGATTCAAAGCGTGCAGAGGTCGGGGAGACCGAGAGACGGGAACCTGAAACGAACAGGCAGCATTGGCTTTAAAGCCACAGACAGAGAGCGAAGCAAAAGAGGCAGTAGTGCAGGCAAATGCCGAGACAGAGTTAGCACAGAGACAAAGAGCATTGAGGGAGTCTGTGTACTCATAGAAAACTTGAGAGGTTCAAGTAAAGCTCTTATTATTGTATTCTGTTGTGTGTGAGGCTCAAATTGAGCTCACTGTTGTAAAAAGAACTCTGCTTGAAGACATAATAGAGAGGCCACCACTGAAGGCTAGACCAGGAGATGTAGCCCAAGAGTATTGGGTGAACTCATTAAATTTGTTGTGTCATGTGTTGTCTATTATTTTTTGTTTACTGCTTCATTATCTGTGCATTTCACAATCTTATCGATCCATTGCTTAAAATGACATAGAAAAATCCATGCACATAAGTCTGTAATACCTTATTGTTGTCTTAGATCTCATTATCAGATCAGAAGAGATCTTTCCAAGCAACTCCATTATAAACACACAAAGCAAGATTATAGAAATCAGCCCAGGAAAAACATTGAACATTGGGGCATTTCTAGAAACATCTTAGGAACGTAAATTGCTTGATTTGCTCACCAAATACCAAGAGGCATTCGCTTGGGACTACACTGACATGTAGGGAATCCACCCAAAAACTTGCATTCACCATATCTATACAGACACTAGTATTCAACCAGTGAGGCAGCCACAGAGACGGATGAACCCCATGCTCAAAGAGATTGTAAGAGACAAATTGCAAAATTTACTAAAAGTAAAGTTCATCTACCCCATTTCTAATAGCCAGTGGGTATCTCTGCTAGTAATAGTCCCCAAGAAAAATGGTAAGTGGCGAGTTTGTGTTGACTATAGAGAACTGAATAAAGCCACCCTTAAAGACTATTTTCCATTGCCATTTATTGACCAAGTCTTGGATACATTAGCTGGAAAAATGTCATTTTCCTTCTTGGATGGTTTTAGCGGTTACAATCAGATCAGCATAGCCTTAGAAGACCAAGACAAAACAACATTTACCTATCCTTGGGGCACATATGCTTACAATGTGCTACCATTTGGCTTGTGCAATGCTCCAACAACATTTCAGAGAGCAGTATTAGCAATTTTTGTTGATTTGGTCCATGAATGTGTTGAGGTATATATGGATGATTTTTCAGTATATGGTGATTCCTTTGACAATTCTTTGCAAAATCTTGAGAAAGTTTTACAATGATGTATAGAAACCAACTTGTCTTTAAGCAATGAAAAATGTTATATGATGATGAATGAGGGAATAGTCTTAGGACATCATATTTCTCCCGAGGGAATCAAGGTAGATCAAACCAAAATACAAATTATTGTCAAATTTCCAATTCCAACAAATCAAAAAGATGTAAGAAGATTTCTTGGTTATGCAAGCTATTATAGGAGATTTATTGAAAACTTTAGTAGGATAGCTTTGCCTTTGTTTAAACTTCTTGCAAAAGATGTATCCTTCAATTGGAATGAGGCTTGTCAAAATGCTTTTGAGAAACTAAAAGAGAAACTAAGCACTGCTCCAGTTTTGAGGGGACCCAATTGGACTTTACCTTTTCACATCTCAACTGATGCATCTGATACAACAGTAGGGGCTTCATTAGGGCAGAAAGAAGGTGCTTTAACTTATGCCATTTACTTTATCAGTAAAAATTTGACTCCTGCTGAACTCAACTACACAATAACGGAAAAGGAAATGCTTGCAATTATACATGCAGTGAACAAATTTCGTCACTACATACTTGGATATGAAGTCCTCATTCACACTGACCACTCCGCCATTAGATAATTAATGTAAAAACCTATTAATAATGCAGGATCACGAGATGGTTACTCTTGCTGCAAGAATTTAATCTCACCATACTGAATAGACCAGGGAAAGAGAACTAGGTAAAAGATTACTTTTCTAGACTACAAAATCTAAGTGAAGCATTTCTAGTTGAAGATTCATTTCTTGATGAACACTTGTTTGAAATTTCAGTATTAACTCCATGGTATGCTGATTTAGCTAATTACTTGTCCACAGGAAAATTACCTCCATATTTTAGTTCAAAGGAGAAGAAAAGACTCATCAAACAAAGTGCAAGATATTCATGGGTTAATGGTGATTTATTTTATACTGGTGATGATATGATTCTTAGAAGATGCATTAGAGAGGATGAAATTATGGACATACTAACATCATGCCATGATCAACCTTGTGGTGGCTGTTTTGCAGCCAAAAGGACAACACACAAAATTCTTAGCCTTGGCTACTATTGTCCATCAATTTTCAAAGATTCAAAGAAGTATGTAAGAAGTTGTGACAAATGCCAATGGATGGGCATACCAACTACCTCCGATGAGATGCCACTACAGCCACAAGTACATCTAGAGCCATTTGAAAAATGGGCTCTCAACTTTGTTGGACCCATCAATCCACCATCCAAAGGTAAGAAGTACATTCTTGTATGTACCGATTATGTGATTAAATGGGCTGAAGCAAAGGCAATTGTAAGGGAAACTGAACAAACAATAGTCAATTTCCTTTTTGAAGAAATATTTGTTAGATATGGAGTGCCCAGAGAGATAGTAACAAACCAAGGGACTCAATTTACTTCTAGACTAGTTCAAGAAATTACAGACAAGTACAAAATCAAGCACAAAAGGAGTACATCCTACCATCCACAGGCCAATGACCAAGTGGAATCTACAAACAAGACACTAGAAGGGATCATGACAAAAACAGTGGCAACAAACAGGAAGGATTGGGCAGATAAGCTCAATGAAGCACTCTGGGCATATAGAATCACCTGGAAAAACACAACAGGGTTTACACCTTATCAGCTAGTGTATGGCAAAGAAGTCATGTTGCCAATAGAATTTCAAATACATACATACAAATTGGTTGCAGACTTAGGAATAGATCTCTCTGAAGCTCAGCAAGAAAGAATCATGCAATTAAATCAGTTGGACGAGATGAGACTGCAAGCAGTAGAAAGGACAACAATTATACAATAGCAAAGGAGACACTGCCATGATAATTTAATTAAGAAGAAAGAGTTTCAAGTTGGTGATTGGGCATTACTCTTTGACTCAAAATTCAAAGAATACAAAGCCAAACTTACAACCCATTGGATGAGCCCTTATGAAATTATTGAATTCTTTAAGAATGGATCAGTCAAACTCACCACAATTGACCAGAAAGGACAAACATATCTAGTAAATGGACACAGGCTAAAGATCTATCATAAGCCTGTCAGCAAAGAAGATTTCATGGAGACAGTATCACAACAAAAGGAGGTACAAATAGTACAACAGTCAGTTGTAATATCTAAGCCTTAATCATTTTTTTCTCTTATTTAAAGTAAAACAAAAAGTAATAAAACTAAAAAAAAACATAATAATGTTTAGATATGAAAACCAGATATGGCATACTCTAAACACGAATTCTTATGAGAAAACCAAGCAATTGGCTTGTAAGAATTCCTTTTTCTTTAGTTTGAATTTCAAAATAAAAGCATTCTCAAAGAAACATGACTTGAGGACAAGTCAAATCATCAGTAGGGGAGAAGAAAGTCTGAACTTGTTCATGCTTTTCCATCTCCCTAATTTCATCTCCAGCAGAGGAAGAGATTTGTCTTTACATTTTCTAATGGATTCTAAAAAAAAAAATGATTGTTGTTCAATATTTTTTTTCAAAGGATTTGATCAAATTTTAAACTCAAAACATATCTCAGAAAGGGACCTGTTATATACAATTTCTCAGAAAGGGACCTGTTATATACAAATTCTCATTCTCAGAAAAGGGACTTGTTCTATGCACATTATCAAAATGGGATCTGTTAAGAGGAAGATTGCATCTACAAAGAAGAAGATTGCACCTAAGAAGAAGAAGACTAGACTGCACCTAAGAAGAAAGAGACTACACTTAAGAGAGAAATGGACACCATCACATTCTGCTATGCCTGAACATATCAAACAACAAAAGCTAGCTTCCAAACAAAGAAATATCAGAGGGCTGTAAGAATTTTCATTTTAATACTTTTAATTTCTTTTATTAATTCCAATTTTTAAATAGTGGTTTATGATGATTATTGATTTTAGTTTCTAATATCCAGCCTATCCTATATCATACATGCCCATTTTTATATCTTGTAGGAGTCATTCCTACTCTTAAAAACTAGATTTTCTATCATGTACATACATTTATAATTACATTAGTCCTATTTTCTATCTTGTACATATCCCTAAACCTGATCCTTAAAGCCTATCTTTTATCCTGTACATACATTTCTAATTCAACATTCAACCTACAGTCATAAGTACCAACAAACCTACTAAAACTAAGCATGCATACTTAGAACTAATTAAGTCAACAACTATAGATCATAAGACATAAATTAGTAGCTACATGTCCGAATTTTGAAAAATGGGATCAGGTCAAGAAGTTGAAGGATTTATAAAAATTTTATGGTTTTCAACCTAAATTTTTTAAATCTAGAACATAAGAAATATGATCGGAAAAGGGTATGATAACAAAATGTCATCATAATTAGAGATCAACGGGTAGTTCAAAGACGTTATTATGACATGGAGCCCTCACGATCTGAAGACACCATACTGATCCGTAGCCCTCAGAATTTTAGCAAAGGGCTTGCACCATACCCAATTTCATCATTATTGCTACCAGGACTTCTCAGGACATCATTAAAAATCCCTGTGTAAGGAACTGAAGGATTATCATTGAAGTATATGCTGTGTGAAGGGACCGAGGGTTTGTTGCATAATCAAGTGATGTATGGAGGCAGTAAGGTTCATTATGAATGAAACCGCTGTGTTGAAAAAGGGAAGTAAATGTTGTATTTATCACAGAGTATAGGTAGAAGTCCGAACCTATAGAGAACGCTGCGAATTTCTCTTAGTGACTGGTAAGAGCTGTTTAACATTCTGAAGATTAAAAAGAAATCCTCTCTGAGATACGTAGGGGTATAGCGTTACGAGTATGTTGACAATAACAATGTCAACATACGAGTAAGAGGGCCACGACACAGGGGAGATTCTACAGAACCGGTTGAAGGGCATTCCAATTTAATTGACAACGTCCTCCACTAAAATAGAGACACACATAACACTCAGGCTCAGGTAGTTTTCTTATCACAATTATGGTAAAATTATTTTTACAGCATAAGGAAAATGCAATAAATTTTTTTTACAACCGTAAATTCTTCTTACAGCACAGGGTAACCGAGGTAAAAAAAATTTCTCTCATGGCAAACAGAACAGAGCCAGAACAATTTGACCCTTCCAAATTCCATAAGGACTGCATAGACATTTTTAGGGCAAAACAATGGCTGACATTCCTAGAAAAATTTAATGGGCACAATGAGCTAACAACAAGGGAGTTTGCCTCTTCATTCACTGGAGAGAGGGCCATTGTAGGAAACTTGTCTTTTAGGGTCTCAGAAGACACAATTTCTCAAGCAATAGGCATAAGCCCAGAAGGGGAGAAGTATTTTAAAACAAAGCAGTTCAAGGAGAAAACATGGACACATTTCATATCCAGGACAAGGGTATCATCAGTTAACTGGAAATCAGGGATTCCTAGGAGTTGGCTCATTCATCCATGGGATGAAATAGTCTATGTCATTCAAAATTTATAACCTGTGAGGGAAGATACAACATTGTATTTCTTTATCATATCAAACTGTTAATGCATATAAGAGGGGACTGTGTTATAAGATTGCCTTATTTTCTTTTGCAAAGCTTAACTAAGATGTCTAATACCATACAAAAACAAAGAACAAAAAAAGATAGGAGTTTATATCATTATGGCTAGGTAAAAGTCCTGATTGAGTTTGAACTGCAAAAGATGAGTGTGACATGGAAGAAATTCTTGGTGTATAATGAGTTTATAGCAGATGAGGAGAAAGCAAAGCATCGAAATTCATAGGAAGAACAACAAAATTTAAAGGAAGGGCAACAACATGCATAACTATTGATTGATGTAGATGTTATAGAGGAATAATTTTCGGAGTACAAACAAAGTAACTCTGTTCCATCCAGCAACAATATCAAGACAAGAAGAATGGTAAGAGAGGAAGCTGAGAAAGCTGAACATGATAAAATTTTCTCCACCTACACAAGAAGGTCCAGAAAGACTAAGTTTGGTTAGAAAGGGAAAATGGTGGAGGAAGATGATATTCTACAACAACCACAATATGATTACATACAAGGATTGGAAATTAAAGACAAGGAAAAGGAACAACAAGAACATAAATTCTCAGGTAAGAAGAAAAGAAAGTTGGAAAGGAAAGTTGAGAAATTACAGCAACAACTTATGGAATCAGAAGTTTTGGAAAGAGTGGTGAAAAGAGAAAATGAAACACTCAAAATACAAAGCAAGAAATTTCAAGATGAGAATGAAAAATTGAAAAAGAAGGTTAAGAAACTCAAAGCTTATAAAATGCAAATATGTAGGAAGGCCTATAAACTTTACAAGCAAAAGAAGGCAATTAAAACCAAGTATCAAATCTTGAAGACAGAGTATGAAGCCCAAATGAACATCAACGCTTTACTTCAGGCAGCAGAGGCAGAAGGCAGAATTTGACAGGTTAGAATTCATTTGCATGAGGGCATGCAAAATCCTGAGTTTGGGGGAATGTTGGTATCAAATTATGACTATCCATTTCACTTAAAAATCCTCTTTTGATTATCATTTTTGACCATCTAACCTTCATATTCCAGCTATAATCCTTAGAAACTAAATGATATGATGTCATTATCATTATTTTTAGCTTGAAATTAATTTTTGAAATTATTGTGTTAAAAATGACATTTTCTAGAAAATTACAAGAAGTTGTAACTTCCTGTAATTGCTCCATGGTTTGACATGTTGCATAACAGGTTGGCGAATTTGAAGATTGTGGGCATGAAGCTAAATGTACACAGATGGTGGATTACCTATCCACTTTTGAATTTGAAGAAAATAGGTGTCCGGTCAACGCTGGTCAAACCCAGCCACTTCAGCAGAATTTCTAGATTTTGTGAACAAAATAATTTCTATTTTGAGAATTTTTGCATAAATGAAGGAACTGATCCAATTTCAACCTTCTTGGATGTAATTAATAGAATTCTGTTAGGATAATATGGAGCAGGAATAACTTCTTTTGTTATAGGATTTGTGATAAATAACCTAGGAGGAAAAACTATGTTTCTGCTAGATTTTGGACACATGAAAGTACAATTTATGCATTTTTAATTCCAGACTTAATACAAACTTCACTATCGAGTTTATGCCTTCAGATCCAATAGTCATATTCTTCTGAATCGTTTTACAGTGTGCTTGTGAAGTGTTGAAGGGCCCTCATCACTACGCTGGTACACTCTGTCTTAAAGTTTCTTTACTAGTTGCATAGATAGATTTAAAATTCAGAGGTTATTTTATGTGCTGTAAGAAAGGTTATGTGATTAAAGTTGTTAATTGGAAAGGATTTGCATTCATTGTGAAAGAGCCTTGTAAAAGGACTCAACCAATACTAATCTTGAAGATTGACATATATGCTTGTTGTTGCATAATTTCGATATTTGCTTATTGGCTTTAATTTCAAAGATAGTTCATGGTTTGATTTCCAAGTGATTCAGATTTGTAATTGTTAAATTCAATTTGCAGTTAGATAAGTGATTCTTGTAAGGGATTCAACTATCATTGGTTTTCAAAGTTACTTATCTTATTTGTTGCTTGGATTAGTTAGGTGTTGAAATTGATTTGAATTGTTATGATCCAAAGATTGGAAAGGATTCTATTGAGCAAGATTCTTGTAAGGGAATGATAGGATTTTTAACCAGTCATTAATACTTTGTTTTTGTTACCTAGGCAATCAGAATTTCATTAGATTTGTTTTCATCTAAATTGATGCTTAAGTGTTTGAAAAGACAAGGAAGGACCTCTTGTAAGAGAGCATTGTTAATTTCATTTCACTAGGCTATCATTAGAACCTTAGATCCTTCTAGATCTATATACATTAGGTGAGTGCCTCTAAGTGTAATTTCCCAGGTTGATAAAGGAATTAAGGGATTAACTTACCTTAGTAAGTAAAGACCAAACACAACATGTCGCTTCTACAAGTATGGTTGTCCTAATAATACATCCTAAACTTCAAGAGGAGCAACGTCACACAATACTTCATCCATGAAGGGCTTGATTCTGTAGGGAAGACGACACTGTTAGCTGACATGAATATCTCGTCCTTAGTGAAGCCACCCGATGGTGTAAGACTGTGGATGTGTTGTAGTCTTTAGGCCCAGCTGCTTCACGAACTCTGCTGAAATGAGGTTCTTTTAGAGCCCGCTGTCGATAATGAATTATAGCAGAGAACCCTTCACCCACATATGTAAGTGGAAGAGGCGTTCCCCCTCCTCTAGATCTTCAGGCTCAATCTTCTAGATATTGGTGGTGGCCATGGTGGCACTGGGCTCCACAGCAATTATATGATTCCCTTCTTCAATTCCCTTATCGGGTTATGATTTAGAGTCAGGAACCTGCATCTGATTCGGAAGCCTTCAGCTCAGCCACCAGTGACTTCTTGGCCCGACACTCACACCATTTTCCCGTGTCCTTCTTCATCTTCATGGTGTTATTCTTTGCTTGCGGCTTCGGTGGGTTGTCTTGGATAGCCTCGCCTTGGCTTGGTCCTTTGTTTTGTGGTTTGGGGGTGCCTTTTCCTTGCTTTGGATTTGCAGATCCAAAGTCCCACTTCTTCTATTTAAACTTCTTCTCAATCTTGACAGTGTACATTGTGCTAAGCGAGGAAATGTCCAGGAACTCCATAACGTCCTAGATGTACTTGTGTAGACAACTACAGTACTTCGGCACAAAATTTCATTAAGTATCCTTGATACCTAGCTTCATGCGAAGGGTATGGAAAATATTTATGAACTCTGGCACATCTTGGTCTCTTCCCCATCGTAGCATGGTATACTTTATGTATTTTTCTTCATAGCTCCTGACGGGGTAATATTGTTCCTTGATGGTGTCTCAGAAATAATTTCAAGTGGGTGCTACTGAAAACAACGAGGGTTAACTCTTGAATTTTTGTTCACAGTATGTTTCCTACCAGTCCTTGACGTGTGGGGTGGCTTTGAGAAGTGGAAAAGTAATATTTTCTAGATTAGAAAAGTCATGAACTGGAAAATATCCTTCCAACAGATTTAACCATTTATCTACGACATCTGCATCTATCAGGCCTTCGAATATGGGAATATCGAAGTTAATTTGTATCTTAAAAGGAATGACGCCTCCACAGTGGTGGTTGGATGAGGATGCATCGCTTGTGGGTAGTCGTCGAAGGATCTCGGCAAAGTTCTCCATCATCGCATCCCTCTGTTGCTCGAGGGCTTCCTCGAGAAACGTTTTGAAAGGATCTCCTGCCCCCTCATCTTTATTTTCTTTTTCCATGGGAGGTCACCCCATTTTGCGAGGCTGATCTTGCAATGTTTCAACAAAGTCAAGCCTTAACTCCTTATACCCTGACCTCATTGGGGATATGAAAAGAAAAACAGAGAAAGAGCACACTTCTCTGATACCACTAATATGAATTTAAATAGGAATGCAACAAATTATAGATATCATTATAAACATAGAGATGCAGCAAAAACCACTTCATTTCATTAATAGAAAAATACTGAACTATGCTTGCAAACATAATGGAAATAAGATAGCTCAGGCAATGGTAGCTTATCTCTGAGAAGAGATGTGGCAGATACATGCCTCTAAACTATGTTACAATGAGCCTCAAGGACCTATTTATTATTGGAAAACATGAGAAAACCCTAAACAACCAAAACCCTAACCTCGGGACATGTAACACCAAGAGTTTGTGGGCCTCGTTGGGCAACCAACTTCCCAGGGTCGTAACTTGGTCATATTATCTTTGTTTGGTGCATACGATACCTTGTTGGAAAGGTCTCACCGAGTACTACAAGTTTTACCATAGGCCCTACATATGGTTATGGGCTTGCTACGGACCCCAATAAAACGTTGTTTAGTGGGTCAAAACTGCTTTGGAAGTTCAAGACCGGAAAAAAAAAACTACTAAAAATAGTAAATGTTGAAATGAACAAGGAAATAGATGAAACTAATTGGGGGGTCTAGGTGGAATAGGCAGGTGGCCACTAATATCCATCTAGATCATTGTACTACAGTACCTTGAGAGCCATTAACATCATTGGTGGTTTCTCCTGCATTTGTTAAAAGCTTACATCATTCGTCGGTAATCAGATGGTGCCTACCATGTTCGACTCCAACTCATTAAATCACATGGTTAGAGACATACATTGGATGAACATGTGAATGAGATAGAAGATCCCAGATCTAGTTCCATCCATCCAGGCTGCAATTTCAATATTAATACAAGATCACATTATATGTTGGCTATGATCATACAAACATTATCTAGTCATGGGTCCAACTTTTGTCATCAAGGTACATGTATAATTGATCATTGTACATGCAAAGTTAGCTTATATGTTGAGCGTGGGTATGTCTCCCTCAACAGATTCATCATGATGTAAATGTATTGTAATAGATAATAGTCTCATTAGTTGTTCTTGATCCTGACTTCTCACAAGGTAAGGCACTTTAGTCATTAGATGCCATTTATGAATTTGCGCTTTAGGGGGCAATCTGTTATAGGCCATTTTTTCACATCTAGTTAATAGGCACGTTAATTAGTTCAATCAACATCCTTTTACACAAATCACTAAGCATGAATCTCCCTAATCCCAGAGTTTATGCCTTTAACTTCTTCATTTAAGTGATTTTAGGGATCAACGCACCCTGGTCCTTTGAGAGACTACGTTCACCAAAGGTTGACCTTTTATGGACCTGCGTTGATCGTGAGCAGGTTGCCCCTTGCTGGGGGTGCGCTAATTCTAGAAATTTGGGAAAAATAAAAAGAATCTCGAAGCTTCCTCTTCCAGAAGCTTCCAGGAGTTGTTACAACCATTTACCTTGGATAAGAACTTTGAATCATATCTCCCCTACCTTGGAGTTTTCACCCCTTATCTCTTGAGTTCATCCTCCCATCAAGAGTGGATCTCAAACCTAGATTGGTAAATGGATAAGAGTTCCTAACCTACCATCCTCTTTTATATATTTACTAACATCCACAAGCTAGGGGTTGGCTTTTGGATATAGATTCTACCCTCATGCTATTGTTGTGAGAGTCATTAATGCATGCATTAGGGTGACATAGAGATACACTTTGTGATAAGGAAAGACAAGTCAACTTGCAGGAGCTCTTCTATAATATCATCTCTATATTTGGTTGTAACTATCTCCATTTCTATTAATAAAAAGAGTTCATTTTTTCCTATATGTGATGTTATGATTTCTTGTATTTCAATACCATGTTGATCTATTGAATGAGGTGATTGGATGATTCTACATACATGTCATAGATCTTTGGCTTTTGTTGTTTGATTGTGCAGGTTCTAATTATAGCGATCGAAGATATGATTGGAATATACAAGCTAAGAGAGGAACGAGGCTTGCGACAGATTCTAGTTAGGCTTCATCTTGTTGTCCATTTACTTTAAGGAAAAAATTGGTTTCTTGGCTTTCTGTTGTTCTAGACTAGGCCACCCAGTCTAAGCAATATACTTTTGTCTGCAGTCGTAAATTATGTTTAAAAAATAGTTATCATTAATTAGTGATCAATATAGAAGAGGCATGTCTCTAAGGACATGACCATTCATGAAGGGGCACATGCCTAGGTATATAAGAAGGCCCTCATTTGTAACAATCTCATCTCATATCAATTCTTTTATACATTTTTCAATATATAAATTCTTACATGTTGAATGAAAGTTTGGATTATCCACATTGGTAATCATAATTTTTTGATGTTTTGAATCCCAAAGGGGATCCATCATCAGGACTATGAATGAATGATAGAATAGCCAAAGCAGAGGATGAAAAAATAGATAATAATTGAACAAATTAAAAGGCCGGCTAAAAATAAAAATAAAACCTAAACTAAACTTAAATTCATACAATTAATATAATAAAACCTAAACTAAACGTAAATTAATATTATTAAAATATTAGATATGATTTTAAAAAGAAGTAATAGTTCTAAATAAATAAATAATTAATACTTATTATAAATAAATAATTATTATTATTATTTCATCTTTTAGATTAATAATTCTAATAATATTAAATTATTATAAATAAACAATTATTATTATTAATTATTATATATAAATAATAATAATAATACTAATAATAATAATAATTATTATTATATAATTTATTTATTTATTGATAATAATTAATTATTTATTATAAGCCCCAAGGGATAGCTCAATTAGTCGAGCTCTCATTGCTAAGTACCTTGCCTATTGGGAGGTCACGAGATCAAATCTCCTTGATGCCCTTGGGGTTAGACCCAATATATTAGGCCGCCTTTGATGGATATGTGTGGATTACTACATGTGGATGTAGCGGCCACTCAATGACCACGAACCATGGTAGCAAAAAAACCTTTAAAACTTAATTAGTTATTTATTTATTTAGAATTATTACTTCATCTTTAATTTTTTATTAATTATTTTAATAATATTAATTTAGGTTTAGTTTTAGGTTTTATTATATTAATTGTATGAATTTAGATTTAGTTTAGGTTTTATTATTATTTTTAGTTGACCTTTAATTTGTTCATTTATTATCTATTTATTCATCCTCTGCTTTGGCTCTTCTACCATTCATTCATAGTCCTAACGATGGATCCCCTTTGGGATTCGAAATGTCAAAAATTTATGATTATTACTGTGGATAATCTGAGCTTTAATTCTATAGAATTTAACCACAGAAGTCTAAAATCTAACATAAATTCTTATCCTCAATGGATATCTATGTATTCCAAGTGATCTAAAGATTATTGTGAAGTACAAACTTTATCCGTTAAATACATCTTGACACAAAGTCCTTCCTAATGCTTAGTTAACACCTAATTGACCTAGGGCCAATCACGGCTCAGGTTCCACCAGACTTCAATGCATGCAAAAATAACGTGGGGTTGTCACCCCAACCAACATTGGAGGAATATTTCCCGAGTCTTCTTCGAAAAAAAATATAGGTCAAAAAAGATGTTCAAGCAAAATATCAATGAACAAACCCACTGTTCAACTCAAGCAATGTATATTGTTACACTATGCACCACTGCTCGTGCATTACACACATAAATCTTTGTCATCAATCGTTCTTAGCATTGTCTCTTTATCATAGGGTCCACTATCAAATTTAAATGCATTAAAGAAATATACCAAAGTTCCTTGTTGTTGGGGAAATTATATGAATGATAAATCGCCACAAATTAAATTATCAACAAGGAATTGTAATCTGTAGAGTTGATACATTATATGTGCTAGCAATAGCTAATCTATATAAGTGTCAAGTATAGTGGAAAAGACCGTAACTTAACTCATACCAATCTTAATTTTCAAAATTTTAAAAGAAATACAATCATTACTAATAATGCACACACTTTCACGCATTAAATATTGTAGCTTCTACTGGTACTGGAAATCATTTAGTACAAGTATAAGAAATCATTCATTATAGGTACATGAAACTATTTAGTACAGGTACAGGAAATTCTATACTATAATAATAGTTCGAGAATTTTGTTTGCTATCTGAAATGAAACATTCCAATGAAATCTGAATAAGGGTATGCTCTCTACTACTATTGTTTAATCTACAAAACATTCAAATTCACAAAATAAAATTCACAACTCTATCTTATCAATTAAGCAACCTCTTTCTTATGAAAAATAAATCTAAGACATATGAATTCCACACACACAACTAAAACTTGAAATGTTAACAATCTTCAAATCTCACACTTTTATGCCTATCTAATCACTCTTGCAGCATTGGATTGATCCTTCAACCTATGATCTCAAACCACACATAGCTAGACCTATGAGAAACAATTAATTTTCTACAAGAATGAGTAAGGAAATTTTCTACAAAACAAAGTAAATAATTGATTAAATTTCTACAGAAATTAAAGACAACTACAACTTAGAGCACACGATTATTGAATGAAATGCTAACTACAAAATAAAAAAGAAGAATCTCACCGGGATGATGTTGGTGGGCCCTTGCCAAGACCAACTAGCGGCTTATAAGAACTTACAGACTACTGAGATAAAATACACAATATCATAACAACTATATTTGCATTAGTCTTCAAAAATTGAAATTACAAATTGTTCTTGAAAATATTTAACAACATAACTAAATATTACATACACATACACAACATGAACTCTTTGTTTCTATTACTCAATCAACTACCCTCAGATGATCCCCTTCACCATCTTCAGGCCCTCTTTAAATAGAGAAACAACCTGAGATGCAAAGAGATTGAATGCATATCTTCGAGAAGGTTTTCTTGGTCTTTACGTCCATGGTTTCATAAAAATAAAAACATATCATTACAATCTTAACATATCACTTAAAATATATAAGAAGATGTCTTAGTCAAAAACCGCATGCTTAATTTGATCAATGCAGGTACGAGATCTCCAACAATCATGGTATCAAAATGTTCTAGTACTCTATTATAGGTACTAGATGAGCGATTTGTGGTGCAGGTACCAAAAGCGATCTGTGGTGCAAGTACCAGACAATGAATGAGTGCAGGTACCAGACAATGATTGTGTGGTACATGATTGCTGCCAGCTGGAGTATTTGATGGAGGCTAGTCATCACCAAGATCCTTGTCTAATAAAATTCATCATAGTCCAATTAGATACTTAGAGCAACAAAATAATTATTCTAGCTACTAAGAAATCATAAAACTATGATTAAAAAGTCTTTATACCTCATGTACACTAGAAGGTCAACAAAGCATAGCTCAAGGTGTACTTAGAGGAATAATTGTGGATTTTCAAGGAAAAAATAGGTGTAAGGGAGGAAAAATTGGATGGTTTCAGGCATCAAAATGTAGGCTCAACATTCCCCCATGCTTGTCTTATTGCATGTCCCCATATAATCCAAAACTGCAAAAAAATTTATGCCACTGTCTGGTTTACATGTCAATGGCTTAGGCTGAGAGGTCCAGCCCAGTTGTCTCCATCTTAAGTTCTTTCTTGATGACTCTGGTATATTTGACCAACCAGAGGACCCTATTCAACTTCTCAGTCAGCTCTAATTTCTCATCTTGCAGTTTCTGGTTTTGCTCTTTGAGGAGGGAATTCTCCCTCTTGATGTGGCCATCCAATATTTTATACTCCAACACCTCTTGGTTTAATTTTTCAATTTCCTTTTGAAGCCTTTTTACCTTCACCTGAGGTTGAAATAGACTTGAGGACTGAGATTCTTGTCTTTTGAGTTTCTTTGCAGCTAATCATTCTTCTATCAAGTCCCTCAGGGTTTCTGTAACTAACTCCTCTGTCTCACTGGTGACTTCAATGGGAGCATTGTCTACTCCTGAGGATGCAAGGATGTCCCCTGTCTTCTCTGATGCTTCCTTAATAGAGGGGACCTACTTCAACATGCCTCGTGTAACTCTTCGGTTGGTGCTTGGAGGTTTACTATTCTCAGGAACAAACTCTTCAAGACGGTTTTTATATATATGCTTCCTTTAAACTAGAGTTTGTACTTTCTCCACACAAATGGGTTGCTCTATTATGGCCTCTGGCATGTCTGTCACAGGTACTTCTACACTAGTGTCTTCGGTGACTGGACTATCCCTCTGTGTCTTACCCTTTTTCTTAGGGCTCTTCTTTGGTTTCAGTGTGGGCTCCTATTTTGCCTCTTGAGGCTCATTAGGTGTGATAATTTCTTGTTCAGAGTCTTTACTCTTTTCCTTTCTATCCCTTTTTCTAGGTTTCTTGCTACTCTCCCCTGCCTCACTAGTCATATGTTTCGGGTGATCTCCTATGGAGTCTTGATCAGGGTTTACTGAAAGGAAATCTTTAGTAAGAAAATACTTCCAACTACTCTTTCTCTTATGAAGCTCATGGACAATTAACAATTTGATGAGCCCATGATGGTATAAATTGGTTTCTATCTTTTTAGCTATGGACTTAACCCATTTTGACATCTTTTATAAACTTTTCCATAAGAAAAATGGAAAATTGACTTTAGGGCCTCCTTCGAAATGTAGTAATAATATAAGATGATATAAAAAGGTGAAGGAATATCTACTTTTGCATGTCAGAAACTTTTGTAGACTGGTGATCATGGTCCAAAATTTGGGCTTAATCCCACTCCTTGGAATTCCTTTTGATCGATCCAAAATTGAGTAATCTGTCACTAGAAATGGTTGCCACAACTTCTAGTCAAATGGAATGCCCTTGAAGTATTTCTCTCCACTTTGGGATAGCCCTGTTGCTTCAGCAATTGAGTCCTCATCCACTACCATCTCAAAGCTTCCCAACTTGACACTTCATCCTAGAACCCAATGAATTTCTCCAAAAAAACAATCCATCCAACCTATTCATATTTAATTTTACAAGCCTAATATTATTGTGTCTCTTTATAGAGATGGAAAACTAGCTCATGTCAGTCAACCCCCATACCTGTCTTCAAAACAGAGCCTCAGAAATGGAATCGAGGTTTTAGTGCCAGAAAATGGGTACCGGACATGGACACAATGGGTGTGGTTTCAAAAAGGGCTGATAAATATGGTTGACATGAGGAGAAAAAGGCAACAAGTGTCATCTAGGACTTCCTATAGTCAAATGATTATGGAAAATGGTGGAATGTGGAGTCATGATACTTTAGATGTCGATTTTGGCATATGATAATAAGCCATAGATAATGTTGATAGAGTGATAAGGTAATGGGCCATAGATAGTGTTGATGGAGTGATAGGGTAATAGGTCGTAGATAGGAGTGATAAGGTAGAAAGTAATCAAACGACTATATGCATAGTCATTCATAATGTTGTGCAACCAATCATGAGGGGAGAAGTGGATAGTTCTAAATGATTGATAAGATAATGATTAACTAACCATCATCATAATTAGGAAAAGGGAAACACATGGTAGGCGAATGATAGACAGAGTTAGGTGTAAGGATAATGTACATGAAATTAAAACATTTTAATTCATAATTTAAATGACTCTTAATTAGTAAGAATAAATACAAGTTACTCATTTTCTAATTGATGATGATATTTTTATTAAAACCAAAGACAATGATTAAAAATTTATTTTGATGTGCAGTTTGTAGTACCAATACTGGACGCTTGCATTTTCTGGTTCTTTCATAATTGGAGATCTCACCTGATGGCCAAAGTGTTCTGACCTTTTGTTGTGAATGTTCTGACCTATATCAGCTCAAAAATAACTAAGACCTCTTGTCTTCATACTGCAGATGATAGCAATACTTATTATTTTTGATTCTCGTACTACAAGTTGCTGGTGTAGGAACTAGTTGCCAGGTACCGGAACAAAACAACTGTTGTTGTCTGCAAACTATGTGAATCACAGAGGTATGAAAATATTTTTAAATTGTAGCGGAAGTGGTGCATAAAGAGGACAATTTGTTGATCATGTCCCAAGCTCTGTAATAGTTTTGACCAACTTGGAGGTAAATTGAGTTCCCTGATCAGTCATTATTTCCCTTGGTAGACCTATAAGAAGCAGGTTGCAATGGAAGTTGTATGAAGCTAAATATGAGGTAGAGTAAGGCTAAGAGTACAGAATGATCTGGAAGAGCCAATTTGATGAGTGTCAGTCTAATACACTGAAGAAAGCTGAAGAGAATGAAATTAATATGTTGAAAAGACCCCAACAACCACTACCCCATGCCTAAGGTTTTGCATGTCCTCATGCAAACAAGGTGAGGTACTAAAGAAGTGAGGAGGGTTGCTGAGATGGCTCTAGTACAAAAAGGGACATAGAAAACAAAACAACAAAACTAATGAGATGAATATTGAACAAAAATAAGTCATCTCAGATTTATTAAAATGATGCAAAGCTAAAACGAAGCATAGAATAAATTTCAAATCACTCATTACATATGATTTCATCAATCTTTAACAGTTTTATGCTCAAGAAAAAGAAACCTTTTATAAATTTAAGGGGCTCTCCTTCTTTGTAGAAAATGAGGATTTTTATGATCACAACAAATGATGAACCAGTGAAAAATTAGTTATTACTAACCAAATCCCAAAGTCTTATAGTCATCCAAGTATTACATGTTGATTTTGGGTAGCATCAGATGTGATCTAGCTCTGAAATTTTTTGGAGGAGCTAGATCACGTGAGATCTCCAAGATGCAGAAATTGTTTGGAGAAATTCCACCTTGATGAGGATTTATTAAAATAATTAATATTTTTAATGGGTTCCTAAGTATAAACTTAGGAAAATAAAAATATTAATGGGTATTAATAAGAATATGGGTGAGAAACTTCTAAGTGACGAGGATAAATTTTGTTTTAATCTTAGACGTTGATTAGGGACTTAATCTTGATTATTGATTCACCAATGGGAAAAGTATAAGAGGAGGCTTGACAGACAGTTGGAGACACACCAAGTGATCAGTTAATTTGATTTTTCTAGGGCGTGGTGTGCTGAAAAGATCGAATAGGTGATTTGAGTTGCAGTGAGATAGGCAGAAGCAGAGAGCTGGATCAGAAAGGAGTTCTGATCCAATGAGTACCAGGCATAGAGGTAGCAGTAGCACCAGAGAGGCAACGCAGAGGCCAACACAGCCTAGGAAGGGGCTCACACAGAGCTGACATAGGCCAAGAGGGTCGCTTGCAATGGCAGTGCAAGATAATCATTAGAAGTTTGAGATTTTACTAGGGAAGCAAGGTTCTAAGCCAGGAGGGCTGAACAACAGTCATCCTCCAGCAAATCGATCCAACAGAAGGGTTGATGCAATCTCCTAGAGGCAAGAAGCCGGCCCACACAAGGTTTGCACTGGGATTTTCGCAGTGCTTGTCAGATTCAGGCCACTATGTGGATCAGTTGTGACATGGAGAATGAGTTAAACTGTCGTATGTATCTCTTCTTGTCGAGATTTCTCTAAAAGGTTAGCTGGTGTGAGAGGCAACCTGTTGTACTTAGATTCTACTGCTTAATAATGCAAACGCTCTATATGCTACATTATTTTTCCCGCATTGGGTTATTCCGGGGATGTTTGTCCAAAAATAATGGTGTCCCTTGTGTGTTTGTCTCATATCTATTTCAGTTTATGATCTGTATGCCAGTGTAGTCTGCAGTAGTGTTTTTTATCAGTGTTTAAATAACTAAATAACTTTTGAATGTAAAAACAAGTAGGATATGATAAACCAGTGATTTCAGTATGATTTCTGATGTGTAGATTCAAAAAATTTCACATGTTATCAGAGCATTGTAGATCATAGGACATTGAAGACATTAGCCAGGAGATCCAGTCAATTTGCTGCAGAGAAGCAGCTGTCCCGAGTGACAGTGTTGTTTCAGAGGTAGAAGAGCAGTTGAAGAAGTGATGCAGAGCCAAAGAAGTGACACAGAGGCTCACGCAGTGCCTGTGTCAACATTTCGAGCATATAGAGGGTGATGCAGTACCCAAGAGGACCTCATGCAGTGATTGTGTCAGCTCTTTGGGCCAGCGCAGAGCCTAAGAGGCTCAAATCAGTCAGTTGTCGGGGCTGGAGGAGAAGTGCAGATTCGATCTAAAGAGATGGTGGGACGTTGTTTTTGTTAGTACATAACAGTGTCTGTGGAGACAAAGTCGAGGTAGAGGGAGTCATTGCCTTGATAGCTTTATAGCCAAAGAAATATAGATCTGGGTTGTTGAACAACAACAAAGGAGGATTGTAGAGGAGTGATTCGACATTTGGAGGGAGGACTTCTATGAAGGAAATCAGGACTCAGAGGGAGTCTAGAGAACCTTGTTCCTTAGAGGATTTCTAGCACCAAAGAAATCTAGATCTGAGTCTTGCTGGAGTAGTAACATGAGAGAGAGAAGAGAACCAATCCTACATTTGGTTGAGCAAAGATGGTAGTCAATGTACTGAGGGATCAGGACAGATTGGATGGAGCATTCAATTTTGTCATCTTGAAGGCCAAGATCTTGGTTGTCCTAGACAAGAATCGCAGCAAGGACTATGCCTTCAAGGTAGTAGTTGTTACGGTCGACATTAATCCACTGAAGAAGTACAAGGAGACCTAGGCGAAGGAAAAAATCATGATTCTAGATGGGGTCAAAGATCATGTGGTCCCACACATTGCTAAGAAGGAAACAACAAGGGAGATGTGTGAGATGTTGACCACCTTGTACCAGGGGACTTTTGTTCAATGTAAGATCCTATTAGAGAATTAGTTGAGACAGTACAAGATGCAAAAGGGAGAAGAGATCAATCCCTTCCTCCTCAGGTTGTAATGGATTCGAGACCAGTTGAATTTCGTGGGGTCTACGCCAGATCTTAAGTTCATGGTCAGGACTACCCTAAATGTAGTCACCAAAGATTGGGATACCTTTTTCCAGAGTATATTGGGTAGATCATCTCTCCTTAGTTGGGAGGTGATTTGGGCAAGGCTTCGACAGGATGAGATCAGGAGGCTAAAAAAGGCAGGGAGTAGCGGTAGAGAAACCTGGGTCAAGAAGGAGGAGGAGGAGGATGCAGTTCTCGCATCATCGGGACAACAACGGCAGAAAAAGAGGGAAATAAAGGATATAACGAAAGTCATATGCTTCAGGTGTGGGGAACTAGGACATTTCACCACACGGTGTCCTCAGAAGAAGGGCAAGGAAGAGAAGTCTGAGTCAAAGGTTTCTCTAGCGAAAGCTGACAAGGAGGATGATGACGAGGATTGTGCCATGAGTGCTCATGCACATCTGGAGAAGTGGTGGGGCTACATCGAGTTGTAGTCAGGAGGACTACATAGGGGCATGATCCTTGAGGTGCCCAAACTCTTGGATCAAATAAGGCTATGGGAGCCCTTAATGACAGTACCAGATTGATGGGTTTCAGTTGGTGCGAGGTGTGATGTATCAACAGTGGTAGAGCTAGAGTGCCAAAGTCTGAAGCAACGCAATGAAGGTTTCAGTAGTGCGAGAGGCACAAAGAAGATTGCAGCAGTGCAGTAGCAGTAGAGGGTCAGCACAAATTAGAAGTAGCGATAGCTTTAGCATCACAAGGCATCCATACTGTCAAGAATGTCAGTTTTTGGGTGAAGTTTCAGTTACTTACTTCTCAGTAACTGAGTTGCCGTGCAGCAGTTAGCAATGGCAGTGTTATTGGTAGCATGATGCAACATTTTGAGAGGGAGGTACAGTACAGATGTAGCAGTGATAGTGGAAGATTCATGGGAAACAGTACAAGATGAGGCAGTGTAGTGGATGAAGGGCATCAGGCCAAGCATCATCAACACAGAGGACTGATGCAGTGGATCAGTGTAATACTTCTATTGAGAAGTATTGTTAGAGCATGTTCCTCGCTAATAAGGAGTGTTTATTTTCGGTATCATTGGATGTGCTCTAGCTCCAAAATTTTGCAGAAGGGTTAGAACACATGCGATATCCAAGACCCAAAAAGCATTTGGAGAAATTCCACCCAGATGAGGAGTTATTAAAATAATTAAAATTTTTAATGGGTTCCTAAGTCTAAACTTAGGAAAATAAAAATATTAATGGGTATTAATAAGAATATGGGTGAGAAACTTCCAAGTGGCAAGGATCAAGTCTGTTTTAATCTTAGCCATTGATTAGGGACTTGATCTCGACTATTGATTCATCAACAGGAAAAGTATAAGAGGAGGCTTGAGGGTCAGTTGGAGACACACCAAGTGATCAGTTAATTCGATTTTTATGCGGCATGGTTTGCTGAGAAAATTGAATAGGTGATCTAAGTTGCAGTGAGAGGGGCAGAAGCAGAGAGCTGGATCGAAAATCAGTTCTGAGCCAATGAGTACCAAGCATAGAGGTAGTAGTAGAATCATAGAAGCAGCACAGAGGTTTACATAGGCTAGGAAGGGGCTCACGCAGAGCTGACGCGGGCCAAGAGGGTCTCTTACAGTGGCAACACATGATAATCATCAGAATTTCAAGATTTTTCTGGGGAAGCGAGGTTCTGAGCTGGGAGGGTTGAACAACAGTCTTCCTCCAGCAAATCGATCCAGCAGAAGGGGTGACGCGGTCTCCTTGAGGAATTACGCTGGCCCACACAGGGATTGTGCTAGGATTTTCTCAGTGCTTGCCGGAGTTAGGCCACTCAATGGATCAGTTGTGACTTGGAAAATGAGGTAAACCCTCGTATGTATTTCTTATTGACGAGATTTCTTTGAAAATTTAGCCGGTGTGAGAGGTAACCTGTTGTACTCAGATTTTGTTGCTTGATAATACAAACCCTCTATATGATGCACCAGTTTTCCTGCATTGGGTTTTTCCATGGATGTCCAAAAATAACGGTGTCCCTTGTGTGTTTGTCTCATATCTATTTCAGTTTATGATCTATATGTCAGTGTAGTCTACAGTAGTGTTTTTCATCAGTGTTTAAATAATTAAATAACTTTTTGAATGTAAAAGCAAGTAGGAGATGATAAACCAGTGATTGTAGTAGGATTTCTAATGTGTAGATTCATAAATTTTCACATGGTATTGAAGCATTGTAGATCAGAGGACACAAAAGACATCAGCCAAGAGATCCAGTGAATTTTCTACAGAGAAGCACTTGTCCCAAGTGACAGTGTTGTTTCAGAGGTAGAAGAGGAGTTGAAAGAGTGATGCAACGCCAGAGAAGTGACACAAAGGCTCACGTAGTGCTTGTGTCAGCGTTTCGAGCATGTAGAGGGTGATGCAGTACCCGAGAGGAGCTCACGTAGTGACTGTGTCAGCTCTCTGGGCCAGCGCAGAGCCTGAGAGGCTTAAATCAATCAGTTACTTAGGCTGGAGGAGCAGTGCAAATTCGATCTGAGGATCTGGTGGTATGTTATTGTTGTTGGTGTAGAACAGTGTCTGTGGAGAAAAATCTGAGGTAGAGGGAGTCACTTCCTTGATAGACACTGACCACCTTGTACTGGGGGACTTCTATTCAATGGAAGATGTTATTGGAGAATCAGCTGATATAGTACGAGATGTAGAAGGGAGAAGAGATTGATCCCTTCCTCCTCAGGTTGCAAGGAATTCGAGACTAGCTAACTTTCATGGGTTCTACGCTAGATACTGAGTTCATGGTCAGCACTGCCCTGAATGAAGTCACCGAAGACTGGGAGACATTTTTCCGAAGTATCTTAGGCAAAGCTTCTCTCCCCAGTTAGGAGGAGATGTCGACAGGTCCTCAACAAGAATAAATCAAGAGGCTGACCAAGGCAGGGAGTAGTGGCAGAGGAGCCCGGGTCAATAAGGAGGAGGAGGAAGAAGCAACTCTCACATCATCCAGACAACAAGGGCAGCAAAAGAGGAAGAAAAAGGATATAACCAAAGTCATATGCTTCAGTTGTGGGGAACTGGGACATTTCACCACACAGTTTCCTTGAAATAAAAGAAAGGAAGAGAAGTCTGACTCAAAGGCTGCTCCAGTGAAAACAAACAAAGAGGATGATGATGATGGTTGTGCCATTAGTGCTCATGCACCTCTGGAGAAGAGGTGGGATGACATCGAGTTGTAGTTGGGAGGACTACATAGGGGCAGGATCCTTGAGGTGCCCAAACTCTTGGATCACATACGACTATGAGAGCCCTTAATGATAGTAGTAGACTGACGAGTGCCAGTTGGTGTGAGGTGTGATGGAGAAACAATGGCAGATCTAGAGTTCCAAAGTCTGAAGCAATGTAGTGGAGGTTGCAGTAATGCGAGAAGCACAGAGCAGATTGCAGCAACATAGTAGCAGCATAGGGTCAGCACCCAAAAAGCATTTGGAGAAATTCCACCTAGATGAGGAGTTATTAAAATAATTAAAATTTTTAATGGGTTCCTAAGTCTAAACTTAGGAAAATAAAAATATTAATGGGTATTAATAAGAATATGGGTGAGAAACTTCCAAGTGACAAGGATCAAGTCTGTTTTAATCTTAGCCATTGATTAGGGACTTGATCTCGACTATTGATTCATCAACAAGAAAAGTATAAGAGGAGGCTTGAGGGTCAGTTGGAGACACACCAAGTGATCAGTTAATTCGATTTTTATGGGGCATGGTTTGCTGAGAAAATTGAATAGGTGATCTAAGTTGCAGTGAGAGGGGCAGAAGCAGAGAGCTGGATCGAAAATCAGTTCTGAGCCAACGAGTACCAAGCATAGAGGTAGTAGTAGAATCATAGAAGAAGCACAGAGGCTTACAGAGGCTAGGAAGGGGCTCACGCAGAGCTGACGCGGGCCAAGAGGGTCTCTTACAGTGGCAACACAGGATAATCATCATAATTTCAAGATTTTTCTGGGGAAGCGAGGTTTTGAGCTGGGAGGGCTGAACAACAGTCTTCCTCCAGCAAATCGATCCAGCAGAAGGGGTGACGCAGTCTCCTTGAGGAATTACGCTGGCCCACACAGGGATTGTGCTAGGATTTTCTTAGTGCTTGCCGAAGTCAGGCCACTCAATGGATCAGTTGTGACTTGGAAAATGAGGTAAACCCTCGTATGTATTTCTTATTGACGAGATTTCTTTGAAAATTTAGCCGGTGTTAGAGGTAACCTGTTGTACTCAGATTTTGTTGCTTGATAATACAAACCCTCTATATGATTCACCAGTTTTCCTGCATTGTGTTTTTCCATGGATGTCCAAAAATAACGGTGTCCCTTGTGTGTTTGTCTCATATCTATTTCAGTTTATGATCTATATGTCAGTGTAGTCTACAATAGTGTTTTTCATCAGTGTTTAAATAATTAAATAACTTTTTGAATGTAAAATCAAGTAGGAGATGATAAACCAGTGATTGTAGTAGGATTTCTAATGTGTAGATTCATAAATTTTCACATGGTATCGAAGCATTGTAGATCAGAGGACACAAAAGACATCAGCCAAGAGATCCAGTGAATTTTCTACAGAGAAGCACTTGTCCTAAGTGACAGTGTTGTTTCAGAGGCAGAAGAGGGGTTGAAGGAGTGATGCAACGCCAGAGAAGTGACACAAAGGCTCACGTAGTGCTTGTGTCAGCATTTCGAGCATGTAGAGGGTGATGCAGTACCCGAGAGGAGCTCACGTAGTGACTGTGTCAGCTCTCTGGGCCAGCGCAGAGCCTGAGAGGCTTAAATCAATCAGTTACTTAGGCTGGAGGAGCAGTGCAAATTCGATCTGAGGATCTGGTGGTATGTTATTGTTGTTGGTGTAGAACAGTGTCTGTGGAGAAAAATCTGAGGTAGAGGGAGTCACTTCCTTGATATATTTCTAGCCAAAGAAATCTAGCTTCGAGTTGTTGAACACCAACAAAGGAGGACTGGAGAGGAATGATTCGACATTTGGCGGGAGGATTTCCGTGAAGGAAATCAGGACTCAGAGGGAGTCTAGAGGAGCGTGTTCCTTAGAGGATTTCTAGCGCCAATGAAATCCAAATCCAAGTCTTGCTAGAGTAGCAACATGAGAGGGAGTAGAGAACCAATCCTACATTTGGTTGAGTAAAGATGGTAGTCAATGGACTGAGGGATTAGGACAGATTGGATGGAGCATCCAATTTTGTCATCTAGAAGGCCAAGATCCTGGCATTCCTAGACAAGAATTGCATCAAGGACTATGCCTTGAAGGTAGTTATTGTTTCGGTCGACGCTGATCTGCTGAAGAAGTACGAGGAGGCCCAAGAAAAGGAAAAATGCATGACTCTAGATGGGGTCAAAGATCATGTGGTCCCACACATTGTTGAGAAGGAAACAACAAGGGAGATGTGGTAGACACTGACCACCTTTTACTGGGGGACTTCTGTTCAATGGAAGATGTTATTGGAGAATCAGCTGATATAGTACCAGATGTAGAAGGGAGAAGATATTGATCCCTTCCTCCTCAGGTTGCAAGGAATTCGAGACTAGCTAACTTTCATGGGTTCTACGCTAGATACTGAGTTCATGGTTAGGACTGCCCTGAATGAAGTCACCGAAGACTGGGAGACATTTTTCCGGAGTATCTTAGGCAAAGCTTCTCTCCCCAGTTAGGAGGAGATGTCGACAGGTCCTCGACAAGAAGAAATCAAGAGGCTGACCAAGGCAGGGAGTAGTGGCAGAGGAGCCCGGGTCAATAAGGAGGAGGAGGAAGATGCAACTCTCACATCATCCAGACAACAAGGGCAGCAAAAGAGGAAGAAAAAGGATATAACCAAAGTCATATGCTTCAGTTGTGGGGAACTGGGACATTTCACCACACAGTTTCCTTGAAATAAAGGAAAGGAAGAGAAGTCTGACTCAAAGGCTGCTCCAGTGAAAACAAACAAAGAGGATGATGATGATGGTTGTGCCATTAGTGCTCATGCACCTCTGGAGAAGAGGTGGGATGACATCGAGTTGTAGTTGGGAGGACTACATAGGGGCAGGATCCTTGAGGTGCCCAAACTCTTGGATCACATACGACTATGAGAGCCCTTAATGATAGTAGTAGACTGACGAGTGCCAGTTGGTGTGAGGTGTGATGGAGAAACAATGGCAGATCTAGAGTTCCAAATTCCGAGGCAATGTAGTGGAGGTTGCAGTAATGCGAGAGGCACAGAGCAGATTGTAGCAGTAGAAGGTCAGCACCCAAAAAGCATTTGGAGAAATTCCACCCGGATGAGGATTTATTAAAATAATTAAATTTTTAATGGGTTCCTAAGTCTAAACTTAGGAAAATAAAAATATTAATGGGTATTAATAAGAATATGGGTGAGAAACTTCCAAGTGACAAGGATCAAGTCTATTTTAATCTTAGTCATTGATTAGGGACTTGATCTCGACTATTGATTCATCAACAGGAAAAGTATAAGAGGAGGCTTGAGGGTCAGTTGGAGAGACACCAAGTGATCAGTTAATTCGATTTTTATGGGGCATGGTTTGCTGAGAAAATTGAATAGGTGATCTAAGTTGCAGTGAGAGGGGCAGAAGCAGAGAGCTGGATCGAAAATTAGTTCTGAGCCAACGAGTACCAAGCATAGAGGTAGTAGTAGAATCATAGAAGCAGCACAGAGGCTTACATAGGCTAGGAAGGGGCTCACGCAGAGCTGACGTGGGCCAAGAGGGTCTCTTACAGTGGCAACACAGGATAATCATCAGAATTTCAAGATTTTTCTGGGGAAGCGAGGTTCTGAGCTGGGAGGGCTGAACAACAGTCTTCCTCCAGCAAATCGATCCAGTAGAAGGGGTGACGCAGTCTCCTTGAGGAATTACGTTGGCCCACACAGGGATTGTGCTAGGATTTTCTCAGTGCTTGCTGGAGTCAGGCCACTCAATGGATCAGTTGTGACTTGGAAAATGAGGTAAACCCTCGTATGTATTTCTTATTGATGAGATTTCTTTGAAAATTTAGCCGGTGTGAGAGGTAACCTGTTGTACTCAGATTTTGTTGCTTGATAATACAAACCCTCTATATGATGCACCAGTTTTCCTGCATTGGGTTTTTCCATGGATGTCCAAAAATAACAGTGTCCCTTGTGTGTTTGTCTCATATCTATTTCAGTTTATGATATATATGTCGGTGTAGTCTACAGTAGTGTTTTTCATCAGTGTTTAAATAATTAAATAACTTTTTGAATGTAAAAGCAAGTAGGAGATGATAAACCAGTGATTGTAGTAGGATTTCTAATGTGTAGATTCATAAATTTTCACATGGTATTGAAGCATTGTAGATCAGAGGACACAAAAGACATCAGCCAAGAGATCCAGTGAAGTTTCTACAGAGAAGCACTTGTCCCAAGTGACAGTGTTGTTTCAGAGGCAGAAGAGGAGTTGAAGGAGTGATGCAACGCCAGAGAAGTGACACAGGCTCACGTAGTGCTTGTGTCAGCATTTCGAGCATGTAGAGGGTGATGCAGTACCCGAGAGGAGCTCACGTAGTGACTGTGTCAGCTCTCTGGGCCAGTGCAGAGCTTGAGAGGCTTAAATCAATCAGTTACTTAGGCTGGAGGAGCAGTGCAAATTCGATCTGAGGATCTGGTGGTATGTTATTGTTGTTGGTGTAGAACAATGTCTGTGGAGAAAAATCTGAGGTAGAGGGAGTCACTTCCTTGATATATTTCTAGCCAAAGAAATCTAGCTTCGGGTTGTTGAACACCAACAAAGGAGGACTGGAGAGGAATGATTCGACATTTGGCTGGAGGATTTCCGTGAAGGAAATCAGGACTCAGAGGGAGTCTAGAGGAGCGTGTTCGTTAGAGGATTTCGAGCGCCAATGAAAGCTAAATCCAAGTCTTGCTAGAGTAGCAACATGAGAGGGAGTAGAGAACCAATCCTACATTTGGTTGAGTAAAGATGGTAGTCAATGGACTGAGGGATTAGGACAGATTGGATGGAGCATCCAATTTTGTCATCTAGAAGGCCAAGATCCTGGCATTCCTAGACAAGAATTGCATCAAGGACTATGCCTTGAAGGTAGTTATTGTTTCGGTCGACGCTGATCTGTTGAAGAAGTACGAGGAGGCCCAAGAAAAGGAAAAATTCATGATTCTAGATGGGGTCAAAGATCATGTGGTCCCACACATTGTTGAGAAGGAAACAACAAGGGAGATGTGGTAGACACTGACCACCTTGTACTGGGGGACTTCTGTTCAATGGAAGATGTTATTGGAGAATCAGCTAATATAGTACCAGATGTAGAAGGGAGAAGAGATTGATCCCTTCCTCCTCAGGTTGAAAGGAATTCGAGACTAGCTAACTTTCATGGGTTCTACGCTAGATACTGAGTTCATGGTCAGGACTGCCCTGAATGAAGTCACCGAAGACTGGGAGACATTTTTCCGGAGTATCTTAGGCAAAGCTTCTCTCCCCAGTTAGGAGGAGATGTCGATAGGTCCTCGACAAGAATAAATCAAGAGGCTGACCAAGGTCGGGAGTAGTGGCAGAGGAGCTCGGGTCAATAAGGAGGAGGAGGAAGATGCAACTCTCACATCATCCAGACAACAAGGGCAGCAAAAGAGGAAGAAAAAGGATATAACCAAAGTCATATGCTTCAGTTGTGGGGAACTGGGACATTTCACCACACAGTTTCCTTGAAATAAAGGAAAGGAAGAGAAGTCTGACTCAAAGGCTGCTCCAGTGAAAACAAACAAAGAGGATGATGATGATGGTTGTGCCATTAGTGCTCATGCACCTCTGGAGAAGAGGTGGGATGACATCGAGTTGTAGTTTGGAGGACTACATAGGGGCAGGATCCTTGAGGTGCCCAAACTCTTGGATCACATACGACTATGAGAGCCCTTAATGATAGTAGTAGACTAACGAGTGCCAGTTGGTGTGAGGTGTGATGGAGAAACAATGGCAGATCTAGAGTTCCAAAGTCTGAAGCAATGTATTGGAGGTTGCAGTAATGCGAGAGGCACAGAGCAGATTGCAGCAGCATAGTAGCAGCAGAGGGTCAACATCACAAGGTATCCATACTGACGAGAATTTAGTTTTTGGATGAAGCTTCAGTTAATTACTTCTCAGTAACTGAGTTGCAGTGTAGAAGTTAGCAATGGAAATGTTATGGGCAACATGATGTAGCATTTTGAGAGGGAGTTATAGTACATATGTAGCAATGACAGTGGCAGAGTCATGGGCAGTAGTACAGGATGCAACAATGTTGTGGATGAAGGGAAGTAGGCCAAGCATCAATAGCACAGAGGACCGATGCAGTGGATCAGTGTAATACTTCTATTGAGAAGTATTGTTAGAGCACATTCCTCACTAAGAGGGAGTGTTTATTTTGGGTAGCATTGGATGTGCTCTAGCTCCAGAATTTTTTGGAGGAGCTAGAACACATGAGATCTCCAAGACCCATAAATTGTTTGGAGAAATTCCACCTGCATGAGGAGTTATTAAAATAATTAATATTTTTAATGTGTTCCTAATCCTAGACTTAGGAAAATAAAAATATTAATGGGTATTAATAAGAATATGGGCAAGAAACTTCTAAGTGATGAGGATCAAGTCTATTTTAATCTTAGTCATTGATTAGGGACTTAATCTCGGTCATTGATTCATCAACAGGAAAATTATAAGAGGAGGCTTGAGGGTCAGCTGGAGGCACACCAAGTGATCAGTCAATTCGATTTTTCTAGGGCGTGGTTTGCTGAGAAAACCAAATAAGTGATCTGAGTTGTAGTGATAGGGCAGAAGCAAAGAGTTGGATTGGAAAGCAGTTCAGAGCCATTGAGTACCAAGCAAAGAGGTGGTAGTAGCATCAGAGAGGAAGCGTAGAGGCCTATGTAGCCCAGGAAGGGGCTCACTCAGAGCTTACATAGGCCAAGAGGGTCTCTTGCAGTGGCAGTGTAGGATAATCATCAAAAGTTCAAGATTTTGCTGGGGGAAGCAAGGTTCTGAGACGGGAGGGATGAACATCAATCTTCTTCCAGCAAATCGATCCAGTAGAAGGGGTGACACAATCTCCTAGAGGTGAGACACTGGCCCACACAAGGATTGCACTGGGATTTTTGTTGTGCTTGCCAGAGTTAGGCCACTCAGTGGATCAATTGTGACTTGGAGAACGAGGTAAACCCTCGTATGTATTTCTTTCTACTGATATTTCTCTAAAAGGTTAGTCCGTGTGAGAGGCAACCTGTTGTACTCAGATTCTACAAACCCTCTATATGTCACACCAATTTTCCCGCATTGGGATTTCCGGGGACATTTGTCCAAAAGTAACGGTGTCCCTTGTGTGTTTGTCTCATATCTATTTCAATTTATGATCTTTATGTCAGTGTAGTCTTTAGGATTTCTGATGTGTAGATTCAGAAATTTTCACATTACAGATAAGCTTTGCAGTTGAGTTTTCTTAATTCTTTGTGATCATATGTCCCACTTCTAGGATAATTAAATCTTAGATATAGTATGAAAAACCAATGATAAAGGATTCAAGGTTACCTTAAGGCCATTATTTAGCAGCAAATTTATGGAGTTGGTTTTTACCCTTGACTTCATCCACACATGCTTCCTTTTTATTGTAACACTATAAAGTAACCATCATATGTGTAGACAAAAGCCTTGGTTTGGTTGACACTTCTTTAGGCAGAATTCCCCATTTCTAGTGAGCATTTATAGCCCCGATGGGTTTGCCTAATGATATCACAAGTCAATACCCGTTACCAGTAGGTGTCCATAGCCTCGACGGGTTAACCTCTTAAACCTATTTTACACTGAAGGCTCTAGTCCCATGTTTCCTACCATTTTAGGTTTAGATTATGAACATTTCTTTTGCAATTGGTAGATGGGGGAGAGGCTTCAGAAAGCCCCTTAAAGGCATAGGATGATACCTTTTAGAGTGACTTTGATTACCAGTGTAATGTCTTGGATGCATAAGGTACTCATATGTACTCAAATGACATAGCATGAATGAGTCATTTTAATGTGAGATCAATGATGCTAACCAAAGAATAACCAAAAGACACCTAAAGTCTTACTAATCATAGTTTTCATATATTCTTTCGTTTTTAAAGTAGTGTTCCACTATGAACAAAGACTTCATCAACTCTCTTGAAAGTCTTAATAAAGATGATCATATATCATGCTTTAGTGTTACGGTTATAGTATTCAAGTTTATTTTTCATCGGTATGATTGTATTTACCTTTTAACTTTGTTTTAATCCCCTTAGTATGCATTGGTAACTATATATTGAGAAACTATTTTGTATTGATAATTAGAAATCTATATGAATAAGAGAAATGAAATTCGAAACAAATAAAAGGTATATTAGTTATGAATAGTTTGGAATTATTATTCAATTCAAATTTTATGAAAATGATTGCTTATATCATCTTTGTAAAATAGCGGTCTTAAAACAGATAAAGCATGAATGCATCCTTTTTAATAAGTTAAGGAAAAAGGAAAGATAACATTAAATACTCCCCTAAGTGTTCCATTTGACTGATGAAGATGTATTTTTTTTCTTTTGAAAATATTCTTCTAGTATTTAAGCATCTCAAATGAACAATATCCTTGAATCCTGCTTTTTCTTGCAAAATAGCAAATTGGTACCAGAATTCTCGATATTGGTTAGATGAAATATGGTACTAAACAATTGGTATGCAATACTAGATGATGTTGCTATGCAATCATTTCCAACTTTACCTACAATTCCAAACATAATGGTCATAGCTTACTTTATTGAAAAGAAAAACTAGAAACAGATCTAACTGAGAGAAAAAAAGAAAAAGAAAAAAAAAGTAATAGTTGAACCATGTTGTAGTTGGAAATAATACTGTGTGGCAATACTCATTAAAATAATATGCAGTTGAAAGAGACCCCAACATAAATATGCAATGGGAACATAGATCTCCCATTTTCAACTAATTACTTTTTAGCTATTAACATCCCTACTTATTGAAAACAAATGAGAAAGATGTTGCACTATATGTTATAACTAAACTAACTACTATATGCAACATTTATTTATTTATTTATTATCCTATTCTACTTGAGAAAAATAAATTCATCTCCTCAAGTATAGGAGTATTTCCAATGTAACCATGTGCATAACAAGTATAAAAATGCATTCATACTCAAGTTTAGAATATACTCTTCAATGCATACATGAGTATGAAGAACCAATTGTTTTAATGATGATATCAAGAAGTAAGGAAGAGTGAAGGAGTAGTATGGCCTTACAATTTCTTGAAACCAACTTTAAAAAAAAAAACCAAAATTCTCTTGGTTTACCTCATTATTTGGCTCATTTATCATATCCTCATTTACCATGCCATGCAGATCTTTTAGAATTAGATGATTATCCTCTTGTGTGCTTAGAGGATCTGTAGATAGGCATGTCAAAAATTCTTCAATCTCAGGTTCTAACAGTTATTCTCCATTGGATGTAGTCCATGATTCTTTAGTTTCTTCAACAATATTCCAAGGGTGAAGATCTTCTTGTGATTCATGGATTTGTTGTTCTTATATCACTTCTGGAGAGGTAGATAAGTTCTTAACTATTGTCAATATTTTTTCTTCTTGAGAAGTAGATATCCCGGCTACCACTAGAATTTGAGGGAGTTCTTCCAAACTCTTGATCATCCTTCTTGGTTTCTAACCTTTGTCATGCTCATGGATTAGTGGATGGAATTATTATTAAAAATTCTAAATAAATAAGAAGGAAAGGCACTTGAAATATAAGCAAGAAAACCAATTACGTACTCGAAGTGCCACCATGCTACTAAGACCATGTTGTCACCAAGTTATTTTTTCACACAAGTTAGGCTTCTCTTCTTTCCATGAATCAATATAAAGGAAAACACACTTGCAAAGAAAAATAAATAAAAATGAGGTTTTAGATCCTACCTTTAATTCTATGCATATGAAAAAGAAACTATAGAATCAATTAGAGACAACCAGACTTTGGAGCAACCCCACCATAGTGGACGTGTGGCTCTTCACTTATGTCTTACCGTCTTCTCTTCGCCCTTAGGTCATCCTTGATATCACTCAAAAACCACCAAACCATTACCTATTACCATTTACAACTCCTCGGCAACAATGCCAAAAATGTTGGGGCAATTATATGAATGATATATCGCCACAAATTAAATTATCAACCAGGGAATCGTAATCAGTAGAGTTGATACACTATATGTGCCAGCAACAGGTAATCTATCTAAGTGTCAAGTATAATGGAAAATACAATAACTTAACTCATACCAATCTTAATTTTCAAAATTTAAAAGAAATCCAATCATTACTAATAACGCACACACTTTCACACATTAACTATTGTAGTTTCTACTAGTACCAGAAATCATTTAGTACAGGTACAGGAAATCATTCAATATAGGTATAGGAAACTATTTAGTACAAGTACAGGAAACTATGTACTATAATACTAGTTTGGGAATTATGTTTGCTATCTGAAATGAAACAATCCAATGAAATCTGAATAAGGGTATGCTCTCTACTACTACTGTTTAATCTACACAACATTCAAATTCACAAAATAACATTCACAACTCTATCTTATCAATTAAGCAACCTCTTTCTTATGAAAAATAAATCTAAGACATATGAATTCCACACACATAGCTAAAACTTGAAATGTTAACAATCTTCAAAGCTCACACTTCTATGCCTATCTAATCACTCTTGCAACATTGGATCGATCCTTCAACCTATGATCTCAAACCACACATAGCTAGACCTATGAGAAACAATTAATTTTCTATGAGAATGAGTAAGGAAATTTTCTACAAAATAGAGTAAATAATTGATTAAATTTCTATAGAAATTAAAGACAACTATAACTTAGAGTACACAATTACTAAATGAAATGCTAACTACAAAATAGAAAAGAAGAAGCTCACCAAGATGGTTTTGGTGGGCCCTTTCCAAGACCAACCGAAGGCTTATAAGAACTTACAGACTACTGAGATAAAATACACAATATCATAACAATTATATTTGCATTAGTCTTTGGAAATTGAAATTACAAATTTTTCTTAAAAATATTTAACAACATAACTAAAGATTACATACACATACACAACACGAACTCATTGTTTTTATTACTCAATCAACTACCCTCAGATGATCCACTTCACCATTGTTAGGCCCTCTTTAAATAGAGAAACAACCTGAGATGCAAAGAGATCGAATGCATATCTTCGAGAAGATTTTCTTGGTCTTTACGTCCATGGTTTCATAAAAATAAAAACATATCATTACAATCTTAACATATCACTTAAAATATATAAGAATACATATCAATAAAAAAAATGCATGCTTAATTTGATCAGTGCAGGTATGGGATCTCCAACAGGCATGGTACTGGAATGTTCCAGTACTCTGTTACAAGTATCAGACGAGCGATTTGTGGAGCAAGCACCAGAAGCAATCTGTGCTAGGCCCCTATACTACTAGTGTAACCCCTTATTGTTATTAGTACAACCCCATTATTATATTGTTGTACCCATGTAGTCCCCATATTGTTACTATTGTGCCCCATAGAAGCCCACTATTGTTATTATTATGCCCTTATAGGATTATTGTTATGTCAGCTCTGATTATATTATGACCCCTTAGACTCCTATATATAGAAAGGAGGTCTTGTCATTTGTATCATCTAAGAATTGCTCATTTGTGTAATGTAAAGGAGGTTTTCCCCTTGAAGAGGCTTATTTCTAAGGCGTTGATCTATCTTTTCTATCTTTTTATGAGCTGGTTTCATAACATTTGGTATCAGAGCTCCAAACAGGTCATCGTGGAATTTTTGTTATAACTTTTTTTTGCGATGTTTCAAAAGCTAAAACTAAAACCCATTTGAGACGAAATCGCGTTGAACCTTGGGTCCAAATTTCAAAGCTTTTGTCGCTATATTTTCGGAGATATGATCTGAGGAAGTTATAGTTTTTACAAGCTCTAGAATTTCATCTAAAACAGAACATCATGGAATTTTCGCTATAACGTTTTTGCTAAGAAGTTTCAGAAGCTAAAACAAAAACCCATTTGAGAAGAAATTGTTTTGAACCTCAGGTCTAAATTTCAGATCTTGTCTCACTATAGTTTCAGATATATGATCTGAGGAAGTTAGGGTTTTGGCAGCCTCCCGAATTACATCTTAAACAGGTGACCTTGGGAAAATCGTCATAACTTTCTCTTTGAGCATCGGATTGAAATTTTGTAAGAAGTTACAGAAATAGAACATACTATAGTTTTTTGTGTGTATTTTTTAGATCTGAAGGTCAAAACAGTGATACGTGGCACATCATACAAGTTTGTTATTCGGAAAAGGGGTATAATTAGGTCATCTTGGGAGATTGTGTATAACTCTTTCTTGGATAATCCAATTTTGATCACACTGCTGGCATTGGAAAGAGGACACAGAGGACTACTGTAGGTCACGATTTCAGAACTGGAAGATTCGAAATTACAGAGTTACAATTGTTTCAATATTGAGCTCCTAAAATCAAGAAAAAGCGAGATGAGGAAGTTTGATGGCAAGGATCCAGTAAATTGGATACTACAGATGGAGAAATATTTTGATCTACATGGTGTACCACTGTTACAAAAGGTATGTATTGCATCTAATTATTTAGAACCAAATCGATTTTTATGGTATAAAGGCCATATTGTTACTATTGTGCCCCATAGAAGCCCACTATTGTTATTATTGTGCCCTTACATTATTATTGTTATGTCGGCTCTGATTATATTATGACCCCTTAGACTCCTATATATAGAAATGAGGTATTTGTTAGAAATTATATATTATAGAGCAATGGAACACATAACATATTGTAGAAATATAAACACAGAAAATGCATAAAACAAGAGAGACACAGATATACATGGTTCACCCAGTTTGGGCTATGTCCATGGAGAAACTGCCAGTCCTTTCTTTTATATTATCCAACAAACTGAAGAGATACAACCTACAACAGATCCATTGTAATTCCCTCTTCGCTCTCAATCTCCTCTCTCTTCCTCACTCAGAATACAAATCTACGTAGACACAATATAAATCCATCATATATAGCGAGGGGTTGCCTTCTAGGGAAAAAAACCCTAAATTAAACATAACTTCTACCATCAGATCTCCGCATAATGAACATCCCAGATTGACTACGAAATTACAACATTTTACAAGGCAATTTTACACCTATTCGTATCTTTGGGGGCGCTTCCCCCCCTGGGCCCCCCCTGCAGTGAATATTTTATGGGCGACATTGCCACCCCATTACGAACTGGGGTCCAATGTGGCGATACCTTTGAATACAAAAGATAATCAGGCTCCACACCCAACAATTTCCCACTTTGAGACTGATTATAGCAACTCCACCACTGCTTCATTTTCTGGACAATGACTTCACATAGAAGCCCACTATTGTTATTATTGTGCCCTTACATTATTATTGTTATGTCGAATCTGATTATATTATGACCCCTTAGACTCCTATATATATAGAAAGGAGGTCTTGTCATTTGTATCATCTAAGAATTTTTCATTTGTGTAATGTAAAGGAGGTTGCTCCCTCGAAGAGGCTTATTTCTAAGGCGTTGACAACCTGTGGTGCAAGTACTGAATATCAAATGAGTGTAGGTCCCAGACAACGATTGCGTGGTACATGACTACTGCCAACTGGAGTATTTAATGGAGGTTGGTCATCACCGAGATCCTTGTCTAATAAAATTCATCATAGTCCAATTAGATACTTAGAGCAACAAAATAATTATTGTAGCTACTAAGTAATTATAAAACTATGATTAAAAAGTCTGTATACCTCATGTACACTAGAAGGTCAACAAAGCGTAGCTCAAGGTGTACTTAGAGGAATAATTGTGGATTTTCAAGACAAAATTAGGTGTAAGAGAGGAAATTTTGGATGGTTTTAGGCATTAAAATGCAGGTTCAACACTTGCACAGAAGAGCTATATGTACTCATAAAATTCGATGGGAATGTTGGAAATCGTGGCTCTCCATGCACCACCCTTTCTCTCAGCGATGCCCACTACCATTCCTTCAAAGATCAGGTGTAGAAAAAGTGTCAAAATAAAAAAACACATTCTTTAAGCCATAACGTAAACAAAATTGAACTTTAGATGGGCGTGAAGGATGAGAAGTTGTTGGTTAGCCTTACAATAAAGAGGTGACATCTTCAATAGGTGTATTTTGTCTAATTGCATTGGTTGATTTGATTGAATATTTATGAAATAGATAGGTTTGTATATCCTTAATTGGCGATGCTTTGTATCAATATGCTTGCTCTAACTGCTAGAAAAAACCTCCCCTGACCACCTTACATTCCAAATTTTTTTCTTTCATTAATCCCTTTTTACAGAAAGAAGGTGAACAGACACTAATAGAGCATGGGAAGAAGTAACTAGTAGATGGATAGATCTGAGTGATGTCAGAGAAAATAGAGCATAATAACCTCAGACATGATATGTACATGATATAGGCACTCTCATACTAGGCTTTCTCATGTTTTGAAATTCCATGGTTGTTCACCAACACACATAAAAAATAATGGTTCAAATCTTAAATAGCTCGGAAGCATGGAGAATAAAATATTGAGAATGAACCAACATGGTCAAACCTACATGGGCCACTATTGAGCATTACAATACTATGTTCAAACAAATCGCGCTTTAAGATAGAATCGTTGGTTTAGAGGTAAGTGCACAGATCTTAGACCAATTGCTCTTTGAGGCAGAATTGGGTATCAACTGTCATGTAGAGAAACAATGGGTCAGTGTTATAGCACCATTTACCACCCTTGGTAGATTTGATGCTCTATGATATGGCCTAGGGCAACCCTTCCCTACCAGACTTGGTCCATTTTCTAAAAAACACTGTTTTCAATCCCATACGTGATTATGCCCCATCTAAATCACGTGTACACACGGGTCAGCCTATACCCAACCCGTGTATATGTTTTAAAAAATTAAAATATATATAATGTCCCTTAATTTAGACGAGGTTTACAGGTTTGATCGGATACCCACCTACTATAACCCGTAGCCCAACTATTTCCCAACTGAAAAAACTAATTTGGAGAATTATAAATACATCTCCATGGGAAGGCCTAAGGGAGGAGGAAGTATTAGAGATTGATATTATAGTCGATTACATCCCTGATCAAGTCTGAAGATATCCCTGTGCCTTCTGCACTCCCAGTCATAGGAAACCCCTATTTCCTTCTTGAGATGTTCATCATCCCTTCATGACATCCTTGTGTATACTTATGGAGGAGGATTGTTGAGGCCTGAGCAGGAAGGATCCGGACGACAGTTTCACTTGGAGCTGGTGGACGACTGAAGTTGTAGTTCTTCCATATTTTCTTTAGCTGACATTAATAAATAGGCGTTGTCTTATTCCTGATGATTATGGTATTTATGCATTAATTTATGTCGTGATTTTCTTATAAAATCTCACATTAATGCTTATTTGCTTACATGTTTATATGATCTGACCTTGATATCATGAACATGCTTTCAATTATTTTCAGGGTATATGATTTGCTTTGGATGAATTGCAGGTCTTAAAGCACAAGGAAGAAGCAAAGGGTTTGAACCCTATGGGAATGACTTCAAACATAAGAATTACGAGTAAGACCTTTTGTACCAAGTTTAATTGTTTAAGTATTAGGACTGCTTATTTATGTGTCTCTTTATGTTGTATGCCCTCCGCTCTATTGGGGTTCCCAACCCAAGACCCTAGGGTGATTATACCCAAAACAGAATTGGTGAATCTGTTATCACAAAATCAGTACTAAGGGCTGCAGCCAAGCAAGATTTCATGTAACTCTTTCAACCGGACTTTAGACCAAAGATTAGCCTCTTTGGTCAGAGAGGGCTCTCTCACAGACTTTTGATAAAAATCAATCACAACAACAGATGGCTAACTCTTCACACATTCATGAAAACAAAGCTGGTTGGACACATATCAAATTAGTCTTCATTGGGCTATGGAGTCTCACCTTTAGTAAACAAAAGCACAGTCATTTCATGGAAGTCAAGGCTCTTTGCATTAAATGTTCAAACATACTTCACAAAAACCACAGCTTGCCAAACACACAGGAAGTCAGAGCATAAGATATGAATTCTGAGTGATTGTGCTATAACAAGGCTGTAAAAGAACATTAAGAAAATAAACCACTATCACATTTGAACAATATAATCCATTGAGAGTCTTGAGAAGAAACAACCACTGTTTTACTATTATTGTAATAAGTCTTTACATTGGCCCAAATAAACTCTGTTTTTGTATAAAATCTCCAACCTTTTTTACATCAGAGTCATTTCTATATATAGGAAAACAAAAATACAACTACTTGAGACTCCTCAACAAGCATGAAGGGAGCTCGAAATCCTATCATTAATTGCCTTATCCATATCTAAACAAACTAATTAATTACAAAGGTATTGCGCTGTGAAAACATAGAGTCCCATTCCCATTGAAACTCTAAGTCTATCTCCTCGTGTGCATTGATGCTTTCTTGAACTTTGACACCTGTACCATTTCAGTAATAGCCAATACATGCTGGAGAAACATTCACTGAACGAGCAGCTTCGGATACTTGTTGTGTGGATGACTCATCAGTTGATGAAGATCTGTGCCCTATTTTCATGGTCTCTGCCTCCCATTAGTCTTTATGCACTAAAAGACTATGCTCCAAGCCATTTAATTCATTTAATAACCACGCATAATCCAATATGCCTTATGATCTGGACACTTTGTGAGCTGAACAGGTGTACCACTCAAAATTTCGGTAACCCTACCAGAACCCTAAAAATTCGGCTATAAAGTAACTTTAGGAAGACTTTAACAAAAATTTCATCTTTTTCTTCAATACTTACACCTGTCACCTTCTGAATATTTGGATAGCTTTGTATAATCTCCATGCTGGCCTCGAGTCATCCTTTTCAAGATTTGCTGACCTCAGCATCAATTTCATTTTTTTCGCATAAACAGTCATCTACAGCAGTTTCGTAGCGCGCTACGAAACTGCTGTAGGTAATCAAAACAAAACATATGAATCTTAAAGCACTGATGATTTAACCCCGTGATTTCTTCAGCTACTTTGTACAGGTGTAAGGGATCCAAAAGTTTCAAAATGATGACAACCAAAATTTATCAAAACTTGAAAAGCAAATTTCCCCTTGGATTAATCAGCTAGTTTACCTAGCTTCTTCTTCAAAATGCTAAGTTCTTCCTTCAAAGCCTTGTTTTCTGCTCTTCAGCTTTTATTCATCTGTTTCATGATTTTTGCCTGCTTCAGAGCTGGCACCGTCCACACATATGCATCAGACACTGAGTCAGTTTGGCTCATTAGACTTGTTCTGCCTTTTATCACAGCCTTTTTATAATTTGCATATCTCACTGCCCTTTCCTTAGAAACATTTTTAATCTGAGGCACTTCTTCTTGTGTTGTTCCTGCTTGTTGCTTGATAGCAATGACATTTCCACCTTGGCTGATGATGACCCTATTACCCTTGTTTTTACTTCTGGCTGCATGAACTGTTCTGGTCAAAACCTCAAGTACATCTGTACTAGGCACTTCTAAAGGTGCCTTCTCTTTCTGCGCTTTCTCCATTTCTTTCATTTGTCTTCTTGTGACTGGCCTACGTGGCTTGAAAGCATATTCTTTACTAGGCTCCTCAAATTTCAACCTTTTTGAAGCTCTTGGTTTTTTAGAACTTTCGGGTGAAGATTGAGTGAGGTCAATATGCATTGGCTGCACTGGGTGATCTTGCTCAAACTCTATTGGTTCAATCTGTATTGGCTGATCTTGCTCAAGTTCAATAGCTTCAAGTAAGTCATTTAAACTGCCTTTTGAAATAGGGCTTTCTTCCACAGTAATTGACTTACCCTTCTCCTTGTTTAGTTGACCTCTGGTTTTCACCCTTGAAATCTTTTCAACTTCACTAGGTTTAGCTTCATCCTTCTTTTTCTGGATCTTCTGCTTTGATGACTGAGGTGTCTCCTTAGATGATGACTTAGGTGTTTCCTTTGCTGATGATTTAGGTGTCTCTTTTGCTGCCACAGACTTCTCTGATTTCCTTAACTTGGTTTTAGGCTTCTTTTGATCTGTCACCTCTTTTCTGAGATCAGCCAGAGTAGGTTCTTCACTCCTTTCTTCCCTTTCCCTCACAGGCAATGGAGTGAGGCCTGTTTTGCTTGGAAAGCCGGCCATAAAAACAAATGAATCCCAATCTCTGCCAATCTTTTGTAAACCATCCAACACCAGCAACTTTACTAAACCATGATGAAACAAGGATGTTTCACAACCATCTTTCTTTAACTGGATTTTATCACACATTTTACTAATGCTTCTGAACAAATAGAAAGGTATATCTATTGAAGCCTTACCTGTGAAATGCAACAAAAGTTTGAAGTGGTAGGAGTAAACTTTATTGTACCTTCCCTCGCATGTTAGGTATTTCTGGATGCATGTGAGGAGCATAGCATAATGTTCTTTTATGTAACTCCTTGGCACCGCTTTGGTGAGGTCCTCATTAACATACGGTTCCTTCAAAAATTCTTTACAGGGACTCATGTCGAATTTAAAGTTTTTGAACCATTCTTGACCTCCCCTCGGAATTTCAGTGACAATGGAAATGGCTTCAGGAGACACAGGAAATTCTAACATTGACACCTTTGAATTCAATCCAGTAAAATTTAATGCGAAAGCCTTCGTTACCTCTGCATGTCCTCCCTTCAACTTCTCGCAGAACCTCCAGCAACCAGCATTCCGAAAAGCTCTTGCCACACCTTCATCCCTGAGTGTAACATCAAGCCCCTCTGGCTCTGTCCTTAGGCACTTCCCGGATCGATGTTCCCTCTTTTCCATCTTGCTTCGAATATCTTCACACAGGGGACTAATGGCAGCTACAGCTCGAAAACAATCTCGACTTTGGAGTGCAGGCTCGCTTGCAATGATCCCTTTAAATGAGAACTCGGGCTTCTCATACAGCAAACATGTTTACACATTATGCAAAACACATTATGACACAACCATACCTCATAAAATCCCTTAAGATGATATTCATATGCGTGATTCTGGACCTTATGGCGGAATGATGATTTATCATGACCTGGAGAGGACATCAACTGACAAACATGAACGGACCTATGACTCACCCCTCCCAGATTTGACATTGCAAGAAAAAGCGCTACAAAAACCCCGAAACCCCGATTTCGTAGCGCGGACAGTTCAAACTTAACAAAACGCGCTACGAAATGGCTGATAAACAGTACGCTGCGAAAAGACGGAAACATCATTGCGCAGCTAAATTGACCAAACAGACTGCGCTACGAAACTGCGCAAAGTACTAATGACATGACATGCCTTAACTGACAATGATGGAGGGTATCTAACGATTTTTTTTTTTTTACACGAACTTACATCAATACCTTTTGAAATTCAAATTTCAAAATGACACACACACATATAAACCTATTCACAAAACTGAAGACTTTTATATGAAACTTGTGGACAACATTACATACATGAACTATGGTTCTAAGTGATAACAGAATCCACTAGGGAAAACATTATTGTTTTTCCTAGATTGGGTTGTTTCTTATTTATCAGGGCCTGCTTGATTGATTTCTTGCTTTTACAGTGTCTATGACCTGTTTTCTTCCTAGGCATCAAGTCTGATCTTTTGGATCAGGCATGGATTTTTTATTTTTCTTTATTGGTCTTTATATACGCACTTTTCAAAGGATACAGTAGCGTATACATGCTAGTTTCTTCAAAGAAACTCATGTATACGCGAGTTTCCTTTGTTTCAGTCGCGTATACACGCTCTTTGTCTTTGCACAGTCACATATACCTTATTTTGAATAAATTTTTCAAAATCTTGGACTCAGTTAAGATTGTTGCCTGGTGGTTTTTGTTGTTTTCTGGTCATTCACTGTCAGTAAAGCTCTGCTTTCATGCAAGTTTTCAGTTTCTAATCTTCTTCTTGTTGAAAAACCTAGTCAACCTAGGGTTTTCTTTTTGAGTAAAGTTTCAGTTTGGGCTTTGGGTTCAAGGCTTCTTGTAGAAGTTCTTGGTTGTTCTGACTTTTCAGAACAAGAAATTGGTTGCAGTTTTGTTTATAACCCAACTTTCAGATTGCTTTGCTTTGCTTTCCTTTTTTGGTTGACCTATTTTGTTTTTCATGGTTTTTGAGTGCCTCTTTGGCGATCTTGAAAGTATTTCTTGACGTTCTTTTGGTTTGTTGAAGTCCTTTATACTATTGTTCAGATCAATCTATGCAAGTTTGTAGTCCTTTGTCGTTTCAAGTTTTATTATATTAATGATGTGCATAACTTGCAAATTTTGGGACTCTTTATGCTTGTTTTTGGTCTTGGAATTTTAGTAGTCTTTGTGTTCTCAAAAACTTCTTTGGGTTCTTTAAAAAATAAAAAGACAAAAACATCATTCTTGCCTTTCTTTTTCTTTTCAGTTTTTTGTTTTTGGTTTCTTCATTATTTTTTAGCAATTTTGAACTTTTTTCAATTGGTTTTGATTGGTTTAGAGGGAAGTTTCTCATTGAATTTGTGCCCTCCTTGTAGTCAAGTTGGCTTATTGATCTTGTGAAAGAACACATTTGCTTATTGTATGAGCATCCATAGAATATTTCACACTAATTATAGTTTGCATTAAGTTTATTTGCACTGCAGGGATTTTAGTCTTTTTGTTAAATTTTGAGTGTGTGGAGTGTGTTTTCTGAAAAAGAAAAAGAAAATATTTTACAAGTTTATTCGTAGAACCTTATAGAAATCTCTTTTCATCGAAGAAAAATAGCTGCATTTGCATATAGCTAAGTTTCTATTGATTTCTTTTGCGTCAAAACACCACAAGTTGCACTCTCATTTTACCCATGACCTAAAGAACAACCTTTTAAAATCAAGCACTTAATTAAAAAGAACTAGAACATTTTTTTATTTGTCATTAATTACATCAACAAGTATAGCTCTTTAGGGCCTTGGAATAGGTGAGTGGAGAGTTAAATCTCCAAGGCCACTCAAACTGTTAAATATAGATGTTGAATAATGAGTTTAATCCAGCATCATTAGAAAGATCAAGAAAGCTCCTTTCTATTGGGAGTCAAGCACGAGGGAGAGTGAAGACAAGGAAAGAGATATACCCCCACTCCTGCTTGTTGGATGCTGCCTCAATACTGTTTCGCCCGACTTTTGATATGAACTGGTGTCCATAGTTGTTATTCCTAGGGACCACATAGGTCATTGTGGAGGGAAATCCCGCAGAACCTGACGCAGACATTGCATCATGTTCATTAGTACTTCTGGAGGGTACCCTTGCGAAGCTCGGGTACTTGCACTGGCAAAGGATTTTGTTTGGGGGTCAGTGTAACTGTTTTTGTTACCTTCGCTGGTAGGCTTGGGCCGTAATTATCCCAAACTATCTTCAGAAGGTCCCTTACTTCACTTTCTTGTATTTTGGTGTCTGGTCCTCATCACCCGGAGCAGAAATACTTGGAAGTTGCTTGATTGGTTGCATCTTTAGGGACTTTATAGTGGAGTGCTCTTTTCTCTTTGTATTTAGTTGGCTTTAGGTGGATTTTTCTTGTCACTTTTGGACCTTATATTCTAAGTGACTGACCAACCACTCCACTGGTCTTGAAATGCTTTTGATCTTTCTTTTGAAAGTTATGGAGTTTCCTCCGTAAGGGAAAATGTTTGATTGTTCATCTCTCTTCCTTGGAAAGTCATTTGTACAATCCCGTAAGGGAAGGATCTGCTTATAAGTTCGGTATGGTCAATATTCCTGTGAAGGCCAACCAAGGGACCTTTTCAAAAGGGGATCCTTGTGCTTTTCCTTTCTTTGGAAACGTTGGTACCCCCCTGATGGCCACTTTGAATATTTATGGATTGAATGTTGGATGACCAGTTTGGTTGTGGTCCACTCTAAATATTCCAAATTTTCTTGAAGCTTCTCAGGTGAATGCTTTATTTCAAGGGCATAAAATGGGTGTTAATTTTTCATCTTCTTCAAAAGATAAATATAGGGTACCTCTTTCTCCTCCCTCTTGTAATAAGAGATCTAAAAAGAAGAGAAATAGGAAGAAGAAGAATAAGAATAGTTATATCCATGAATCATTACCAACCCCTGCAAGTCATGTTGGAGATGATCTTTCAGCCGCTGCAAGTCACACTGGGGGCATAATTGTCACTTCAAGTCGTACTAGCAATGGATCACAAGACCCTGCAAGTCATGTTGGATATGAGCTTTCAGCTGCTGCAAGTCACGCTGGGGCCATAAGTCAAGTCACTGCAAGTCATAGTAGCAATGGGTCACCTACCTCTGTGAGTCATATTTATGTTGACTCACCTACTTCTGTGAGTAGCATTAGGGGCACAATTCCTATCTCTCTTGGGAAAGAGTCACTAACCTTTGCGAGTCATGTTGAGGACTCTCCACCAACCATTGCTAGTCATGTTGGCAGAATGGATGTTGATTAGAAACCTGGGTGTAGAATATCTCAACCTAATTTCCCTTGTAAGTTATGTAAGGGAGACCATCTTACTCATTTGTGCCATGGTATTCCAGTGGTACAAAGGATATGGTCTGATTCTGAAGGTTCTTCTACTCCTGAACTTGTTATGGTTTCTCAACAACCTCATCAACCATTAGTTGATGAAGTGGTCAAGCCAATGTAATCTCTGGCTAATTCCACTCTTCTTTTGGGGGATGAAGTGCCTAACAATAGAGTCTTCTTGATTTCTAGTACATAGTCTTCTAGTCTAGGGGGCATTCTGGTCTCTTCGAATGTACCCCCTCCAAGTTCTAGGAGTGTCTCCTTTGATTTGGATAATCTTGTCGAGCCTCGTCTTCCTTCTGCTGCACCTTTCAAAATAAGGGTTAGATTTAATTCCACAAACGTCTATCGATGTATGGTGGATGAAGGATCCTCTACAAGTATTATATCCTCCTTGACTTGGAAAGCTTTGGGTTCTCCAAATTTGTTGGCATCTTATAATCATTTGTTAGCCTATGATAGAAGACCTGTTGAATCTATGGGTGTTCTTCCTAAATTTCCTATTACTTTAGGTGGGAAGACTATCTTAATCGATATGATGGTGGTTGGTTTCCCTTTAGACTTTAATATGCTACTTGGGTGTGATTTTGTCTATGCTATGAATGTTTTGGTTTCTTCACTCTTTAGATTGATTTATTTTCCTCATAATGGAAATATTTTCACTATTGATCATCTTACATTTGATAATCACCCCCCTAATTCGAATTTACTATAGAATACCCCTTGATATGTTCCAAGTGTTCAGGTAGACTCTACTAGGCCACAAGTGAACTATGTGGCATTGTGTTAGGCCCCTATACTACTAGTGTAACCCCTTATTGTTATTAGTACAACCCACTTATTATATCGTTGTACCCATGTAGTGCCCATATTGTTACTATTGTGCCCCATAGAAGCCCACTATCGTTATTATTGTGCCCTTACATTATTATTGTTATGTCGACTTTGATTATGTTATGACCCCATAGACTCCTATATATAGAAAGGAGGTCTTTTCATTTGTATCATCCAATAATTGTTCATTTATGTAATGTAAAGGAGGTTTCCCCCTCGAAGAGGCTGAATTCTAAGGCGTTGATCTATCTTTTCTATCTTTTTCTTGAAGTTGGTTTCATAACATTTGGTATCAGAGCCAGGTTCAAATGTTATGAAACCAGCTTCAAGAAAAAGATAGAAAAGATAGATCAACGCCTTAGAATTCAGCCTCTTCGAGGGGGCAACCTCCTTTACATTACATAAATGAAAAATTATTGGATGATACAAATGAAAAAACCTCCTTTCTATAGATAGGAGTCTAAGGGGTCATAACATAATCAGAGCCGACATAACAATAATAATGTAAGGGCACAATAATAACAATAGTGGGCTTCTATGGGGCACAATAGTAACAATATGGGCACTACATGGGTACAACGATATAATAAGTGGGTTGTACTAATAACAATAAGGGGTTACACTAGTAGTATGGGGGCCTAACACGTTGTATCCTCAATGTTCAATTGCTTCTAAGAAGAATCCTTTGAACTATTATTTTCCTTCTCGAGACTTGGTCCCGACAGTTGACCGAGTGATTTCTCCTATGGGGACATTGGACCCCTTAATTCCCTCTTTTCATCCTTCTAGTTCTCATGATTTCTTGGAAGTTGAGTTGCCTTCACAGGAGGAAATTTTTAAAGCCATGAGTTTTAACTCCCAAAGGAGTCCTTGGCCTAAGCCTCGCAAGGGGTTTGTCCTAAAGAACTATTATGTGTAAGCCACAAGGCTACGCAGTTCTCTGTACCATATTGTACATATAAGGTACGCATTTTCAAGTTTTATATTCTATAACACAAGATTTTACCTAAAGTTTATATATGGGATGTATTAACTTCTTGTTTAGTATTCCTAATTGTGTCTACAGAACTGGAAGACTTCTCCTTTGGGAATTTTTATGGTCGATCCGCTCTTACAGGTATTGGTTCTTGAAACTGGCATACATGTTAAGTTTTTCACTTACATTATGCATTTATCAGTTTCCTTTCCCATTTTAGCCTTAGGATCGACCCCACCAAGATATGACGTAGAACCTTCTCATTGCTTAGAAGTGTCATAACTTGTGTGGTAGATCCTACCTTATCATGGACACTCTAGATAGTACCTTGTTGTCACTTGGCACCCATGCTGAACTTTTGTTCTTAGGCTCAGGAGTTCTCTTTAGTCCCACCATGACTTTTGAGATGAAGCTTCATTCTCCTTCTTCTTCACTATGTTTCTGGATTTATACCTTAGAGGCTCCCACATGTTGAGTTGTATTGTTGCATTGCATGTTGACAATTTCTACCTTTTGACCTTAAGCCGACTTCACTTGGACTCATGTATAAGCCACTTTTTTACCATATCTTTTTGCAAAATCAACCTTGCAATCACTTATCCTCTGCAACTTGTCACCTTTTTCCCATGGAAAGAAAAATCCTTTTAGTGTCATTGACTAGTTTCGTCACCTTGCATTAAGCATAGGCATGTTCCACTCCCAAGAACTAGAACATCTATACTTCGACACTCATTCCTTCCATTGTATTATAGCCATTATTTTATTCATTTTTGGGATTTATAAATATGAAAAAGACAAAAAAATTAAATATTCCAAAAATAGTGGGAATAGGACATTACTTCCATGATTGATGGCATCTAGAGTTAGTTGTGTCACCCTTGAACAAAGCACTCCTCCATTCGGATGGGATTTAGTTTGACCTAGGAGAGTCTTAACCTTGTTATTAAGTCAGTACTCCTCTGGTTGGTTATCTCTTCCAATCATATGGAGAGTTTGTTTGTGCCTCTTGCATGACAAACTTATACAAAGTTATCATATGCTTCCATATTGTCACATTTGAGTCGTGCTTTTGTTCAAGGGAAGTAAACCTGAGTTGGCCTTTCTGTGGTGTCTCTTGACTTATTTTCAGTTGGTCATCCCTGGTTGTTAGATTCATGTTCACTATCACATTAGCTATTTGGTCCTTTGCTCATGCTGGTTTGAGAAGGTCTCCATTGACTTCTTGCTGGTGGGTCTTGCTCTTATCGACTATGACAAATTTCTCTAAGAGTAGACCTAGAGCTACACCCTAGCCCTATTTCCATCATTGATAGGTGACCTTGTGCTCAACATCGATCAGTATCATGGGTCTTTGACTAAGTGGTTTCCCTTATGTTCAACGTCAGCTTTCATTATCACACATTGGGATTCGTGTAATAACTTGGTTTCCATTTGACCTCATTGGTGGATTCCTTGCCTTTGTGTCAGCTTTCATTATTGGTTTGTACAAAGGGTTTCTGTTGTGCGCTAGCTACATCTTGTGTACACCAGAAACATGCTTCAGTTTGGTTACTACATCTTTCTTCGTCTGATTCCTTCCACATTATTGACCTACGGGTTACGCTTGCACTGGATTTATGAAGGATGCCTTATTGCCTTCCTTCTAGCAGATCTTTTCCCATCAACTTTAACTCATTTCTTTGGGAACAAGGTCTAGAGTCCATTTGGCAGTACTTTAGGGTTTACAGTCATCAATGGCAGATTCCTTCGATATCAACAGTGGGAATACATCAATGTCTCCTGATTGATAGATTCTTCCAAGTCTTCGACTTCAGATCATTTATTCGCACTTGTTAGATTGTACTAGGTACCTTGGCACTCATCATCATTATCGGTGAGTAGTCTTGTGTTTGTTAACGATATACATCAATGACCACTAATCAAACGATTTCTCACATGGTCGACTTCAGATCATTTATTCCCATCGTGTAGAAATTTACCATGATGGTTGGTGAAGACTTCGGGTTTGCATCAACATTTGTTGGTTCACTTGTCATTTCCTCTTGTTTTTGCTAGTGACACCATCTACTTTATATGTTGCAGTTCATCATAGCGACATCCTATATGTCGGCATCTGAGTTGCATGCAGTACCATTTGTTGCACTATTTGACTTGGTACTTTTTGGATAACCTTTATGACTTCAGCGATCAACTTTCTACTTTAGCACCATTGATTAGTTCTTTATATGTGATATTGTGACATGTACTTATATGGATATGATCAAATGATCCACTATGTATTTTTAGTTCTTTTATACTTGTATACATATTGGGTCTGCTTTTTTATTTGATATGCAGGCATGCTTTATTATCTCTGAGCATGGGTATGCCCACCTCAGACAAAAACTCTCTTTCTGATCTCTTCCACTGGCTTGGCAGGATGAAATCTTTTGAACTCATCTCAAGTCCTCGCATGATTCTTTCTATACACTTAGTACATTTCGGCCATCATGTACCTCTTCCAAGCTTATATATTAGGGGGCATCTGTTATAGCATGATTTACCACCCTTGGTAGATTTTATGCTCTATGATATGGCCTAGGGCAACCCTTCCCTACCAGACTTGGTCCATTTTCTAAAAAACAATGTTTTAAATCCCATACGTGATTATTCCCTATCTAAAGTGCGTGTACACATGGGTCAGCCTATACCTAACATGCGTATCTGTGTTAAAACATTAAAAATATATATAATCTTCCTTTATTCGGGAGGGGTTTACGGGTTTGATTGGATACCCACCTACTATAGCCCATGGCCCAACTATTTCCCAACTGAAACTAATTTCGAGAAGTATAAATACATCTCCATGGGAAGGACTAAGGGAGGAGGAAGGATTAGAGATTGATATTATAGTCGATTACATCCTTGATTCAAGCCTTCTGCATTCCCAATCATAGGAAACCCTTGTTTCCTTCTTGATATGGTCATCATCCCTTCATGACATCGTTCTGTATACTTATGGAGGAGAATTGTTGAGGCATGGGCAGGACGGATCCGAAGGACAGTTTCACTTGGAGCTGTAGGATGACTCAGGTTGTAGTTCTTCTGTATTTTCTTTAGCTTACATTAATAAAGAGGTGATGTCTTGTTCTTGATGATTATGGTATTTGTGCATTAATTTATGTCATGATTTGCTTATAAAATATCATGTTAATTCTTATTTGCTTACATGCTTATATGATCTAACCTTGATATCATGAACATGCTTTCAGTTATTTTTGGTGTATATGCTTTGCTTTGAATGAATTGCAAGTCTTAAAGCACAAGGAAGAAGCAAAGGGTTTGAACCCTACGAGAATGACTTCAAACGTAGGACCTACGGGTAAGACCTTATGTACCAAGTTTAACTGTTTAAGTATTAGGACTACTTGTTTGTGTGTCTCTTTATGTTGTATGCCCTCCGCTCTGTTGGGGTTCCCAACCCAAGACCCTAGGGTGATTCTACCTGAAACAACCAGGGATGGTAGAACAAATTGCTAGAGGAAGGCCACAAAACCAGTGGCTAAAATTTGAGCAGGGTAGGATTTAATTCGCTCTGATACCATGTTAAACTCACACAAAAAAATAATGGACAAAATTAAGATAAACTCATGAGATATTATTATTCAAAAATATGTTCATATTAATATATGTTTTCTAACCCTTGGTTTCATATTCCAAGAGGTCTCTTGGACTTCTCCAATTGTTCCTATTTCACACCATAAACCTTAGACGATTAGGTATCCAGCATTACCTTATGAAATTCCTAAAGTCTATACAGGTTTAGTATGCTCATTCGATCAGAGCACAAGCCTGTTGTTTGGTGACAACTAGGCTTAGAAGTTTTAAGGACTTCAATGGCTTGTGATGCCATTCTTGGTGACGAGAAATTATCAATGTCGTTATTATGCCAGGAATGAATCTCTTCCCCCCATGTCAATGATAGAGACATTTAACATAGGCATAATAAGAGAAACCAAACTATCAACATGCCTACCAACAAAGATCAAACTCGGCTAAACTATAATTGGGTCTTAACTGTGAATTTAGATACACAACTTCCCATTAATCGCATAATGTATTTAAACTTGAACCATCATATCCAATAATATACCATGCCACACACAACATCAACCACATACTTTCTCTAATCCATAAGTAATAGTTATCCATGATGTTCGTAACATATCAAGCAGTAGAAATAACACAGAGTGAGAGTCAGTTGAGCTCAAAAAATAACCATAAATTTCATGTAATTAATCTTGCACTGAGGAAAGTATCAGCGGTCATAGGGATCTGCAGATCCCTCTCAACTATGAGAACAATAGCATAACCATCTCAATGAAAATTCATAGGAATAAACATTCATATATTAACAGTGTTGTTGCACTCATTATCCTATACAACAATATTCAACATTCATAATGCAAAAAAAGTACAAGTAAATACACTTATATGTATAACTTAATGATTGTCTATTGAGGGAATGACTTCCACTCTCCACCAACCATAGCCCAACAACACTGCAATATTTCTTGCAATTGACCACCCCTGAGTTGGATCCAGAGTCTTAGGAGTAAGTGCTCAAGGGAATTCAGGTCGATGTCAAACAATCCGATCACACAAGAATCTAGAGAGCACCTTGTCTCCACCTACTTAATACATGATTATATCCCACGGTGTCTCCATCTGTTCAACCATGAATCTAGAGCACATTATATCTACATCTGCTAACCTTGCATATATCGGTAACACAGAGTTTTCCCTCTGCTAACTAGGAATCTAGAGCACATTGAATTTCCACCTACTCAACCCAGCAGGCCTCAAGAATATAAAGTGTCTCCACCTATGTCTCCTCTTCAACCACGCTCATCAATGCACTCCTTCACCAACATTGTTCCTAGCATTTTTCTTACTGTGAGTTTGTTTGTAATTTCCATATGTCGATCTCATCATACGTGTAACCACAATACACTATCTTGTTTATGTTTTTTTTTCTTAATTTCAACCACCCCTTCTATCCACATGTATTGACTCTAAAAGATTTTCCTTATCTATCTGAATTCCCCTTTTCGGGTCAGCTCCCATTTTTTCCTTCCCTAACCCCCTCACTTCCTCTTGCATGTTGACCACGCAGCATGACTCACAAGGAATAGAGATGGCATGGATTGTCATCCATTTATGTATTCCCATACTCCACCTCCCTTCTTGTTGTGCAGGCCTTTAAACCCAGTCAGAAAAAACTTGTGGCAACTAAATTAATAGCATTGAATTCAATTCACTTCCCAAGCAACTCCTCTCCCCAAACTCTAAATAAGTATCCACTTGTCTTGTTTAAATTGTAACTAGGTTCATTCTTCATAATTATTGTACTTGTATCAATATGTATTTCATGTAAAAACAACAACAAAAAAGGAAAAAATATTATTATTATTTTCTATCAAGCATGTTCTTCGTGACCCTATAAAAAGACGGAAATTTTTAATTTTTTAAATGTCATTTGTTCCTCCAAGTTGCTAACTTGGCCCTCAAGGATGACAATTTGGCTTTCTCAAGATTCATTTCTTTTCGCATATGGAAACAATTATATATTGGCACCTATCTTCTATCATTTTGGAAACAATTTGATGATCTTTTTTGGTTGAGTAATTCGGATCCGGGGACATGTATGTGAGCTATCTATAGCATGGATTTTGTGGCACATAAAAGGAAAATTTATGTGATGTGTCTTTCTCTATAAATGTGAGTTTTCTATGGCTATAAATATATGAAAAGTGAGAAATTCCTAAGGCTATAACTCAATGGTGGTTTGGGCTTCTTGTGGTTATATCTTTGTGAGCAATTTAGGCTTCTTGTGAGACAGTTTGAGCTTTCTTGTGACATTTTTCTGTAATAATGTGAGTTAATTAAGAGATTAGTTCTCTATGATATGGAAGCTACTTGATGCATCTATCATTTGAGACCGATGGACAGACTTCATGTTGAGTGTTGATGGAGGGTTGAATTGGCAATTGGACCTGCATGATGTGTGTTATCACTGTAAAACTTCCTTAAAAAATTTGGACAACTTACATGGTTTCTCAATTCTTGTATCAGTCATGGTCAAGTCATGATCAAGTCATTTTTATGTTTTAAAGTCTAAGTCATAGGGTTAGAGTCTCATGTCCATCTTCAAATAAAGTTTGATAGCCTCATTCCATGTCCTAGAAGCCTCACCATGTGTTTAGAAGACATATCTCACATAATTTCGGAGAAATTTTGAAACTAGCTATGAATCCACGTTTTCGTAGCGCAAACAGTGTAAAAATCCTGTTTTGCGCTACGAAATAAGTGTTTTCGCAGCGCGCTGCGAAACCCATGTAGCAGCCTGTTTCAGCAGAAAAAACTGTTTTACTAGGTAACTTCCAGAAGCTTTCCAGAGCAGCTGAGAACTCAATTTTGCAAACTGAAAGAGGCTTTTCTTCCTAACATGTTTAATTACAAAAACCGCTTTCAGTTTCTTCAATTCCATTCTGAGGTGGGAGAAAAGGGTGACCAAAGTTGCGCTACAAAACTGCTGTAGGTGCATTTTTTCATCTCCTGTTTGACAACTGTTTTTCAAAGACTTATTCTGGGCAGCTGGAGTAGTGTTTCAAAAACCAAAAAGAGGTTTTTGTTCATCATGGATTGTTTCACAAAAACCTCCTTCAGTTTTTCCAAATACATTTTGTACGAGAAGTTATGACCTATGTCCCAAGACCTATTTTTCAGCCAGAACAGAGCAAAGGACAGTTTCCTGTTTGACACGTGTTTTTCAAGGACAGATTTTGAACAGATGGAGGAATGTTTTAAAAAACCAGGAGAGGTTTTTGTTCTAGACATCATGGGATACAAAAACCTCCTTCAGTTTCGTAAAATGTGTCATGGATGTAGAGATAAAGGCTCTGCAATTTTCAAGGATCTAAACCTAAAAACAGGGAAACATGTTCCCTAATTTCTAGGGTTTGTCTAGGGTTTGTCATCAGCAGTTGGGTGACCACGTGGAGGATTCATCAAATTCGACTTCATGGAGTGTTAGGTGTCAAATAATGCTTTAAATTCTTAGATAAGGTTGTTGAATCATGATAAGGAGTTACACTCCTAGTTGTATTAGGTCTCTAGGACTGCTAGTTAGGTGTCATTTGCATTTAATAGTTAGTTTTGAGTATCAATAGGTGTCATAGTAGGTTGAATTCGAATTTCCCTCATGTTGGAGGAGGAATCTAAGTTGTGTAAAGAGCTCTATATATAGCAGAAGAGCTGATGTACAAAGGGTTGGATATTTTATAAAAACAGAGTGCTGTTTTGGCTTATGTAAAGAACAGAGTTCAGTAATATAAGTTATATGCTTTTCTTCTCAGGATTCATACAGCATTTCCATGTTCAAGATGTGTTATTTTGCTTTTTCCTTCATGTCTTTTTTTAGTTGCTTAGATGAGTAGTCACTCAGAATTCACTTATGCTACTCTGACTTCTTGTACTCATCTATGAACTGTGGTTTTATAAGAGTTGTATTTTGAACATTTAAATGTCACATGCCCTGACTTCTATGTTAAAGCAATATCATTATTTACTGAGGTTTGATTGACTCCATAAGTCCAATGGAAACTTATGTAATGTTTGTCCAGCCTTCATATTTGTTAATGTTATTTCAAGAGAGTTAGCCATCTTATTAATAGTCAAAATCAATAACCCTTTGAGAGAGCCCTCTCAGGCTAAGGAGGCTAAGCCTTAGTCAAAAGATTGGTCTGAAATAGTTACTTGAAGTCTTCCTGGTCAGCAGCCTTCCAGAGCTTGATTTTGAGATAACAATGTGACTTGAATTTCTCTTGTTGATGAAGAAACTGTAAGGAAAGGATTGAATAGTTTTCCCCTAGTGGATTTTTCCCTGGCCTTTGGCCTAATTTCTAGTGTCTCTTGTCTTTTATGTATTGCATTTGTATATTTTCTTGATGACCTAATGAAAGAATTAAAGAAAAAATGAAAAGGAAATAGTCACAAGTAATTATCAAGTCTAGAAATGCTTTATGGCACTTGAATTTCAACATGGTATCAAATCTAGGTTCAAAGAAGCTAGACAACAATAATTTTGGTGACTTAATCATGGTTTGTGAGTCCTATCCAAACTCTGTGGTGACTTGATCAAATTTTGAGGTACACATTCAAGCTCTATGATGATATTTTGTTACATAAATCCAATTTTGTGGCATATATATGGAATTGAAACAATGGTCAAAGATCTGTAGCATCTGTCCAATGTATGTCAAGAAGGTCTGAAATATATATCCTAATTTGCATCCAAAATTTGTTTCAAAGTTATTTTTCTATGGATTGTGAGAATAATTACTAGATCAAGCCCTAAAGGAATCTAGGTTGAGACCTAGAAGAAAAGTTCAAGACCTCTGTTATGAATATCAAAAGGCAAAATGTCTCTATGAGCAAGTTTTATGGTAAAACTCTGAGACCAAGTAGATAACATGCCAATATTTTTTCTGATATTATAATCTGGCTAATGCTAATCCTTTGAAATCTATTCTATGAAAAATTATGAAACTCATGTCTTTGAGGTATATATATATATATATATATATATATATATATATATATATATATATATATATATATATATATATATATGTATATATATATATATATATATATATATATATAGAAGTATACTCTTGAAATAAATTGAAGGTATGAATTGTTCAAACCTATGGTGATGAGACTTGTGATCCAAATCATATACGAAGGAATATATTTTCTTGAGAAAAGAATATAATTGAAGCTCATTAACATACATACATTTGAAGGAAAATTTGGAGGAAAATCAAAAGGGTTTGAGACATAAAGAAGATTGTACTCATGCCTCATGTAAGAAACTATGACATGTGCGAAGGATTTGTTGGCATTGTGGTGTTAGTATTGATTTCAATGAGCTCTTGGTGATGCTGGTCATATGCATGAGTGTTGGATGCATGATTGGTGATGGTCTTGTTAGTTGGCATTGATGTCAACATACTTATGACTAGACCTAGTACAGATAATGTTGTGGTTGCTGATTGGAGATGTTGTCGATGCATGAGGATGTTGAGATGATCATGGTGTGAGATGTTGCTACTACAAGTGGTTGGAGTGTTGATCTCTTGGTGCTGCATATGTCTCTACTTGTCTTGGAGACATTGGTTTGTTGCTTCATGTGATGGTTTGAGGCTGCTTGTGTTGGAGGTGCTTCCACCAGTGTCAGAGGCAGTTGTATGGCATGTTTTTGATGTTCTAGGACTTGAGGATGCTTCTACAGAGGATACAGATACTGCTACAGTTGTCAGAGAGATTGAGGTTGCTTCTTGAGGAGCTGGAAGTGTTGATCTTGGTCCTAAAGTTGCCATAATAAGTCTAAAATGTCTTAGACTTGTTCCTTGCCTATCATTAGTTGCAGACCTAGTGTAGAGGCTTGGAGGAGTGTACAGGAGTAGAGGAAGATGATGGATTAGGTGGCAGAGGTTCTAGAATGGAGAACAAATGTTTTACTTCAATTTTAGACCCAATTGTTGAGTATGGTGTTTGGATAGCAGTGTCAGTTTTGGATTGAAGATGAATTTCAAAATTTGAGACATTGATTTTGTGTAGGACGGGTTGAATTATCTTCCTTATGAGAAATTTTTCGAAATTCAGTCCAGATTGGGATAAAACAAAGGTTCTCTACCCTGGACGCAGGCACATGGGCTTGTGGGATCAACTGTAGGGCCTGTGGAAGCTGACACAGTGTGTCATGAGAGCGACTAAGGGCCTGGACACTTGCAGAGTGTGTCATGAGAGAAATTGAGCCTGTAGATGAGTTTTCTTTGTGTTTCTCATGCTCCTCAAATGTTTTATTTGGTTTTTATGTTATATCTTAATCGAAAATTTCAAGCATGTGGTCGGAAAAGGTCGTGGTGGCTCTAGAATCAAATCAAGTTTGAATATATCAAATAGATAGTGGAATTAGTTCTTGATTTGGTCAAGATGCCTTCTTAAACGAAACTTGAAGCATGTGAAAAGAGTTGTTGAGTCTTCCATAACTTGTAGAATTTACTGAGTTAATCATATCAGGAATTTGATAAATAGAGGAAGACATTGAGTCTATTTGGTTGATTGATTGTCTAGTTGAGTGGTGTGTGTGAGAGCTTGGAGAAGAGCCTACAAGTTGCATGTTTCTCTAGTGCAGGATTTCTGAAGCATTTTGTAGTTGTAACAGAAATGAGCTTAAGCATATTTCAGCCATTATATTTATGCAGTAAGTCAGTTCTTGGTGTTTTATTGCAGTAGTGATTGAGGAGATTGATTTTCTCCTTGTGTGGATATTTGTGTATGGAGTTTTGATGGTAGTTGTTGCTGCAAATTTATTTGTGCTTTGATGCTATGTTGCTGCAGTGCTCATGTTGAGAAAGTTTTCAGAGTCTAGTTTGAAAATAGATGAAAGGAGGCTCGCATGGAGGTAGTGAAGGCATGGAGGCTTTGAGTAGACAATGACTTGGTGGATTCAGTAGAAGGAAGAGTTTTATCCATCCAATAGGAGTTGGATAATCCCATCGAAGTGGGGCGAGGATTGTCTAATCGTGGTGGCCTTCAGCAGATGGTAGTCAATAGATCCGAGAGAGAAACAAGTTCCTGTATGAAAGGACCAAAATACTATGAAATAAGCAAGTCTTCAAGTCTCATTGGAGGGATCTTATCCACGTGTAATTTGCTTGACGATTAATAAAAGAATTGAGCAGCGCATCAACATCACTATGGTGTTTTTCCCGGGATGGGTTTTCCACCAGAAACACTTGTGTTTATGTGTTGATTGATTTTATGGTTGCATGTTTATTTGTGATGCACTAATCTCTAATTATGTGTTTCAGTTTATGCATGCTTAAATATTAAATAATTGGAGAAAAAAATTAAAGTGCCTCACTACTGATTCACCTGGTGAGCTCCAGTATTGTAGCAATAATGCTACAACTCCTGGGGCTTCCCGTCTCTTAATTTTATCAACCCGGTAGTTCGTACAAACTTGGAAGCGACGGTGCTATATGCACAAGTACTAGCTCTTGTCGCAGCTGTCACTTGGTCAGCTGGCACAAGTCCGCTAGGGCTCAAGCCAACTTCTATAGGCTCACAGAAGAAGCTTTATCAATGATGGACGAAAGCTAACTCAAAGGAGACTAGTCTAATTGCAGAAGGAAACTGAAAACCAATAAAGCATGGAAACCCTAGGAAACCCTAATTTGACTAGCTAGACCCTAACTATGCAAAACTGTGAATGAAACAACTACCAATAATGCCATTACTTGCAGTGAACTGAAATACATGCATCTAAGCTACTTGCATCTGAAAAATCATGTTTTTGTATTTTTTTCATTAAGTGGATGGAGTGATTGTGATTTTGTGCTTATTAGGGTTTGGTTGTGCAGATGTGATGCGGAAGGAAGGAAAGCTTGGGAAAGGTTGGGGAGGCTAGGAGAGGTCCCCAGAGATCCTTAGCATCAGTCCACAGAGGTTCCTCACGTTCAGAAGCTCAGCAACCGAGTGAGTGGCCTCCTACAGGATGTCTGCGGGGGATTCTACAGGAAACGCAGGGGTTTCTACAGGAAGTCTACAAATTGCTACAGGATGACCTACCGTGGGTGGTTGAAGTGATGGTGGAGTGCTGGAATGGTAGGGGGAGATGTGCAAGGTAGGAATAAAGCTGGTGATGGCTCAGGAGTGGAGAAGTAGGATGGAGAACGAGTGTATGACGTGGGTTGATGGATGGAAGGTTATAACAACGAAATGTCTAAAGAATGAAGTTACGTGAGGAGTGGAGGAGTTTGGGAGATAACAGAGCGGAGCAGAGGTCAAGGATGTGATTGTATGCGTGATCAAGATGAAGAAGAAGGTAATAGAACGATGAAGAGCAGTGTAAATGAAACAAATGGCTTATGAATGTCACCAAGATGAAAATTCATTAACCTATGCTACCTGTGCTATGAACTCAATGAACAACAATATAAAGCGTGTAGAGGAATGTGCATGAAGCGGTGATGAAGGTGTATGGTGCAAGAGTGAAGTGCATGGAAAGATCTATCATAAACGAGACTATGTTGCAACATGTATAAAGTGAAGAACTGCGTATTTTTGTGGCTGGTATGGGCTGCACTCCAATCTCCAAACGGAGATGGCAGTGGCGACTTCCTCAACCTTTTTGCTGGAGCTCCAAGAGATTATATCTATCCTCCTATCAAACTTAAGCAACTGAAAGCAAATCACCATAAACTAGTCCTATCTATGCTCATGAAAACGACTAAATTACCAAACTGTGAATTCGAATTGCATGTGAAAATAAACAAACTCAAAGTGCTGGAACGAAATGCAAACACATGACAACACTGAGGAGATCTATTGCTCTCAGGTTGGGCCCTAACCTGAGAGCTATAGCTCCTTGAGAAAACTCAGAACTAGATCAAAATCTGCCTTCTTTATTCATAATCTGATGTCATGCCAAATTGGCTTACAAAAAGGAACAAAAACTGAGCTCTAGCTCGTACTTTCCAATTACAAGAGTAATGCCAAGGTTCAAAAAGCTTCTCTACAAGGCTACGACCTCAGTATTTATGCAAAAACGATCAGCCAACAGATGTCCTTGATTTTAGGAGCTCGGCTGTCCAACTAGAGTTTAACTGCTGATCCTGTAGGACAGTCATAACTACTGTTCCTGTAGAACAGTTATAACTGTTGTTCCTGTAGAACAGCTGGCTGCTTCTAAGATCAGTGGGGAGATGGATTGGAGCTCGGAGTTCTTGGTGGGAATCACGAGGAAGGTCCCCAAGACCGTGGACATCCTCTCCTAAAAACCAGCAGTGCCACCTCATTGTCTCCTTGTCTCCTTTTTCGTTGTCTTTTTCTCCCTTTTAATGCCAAAATCCTGAAAGCATCATGCATTAGTCACGTAGATAAAATGTCTACCCTTCTTCCTACAAACAACACGAATAAACTAAGAAATGCATGCATAAGCAGTAAAAAGTGAATGGTTTGAGCAAAGCAAGTAGGCCAAATGAGCCCAAATTGTACCAAAAATTGGGGCTCATCATCACCCCCCCCACTTAGTAGTGAATATATTTCGAACGAGATTAATACCCACTGTGATATAAAGTTAACTTCATTACAAACCGTCTTAAAGGAAAAAAATATGACCTTTTTTTTGGCTCATTAGAAGTTCACCCTACTAATAAAAAGTCTTGAAACTATGAAGCTCATCTCTGTGACAACCAAATTGAACTAATCAAAGATTACAATGTTACAATATCAAGACAAGTCTAGCACTCATAATAGTCCTATAATCTCAATATTTTTAGCATCTTGAGGAGATTTCTTGAAGCAATTCATAGAATCTACAACTTAAGTCTACCAAATATCTACAACGTTTCTTTCATAGAATGAATCTTTACAAGATTCATCTCAATGTCATAAGGTTTGAAGAGCAAAGATATAAGGAAGAAGACGATAGTTGAAGAATAATTAAAATTAACTCTACCACAAGGAAACAAAGCCATATCAGATCATCTTTATAATTTTGTGAACATTATGGAATAATTGTGATAAGTTAGACAATGTTTGTGCAAAAACATTGTAAGCAATATCTATGGTTCACATCCTAGTTTGATGATTTAAGATCTAAGGTACCTTTGTTGGAGAAAAATAATATATGTCATGTAAAGAAGAGGTAAATAATATATGTTGCAAAAGATGCTAACTCTGCAAGGACAAACATGTAAGATTAAAAGAGGTACTTATAATTTTGTGTTTGCAACCTATGATCTATATATTGCATATAATGCTAAACTAGTTCATGATCAAAGGCTCTCTTAAAAAGTAGTAAAGGGGTTGTGTATATATATTAGATATCATTTATATGTTAACATTCGAGTCCTTTCCTTGCATATGAAGGCTACCGTTTTGTGATTAAGAAATGAAATGAAATACATATAGAAGGCTTGTCAAATAAATTTTCTAGGAATTTGTAGTAGAATTCACAAATTGGGCTTGTGGCATTTCTTAAAAGGATATAGGGCTTTGTAAACCCTAGATAAGAGACAAATAAGAGAAACCCTGATAAAACCCTAAGACTAATAATTTCTACTATTAGTAGAAACCCCAACTCTTGATAATGATAGAAATGACAACTTGCTAATGTGAAGACAAGCTTGGTGAAAAGGTTCAAGATTTAAGAGGGAGTTGACCTTCCTCAAAAGATAAGTACTCTCCTTGATTTTTACTATTGCTACTATATTTTTGCTTTTCTTATTTATATTTGTTCCTTTATACCCTCATAATAAAGATTGTAGGTTAATAATGAGAACTATTCAAGACTTGACAATAGGTGACAGAATGGAAAGAACATAGCAAAGCATGAAAATAGAATATTGAGACTAGTTTGAAGGTTCTCTCAGTAATAGGGAGAGGATCAAGTAAATATGATTGCCTCAGTTAGAAGAGTTACTCCATATTTTAAAGAAGCGTCGTGATTAAAGAATACCTCAAACTTTGAAAATGAAGGACTCATGATGAAATATTGACTTCAGAGGGAGTTGGAAACAAAAGCTAACGTGAAGAATCTTACAACATGGTCCTTGAAGTTAAATTGAATGAAAACAAAATGCTAATAATGAAGAGAGAGGTAGAATATGTGGCAGTTGGTACAATCAGTTGTGAAGCGGTATGGCTCCATAGAACGTTGTGATGGATTATTTGATGAAATGTTGGATTCGATATGAAGATTGTTAGAAAACTAGGAAGATTGAAGCTCATTATGATGTGATGTAGATAGGAGTCGAGAAGCTACAATGGATTTCCACAGAAAGAATAAGCAGTAGATGCATTGATAAAGTTCCTTCAAGGATGAGTATTTTTTAGACAAGCTTGGGCTTGTGGTTATCTCCTCCCTGTTTGAGAGGGAGTGAGGGTGGACAACGTCTTCTCCATGTGTCATGTACTATTGGGTAATTTAATTCAAGTTAAATTACTTCATTAATTGTCAACCAAGGTTCGTGTACTTATGAAGTACATGTGCACAATATATGCTAGGAGTTCTACTTTTGGTTTTTAAAAGATGGAATTAATCTAAATATGAGTGAATTTTAGATTGAATCAAAGTGTTCCCATGCACATGTTTTTTCCATTAAAACTACTTCATGGAAAATTGAAATCAAAATTGAACTGAACTTTTAATCTCTCAATTCAAAATCACAACTTCTAATTACAAAATGGAAATTCTAACTCTGATTGTAGAAAGGAAATGTTAATTTTACTTGCAGAAGGAAAAGTCTAATTCTACTTGCAGAAAAGAAATTTTAATTATATTGTCAGAAAGAAAATTCTAATTCTATTGCAGAAAATAAATTCTAATTCTAATTGCAAAAATATTAAAGCGTTCTAGCTATCTTTATTCTTGAGAGAAGGAAATAAATCAACACTAGACTTCTTCAACAAAATATCAAATTGAATATTCAGGTTCAAAGGATTACTAATGTGCGCAGTTGTACTTCGAAATCCATATATTCATCATTCACGAAAATTCTCGGTAAAATTAACTAAGTTACTAAATAAAAGTGCTTGGAAAATGAACTATAGAAAGCAAATATTTTTGTATTTTTATGAGTGCTCTGTTTGTTATAACCAACGAAAATTAGCCTAAGAATTGATCAATCAAGCTATAGTGAAGAGATATTATCTATTAAGCAAATTACAAAAAACATAAACAAAAGCTAATCTACTCTTACAGCTCTCCAAGGGGACCTCCTGTTCAGTGTAAGTTCTTATTAATTCAATTAAATCACGTACCCATGCATTTGTTCAGAAACATAGTATTATATTGATCATAGAAGTCTTCAATAAGGATCACAACAATTAACAACAATGATTATTGTCTTCAACCTCGCCTCAAGGATTTTTATACACCCTTATTAAGTAATTGTTTCAAGAGTCTATATCAAGAGGCAACTTGACTATTCTAACAGCTAAGAAGTAGAATTAATATGAAATTCGTTCTCCTCGTGATTTGTTATTGAAAGAGAAAATCACGAGGGATTTTATCGAACACATCAACTTCTAAGGTTGCTCAACCATTTCCATGCTCACTTGATTTTGCCATGAACTGCCTTCAAAATTTTCTTATCGTTGGAGTGTCATAATCAGAGTTGACCTTTGGTTTGACTTCCAAATATCTCAATCCATGTGGTTTGTCAAATCATCAAGACAGGCAGATATCCATATGTTGACCATTTTCCAATTGATGGTGCCATTTATTCTTTCTTTGGTGCAATAGAACTTGTCTAACCATGGAGATAGCCGCATAATTCTCAGTTAGATGTGGAATGAATGATATTCGGTAATTGTAGGAATATTTAAATTAAATTTCACAAGGAAACAACATAATATAAATCATGGATGATCAATACATTTTTGGATGTTTGAGCATAACTATGATGACCTTTTGGATTGAAATTGAAACAAAATTATTATGGAAACGATAAAAGGAAAGGAAAAAGTGTTATAAAAAAGAGGACAATTTCATACTTCAACATGTATTATGGCCAGGGCTAACAGTCGTAAGCCTAGTAAAGACATTGATAGGGAGAACAGTGGATTGGATAATCATTTGGGACTGATATTCTTTGATGATTTGTACTTTGACTGGCACTAAATGCCATAATTCAAGTACATTAATTCAAGATAAGAATAGTCTTGAGGACCAACATTTCTTGGCGATAAATATTGTGACAATGGATTAGGAAATGGTCTTGTGAGGGTAAACCTGGTGAACGCCCAAGTGGGGTATGTTCCTAGTGAGGTGATCGTGTCCAAATTTATGCCTCCAGCATTATGCTATGATCTATCAGAGAGATGGAGCTTTTTAGTCAAGGCTTTGCTATTTTGACAATGTCGACTATGGTCATATAAATCATCATTGATTCTTATCATTCCAGATCATTTCTTATAAATGTTCTCAACTTGAGAATGTCCTGATAAGTCATTATGGATACCTCCCTAGTTAAGAGGGAGTGTTGAAATTAGGTTTGGTCTTCATAAGTATTGTACTTGTATCAATATGTATTTCGTGTAAAAACAAAAAACAAAATATTATTTCTATTATTTATCAAGCATGTTATTCATGCCTTATTTTTTGTCAAAAGAAAAAGTCCAGCGAATGTTCTTTGTGACCTTGTAAAAGGAAGAAAATTTTGAATTTTGTAAGTGTCATTTGTTCCTCCAAGTTTCCAAGTCAGTTCTCCAGGATGACAAGTCGGCTTGCTCAAGAGTCATGTCTTTTCACATATGGAAACAACTATTTATTGGCACCTATCCTCCATCATTTTGGCAACAATTCGATGATATTTTGTGGTAGATTAATTTAGATCCTAAGGCATGTATGTGAGCTATATAAAGCATGGATTTTGAGGCACATAAAAGGAAAATTTATGTGATGTATCTATCTTTGTAAATGCAACCTTTTTGTGGCTATAACTCCGTGAACAATGCAAGATTCATGTGGTTATAACTCTACGAAAATTTGGGTTTCCTGAGGTTATATTTTTGTGAGCAATTTTCCCTTTCTTGTAACATTTTTCTATGATGATGTGAGTTAATTAAGGGATCGGTTCTCTATGATATGAAAGTAACTTGAGGCATCTATCGTTTGTGACATATGGAAAAAATTCATGTTGAGTGTTGATGGAGGATTGACTAGGAAATTGGACCTGCTAGATGTGACTTGGATTTCTCTTGTTGATGAAGAAACTATAAGGAAAGGATTGACAATTTTTCCCCTTGTGGGTTTTTCCCTGGACTCTAGCCTAAACTCTAGTGTCTCTTTTCCTTTATGTATTTCATTTGTATAATTTTTTGATTACCTAATGAAATAAGTAAAGAATAGATGATAAACATGAAAAATAAATAGTCACAAGTAATTATCAAGTCTAGAAATTATTTATTTCTCTCAAATTTCAACACATCTCAACTAGTCATTGTGTTTACATTTCCATAATATTTACATGAATTAAAAATTCACAACTATAATTACAAGAGGGATATAAAAAGGGTTGTCACATACCCCACCCCCTTAGAGGAACATCATCCTCGATGTTCTATACTTGAACACACATTCAATTGTGTTCTATTTTCAAACACAAAAATTAACAATGAGCTTTATGTACACAACTTATGTTTACATTTTATTTACATTTACATTTTCTTACCCATCCATGAAAATTTGTATGATACCCTCATGTGATCAACCATTTCCCAAGTGGCTACATCTAGTCCAAAATGCCTTCACTGCATTTTGACCTTCTCGATCACTTGATTTCAAAGCACAATTTGCCTTCAATGTCTAGCCATGTCATCCACTACGCTCACTAATTCTTCAAGTAACAAATTCAACTCATTTCTTCCTGGGACACACTCATTACTTATCTTATCCCATTGAGTATGCACATGACTCTGTGAAAGCCAGTTCACTTTTCAAGTTCCAACATCCCCTTCTCTACTTCATCAGTCCCTCAAGCAATTCATTTCCTCTTCCATGTAGTCACTCACCTTCCAAGTTCAGACATCCCCTTCTCTGCCATCAATCCCTTGGGCGAGATTTCCCTTGGCAAGGCTACCTACCATGGGAAGAGTCTTCACAGCCAAGGAATCTCTTGGCCTTGATTATGGCACATCTCATGGCGGTCAATGCATACTACAGAGTACCAGTGTCACCATAATGGCCTAGTTCCTAGAGTCTTCCACCCTATAGGTTTTGGCACACCCTGATTTTAGCAAGATGATGTTGGTTGCTTTGTAATTAACCTCATATATGTATTCTATACATTTCAGTAGTTCACCTACATCACCGATACATGAGTCTCAAGAGAAAACTCAATAAATTTTCCATAAAATATTTCACAACATATTCATATTAAAGCATAACTCAACCTAAATCATAACTTAAACCTAAGTAATTCATAATGTTAATCGAAATTTCTTTAAACTCATAATATATACTCATATCTATACTTTACTCTTTTCTTCCTTGATGTTGCAATCACTGAATGGTGTATACACTCTAGAGTTTCACGTAGTGTTTAGCTTTTTCTTTACTGAACAAGCTCCACACAATCCACTGCTAAGTATTACAAGAATCCAAAGAATGTATCCACCTTTTGCACACTATAGGAATTCAAAGCACGTCTCCACCTGTTGCACACTAATGAGTGAAATTCTCCGTGTAGTCTCCAAATAGCTCCATCTAGATCTAAATCGCAGGAATCCATAGCACATCTCCACGTGTTGAGCACGACATGGATCATGAACACATATCCACTTGCGGATACACTGCTCCACATAGTACAACTACCAAACTGGCTTCCTCATGCTCACATCCTATTGAGCATGGGCATATTTCTTCTCCCACCAGCTACTCACATATCCAGACCCAGGTAATCCCTCATTCTGGGTAGTCTACCTATCCCAAGGCTTTCCTAAATGGAGCCCCATTAACTACTATCCTATCTAGGCCCAGGAAACTGCATGTTCAGGTACTCTACTTGTCCCAAGGATTTCCTACGTGGGGTAGTCATTAGAGTTTTATAGCCCATTAGTCATCTAGCATTCTCTAATGACTCGTGCACGGATTATTTTAGCCAATTACCCATTTGGAATGCTCCATTGCATTACTCATGGAGTCTCATAGTCAAGGTACCGATTATGACTTGCTCCCATGAGATAAATAAATTTCCATATGCCACAATGCCTTCCCAACAATATTATTCCAAATCTTCGAACACCATCATGCCACCTGTGTCATAATATTTAACTTTCCATGAGTTGTACTCATAATTCTCAAACCATAAATTTTAATTGACCCGAATTTGCTTCATCTTGAAGGTTGATCTTACTCATAAGCATGAGATATATAGTCATGTTATTAGGATCCCTTGTAATTGGTTTTAACCTATCATGGTGTTTTTGATCCTCCACCCCATTCAACACCTTGGTTGCAACCTAATTTTTCACTCAGCCAATACTTATTAGTGCATACATATCTAAGTGTAATAATTTACAACAACATGAAGTAATTTCACAATTATCATCCTCATAATAATTATATCACTCTGGTTTTGGAAATACTGAGAGGGGAGTGAATCAATACTTCTTATCAATCAGTAGATTTATTAATTTTTTAGATCATTAATGACAAGTAAAACATCAACACATAAGAGAACAATGCACAAGATACTTTTAGGTGGAAACCCTTCCAGGAGAAAAACCATCAAACACTTTTCTAATATTTTTTATGAGTACAAAATATGATTCAGCTCCAATTGAAAAGGGAAGCCCTAAATCCCTAGTATTGATCTAGAAAAGCGTTCATTTTATCAAGAACCTCCAACTCCTGAAAGGATGCTACTACACCCTGATTTACCAGCTCTGACTAGAAGGTTGCTCCAACACCTTATTTTTATCAGCTATAATTGATAGAATGCTACAACACCCTGCAAGCTTCAACTTTCCCTAGCACCACTTTGCCACCCTGAAGTACTTTTAGGCTATTATTCACTCTCCTACCTTGCACCACCCAACTAACATGAATATTATAATAAAATAGACTCTCAATTGTGGGATCCCACACCGGGGACAATGACCCACTTACAAGGATATTTAATGAAACCCTTACTGCTAAACAAAAGCATACTTCTTCAACCACTGCAAGATGATGTGACCATGAAACCCTTATGGCTAAAACTAGACATCTTCCATGGCTTGCAAAATGATGTGACAATTAACTGAGTGATACCTCAAGTCTTATGATGATGCCTTCTAATTGGATGATGACTAAATTTGCCTTTAAAAATTAACCTTTACTTTCACTATTTGTCTTATTGTTGAAGAAGAGTTCTCTTTACTAGTGATCTTCCCTTAAAAAGTGACAATTATTGTGATGGCCTTGACCCTAAATACTTTTGATCTCAATAACTAAAACAAAATTCACATTGGATTCAAGAAAATGATGAGAGTGCTCCTTCAATGAAAGATCCAAGGTCACTGGTTAGGGCTTGAAGACCTTGACTTGAATTTCTACACCATATCTAATCCAGGTGGATGTTGGTGGCCACCCACGTATCCCACTTGGACACCCACAACTGTCCCTTTCAACTTTTTCAGTTTCCTTAATTGTAGCACAATTTATTATTTTTAGCAGTTTTTCGGGTGCTGAACTTCCGGAGTCATTTTGAGGCCCTAAATGACGTTTTTTGGAAAATATGGGAGCAACATTGGGACATGGACCATGTTTCTCTTCCTATAGTTGTATTCCTTGGATAGATATTTCTAACGAGCTATTGTGCACATCAAACGGAGATCGTATGCCAAAGTTATGACCCCGGGAAGTTGATGTACCAATTTACCCAAAACGGGGCCCACAGTTTGGCGTTTCATCTCCTAGAGTTAGGTTTTTGGATGTTTAGGGTTTTCCATTGTTTCTCAACAATAAATAGGCCTTTTAGCCTCATTGTAACACAGTTCAGAGACATGTAGCCGCCACATCTCTCCTCAGAGATAAGCTACCAGCGCCCAAGCTAGTTTATTTCCATTTCTGTTTGTAAGCATATTTTAGTATTTTACATTAATGAAATGAAGTATTATTTCTATTGCATATTTGTATTTATGGTTATCTTTGTAATTTTTTGTGTCCCTATTTAAATATGGATCAGTGGTATAGGAGTGGTCTACTTTTTCTTTGTTTTTCTTTGCATGTCCCCAACGAGGTCGGGATATAAGGAGTTAGGGTTTGAACTGGTCGAACCTCTGCAAGACCAACCTCGCAAATATCAATGACCTCCCATGGCAGATGAAAACAAAGACGAGGGGGTAGGAGATCCTATCAAAATCTTGCTCGAAGAAGCCCTCGAGCGACAAAGGAATGCGATGATGGAAAACTTTGCCCAGATCCCTCAGTGGCTACCCGAGGGTGACGCATCTGCTTCCAACAGCTACACTGGAAACGCCACACCCTTTAAGGTACAAGTTAACTTTGAAATCCCCATATTTGAGGGTCAGATAGACACAGATGTCGTAGATAAATGGTTAAATCTGCTAGATGGTTATTTTTCTGTTCATGATTTTTCCAGTCGAGAAAATATCACTTTTGCACTTACCAAAGCAGCCCCCTAGGTCAAGGACTGATGGGAAACCTACTGCGAGCAGAAGGATGAAAGTATGGGCTCACTATTTTCAGCCACACCCACTTGGAATTCGTTCCAGGATTCCATCAAGGAGCAGTACTACCCTGTCAAGAGCTATGAGGGCAAATACATAACGTGGACCATGCTGTGACAGGGAAGGGACTAAGATGTGCTGGAGTTCACAAATATTTTCATACCCTTCGCACAAAGTTGGGTATCGAGGATTTTGAGCTCCATTTGGTACTCAAATACCGGGGCTACCTACACAGGTACATCCAGAACAATATGGATTTCCTGAACATCTCCTCTCTCGGCACAGCATGCTGATATGCTTTCAAGATCGAGAAAAAGTTTAAACAAAAGAAGCGAGACTTTGGATCTGTGAATCCGAAGAACAAAGGACAAAGCCAAGGCGAGGTGACCCAAGACAACCCGTCGAAGTTGCAAGAAAAGAACAGCACCACAAAGTCAAAGAAGGACATAGGGAAGTGGTGTGAGTTCCATAAGAGCCCCACTCATAACACAAGTGAGTGTCGGACCAAGCAGTCATTGGTGGCCGAGTTGAAAGCTTCAAATTTAGATGCATGTTTCGACCCTAAGTCAAAACTCGACAAGGGGAATGACAAAGGGAAGAAAATCAATGATGCGGAGCCCAGCGCCATTGTTTCCACCACCAAGGTCCATAAGATTGAGCCCGAAGATCCAGAAGAGGGGGAGCATCCTTTCCACTCACAAACGTGGGTGAAGGGTTTGTTGCTGCAATTCATTGTCGACAGTGGCAGCCAAAAGAACCTCATTTCAATAGAGGTCATGAAGCGGCGGGGACTACCAACGATACCACACCTGCAACCGTACAGCATTAGGTGGCTTCACCAAGGACAAGATCTCCGAGTCCGCTAGCACTGTCGCCTTCCCTACAGCATCAAGCCCTTCACAAATGAGGTATTGTGTGATGTTGCACCACTTGATGTTTGTGATGTATTATTAGGCCAGCCATACCTGTGGAGGTGACATGTTGTGTATGAGTCAAGGCCTCACAATGTTATTATTTCTTTGTGTAATAAGTTATACAAGATACTGGAGGTAGCCCCAACTATCGCCACTTCTTTGATCTCTGCTAAGAAAGGCAGTAAGATCATCTCCCAGACTAGGAAATTTATTTTATATCTGGTTCGCCCTCAAAGTAAGGGGAAGATCGTAGCCACATCCATGGCCCTCGGGAAGGGTTCCTCCACGCAGCAGAAGTAGGTGGATATGGTCATGAAAGAAGATAGGGACATCTTCTCCTCACCCATAGGGGTACCATTGCACTATCAAGTCAAGCATTCCTCTTATTTTACTTCCAGGACACCTCTACCCAACGAGTCGATATATCACCGCTCCATTCTTCATTTAACAACAAAGTAGATCTCCTAGACCAAACCTCTTCTCCCACTATCTTCAAAAGGACGAACGCAATTGATCACGAAGCTAAGACACCATTGTCTCAAGAACCAGAAGAGATGAAGGAGATGCAAGATAAAGGAAGTTGGAACACCGTAGAGAAAAAAAAGAGAGCTACAACACCAATCTTGCCAAGAAAGACGAGGAGCCAGACAATTAAAAATTAAAAATAGTATAGGTCCGATAGACCAGTTTGGTCTCAGTGGATGGTAACCACTATCATCATCATCATCATCATCTAAAAAATGACAAGTACAAGAAGCGACATGGTCCTTACACCAGTACCAATTGTGGGGAAAAATGCTTTGGAGCACAACATTCTCCCATTCCTTTGCTTGCACCGATTTTTCAATGTGGACCGCCCACTACCATGCTTCCCACCATTACTGGACACACCAGAGATTGCAAAACAGCTCACCAAGGACCAAGTTCAGTAGATGGAGGAACTCAACGCAATAGGGACCATTGCTTCCTAAGGGGGGAGGAATGATCTAGGTGGATTTTGGTGGCCACCCACCTATCCTACTTGGACGCCCACAACTGTCCCTTTCAGTTTCCTTAATTGTAGCACAATTTATTATTTTTAGTGGTTTTTCAAGTCTTGAACTTTCGGAGCTATTTTGAGGCCCTAAATGACATTTTTTGGGAAATCTAGGAGCAACATTGGTCTATGGACCAACGTTTCTCTTTCCAAAGTTGTAGTCCTCGAATAGATTTTTCTAACGAGCTATTGTGCACGTCAAGCGGAGATCGTATGCCAAAGTTACGACCCCGGGAAGTTGATGTACCAATTTACCCAAAACGGGGCCCACAGTTTGGTGTTTCATCTCCTAGGATTAGGTTTTTGGATGTTTAGGGTTTTCCATTGTTTCTCAACAATAAATAGGCCTTCGAGCCTCATTGTAACACAATTCAAAGACATGTAACTGCCACATATCTCCTCAGAGATAAGCTACCATCGCTTGAGCTAGTTTATTTCCATTTCTATTTGTAAGCATATTTCAATATTTTACATTAATGAAATGAAGTATTATTTCTGTTACATCTTTGTATTTATGGTTATCTCTTCAATTTTCTGCATTCCTATTTAAATCTGGATCAATATCATCCTTGAAAAAACCAATAGGACCTTGTAAAACATGTCTTGATCTGTCTCCAATTACCTCTAAAAGACCATAGAAATTCTCTTGAAGTTATAATGATTAGGGTCAGTGATATAAGTTAAGAATGTTGCAAATGTAATCTATAAGGGGTCGTTGATATAACCTTTAGATCTGCTTCAAATTTGCTTGAGAATTCATCCTCAACAAGTTGCATAACATTCATAGTAAAAGTTCAACCCTTGCATAGGAGAAATCTTTAGATAAAAGTAGTAAACATCTGCAAATAAATCTCTATCAAAGTGCCCTAAAATCCACACTATATCTTTTCCTAAAAGACCTTAATTTATGCCACCGTTTTTCTGTAAGAGGGTCGAGAATCTCAAACAAGTTTGTTCTAGATCAAGCATATCAACATATAATTTATGTCAAGAAATAAGGGTTCTATTAGCTTTTGAACTTGTCATAAATGTCTACACAAAAGGGGCCTAGTAGGTCAATGTCAAAAGAGCATTGGTTCAAAGAACAGATTTGCACAGAACTTATATTCAAGGTGTTAGGTTTAGCTTGAATTTCTTCAACAAACATGTGCACTAAAAGGGGTCGCTGATATTGTAGAGGAGAATCCTTGACTTCCACATGGATCTACAAGCCTTGAATTTCATTCATACTACTCCTTCATGTACCAGTGAAACCCATAATTCAAGAATGTAACCATAAGCAAAGAGTTTAGTGATATTGTGGTAGATGATCTACCAGAAAAATTGCCACCAAAGCGGAGCATTAGTCACCATATTGATTTCATTCCAGGAGCTAGTTTTTCAAACAAGGTTGCTGTTATGAAACCAGCTCAAGAAAAGATAGATCAACGCCTTAGAATTCAGCCTCTTCGAGGGGGCAACCTCCTTTACATTACATAAATGAACAATTCTTGGATGATACAAATGACAAAACCTCATTTCTATATATAGGAGTCTAAGGAGTCACAATATAATCCAGCCGACCTAACAATAATAATATAAAGCCACAAAAATAACAATAGAGGGATTCTATGGGGCACAAAAATAACAATATGGGGGTAATAGGGGCACAACAATATAAATAAGGGGTATAACTACAATAGTAATGGGGTAATCACTAGTATTATAGGGACCCAACATGCCCCTCTCCTTCAAAAAAGTGTTGTCCTCAACGCTTGAGTAGTTCTGGATACTTCTGCACAAAATTCTCATCCTCCCATGTGGAATCTTCAGCGGATAAGTTTTTCCACTTGATAAGATACTCTGAAATTGATCGATTTCGTAGCTGTCGAGTTCTTGTTTCTGTCACTGCTTCCGGTTCCAATATAATTTTTCCTTCCTCGTCAAGTTCTGGCAATATTGTTTGAATTGGGAGCTTGTCACCTATAACCTTCTTTAAACATGAAACATGGAAAACTGGGTACAATCGAGAAGCTGCAGGAAGCTCCAATTTGTATGCCATAGTACCAATCTTTTGCAACACCTTGTACGGACCATAATACTTTGGTGATAATTTATTATCCTTCTTAGCTTGCTTTAGGGACATTTGCTTATATGGTTGTAGTCGTAGGAATACCCAATCACCTACATCAAAACTTCTTTCACTGCGATGTTGATCTGCTTGTTGTTTCATTCTATTTTGTGCCAACAGGAGGTTATCCTTTAAGAGTTGGAGGACTTGTTGTTGATGTTCGATGTGATGTTCCACTGCCTGAACCTTAGAATTTTCTCTTAAATATGATGTGATGGATGGTGGTTGATACCCATAAAGTGCCATAAATGGGGTCATTTTTGTTGTTGTATGGAAGGAAGTGTTATACCACCACTCAGCCAGAGGCAACCATTTGACCCATTGTGTCTGTTTATCAGATACAAAGCAACAAAGATATCCTTCCAAACATTTGTTTACTATCTCAGTTTTCCCATTAGATTGAGGATGATAAGATGAGCTATGAGCTAACTGAGTACCAAGACAAGAAAATAATTATGTCCAAAAATTTCCAGTGAAAATGGGATCTCTGTCACTTACAATAATCTTTGGGTTTCCATGTAACTTTTGAACTGTTTCCATAAATGCAGTAGAAATTGTATTGGCTTTAAATGGATGTGATAATGCACAAAAGTGTGCATACTTGGTAAGTATGTCAACTACCACCATGATGACACTCTTTCCCTCAGACTTGGGTAAACCTGTGATAAAATCCATTGAAACCTCCTCCCAACGTTGGCTTGGAATGGATAAAGGTTGTAATAGACCCGGTGTCTTAATTGTTTCAACTTTATTTTGCTGGCAAACCAAACATTCCGCCACAAACTTTTGAATATCTGATTTAAGGCCATCCCAAAAAAATTCCTTCTTAACCCTGTGGTAAGTTTTTAAAAATCCTGAGTGCCCTCCTAAGGGAGAAGTGTGCAATTCCATAAGAATCTTTTGTTTTAGCTGGGAATTCTTACAGAGGTATAAGCGATCTTTGTACCATAACGAATCATTTTTCCAGCTAAATGTATTAGAAGTACTGGAATCTTGTTGTAGCTTTCGAATAAGTTCCCACAATTCTTCGTCATTCTTCCATTCCTCCCTTGCTTCATTTATCCAATCTAGTTGGATAATAGAAATGGCACACAACAATGCTTCCACATCCTCATCCTTTCTTGAGAGTGCATCTCCCACCACTTTTTGCTTCCCTTTTTTGTAGATGATTTCAAAGTCATAACCCAACATCTTTGTGACCCACTTTTGTTGCTCTTCAGAGGATAATCTTTGTTCTAAAAAGTATTTAAGGCTATCATGATCCATTTTTACCTTGAAGTGTCTTCCCATTAGGTAGGGTCGCCATTTCTTAAGTGCATGGAGTATTGCCAACATTTCCTTCTCATAAATAGCTTTGCTTAAAAACTTTCCCTTGATTGGATGACTTTCAAAAGCAATGGGTCTTTCATCTTGCATTAGAACAGCACAAATTCCATTTCTTGAAGCATCACATTCCACAATAAAGGTTTTTGTGAAGTCCGGTGTAGCTAAGACCGTGGAATCATGATTAACATTTCTTTTGTTCTCATCATGAGTTTCCTTTACTACCTTTTCACCATTAGTGACCCTTTCTTCCATGTCTGTCTTCAAATCTATCTTCAAATCTGCCATGTCTCTCTTCAAATCTATCTTAGAATCATCCATCTTAGCTTCCATGCCCTTTATCTTAGATTCCACACCACTTATCTTAGCTTCTGTTAGCTTTTGTGAGCGTGACATTTGTTGCACTTGTTCTTGTAATTTAGATATATCATGTAGCATTTCTTCCTCTTCTTCATGATTCATGCTAGAGCTTTCAGGTTCCTTACTAGGTTTTTGCATTTTCTTTCCTCGGGGAATCAGTTACCGATAATAATGCTTTATTATGCCCTTTGAATTCCGTTAAACCAAGCTTACACAAAAATTTAAAAAAAACTAAACACCTTTTTTCACTTTATAGAAGCCTGAAATTGAATCTGATGTATCTCTGTAATTTCGGATCATCCAGTTCTGAAATTGCTACCTGTAGTAGCCTTCTACGTCCTCTTTCCAATTCCACAAGTCTGAGCCAAATTGGATTCTCCAAGGAAGAGTTATGTGAAATCTCCCACATTGACTTGCTTTTAGACTGGTTCAGTAGAGCGAACTTGTACGATGTACCACGTGTCAGTGTTTCAACCTCTGAATCTGAAACACACATACAAGAAACTAGAGTCCGCCCTCTTTCTGTACCTTCTAACGAAATTTCAATCCGATCCCCAGAGAGAAAGTTATGACGATTTTCCCCAGGTCACATGTTTTGAATGTAATTCAGGAGTCTGCAAAAAGACCAACTTCCTCAGATCATATATCCGCAAATATCGCGCGAAAAGCTCTAAAATTCGGACCCAAGGTTTAGTGTGATTTCTTCTCAAATGGGTTTTTTTTGTGACTTCTGAAACGTCACAGAAAAAAAGTTATAGCGAAAATTCCACGATGACCTGTTTGGAGCAGCGAAACCCTAGAATCCAAAGCTCTGATACCAAATGTTATGAAACCAACTCAAGAAAAGATAGAAAAGATAGATCAACGCCTTAGAATTCAGCCTCTTCGAGGGGGAAACCTCCTTTACATTACATAAATGAAAAATTCTTGGATGATACAAGTGACAAAACCTCCTTTCTATATATAGGAGTCTAAGGAGTCACAATATAATCCAGCCGACCTAACAATAATAATATAAAGCCACAAAAATAACAATAGAGGGATTCTATGGGGCACAGAAATAACAATATGGGGGTAATAAGGGCACAACAATATAAATAAGGGGTATAACTACAATAGTAATGGGGTAATCACTAGTATTATAGGGACCCAACAATTTCTTACCAGATGAGTCTAAAAGACAATGAGGAAATCAGGAAGTAGGTACAGGAGTTGTTGGATAAAGGGTTGATTCGAGAGAGTTTGAGCCCTTGTGTTGTTCTGACTGTTTTAGCTCCCAAGAAAGGAGGTGAATGGCGGATGTGCACTGATTCCCAGGCAATAAACAAGATTACTATCAGGTACAGGTTTCCTTTACCTCGGATGGATGATATGATGGATTGTCTGAGTGGAGCAACATACTTTTCAAAGATAGATTTGAAAAGCGGCTATCACTAGATCAGGATTCGAGAAGGTGATGAGTGGAAGACAACTTTCAAGACCAATGAAGGCTTATATGAATGGTTGGTCATGCCATTTGGACTGAGCAATGCTCCCAGTACATTCATGCGTTTGATGAATGAGATGCTGAAAGAATTCATTGGCAAGTTTTTGATCGTATATCTGGACGATATACTCATATTCAGCAAGATGAAGGAAGAACATTTTCAACATGTCAGGTATGTACTAGAAAAATTGCAGCAAAATAAATTGCTGATAAATTTAAAAAAATGTTCTTTTTTCAAGAAAGAGTTGATTTATTTGGGGTTTGTGATTTCTGAGAATGAGTTAAAGATGGATCCAGAGAAGGTTGCAGCCATAGTTAGTTGGCCATCTCCCAAGAGTTTGTTTGAAGTGAGAAGTTTCCATGGATTGGCGAGTTTCTATCAAAAGTTTATTAAAAATTTCAGTGGAATTTGTGCACCTATGGTGGACACCATTAAGAAGGAAAATCATCCTTTTCATTGGATAGAGTCGGCTGAGAGGAGTTTTCAGCTGTTGAAAAAGAAAATCACTGAAAAACCAATTTTAAGATTACCAGACTTTAACAAAAATTTTCAAGTTCGTTGTGATGCCAGTGGGACAGCCATTGGTGCAGTACTCAGCCAAGAAGATAAGCTAGTAGCCTATTTTAGCGAGAAGTTAAATGAAAGTAGGCAGAAGTACACGTCTTATGACAAAGAATTTTATGCAGTCATCCAAGCACTGAAGCATTGGAGACATTATTTACTGGCTAATGAATTTGTCTTGTTTTCAGACAATTCTGCATTACAGTACATCATGCAACAGCACAAGATGAATCATAAACATGCGAAGTGGGTGGAGTACTTGCAAAGTTTTACATTCATTTTGAAACATATCAGTGATCAAGCTAAAAAAGTGGCAGATGCATTAAGCAGGAGAAGTTTGATCCTACAAGAAAGCGCAATACAAGTATTAGGATTTGAACATCTTAAGGACTTGTATGAAATGGATATAGATTTTAAAGAAGCTTATGAAGCTTGCCAAAATCCACTATTGAGGGACAATAGTCCATGGTTGGACTATAACATGCAGGAGGGATTGTTGTTTAAAGGAGGACAGTTGTGTATTCCGGAATGTTCTATGAGGGAGAACTTAATCCAGGAAAAGCACAGTGGGGGTTTGGCAGGACATTTTGGCATAGACAAGACTTTGGATCAGTTGAGCCACTTTTACTATTGGCCAAGGATGCGAAGAGATGTGCAGAGATTCGTGGTCAGATGCAAAGTGTGTCAACATGCAAAGGGACGCAGCCAAATGCAGGGTTGTATACACCCTTACCCATTCCGAACAGACCATGGGACTCAGTCAGCTTGGACTTTGTCTTAGGTCTGTCGAAGACACAGTGGGGATTCGATTCCATCATGGTGGTGGTGGATCATTTCACCAAGATGGCACATTTCATTCCATGCAGGAAAACCAGTGATGCCACACATATAGCACACTTGTTCTTCACAGAGATAGTCAGATTACATGGCTTGCCGAAGTCCATCATCTCAGACAGGGATGTAAAGTTCACAGGCCATTTCTGGCAAACCTTGTGGAAGAAGTTAGACACCAAATTGAACTTCAGCTCAGCCTATCACCTACAGATAGATGGGCAAACCAAAGTTGTGAACTGGAGTCTGGGAAATCTGCTGAGGAGTCTGGTTGGTGAAAATTCCAGACAGTGGGATCGTGTGCTTGCACAAGTGGAGTTTGCTTATAATGACTCGCCCAACAGAAGCACGGGCAGAAGCCCTTTCCAAATCCTATATGGAATGCACCCACGTGGAATATATGAGTTGTGGGATTTGGGTCAGTTGGAGTGCAAGAGTGTTGATGGCGAAGATTTCACGAAGGCAATCAGCGATCTACATGAACAGGTAAAATTGAAGCTACAAGACAGCAACCAAAAATACAAACAGAAAGCAGATTTGAAAAGGCGGGAGGTACAGTTCGAAGTAGGAGACCTGGTACTAGCACACTTATGCAAGGAGAGGTTTCCTAAAGGCGAATACAACAAATTGAAAATGAAAAAGATTGGGCCTTGCAGAATCCTTCGGAAGTTTTCTGCAAACGCTTATGAGTTGCAGTTACCTCCAGGTATAGGAATCTTGCCCATTTTTAATGTGGCAGATCTGTACCCTTACATTGTTGTTGATGAGGAAGACAGTTCAGAGAGACGAACACGGGACACCCAGAATGAGGAAGAATCATGGATTAGACAAATGCCTCCAGCAAAGCCTTTGGAGATTGAACAAATTTTAGACACACAGGTGGCCAAGAAGACTCGAAAGAAGGAATATTTACAGTATCTGGTTAAATGGAAGGACTGTCCTATTAAGGATTGTTCCCAGTTGGACGCTACCGAAATTCAAAGCGTCGGATACTCTATTGAAGAGCTCATGGACAGGATCCATCAGAGTAATTTACCCCAGGAGCCTGATGCAGGAGCATCCAAGTGAAAGGCGACAGCTGGAATTGACTTCTTCTGCTAAACAGAAGAAGAAATTTTTGAACTTTATTTCATTTTGTTTTAAGTTAAATTTGGGCTGACACAGCCACTGTAATTTGAAATTAAAAGAACAGTGAGATTAGCTTTAGTTAAATATTTGAAATTTGTTTCAAAAAACTCTTCAATAACTAAAAGACAGTTTCTCAACCATGTGGAAAAAGCCAAACCAGACCCACATTGCGAGGGTCTTCCATAGTAATAAAGAACAATAACTAGAAATAATTGATTTGATAAACTGTGTGTGGAGTATTTTATTATCATAAATTTCGTGTAATCATATGTTATATTCTCATCTTAAAGTTAGATAGAATATTAACTAAGCTCTAGTTAATTAACAAACCAAAAGCACAGAAATCATGAAAATTAATCAAAACTCATCCCAATTGACAATGAGGAACACCAAGTCATATTTTATTAGAATTGAACCAGGAAGGAAAAGAACAACTTGCTTCAAAACAAGGCTACAATAGAAACAACTGAAAGAGAATACCATTACAAAGGAGAAATCAGAGGTACATTTTTTTTTACAAATTCTTTGGAAAACATAATTTAAGTCTATTTAGTTTCAGAGAATACAAAATATACATTGAATAAGTTCCAAATAGTTTGGAACAACAAACATAGAAAGGGTTATAAAACAAATATATGCATATTTTCAAACTGCCACTTTTCCACATTGCTCTTAAATCACAAAGCTGAGCAAATACAAACCACCCAAGAATTAAGTATGGTGAAACCCTCTTGGGGTTTTAAACTTTAACTAAATTGAGACTACCAACTACAAAGGGAAAGACCCTATTCTTTTCATATACAGGAGTCTTGAGTTTAGAAGACAGCCAGGAGCCACCCAGGTTCCAAACCTGCAACCACAACAGAGCACCCAAGTTAGAAAACCATGACAGAGTGCGGTTGATGAACATAACTGAAAAGGGAGTAAGCAAAGGGTTGCATTGACATTTACCTAGAGGAACAAGCCATCAAGCCAGAAGGCGGGAAGAAAGAGTAGGCATGAACAAGACTCCATCACAGTCAGGTTACCAAAGGGTTCAACCTGCTCACAGAGGAGCCAAAAGATCAGTAAAACGAATACAAGACCTGAAAGAAAGAATTAGAACAAGAACATACCTGTGCGTGAAGAATCCGTGTAGCCCAGGAGCGAAGCCGGAGACTGTTGACAAGAAGAAAACCATTATAACAATTACTTACAGGATTGAGAAAAAATATGAGCAAAGGTCGAAGGATAAATATACAAAAGAACAGTTTACCAAACAAGTGTGTCTCGTGAAGACAGAGACCTCGCAATAGAAGGAGCCGAAACCATTTCACACAGACAGAGGACCTTCACAAGTCACCAGTGGTCACAGGGTCGAAACCCTTACCCTCTCTTCCACTCAGGCCTTGCGACAGTAAGCCAGAGTGACAAATAACCTAATGGACGAAAATACAAGTGACTTTTAATCAGAGTGACAAGCCCTTGGACTCAGCCCAAGAACGCATGCGAGAGACCGCCTAGGGAGGAGTGTAGGTAGGTGGAGTTAAATTCAAAATTAATTATAAGGTTATTGATATACCAAATCGATCGTATTACAATTATTAACATCAAAGTATGCATCCTCAAGATTACCCCCACCACAATCATCGATTTATACATTCTTTGATTTGCATCCTTGGATATATCATCCTTTCTTAACTTACAACCAATCACCATTGGAGTGCCAACTAGTTTACAATCCTCCATCTAAAACCTCTTCGGCATTTCTTTCATGTACTTAGTTTGAAAAATGAATATGCCATTGTCTTCGTGAGATATATGAAGTCCCAAGAAGAAGGTCAAATCACTAAGTAATGACATTTAAAACTCATTACATGTCACTATAAAAATTCTTACTTAGTTTGACATCATCACTCCCAAAGATGATATTGTCCATATACACTTCAATGTGATTCAAGCTATCTTGTTCAACCTTTATGTATAAAAAAATTTTGACACTTCCTCTTTTGAATCCATGTTTCTACAAATACCTGTCCAAGTGGGAATACTAAGCTCTAGCAGCCTGCATGAGACCATATAAAGCCTTCTTTAACCTTCAAACATAATCCTTCTTGTCATTATGGAGAAATCCTCGAGACTATTCAATGTAGACTTCTTTCTCCAATTCTCCATTCAGAAAGGTTGAGTTTATGTCCATTTGATATACCTTAATCCTTCTCAAAAAAACATAGGCTAAGAACACCTTGATGGCTTCCATCCTGGCAACAAGTACAAATTTCTCTTTGAAGTATTTACCTTCAACCTGTACATATCCTTTCCAAACCAATATTTTATCGGTTACCTGTCCATCTTCTATCAGCTTGTTCTTGAAGACCCATTTTGTACCAGTGACATTTTTGTCTTTCGGCCTTGGAATCGATTCCCATGTGTCATTATTTTCAATTTGATCCAGTTCTTCTTCCATGGCCTTGATCCAGTGTTCATCATGGCTAGCTTATTCAAAGTTTCTAGGATCAAGCGTGGATAATAGAGAGAGATGGTTGTGTTTTGGTCTACTTCTTCTAATTCCTATTCCTACATTTACATCACCAATAATCTGATCTGATGGATGATTCTTTTGGTACCAACATTTGGGAGCTTTAGATGGTAACTTACTAATTTTTTTATTGATTGGTAGTTGAAACCTATGTTTCTTCTACTTCATGTTCCTTGACCTTTTCTTCTTGCTTTGATTCTTGTGTTTCTTCATTCCTTGAAGATGATGATCCTTGCTTCGTCTTTGTTTCATCAAAGGTTATATTAATGATTTCCACAATCTTATTGAGTCTTCGATTGTAGCATTTTAGGCTTTATGCTTTTGTGAGTACCCAACGAATATGCCTTTTTCTACTTGAGAGAAATATCCTAATATTCTTATCTTCCCTCTTAATGTCGCATTTACTCCCAAAAAAATTGAAATGCTTGACATTTGCTAGTCTTCCTTTCCATATTTCATACAGATTTTTGTCATTGTTGCTTCAAAGCATTCCTCTATTTAGAATGTGCACTATTGTCTCTACTGCTTGGACCCAAAACACATCACTTAATCTAGAATCATTCAACATGGTCCTAGCCATTTCTTCAATTGTTCTATTCTTTCTTTCAACAAATCCAATTTGTTGTGGTGTCCTTGTTATTGAGGATTGTCTCCCTATCCTTGTTCCTCACAGAAGTGTTGGAATTCCTTAGATGTGAACTCCCCTCCATTATCAAATCTCAAACATTTGATTTTCATATCAATTTCATTCTCAACCATCTCCTTGTAGATTCTGAAGCATTCAAAAGCTTCATATTTCTTCTTCAGAAAGTTGACTGTTGTCATCCTAGTATAATTGTCAACCATTAGCATGAAGTATTGTTCACCATCCAATCCTTTGGTTCTCATTGGTCCACATAAGTCGATGTGTACCAACTCTAATGGTTTTGAAGTGGAATGTTCCTTGGTATTGAACTCAACTCTTGTCTATTTTCCATGCTTACAATGCTTACATGAAGTGCTAGCCAGTCTTGAAATATCTGGAATTTCTCCCACGGATTTCTATTTATTGATTCTCACAAGGCTTTCAAATTTCATGTGCCCTATCCTTCTATGCCAAAGCCAAATTTCATCTTCTTTAGCCAATAAAAAACCTTCCTTTCCAATCTCACCCAAGGTGTATATGTCATTTGGAGTTATTTTTGTTGTCGCCACCAACCTACCTGATTTTTCCCTTCTTATTTCACATTTCTTTCAATCAAACAATAGCATTTTCCCTTGATCACACATTGATTCACTTCAAATATTGTGGTTCAAGTTTTCAATGAGTAGAAAATATTTTGTTGTAGCTTTCTTCTTTCAATCTTAATTGTACCCTTTCATACATCTTTAGAGAGCCATCATTTTCAAATGGTATTGTTCAATCACTATCTTCCTGAAGAGATACAGTTTTTTCTTATCCCCTGTCATAAGTGTTGAGCATACATTGTCGACATGTTGAATACGTAACTAAGTTTGGTCTTCATAATTATCCTTGTACTTTTATCAATATATATCTCATGTAAAGGTAGAAATAAGAAAAAGAAAATTTTATTATTATGTTTTCATTAGTCAAAGAATATTCTTCATGCTTCTTAGGTTTATTTAGTCAAAAGAAAAAATTTCATGTGTCAAAGTCCCATTTGGACTATTTGTAAGAAAGAAAAAAAAAAAATTGAGTCAAAAGAGTCATTTTGTCACCCACAAGACCAAGTCGGCCCTACCTGGCCCTAAGTTGGCCTAGAAGAGGTGCTTATTCTACCTTCTAGACGGCTATAAATAAGAGACAATTCAACCTCATTTGATTGCTCACTCACAACTTCGATTTTTGTGCAAGAAGAGAGAGAATTCTAGTGAAAGTCAAAGGAGAGAGAAGAAGAAGTCAAACGAAAGAGAAAAACTCAAATTTATTCTTGTTTATGTTCACACATGCAAAGGAACTGGGCAACTCTGTGAATTACAGGTCTAAAATTGCAAGTCTGAATTGTAGGTCTGAATTATTTTGTTTGACCATATTTGACAAGGTTTAACCAATGTTGAATTATGTTGACTTTGACTTGGTTGGAGGAATTTTAAAGGAGGGATAACTTGGGTCTATGTGGAGGTTTTGGTCTTGGTTTTTGGGTCTTGGATATCTCATTTTGATCCGATTTTATAAGAAGAAAATTTGTTTGGGCTTCCCCCTTGTAGGGTTTTTCCCTGGCTTGGAGCCTACATCTTTGTGTTCTTTGTATTTTGTGATCTTCATGCACTCTATGTTTTGGTAATTTCTTGATGAATAAGACATAATTAAAGTAATTAAATCCAACAAACATTCACAAGTAATTATCAAGTAAGAGGAATCAACCCTAATCTACTAGAATATTGATTTCTCAACATGGTATCATAGCTAGGGTGAAGGAAGGACAGCTTGAGGATCACATTTTGTTGGCACTCTTGAAGACATTCTTGAAGCAGTTATATTCTCTCTCCCTCCAATGGCAAGATACATGAAGAAAGGTCTCAAGACTCTTAGGAGTCTCCTTGAATCTATTAAAGGTTGCATCATCAAGTTGACCTCCAAATTATCTAAAGAAAGCATGGATGGAAGTCTTTATTTCACTCTTACATGTTCATTTGAAGATGATAATGGGTAATCAACATTGGAGCTTCAAGTAACATGAAAAGGGAATTTGGTAAACTCAAAATTCTATCAAAAGGAAACTCTTCTCACTCAATGAATAGCTACTTGGTCAAAGGGATTGGATATATCTCCTTAAGTTGGAATCCAGGGGAAATATTCATCTCAATAATATTTTCTATGTCCTAGGTTTGAAAAAGAACTTACTTTCTATTTCTTGCTTAGAAAATAAAGGTGATAGGGTGGAATTTGTTGATGGAAAAGTTATTGTTTGGGCTAAGGGATCTAGTATTGAAAATGCAAGGACTATTGGGATTCGTGAGGGGAGGTTATATAAACTTCTAAATCCTCTTCAAGCTCTAGTACATTTAGACATCAACCCTTGTGAATTGTGGCATAAAAGGTATGGCCATCTCCATTACAAGATATTGCCATCATTGAATTAAATGTTTAAGTAAAGGAAGAGCATGAAGGAGTCTATAATGGATGTTCCCTCAGTAAGAATGTAAAGAAACCATTTACTAGTAATGACGCAAGATCCAAGGAAATTTTGGACCAAATAAACTCCAATGTTTGTGGACCTGTGGCAGAGAAGTCACTTGGTGATCATCCGTACTATGTAAAATTCATTGATGATCACTCTAGAAAACTTGGATATACCGCCTGAAGTCTAAGGATTAAGTATTTGAGAAGTTTCAAGAGTTCAAGGTAGAAGTGGAAAATTTGACAGGAAAGAAGATCAAAACCCTAAGATTAGATCATGGTGGGGAATTTACTTTTAGATAACTTGTGGCCTTTTGCAAAGAAGTAGGGATTAAGAGGGACCTAATAGTTCCCTAGAATCCTCAATAGAATGGTGTCGCTGAAAGGAAGAAACGATCCATTGAAGAATGTGTTAGAGCCAAGCTACATGACTAAGACCTTCCCAAGTTCTTATGGGGAGAAGCTTCTGTAACAACATCCTATATAGAAAATCGAAACCCTCATAGAATTCTTGATGACATAATCCCAGAAGAAGCATTCATAGGAAAGAAGCAAAATGTTGATCATCTCAAAAATTTTGGATGTTCTATATACATTTACATTCCCAAGGAAAAAAGGATGAAGTTAGACTCAACAGTGATGAAAGGCATGTTTGTTGGATATAGCACCTCATCAAAAGCATATAGAGTCTACATCAAGGAAGAATGGTGTATTGAAGTAAGCAGAGATGTTATATTTATGAAAGCATCGCATACAAGAAGTCCAAGGATATTCTCATTGATTATCATGAAGGAGAAGAACCTATCTTTTCAAATGAAGTTTCAAGGCAAGACAATCCTCTAGAACCTAGAAGTAATCATGAAGAAATTGAAGGGCTAAGTAAACCCATGTAACCAGTCATCATTCCAGAAATTGGAAAGACCATCTTGGTGAAGGTCAACTCTACAAGAAGTTCCGGGACATGTAGCAACAAAAGGAACATTCAGAGAAAGCAAGAAGGCTAAGAGATATTTAGGTTATGCAGCTTACATGACCAAAATTATTGAATCAGGACCTACCACTTATGAAAAGGCAACCAAACATCAATAATGGAAGAATGCAATGTAAGAAAAAACCAATCTATAATGAAGAATGATGTTTGGGAAATTGTTCCTAGACCTAAAGATAGATGAGTTGTGACTTCCAAATGGGTGTACAAAATCAAACATGTAGTTGATGGAAGTATTGACAAGTATAAAGCAATATTTGTGGCAAAAGGATTCTCTTAAAAGAAAGGAATAGACTATGAAGAAACTTTTGCTCCAACAGCGAGATATACGACCATTAGATCACGTGTTTCTATTATAGCTACTATGGGATGGAACATTCATCAAATGGGTGTAAAACCAACCTTTCTAAATGGGTGATTGATGAAGAAGTCTACATTGAGCAACCCTAGGTAAGCAAAGTTCATAGCAAGGAAACACATGTTTGCAGGTTGAAGAAGGCTCTTATTGCATGTCATGTTTTAGATCTTTGTAAGGTAAGGTGTTTTCTCCTTGGGTTGTGCTTGACTCATACCTTGCCAAAAATAATGCCTTGGACACTTCTTGAGGAAGGGCATTCATATTCCTTAGCTTTCTTCTTGGTCACATCCTCCATCATCTTGGTCTTTGGCCCTAACTTCAACCTAGTAATAAGGCTCTTTATCATTGACACAACAAAGTATTGTAGGCAATGTAACCATTCCTAAAATGTGTGAAGTGTGCCCACATGGACTCTCATGGTAAAATGTGCCTATGGAAATGCCTTCATCAAGCTAACCATACTCCTCCTTCACCCTTGTTGTAATATTCCTAATAGAAAATCAATAGTAGATACCAAAAACAATGAACTTGAAACAACAAAATGAAGTAACACAGCCACAAATTTAACACACAAATGGAACTGGCATAACAATCTAATCCATTATATTAGAACATGGATTTGAGTACATAAAATGAGATGAAACAATGGAACCTCTAACTCTACCCACAAACTCCTCTCCAAAAATCCAAAAATGCTATGTTCAATTTCAGGAGGGTTCCACACCAACCAAAACTCAATGTATGGTCTGGTAAATGAATAAAACAACCTGAAATGGAGAAGATGAGCTATGGCCTGAAGAATGTTTGGATCGGTCTAAAACTCAGTGTGCGACCTCGTCGCAAGAAACCCATAAATGGTTTGGCCCGAAACATGTAAGTGGAAAAACCCTCCAACTGGGGCGAATGGCCCAACTGCGCAGCTAGTGCCAATCTCTACAAAATTCAGCTATTGGAAATGTTCCCTAATACACCAGTTGAAAACTCCACAATCCTCTAATAATTTTCCGCAAAATGCTCCCAACCTCCAACTCCAAGGAGATCCCAATCTGCTCAAGAAAGTAGGTTGCACATGCTTCCCCCAGTGAGACCGACGCACTACAAAGAAAAGAGCAATTTGGCCCTCAAAGATGGTCCAATGTGCTGCTAGAATCTATAATGTTCTCTACGAATTGAGGACGTATGGGTCTCATTAGCCTATCCATCCAAAAACGAGGAAAACCCCAGATTAACCATTACTAGGCAAGTTTTTGGGGCATTTGGGCTTAAAAAACCCCACGTTAGCTTTTGGAGTAATGTTTACTCAATTACTTAAGAAAAATGAATCCCCTTTAGAAAACTATAAAATAAATAAAAATTGAAGTCATTTTGAGTATAAGTGTGGATCAATTCATTTATTTGAGTGGTTTTAAAACCCTTTTGCCTTTTGTCAATCTCTGTGATAAAAGATTCCGCCCTAATTTACACCCTTCTCTTTTCCTATCAATTTTGGTCCAGGACTATTTTCTCCGTTCTGAAGGAGGAACAAAATTCTATTTGGATTGGGATTTTTCTAGACACCATAATTATCTAGTTTATGAGAGATTTCTCGGCGTAAATCACATGATATTTCATTTGTCGACACGCTTCGAACCAACCAGTGTGGTTCATCGTTAGGACAAGTTGAATGAACAGATCACGCTTTGCAACTGAAATAGATAGAGCAGAACCTCTATATTCCTTGACCAAGTAACGGCTATATTGACAAGGCTAGATTTGACCGGTTAGTTAGGACAGGATTATAATGATTATTTGGAATATAGCCGTTGGAGGTTCTGCTCTATCTATTTAACATGCAAAGTGTGATCTGTTCATTCAACTTGTCCTGACGATGAACCACGCTGGTTGGTTCGAAACGCGTCAACAAATGAAATATGAAATATCATGTGATTTACACAAAAAAATCTCTCATAAACTTGATATGGATCATAGAAACCTCAATTCAACCATAATTATCTTTTGAAAAAATACCAAAACCTTTGTTTGACCTTTGATGCGGTTCTCGCTCAGGAATTTTCCTGGGAAGAAACGAAATTCTTTACGGCTCCCAGCACAAGAGCAGTTCTAGGAAGGATAGTGAAATTTTCTGCGGCAATAATTCTTGTTCTGGGCTCAGTAGTAACAATTAAAAGGCAGTGGGGATCTCTATTTGTTTCATAACATCTAACGTCAATCTTTAGCAACCCTTTATGTGGCCGATTTTGCTGACAAATAGTATCTCTGCGTTCGACCGAGGCAATCATCTCCCTGAGAACGTCCACATACAGATCAAGATCATGTGGACCCCAACTTTCTGTAACGATATCACAAGTAATATCACTATTTGCTGTCCGAAGAAGTCCTGCGCCAGATCATGCATATCCTGAAGTGATCTATGACAGTCCAAGACCATTGTGCTGATACAGGGAGGTTTTTTACAGATTCGCGGCCATTCAGTGATGTGGTAAATATTCCGCGGAAAATCCAGTAACAAATCGGAGACCGGAAGTGCTTCAGTTTATGATCCGAACATTCTAAAGGGGGCGAGATTTGGTGGTCGGGTTCCATGGGATCTGGATGTCGTTCAAATAACCACGGGTCAAAACTAGGATCTGTTGAGGAAGCACGGAAATTGCACAAGGAAGAAAGAATTCCTGGGTAGTACATAGTGTAGAAGCAAAAGTTTATATTTTACGGAAAATTCAGTAACAAATCGACGATCAGCGGTGATTTAGTTTATGATCCCAACATTCTAAAGGGAGCGAGATTTGGTGGTCGGGTTCTGTGGGCTCTGGTTGTCGTTTGAATAACCCCGAGTCAAAACTAAGATCTGTTGAGGAAGCACATAAATTGCACAGCGAAGGAAGGAGTCCTGGGTAGTACGTAGTGTAGAAGCAAAAGCTTTTTAGTACTTTATTGGCAGGGTTTCATGACAGTAAAGTCAAATTAGAATATTACACAAAAGTCAACCTAGTTGAATCTATGGAATCATTAAGTTACGGTGGATTGTTAGAATTATAGTTTTTTGATATAGGAATTGTTTAGTGCGATTTTTTGGAATTTCCTGTGCTGGAAACTGTGGAAAAATTTGAGGTGAAATTTTGATTTGTGTTATTTAAACTGGTTTTTGATTGTATATATGATTCAGCGCCCTGAAAAACACCTAGGGCACTTGGATTGTGCAGGGGTTACCCATCAAAATTGTGATTTCAATAAATTCCTGCCAGATTTTACAGAAATTAAACCCAAAAAACCCACCATAAAAGCTTCCAAAAAGTCCACTAAAGACAACTCCTTTGATATATGGATAATAGATTGTTATTAAATAAAATTGCATCCTGCTAGTTATTCAACTATTTTTCTAGAGCAAATCCTAATAAATTCTCGGGGAAAAATACCACTTCATTACAGAATCTCCACCAAAATTTCGGCTTCAAGATGATAAAGTAATTCCCCGAAAATCTCCACCACAAATTCCTCTTAAAAATTTGTGTGTGGCCAAATTCATTGTTGCCCCATGTCCAGAAAATATTCACTGCTACCAACTAATTGAATTGGAGCTCAAGTGAAGCCTAGTGATGGATTCCTCTGATTTTCTAGCTAGGGAAACACTTGAAGTTATCTAAAATTGGATTGGATCTCACGTGAAATCCTTACGCTCAACAACACTCCAAATCTTTGTGCTAAACAACTCACAAGATATCCACTTGTAAAATCAAAATTGGCAAGAATGACCTCTCAATCTCTTTTCTCCCTCGTATATAATGGAGTAGTCTTTAAGTGTGACTTTTTGGAGTTTCCGGTGGATTTCTAGCGGAAATCTGACGAAAAACAGTGTGGTCAAATCTTGATTTGTGTTGTTTAAACTGGTTTTTTTATTGCATATATGGATTCAGCACCCTCAAAAACCTTTGGGGCACTTCAATTGTGAACAATCCCCTCTCAAACTTGTGATTTCAATGAATCCTTGCTGAAGTCACACTTAAAGACTACTCGTAATATAATTTATCTTCACCTTTTTCCCTCCTTTTCTTTTATTTCTTAAGTGAGTCACTAAAGTGGGTTTTTTCTTTTATTTAGTGAGTAACTTTTTAGGCCCCCCTTGGCCCCCCTTTTTCTTAGGATAACAACATTTATCTCCTAGTATTGTCCCCTTCGGCCCACCAATGGGATAGTCTCACTCCTATGACTGTTGCCACAACCTTGAGAGTCTCTGCTAACCTCCATATATAGTAAATCAATAATTGGGGACATTACACTTGTTCTTCCTTGGATGGTGAAAATTGCTTGAGCAAGGTAGAACCAGATGCATGGCCTCCAAATGTCTCCTCATAACTTGTAATTGTTATTGAACTCCAAAAATCTTCTATTGCATTGATGAGATAACAAAGCCATGAAAATGCAATTTCCAAGGGTAAAAATGTAGCTCCATAAGGGGATTGCACTCCCTTGTGGGGTGGAAGAGAATTCTATAATCTCTACTTTATTTGTACCTATAAGGTCAATCAACAAAGGGTTGGTTGTTTGTGATGAGATGGATTAAAAATTTCACATCCTCACTAACTTTTATCAAAATGTCTTCATTTACATTTCATCGTAAAAGACTTGAAAATATTCATCTAACTACTCATTTTCAAGGGGTGATACAAATAAGACTTGAGCCAAAAATACCAAAGAGATAAATGAAATCTATTGCTCGTGAACTTTAAACATACTTTTCCTACCCTACCTATAAAGCTAAGTGAAATGAAAAGTCAAAGAAGTTGTTGTATCATCTCAACAACATGAGACCTCCCATTATGTTTGGCAACTAACCAAAATAAGGTTACATCAAACATCTTGCAAGAATAGGTTGGAATCTTTGTCATTATATCACTAAAAATTGAGGTGAGCTCTTGAAGATGGAATAAAATAGTGAGACCATGCCAATGTTGGTGTGTGTTGTGACATGCTTGCTCTATCCAATATTGGGTAGGCCTGCTATAATTATCGCCTTTGGTATATGAATAGGGAAACTCATCATCAAGTTGGGAATCACTTCTATGCAATACAACATGTCTCTCCAAAGGAAAATATACTTGTCCCAACAACCTTCCTTGGTCACCTTTCATAGCCTCAAGCAACAAGGGATAAAAAGGCAGCTCCAAGATAAACTTGTAAAAACTATGTTGCCCCTCTTTGGTGTCCTCCACTAGACATCCATATGATGCATGCCATAAATAATTAGATCTAGAAAAAAATCAGCCATGGTTTAGGGTTTGATGCCCTCTTTTGCAAGGGTGAAAATCTTGCAACACATTAAATATTGTGCATGTTGTTGTCCCAAACATGTTGCAACATGGCAAGGGACTCTCTTTGCTGACTTTTTGTACATATCTAGGGTAGAAGTTGAAGATATCAACATTGGTTATAAAAATCGTATACATGTAATGTGATGATAATGATTCTTGTGCTACAATAAATCTACTCTATTGATGAGGATACATGAATGTTGATTACCAATAGAAACACATCACATACGACAACATCTTTTGGTTATTCTAGATCAAAGGAAATGTGATCTACAATGCCCTCTTCATGCACCATGAAATGGCTCCCAACACTTATTGGAAATTGAAAGTGCAAGGTCATATTTTCCTCAATCAAGCGATCATTATCCATGTCATAGATGGGATCTCCACAGAAAACCAACAATCGACATCCCATCCTTGTCTCTGAATCACAAAAGGAGTACCTACATCACCATCACATGAGCTACCAGAATCACCTACAATTTCTCCATCCAAGGATTTATCAACAATATCTATGCCTTTCAACTCTTCAAAACTTTCATCATGTTCATAGATTTGAAAATAAAATTCACCATGGCTTACCAAATCCTTGCCTTCTTGGAATCCACAATAGTTGCTTGATTCATGCAAATACACATCATAATCAAAAGTTGTTGCTATGCAATGTTATTAGAACTGAATTGTTCATCGAATTGGTAGAGCCCAAAAATGTGAACCAGACCAGTTCTCAAAAAAGTCGGAAAAAAATGGCTGACCAAAAAATATATAATTTTTGAAAAAAAACATATATATTCATGTGCATCCATGTGAATCCAAACCATTATACACAAATGTTCAAAGTTTCTCATATATATACCAAGAGTGCATATAACCAAAATAGTACTAAGTGCAATCCATCTCTAAACCAAAAATACATCAACAAAGAGGATCTAGATGACCTCTAGAGTACCAAAAAATCATGCTACAACATATACATACATATCCTCAAAATCATTTCCTATATTGGGATCATCAACATCAAATATCACTCTCTAAAAATTAAAATAATATAGAAAATGCTTAACTTGTCAAATCAAGATTTTGTTTGAGTGATGGGTACATTTTTAGTCGGGTCATGATAAGAGAGTTCAACAATCAGTCCCACCAACATTGAGGTACATACAAGGCTTGGTGCTCTTCATTAAGTGTTAGTTTTGTACCTTCGTACATGACATAATCTAACGGAAATATTGCAATCCCCCAATCCTGAAATCCTAACAACTATTAAATCTGCTAGATTTTGAGTGGGATCTAAAATTCTACTTTCTTCATATGAAATCTAGTGAGGTTGGAACCACTCAAACATCCTGAGTTAATTAACGATAATGTTAAAAATTTAAGTAAAATGATGAAAATGAAAGATAAAGGAGAATGTCACTTTTACCATTAAATATTACCATTAATTACATAACATTAATAGGTTCATTTGGTTGATTATTATTAATTTGGAAGCTCAATGACAAATTCAAACCATCGAACTATATTCCTCTTTTCGAGAGGACCAATTTTGACTATTGAAGCGCTCAATTTGGACAAGGGAAAGTGTATTTTTGAATTAAATCCTACATGTGCATATTTGATCAAGTTGGCCCTAAAGCAAATTGGACACCCTTGGAAGGCTATAAGTATAACTGACCTCAACCTTGTTTGGACATCTTCTTGGATCATTCTTCTATTCTATTTCTTGGTTTTGGCTCGCACGTGTCTGAGACAGGTTCGTGGAGAATAGCTCGCACAAGTCTGAGGCATGTTCATGGAGATTAGCTCGCATAGGTCTGAAATTGCAGGGTCTGAAGCTCGCACATGTGTTATAGGGTGCAACATGGAAATCTTGGTTGCAACCGCAAGCAAGTCGTCTCATCCATGCGGTTGAAGCTTCTCTATTGCACACACATCACGTCATGTGTGGTTAAGACCTAGGGTTTGGTTTTCTAGTTGACTGCAGGGTTCGGCAATTGACCACAGACAGTGACAATTGATTACAAGCTTCTCAATCAAGATTTTGAGTATTAGAATTGTTGGGTTCATTTCATGAATATTGTTTAGATGAATTTTTTAGATAGTTGTATGGATGAAGATATGGATTATTGTGCTCTCTTTTGTTGAATCATTCAATGACAATCTAATAAGAAGAAGAAATTGAATGGGTTTTTCCATGGTCTCCGATCAATCCTAGTGTCTCTAGGTGTGAATGATTTTCTTCTATTGTTCCTTTATGTTCCATTTCATTGATGATGATGTTGTTCTTTCTATATAATTGCATATGTTGTTGAATAATGTTATGATGTTGTGGGGTGAATTTAATTTGTAAATCAAGAAATATAATTATCAAAGCAAAGAGTAATATATCCCTAAGAAAAATTAACATGGTATTAGAGTTGGGCTAAAGAAAAGTCATTGAAGAGAAACCCTATGAAGACTTTGATGGATTCAAGAGAAGATGGAGGAGACCTAAAATAATTCTAGGGTTTGAAGGAAACCCTAGGAAATTTGGTTATTAGGCTTTTATGGATATTATGAGGTTAGGGTTTGGGAGAAACCCTAATTTTTGGAAAATATTCTTAGATATGCAATTTAGAAACCCTAGCATAATTGATGTGAAGATGTTCAAGCACTTGTGACAGATTTGATGAAGCCCTAGATGGGATAGTCTCATTTAGACCTTGGTTCTTGATGAATATATTGAAGGCAAAAATGTTATATGGTCAATGGACACTCACGAATCTTGAAGGTTGGTTCAAGAGGGAGTTGGTCTCCTTTCGTTAAAATATAATCACCTTTTAGATTTATGTTACCTCTTTGTGATTCTATTCCTGTTTGATTTTATTGCTTTGATTATTACTTATACTTCCTGCATGTATATGTGATTATTTGGATACTTCTAACCTCTTAATGAGATGTGATAAGTGGATCCCTCTTGAGGATTATTTGAGATGCAAGAAAAGATGGCTAGTGCGGGAAGAGAAGAGCTATGGTTTCTCATAACAATGAAGTTGACAAAGTAATCCCGCTACCTATGTCAAATAAGAAGATACTTGTGTATTTGAATACTACAAGGTATGTATGGTATATTGTTTCAATGTTATATTTCAATTGCAATATTAGATGCACTACAACAAAACAGGCAAATTGCGCTAGATTTAGCACTAGATTTTAGTGCATTTTTTTCTCAATTGGGATGAGAAGCATGGCGCTAAATCTGGCTCTATTGTACAATTTTTAAAGCGTCCTTTTTTGCGCCAAATTTTTTATATTTTTTTACACCAAATTTTGCATCATATTTTGCACCAAGATTTGCATTTGGTTTTACAATAGGTTTTGCTTCTAGTTTTGTGCCATTTTTTGCATCTATTTTTGCATAATTTTTTGCTTCCTATTTTGTGCCATTCTTTGCCTCTAGTTTTTTGTCGTAATTTGCATCGAGTTTTACACTGGCGTTTTCATTTGATTTAGTGCCTTTTTTTGCATCTAGTTTGTGCCAGTTTTTGCATTTAGTCTTATGCCATTTTTTTCTTCTAATTTTGTACTTATTTTTACATCTATTTTTGCGCCAGTTTTTCTGCCTTTTTCTACATCATTTTTTGCATCCAATTTTGCACCATATGTTGAATCTGATTTAGTGTCAAATTTTGCATCCATTTTTGCACCATTTTTTGCACCCACTTTTGCGTTTTATTTGTCTCCCTTTTTTGCATCTTATTTTGCACCATATTTTGCATTTAATTTTGCATAATTTATTGCATCCAATTTAGAATCATTTTTAACATCATTTCTTGCATCCAACTTTTCATCCTTTTGAGCATCTAAATTTGCATCCTATGTTGAACCATGTGTTGTGTCCACCTTTGCATCCCATTTTGTGTCTAATGTTACGTTCAAAACTTTTGAGCCTTTTTTTTCGTCTACTTTTGCATGTGTTTTTGCACCAAGTTTTCAATCATTTGTTGCACCTAATTTTGAGCCATTTTAGCCATTTTTATGTCCATTTGCATCAAAATTTGAGCCATTTTTATGCCTATTTTTGCACCATCTTTTCTACTTTTCTGTCTAATTTTGCACCATTTTTTATGTCCAATTTTGCATCCTTTTTGGTGTCTAATTTTGCATCCTTTTTCGCATCCTTTTTTCTACCACATTTGCATCTCTTTTTGCACCTATATTTTAGTTTGAATTTTCATCTAGTTATGCATCATTTTTGGCATCCTTGGTTTCACCATTTTTTAGTCTCATTTTGCATCTTGTCTTGTGTATTTTCTCACATCATTTTCGCTACCAATTTTGCATCTTAATTTTACACCATTCTTTGCATCCTCATTTTGGTGTCCATTTTTGCATCCTTGTTTGCACCCAATTTGGTATCCTTTTGTATGCCCTATTTTGTTCCCTTCTTTGTGTCTAGTGTTGCACCCTTTTTTAATTCTACTTTAAAACCCTTTTTGTGTCATTGTTTGCATCTTGTTTTGATGGCTAGTTTAATATCCAATTCTACTCCCAATTTTGCATCCATGGTTACATCCACTTTTGGCTTCTTGTTTAGAGTTTTACTTTTATTTCCATTTATGACCCCCTTTATGGGTTCATTTTACTAATTTCAATTACATGGTGAAACATATTACAGTTTCTAAATATCATTTTGCTCAAGGATTTAGTGCACAGTTATATGAACATAAAACCCTCTCAGTTTATCCAAGAACCCTAGAACAAACTGATTAAGATAAAGGTTGTTCTAAGGCTAAAGATTCTTAGTAGATCAAGATGTAGAGTATTGATTAAGAAAAAGAGAAGGAATCCCTGTGATTCCTGGCATGCAGGTCTTGTTGGAGTTTTTAGTGTAGCTGGGAACTGCTCCTAGCTAGCTCCAAAGCTTGGTCCTACACATAAGAGAAAGAACAAAGCAACCTTCACAGCATAATATCTTGATAATTGAAACTGTCAGAAACATATAAATATTACTGAATAAATAAATATAAACCAAAATCTCATACATTCATCAGTTAAATAGAATAATTAAAGAATGAATAGTAGCATATGGAAGGAAGAACAATCGATCTATATTAATAAAGGAGTTGGAGGAAAGTTACAACCATTAGATGCAGTTGCAGTAGCACCTTCCCCAACTCCTAGATCCAAAACTATCCCTCTCAAGATAGATCTCAACAGCGTGACAATACAAGAATTCACATCCTTTTCTCAATGGCCATGCCTCCAATATATAGGAAAGTACTATGAAGATTTCCCAAATTCCTCATTAGTTCAATTTGGAAAAAAGCTTTTGTGTGAATAATGTTTCCTCATATAAAAATGGCATTTTCCACTTTTTATATGCTTTTGTGCTTAGGAAAAATCTTCCACGTGCTTTATGGCTCTTTCCTGCTTTTGTATGCTTTTCCTTTTTAGGAAAAAGTTAAAGATGAGGATAAAGAGATCACATTCCATGATATGAGTTTCCAAAAGTGAACAAGAGTGTCAAATTCTAGTTAACTCGAGTTTTTTTCCTCGTGACTGAGTGAGAATTTTGGTAACAAAAGTTAGATGAAGGGGGAAACTTGTTATAGACTAGGATAACATGGTCCTCGCGGTAAATAACTTGTATTATAGTCTTATATAGTCTAGGAGAAAAGGGTGTTTCAACCAACAACAAAGTATTCTCCTCCAAGATGATGATGAGGTATTTTCATGTATAAAACATTTAAGAAGATATCACAATTCAAATTTATAACTTAACATTTGTAAACAAATTTAAGGGTAATAGACAACATTCATAAAAAAGATAGCAATATCCTCATATATAACAATTCTCCATCAAAAAATTATTGACAATTTTCAATATACATATATGACTGCTAAATCAACACTTATCGCATATCTCATTATTCCAAGATAAATTCACAACATAACATCCAAAAATAGCAATATCATCATACATATTGATTCTCCATAAAAAAGCATTGACAATTTTCAACACATATATAAAGTAACAAGATAAGATTAATAATATTCTCATAATCTTTAATCAAATCAATTAAGATTCAAATGTGTGATTATCAAATCAAATTTTTTCCTAAACACCATTATTCGAAGGTAAATTCACAACATCCATCAAAAGAGAGTAATATCATCATACATAATAATTCTCCATCAAAATAATGTTGATAATTTTCAATATCTACATAAAATAACAAGATAAAAATGATAATATCATTATCATATTTAATCAAATCAACTAAAATTCAATGTATGATTACCAAATAAAAATGTTTCATAGATATCATTATTCTAAGCTAAATTCACAACATCCATAAAAAATAGGAATCTCATCATACACAATAATTCTTCATTAAAAAATGTACATAATTTTCAACATATTAATAAGGTAACAAGATAGTACCAATAGTATTATCATCATTATTCGAATCAACTAAAACTCAAATGTATGACTACCATATTAAGACCTCCCAACTAAATATAAAAAATAATGCATGGCTAGCTAGCACCACGAAAATCATAGTCAAGATCATCCTCACGATCATTTCCATGATCATCATCCTGACCATCGTGATAATATCATCCACATAATCATCACTAATGCCATTTCCATCCTCATCATAATTGCTCTCTGATATATGATGTAATCTAAACATAGTCGGTATCATCCTCTTTGTGGTCATTACCTGTAGCGTTCGGGAACATCAATATTACATGTTAGTACGAATTCTATAGTACAATGCATAATTTTATTACAATGCTAACCATAACATGAGGTACGACACAATAACATTTAATAGTACTAAAAAATAAAATGAAAATATGGTTTAAGATATATTGGAGATCCAACTAAGATTACGCTTTTAATTCGCATTAAGTAGTAGAAACATTTTTTAATGCATATGAAGTAGGTACCCATTTGTTCTTCATATTATATTGTGAATGTTACTTATGATGTCCATGCACAATTGGTAAATTAAGAGTTACTGGAAGCTTTGTTTAAAATTACAATTGTAATTCAGATATGAAATAGAAGAAATTTTAACAAAAAAAGAATGTCACATGAAAAAGTAAATTGTTTTTAATGAAAAATAAGTCGCATATAATATGAATGTCACATGAAATATTGAGTTGTTTTTAATGCATTTACTTTTCTCTATGATAAAATGGATCCTAATGTTAGTTCAAGAACAAATGCTCACAAATAATTACTTCATTCTATCCATTATCACACTTTATCCATTATACCTAGTGATAACAATGATTCCATTCAAATTTCTTTGAACTCCATAAATATAATGTAAAAGAGAAAACACCACGACCACGACCCCAACCCCCTCCCTTGCCTTGTCCACCATCAGAGACAATGAAATTGGAGTTATGACCACGATAGCAACCCCTTTATTGCCTCGTGTCCCCCATCAGAGGCATTGAACTTGGAATTAAGAGTACTCATGTTTTATTTGCTCTAATTAGTCTCCAAGGAATCAAAACTTGATCAATATATCAAAGACTCCATCAAGGAATAGATATATCACAGGTGAAGCTTAATGGGCTTTGCCAAAAGAGTGTGAAATAACACTTATCTTTGTTTTATGAAATAACTTGAGTGAATGGAATGAATGGTGGAAACACTTATGAGGGAAAGGAAGATTTTTGGTCCCTCCTTATTTCTATTATTATTTTTGCTTCTTAGAATAGAGGGAAGTGTTTAAAAAAATCTAAAAATTATTTTAATTAAAAAAATATTTGCTTATGTTTTAGTTTTTTTTTTTTAATATATATTTAGTTTTAGTATTTTTTATTTTCTAAAAAATATATATTTAGTTTTTAGTATTTTTTTTATAACAAAAATTATATTTCGTTTTTATAAAAATGGATTTTACTCATTCCATTGATTTTAAATTTGTGATTTTATGATAGAATTTTAAATTATATATCTAAAAAAAAAGTCACTTAATGCCATGTGTTGTGTCGCTGAGATGGGTATTATACATCTCTTCCTTGCTAAGTTATAGAATGTGCTTGGGTTTTTTAATGCAATAAAATTAATTCTGCTCTTCATTATATCTTGAGATGTTCGACTTGCACTTAATAAAACAATAAAGTTAAAATAGGTTTGCCTTTGTCCTTTGTAGATATTTGTCTCTATTAATCTTGCTCTTAATAGATTAATTGTCTTATGGTGGCCTTGATTGGTCACTCCCATTAGTTGCATGTTTTTTAGTTTTCTACTAGTGACATTTCTTAGGCTTGATAGCATGTTATTTAGTTTATGGAAATATGTTATTGTCCATATTATTGTTAAATATCAATATTAAATATGTTGGTTTTGAGCATGGTTTAGAAAAAATTTCCCAAAAGCTTTATAGATTGTATTTAATAATGTAATGATTCATTGCTTGATGAAATTGTTTTGAATATTTTTTTTAATGATTCATTGATTGATGAAATTGTTATGGATATTTTTTTAGTATATTAACTTGTATGTGATAAAGTCAAAAGTCACCTCTTTTTGAGATTTTCATTGGTCAATTTCCCTTAAAGCCATCAAGTTCACCATTCGGTCCCAGGTTAAGGAAATATAGGAGTCATGAAGTGGCATTGTCCAAGCATCTAAATCTTGAAACATGTTTTTTTAGTCACATTATACTTCCTTTATGTGTGAATTCTCCATGAAAATAGTCTCATGGAACATGAGGGGCCTCAAAAGTAAAGGAAAACAAAGACTTCTAAAAGAAAAATGGTACACAAAGCACCCATTATAATGTTGATATAAGAAACAAAAATATTAAGTGAGGTTCTACCTCATATAATTAGAAAATGGGGGAGGAATTGCCAAGTAGTAGTGATTGATGCTTAAAGATACTTGGGTGGAATGGCTATTATTTGGAATGACCGGGAAATCAAGGTTACCAATATGTTTACCTATTTTCGCATTATGACAATACAATTTTAGTTAATTGACATCGAAGACTACTACCATGTATCCAATGTCTATGACTCCAATGTCGCAAATGGAAAACCTCTATTTCTCAATTCTATTTCCAGCGCAAGTAATTTATACTCCCCATCTCCATAGATTATTGGGAGTGACTTCAATATTATCAAGTGTCTATAGGAAAAGAAAGAATGAATCACAATTTTTACCAAGATATTTTGTAAGATATACCATCAAATCCTAAAAGTAATATCCATTAAAGTTCTCAAGCAATGATATCCAACCCACACATGTGGATCAATGACATGCAATACATGTGTGTGTTGTGACTAACTTAATGCAATGTTCTAATAACTCCACAAACTTAAGTATTTCACTCTGTCACATAAATTGACCGTAGTGTGACGTAAGTAAACCACGAGTAGACATGAAACCCTTAGGAAACAAAAAATCCCGGGATCCTCAATTAGGTGCTTAAATGATGAAGTGAGAATGCAAGGGGAAAAGAGAACTTCATGATTTAACTGTCACAAACATGTGATCAAGTGTGACTAGGAGTGTATATATCCATATGTTTTCCAAAGAGGGAGTGAATACATGAGTTACCATTCATTGGGCCTTATTTTTCTTTCTTTTGATTTTTCTTATATATAGGACTTAGGGAATAAGGTTTTCATAAGTTTGGCACAAATCATAGATATAAAATTTATATGAATTTTCACTTCAACCTTAGATTTTAGACTTCGATAAATCATTATAGTGTATCTTTAATGATTTTGGCTTTCACTTTTTTATTTTATTTCATCACAAATGAAAAAAGGGGAAATAATTTGCCACAAATCTATGAATTCTAATCTTAAAGGTGTCATGTGATGAAAACAAATTAATGATGTTATTCTCTATGAAAATGATGGGTATTTTTGAGAAAATCTTATGTTTGTTGATGTCTCCTCCCTGATTGAGAGGGAGTGAGGGTGGACACCACATTATCAATGTGTCATGTACTATGGCCAGGACTAACAGTCGTAAGCCTAGTAAAGACATTAGTACGGAGAATGGTGGATTGGATAGACATCTCAGACCAATATTCTTTGAGAATTTGTACTTTGACTAGGATTAACCGCCATAAGTCCAGTACATTAATCCAAGATAAGAATAGTAATGAGGATCCACATTTCTTGGTGGATTAGGAAATGATCATGTGAGGACATACCTGGTAAACATCATGGTGGGATGAGTGCCTAGCGAGGCAGTGGTGTCCAAATTTATGCCTCCCAACATTGTGCTCTGATCTAATAGAGAGATAGAACTTGTTAGTCAAGGCCTTTCTATTTTGACAATGTTTTCTATGATGATGCAAATCATCATTGATGCTTATCAATCCAGATCCCTTCTTATATGAATATTTCAACTTGAGAATACTTTGTTCTCTCATTATGAGTACCTCCCTAGTTTAGAGGAAGTGTCATCAGCTTCATTATCATCATCACCACCACCACCATCGTCATCATTATTGTCATCATTGCATTATCATCATAATCACCATTCATGTCGTCGTCGTCATCATCATCGTCATAATCATCATCATGATTATGGAAATTGTCATCAATTGTTCATAATTATAGGTCTCGTAAGAAATATCATCAACCCAAAAAATGTTATGAGTGCTCGAAAAGGGTTGTTAGGACACATGATATATGCAAGAGAAATAACGACTTTATTTTGGAAGATGATCGATGATGATCATCATCACTACCATTATCATTGTCATTATAATTTTCATCATCCCCATCATCATAATTAATGTAATTTCTATCATCATTGTTGTTATCTTCATCATGAACATCATAATCATCATTCATTCCATTATTGTTGTTGATGATGAACAAGATGAAAATAATGATAATGATGACTAGATGATGATGACTTGGAAGATGACACAAAATATAATGATTATGATTATGACCATGAAAACATTTAAAAATTGGGAATATTGGTCAAGGTCATTAGCATCGTCATCATCACCATTGTCATTGTAACTCCCATTTTCTTTATCATCATTGTCATTATCATAATAATCAAAATTCATGTCATTGTCATCATCTTCATTATCACCATCAACATAGATATTGACACTGTCATCAGTTTTTCATAATTGTCAATGTCATAAGAAATATTATCAATGCAAAAAATATGATGAGTGTTGGAAAAGGGATGCAAAACTGAACAAAAAAATGGGGGCAACAATAGACATAAAATTGGATGAAGAGTGGACACAACATAAGTAGATGCAAAACAAGATAGAAAAATTGACACAAAAGTGGATGAAAAAGTAGATGCAATATTTGATGCAAACTTGGACACAAAATAGGATGCAAACATGTATGAAAAAGCGGAAGAAAACATGGGTGCAATAGTAGGCATAAAACTTAGCATGAATTGCGGTGAAAAAAATGTGGATACAACAAAAAACTCAAAAAAGGACACAAACTTGGATGAAAAAAGGAGGCAAACTTGGATGTAAAAAGGTATGTAAACATGGACCAAACATGGGTGCAATAGTGGACACAAAATTATATGCAAAATTGGACGCATCAGAAGTAGATGCAAAATGAGATGCAAAAAACATAAACAATATTTGATGCAAACTTGGACACAAAAGAGGATGCAAAAGTGGAAGAAAATGTGGGTTACAATGATAGGCACAAGATATGGGAAAAATTGTGGCACAACAAAATTGGATGAGAAAGTGGATGTAATAACGGACACAAAAAAGATGCAAGACAAGATGCAAGAAGGGATGTAAAAGTGGATGCAAACATGGGTGCAACATGAGAAACAAAATTGGATGCAATGGAAGTAAATGCAAAAGAAGATACCAAATGAGACGCGAAACCCAACACAAAAGTGGATGCAAAAATAGATGTAATATTTGATGCAAAAGAGGATGCAAATATGGATGCAAAATTGGAAGAAAACATGGGTACAACAGTAAGTACAAAACACAACACAAATTGTGTCACAAGAAAAGTGGATGTAATGATAGATGCAAAAAAATAAGCAAATGAAGATGCAAAATAAGATGCAAAAAGGGATGCAAAATTGGACGTAAACATGGGTGTAACAATGGATACATAATAGGATGCAAAAGTTGATGCAAACTTGATTCAAATCTTAACGCAAAATTGGATACAAAAAGGGATGCGAAAATAGATGTAAAAGTCGATGAAAACCTAGATGTATATGAGGATGTAATCATGGATGCAAATTTAGAAGAAAAAATGGGTGCAAAGGGAGGTGCGAAACTAGGTGCAAATTATGGCACAAGAAAATTGGATGCAATAGTGGACACGATAACATATGAAAAAGAGGATGTAGATATGGATGAAAAAAAAGATTTAAAAGTGGACGCAACAGAAGTAGATGCAAAACTAGACACAAACCTCGATGAAAAACTTGGTGCAAAGGGGATGAAAAATATGATGTAAAAATGGATGCAAAAAATGATTTAAAAATGATGCAAAAGAGGATGCAAGAGATGATGCAAGTGTAGTGAAAAAATTGGATGCAATAGAGGATGAAAAATTTGGTGAAACAAAATTATATGCCAAACTTGATGCAAAAATTGGTGCAAAGGATGGCATAAAACTTGGCATAAAATCTGGTGTGAAATATGGTGCAAAACCTATTACAATACCTGGTGCTAAACTTGGTGTAAGACTTGGTGCAAAACTCGATGCAAACTTTGCATCACGTTTTGCACCATATTTGATAAATGGACACAAATAGCACCAAAAATGAGCTCTAGACGCAAAAAATGAAGAAAAAAGGGATGCTAATCCCAGGGTTTTGTTGTAGTGATGGTAAGGTAAGCCCTAGGATATGATGAGAATATCACCTTCACAAATGGCTCATGCATGCAAATGAAAGTAAGTTTGATTCATAATACTTATGATGATATGGTGCACTTGGTATTGGACAGGTATCTTACATTCTATTTAAGTCATGGTAAAGCTACTTAGAAACATTGATTTTTGATTTAACCATTGAAGCTAGTGTATAACAGTATTTGATAATAGTTGCAAAGGTTTGACAAGATTTGGTTGATTGGTATAGATGAGAAATGTTTAAAGTTTTGAGATGATGCTTGATAGTTCATAAATATTCTTTAGAACATTGACATGATGCTCCATATGTTTTTGTCTTATGGGTTAATTGAATTCATAGAGATGACAAATTAGGGTTTTGACTTGATGACTAATTATTTGACTTGATATCTGATGATTTTCCTTAATGACAATGCTATGTGAGCATAGTAACTTTCAGTGACTAGTATTGGTATTCAATAATGAGTTTGTATTGGCCTCATTGTTTTTGGCACATGGTTGAAGTATAAACAGTTTTGATTCAGTATGCAGTAATCTCACTATGAATGGATGGAACTTATATGACTTATCCATGATGTATGCATTCATATTTAGTGACGGAAATAATTCATGTTATGACTATATGGATGGCCTAATGAAATTTGATACTGCTTAATAACAATTTGTTGACATAACAATAAATGAAGTCGTGACTTGGTATTTGGATGTGAGCTCTACCTGACACTTTACCAAAGAGTTTGTCACAATTATATTCATAGGAATTGTTATGTATTTGATATTAGTTTTGATCTGGCATCTAAGGCTTGATAAGATGACTTAGTTGACATGGTTGCTTGTAAGGCTAAGCATATTTGTTTGGTCAGGTGTTATGTTTGCAGAAAGAATTATATGAAGAAAGCTCCTCGAGCTTGGTATATCCACATTGACAGTTACCTGGTGAAGTCGGGAATATGTGCAAATCCAAACCGCTACTTCAAAAATGGCCCAAGCTATGAATTTGATTTTGGTTTTATATACTGATGACCTATTCTTGACAGGTAATGAGCCTCTGATGATCAAAGTAAGAGGGATACGGTCTCTGAATTTCGAAATGAACAATCATGGCATGATGGATTATGTTGTGAAGTTGGAAAAAGAAAAATTATATTATGAAGTTATTAAAGAAAGCAGAAATGTGAATCCTTTGACACTTTGCTTGAATTTCAAGAAGTTATGAAGAGATATTGTTGAACCTGAATTGGCAACTGATAGTTGATTGAAGCATTGATGTTCCATGTGAACGCCCGTCCATATATATATGTTTTACATAAAACCTAATTGAGTGGCATACACATTGATTTGTCGTCGAGCACCCTTCAAAATATATGCATGGGACGATCAATTTTTGGTCTGAGATATTCTTCCTATGATATGTGACTACATGGACGTATTGATATTGCTTATTTATGAGATAAGCACATCTAGGTGTTGCCTTAGTATGAGATCTGCCATGGTATTTTTGGGATGAGAATTTCATAGCTTCAAGCACGATCGAGGTTGGGTATGATGTTGTTGACATGACTAGCTGTGAGGCAGGTTGAAGAAGCTCTTTGGAGAGTTGTTTGAGCAGGTTTTGGATAACATAGGGATACACTGCGATAATATTGAGTGGGATTTGATCGAAAAATAATACCATATTCGTTGGGACCGATATATCTTCAGCCAATGTTGTTGTACGAGACAAGCTTAGGCACGTGGTTGTTGCCTCCATGAGAGGTGTTGAAAAATGTAACTAGGTTGGGTCTTCGTAATGACATGTGGAAATATGATTTTATGTAATTGATGAAAAGAAGGAAAATAAATTTATGATTAATGCTTGTCTCATGGGTTTTGCTGTCGTTTTGTATTTTTGAGGTTGAGGGAGTAAACATATAGGACAACATCAAAACCACTTTAGAAGCTCGGATCTAGCCCTACTAGCTTCAGAGAGGGATTTCTCTGTTTAATTTAGATTTGTTTTTATGTAAATTTTAGGCTAGCTGTGATTGTACTTGTTTGTTTTGTTTGACTGGGTTTGGTTGATTTGAGTGTTATAATTTGATTGGGCTCTGGAGTCTATAAACTAAAGCTGGAGTTTGTTCATCAATTTTTTAAAGGAGTTCTCACAAGGAAAGCTAGGTTGCAGTAAATGCATATTTTCAGAGTTTAAATGGATGGTGGAAAAGCATAAGTGTAAGGTTTTAGTAGAGAGCAAAGAGAAATTAAGAATTCTTTATCCTGACTTCATAGGAAAACATTAAAATTAAAACAGCCAAAATAGGGCGCTCTTGATAATGGATCCCTTTTATTACAGTTTATGTTGATTAATTCAGATTTAGAAAAACAAAGAAGAGAAATAACAATGTTTAAACAGGTAAAGGCAAGAAACACATCACCATTTAAGACACCACATGAATCCTGTGAAAGGTCCCTGTATTATTGATGCTCTAGTACTTCAAAATTACAATATGCAACAGAAATTACATTCGGAAATCAACACTAATACTTCAAACAGTGAAGTATTTATAATAAAAATTACAATAATTCTTTACAAAATTGTTGTCAAACCGACAGTGTATTATTAGCCTAGTTACAAACTAATATCATCTAATCCTGGCAAAAGAATAGGCCACGTAGGCTGTTGAGGAAAACGGTGGCCCTGTTTGGGTGGTTTCTATTGCTGAGTCATTCAAAACATAATGCGATGTTGAACTAAAACTTGTGCTGGCTGTTGTGCTGGAAAAAAAATTCATTGTTGTTGAGTTATTCCTTAGTCCAGTAAATCAAGTAACTCTTCCCATCTCTTTTCATCTGGCATTGTTAACTTTGTCACCCTGCGGTAGATTTCATCTACCTCTATATACTTAGAAAAAGTTGGTTTCATGGTAAAAATGTGTTTTACCTCATTCTGCACATGGAAGTCGTTTGACATGGTCTCCAAAAATGCCTTTGTTGTCATGCTCCCTTTGATTCCACTGAACTTGATGCTGCTTTTGGCTACCTCTTTCATCTTCTGGATATAGTCCTCCTGAGTGATTAGCTTGTCATTAATGACATAGATACTAGGCAGTCCCTTCTGCATTAAGGCTTCAATCCTGTTTGTAAATTTGTTCACTTGTAGCTCCAAGGTTTCACACCTTTCCTCCAACTAGTCAATAAGTTTTCTCTTAGTCAAGACTTTCTTGACCTCCAGAATGGTGGCAGTTCTATCACTGACTCCCACTTCCTCCAACTCATATCTAGACTTTGAATTTAAGAACCTGATAATATTGGCAGCTTCAATTGGCATTTCTCCCAATTTTTCCCTTCCTTGCACAATGGTCTCAGTGGCCTTCTCTATTAACTCTTTCTACTCAAATATAATTTGAATAGAAGGCCAAATCTCATTCATTGAGTCAAGTATGTTCATCCAAATTGTTTCCTTGGCTTGGGCCAAGGTCTGGCCAATAGATGTATCTCTCTCTACCTGACACAACTTTTCCAAAAGTCTCTGAGATTTGTCCAATTCAGCAGTCCGAGCAGCTTCAGCTTTGGCCTTCTGGACTTCCAAAGCTTTAAGTTGGTCCTGCAAGGTGTCAATTTCTTTTGACTGTAATGACATGTTTTGCAGTGTCTATGCCACCTGTTCAGCATTGTGTGTTTGAGTAGAAGTAGTAGGGGCAGTAGTTCTTCCTGTTGATGGCAATTGAGAAAGAGGTACATCATCCAAGGGAACAATGGCCATCTTCAAGTTGTCTTCCTTCTCCTTTGTCAAATTTTCCAACTTTTCTTACATCTGCCTAATATGTATGTTTTGGTCAATAATTAGTTTCATCATGTCTACCTTCTCAGCTTCACCTTCTGCAATGTCCTTAGTCATTGGATCTTTTGTAGATGGCAGCTTGAGTTGTTTCCTCAATGCTGCAATGTCCAAGTTTTTCTTCTTAATAATTTCTTCAGCAACAATAACATCCTTAGGGTCATACCCTATCTTAATCACCAAGTCTTCCAAAGACTTGATCTTGTTGTCTTTGGCCAAGGAGGAGACCTTCTCCATCTTCAATTGTGACTGTACATTTGCAAAAGAAACATGAAATTTGGATAAAGACATGGTAGTGTTAGTGAGAGTGGAGGATATCATCTCACCAGTTTGTTTGTGCATCTCCATTTGATCAATGGGATGTATGTCCTTTGTGCTGAACTCAAAGGTGGTGCTCTTGTAGTCAGTTGCTGATTTGGGTTGTGAAGTCTGGGCCTCAAGAAAGGCCATTTGCATTCTTCCATGTTCAATATCAAACACTGACAGAAGTCTACTTTGTGAATTGGAAGTCTGCTTCCAGAATTGGTTGTAGGTGTTGTTCTTCAAGATTTCATTCCTGAGCTTTATTTCTTTGTACCTATCAAACATTATCTTCTCTTTTTTTGTCTGGACAGTGTGTGATTCTAACTCAGTCTCCTTATGACCCTGTGAAGAGGAAGGTTCAAAAGGAGATGTAGTAAACTTGGTGGTTGCTAGTGGTGAATCTGTGATGATGATAGCTGCCTGTTCTTCAATTTCTTTGTCTACTTCTGGTTTGTGAGTCACCTTGGGCCTCTTTCTGTAACTGATTCTAAATTCTTTGGCTTCACTCTCAGTTGTAGATGATGACCCTTCCTCCCTCTACCTTTTGCTGGATTTTTCCTAAGGAACAGGAGTCTGCAAACTGGAAGTGGAAACAATCTTCTCTTCAGCTTCCTGCAGGGTATTTTCTGCCCATTCCAACTGATTGGCATATTGTTCTATGTCTAGCCTAGAAGTATGAATGTAGGGAGTGTTCTTATTATCCACTCTGAGTTTTGAAATGATGCCACAGGGGTCATAAGACCATGTGAAGCTCAAGTTGAACTTCATTTCCTTTAATATCTTATCTTCCTCCTCACCTGTTGTCCTTGTGTTGCACACAAATGGGCCCACCTGTGTTTTAATCTTGAATTGTGCCTTCTTCTTTGCTACTACAAAGTGGCTCTCGTCTGAGGTCAACATTTTCCTGCTATATTCTAGTGCAAAGATCCTCATTGGGAGATACTTGGGGAGCTTGTAGGGGTCCAATTCACATCCATAGACTAATATCTTTGTAGTTTTGGTAGAAGTACCAATGCCCGATCTTTGCTTGGTCTGATAGATGTAGTATTTGTTTGATCTCCTCACTGATCCTGGGATGCACTGTACTGTAGAGAATGTTCATAGCTAGATGAACAAAGCCTTCTATAAATTCATTGTAGGTGAATTCCTGTTGTTATTTCATGACCAATGAGGTCCAAAAGATCATTGGTTGTTGTTCCCTTGCATCATCCAATTTCTACAATGAAAAACTGAAATTTCATGCTTGATAGTAGATGAACATATAAATTAAAACAAAGGTGTAACTAAACACCTACTCTGTGGGAAGCTTGATGAATTGCTCATGGATATTGTTAGCCAAGAATTGACTGAAACTTAAAATTGTAGAGGGCTTGTTGTTTGTAGAAAATGTGGAGAGGGATCCTAAAATGGGCTCATCTACCCACTGATCAGAATGATAGCCTAGAATGTAAGAAAGAATGGAAATAATTTGTTTGGCCTGATTAGGGAAAATGGAAGAAGGATAAGGAGGATTCTTGTTGGGTAATTGGGCATTCTCTTTCAAGAAAATCTCAAAAATTCTAGCTCTGCTAGAAAAATCCATATTTTGATAAAGCTAGGTGACGGCTCCTAAGGAGAAAGGGGTAGAATTTTTTACAGAAGGGACCAACATCATTTGGTCAATATATTTGGTTGTAATGGTGAACATAATGTCACCTGTAGGGGAAATTATGACTCTTTGGGCAGGGACATAACAAGCTTGGCATCTTCTGGTGAATTTTGGGGCTTAAAATGTCACAGGAAAGATGTAGTGGGGGAGGTTTGACTCCCAGAGTCCTATCTCATCAATTTTATCAGTGTGTTTATCCTCTAGCTAGCAATATAACTCGAGGAAATCACAGTGACAGAGTGTTTTAGTTATCTGGTAAACCTTGTTTTCTAATGGTGTATGATCCAGGTCTATAGAAGGTGGAATTAATGGGTTAATGGCCTGGTCTTGGGTCTTAGTTTTAGGAGGCATGGTTGTAGCAGTTTCTGAACAAAATGAATACACAAAGGAGGCTTACAGGGCTTCGAAAAGATAACAATCTTTCAGGCGAAAAAGAACAGGGAGGTCAGCAACTGTCAAGATGCTGGTGGCGAAGAAGCTCTGGCGGAGGGCACTGCAGGAAATAATGAATAGTATGTTGGCATTATGATTCAGGTTTGGCGCTATGGCACAGGTTTTGTACTTGATGGCAACTCACTCAAGTGACAAAACTCTGTTCAGGGTCTCAAAATGATGGAAAATAAGGGGTTCGCAGGTGCCCCGTTCATAAGGTGCGGACCCGCAAGTACGCCGACCAAGAAGTGCGGTCATACCCGCAGGTTCTCCGTTCAGAGAAGCGCGCTCACGTGGGATTTCTTATGTTTGGCCCCTGGTATTTAGCCCGTCGTTCTTGATCCTATGGTTTTGGCCCGTGGTATAGGATCTAAATTTATTGAATCCCGGTTTGGATCCCTTGTATTGGTTTTCGATGGTTTTGTCCCATGGTTTGAATAAGGGCTTACCTATAAAAAGGAAAGGAGATCACTTGGCTATATACTTGTGAAAAAATGAATATCTTAAGATCTGAATTTTTGGTAATCGGTTTTAAAGGCTAGATCTAAATCAAGGTGAAATTGAAGGCGAATCTATTGATAGGTCGTGATCTCTCGGGCGCATGATTAGATCTGTGGATCTGATTGTCTGTGGCACATTGGAGGACTGTTAATTTGGCCCTAATCAAAGGTTCGCAGGCGATCCACGGCGTGAGTGCGGGGGTCCGCAGCGCAGGAGAAGGCGCAGGTGCGGGGATCCGCAGCGCAGCGGAAGGCGCAAGTGTGAGGTACGCAACTCAGAAGAAGGCACAGTGCGGAGGTACGCAGGGAAACAGAAGAACCAATTGCGGAGGTACACTGTCAGGCAGACAATGCAGGTGCGGATCTAAGCAGAGGTACGCAGGGAAGCAGAAGGAGGAGGTGCAGAGATACGCAGAGCAGAAGACCGACCAAGTGCGGATCTGCACAGTTTAGACACAGAAGAGCTGCGAACATTCGCATGCCTCTATTGGTGAAGTTGTGGACCTATCTTGAAACATTTGTTGGATGTATTTTATCTATTGTTGCAAAGTTCTGGGTTTAGATTTCTAGTATTACTTTTTTGTTTATAGCATTCTGAGATGTTGGGTGATTCATTGGTTGATTGTATAAGGAGATTGGGTGATTCGCATGTACTTGATGATTATTTGATTTTCTTGGATCCAGTCTGAAAATTAATGAAACGTGGTCCTTAAAGAAGTAAAAGAGCTACGGGGGTTGTAGCTCCCTTCCAGGAGAGACTGGAAAACGAGAGGGTTGTAGCTCTCTACAGGTTGCAGCCTACGTACTGGTAAAGGACTGCACCAGTACAAACTCATTGTAAAAGAAGTTTCTAATTGAAAGAAGATAGAGACATATTGCAGCAGGTGGTTTTCACCCACATTGGGTTTCCACCTTATATCTGGTGTTCTTTGGCGTGATTATCTATTTTTCTTGTTCTTGCTCATTATTATATGGTACTGACATACAAACTAATGATCAATATCTGAAGAAGAAATTAATTGAAAAGAATTTAATAATACTGATTCACCCCCCCTCTTAGTATTATTTCCAACAATTGGTATCAAAGCAGGTCCTCCTGAAGAAGCTTGATCGCTTGAAGGAAGATCTATCATCATGAGCAACTACGAGAGGGAAGCATCAATCAGGCCACCAATTTTTTATGGGACAAACTTCGTATATTGGAAGGTAAGAGTTACTGCCTATCTTCAATCTCTGGGTACAGAAGTCTGGGACATCATAGATACAGGGTATACTTTTCCATCAGCAACTCCTACAGATCCGGCTGAGAAGAAGAAATATGAAACAAATGCAAAGGCGGTCAATACTCTATTAGGATGTATATCTCAATCAGAATTTGTCAAGGTTATGCAGTATAAATCCGCAAAAGAAATATGGGACAAGATTGTTCTGAGCTATGAAGGAGATGATCAAGTAAAACGAGCAAAACTTCAAACCCTCAGAATTCAGTATGAAAATCTCAGAGTGTACAATGATGAAAGTGTGGCTAACTGTTTTCTTCGTGTAGATGAGATTGTTAATTGTATGAAACATTTGGGTGAAGAAATAAAAGAGGTTGTTGTGGTTGAAAAAGCTCTAAGATCTTTGTCCCCTAGGTTTGAATCTAAAGTTTCTGCAATAGAAGAAAAAGAGAATCTACAAAACCTTAAAATGTCACAGCTGCACAGAATTCTAACTGCTTATGAAATGAGGAAAGGAGGTCCATCAGACAGAAGAGAAGCTACCTTCAAGGCTTCAGGCAAAGGAGAGTACTATGAGTCAGGAGAAGAAGAAGAATCAAATTTTGTCAGAAATCTTCAACGGGGTACTAAAAGATTCAGAGGTAAGTTGCCTTTCAAATGTTTTGCTTGTGGAAGAGTAGGTCACTATGCTGCAAAATGTCCTCATAAGGATAAGATTTACAAGGGGAAGGAACTTGTTAGATGGAACAAGAAACAGAATGCAAATAAGAAAATTTATTACACTCATGAAGACAGTGATGGACTTTCAAATAGTGATGAAGATGAACGAGGTAATGACTATAAACTTTTAATGGATTTTGAAGATGATGATTACATGGATGCTATAGATGTGGATGGCTTTTATGAAGAGACTTCTAGACTCAAAACATGTTTAGAAGAAAAGAATGTGATCACTGATACTCTGCAATTCCAACTTGATGAAAAAGAAAAATGTCTTGAGAAGTTAGAATGTGAAATTGTTGGCCTTAGAAAAGAAATTGAGAAAACAAAGGTTCTTAATCTTAAATTTGTTAAAGGATCTGAAACTCTGGATGAGATTATCAATGTACAACGTTCTCCACTAATCAAGACAGGTCTGGGGTATAATGGAGAAACATCTCAAGCATCCACCTCAAAGAGTTATCTCAATGTAGCAAGAAGGAATGAGCAAAAGCCCAATGGAGATCACCAGGTAAAACAGGGGCGAATTACATCAAGAATAAACAAAGACTACCAGGTAAATCAGGGCAATCCGCCTTAAGGATGAACAAAAGCTATAACCAGCCATAGGTAAAATCTTCTCAATTTTCCTCAAGAATGGATGACAATAGAAACTACAATCATTTGGCAGGTAGAGTTGATAATCGTAGAAGTTTCTTCAATGGCCAATGTTTCTCTTGCCATAACTTTGGCCACAAAGCAGCTCAATGTGTTGCCTATAAAAAAATCATGACTAGAGAAGCTCAAAAACAAAGAAATATGACTGGGATCACGAAAAGGACTTATAACAACTTTTCGGCCCTTGAAAATGAAATTGAATGTTCTATTTGTAATAACTTTGGTCATGAAGATTCTGAATGCAGGAGTAGGTTTTGGCAGACAAAGGAACAAGCCTCAAGTACTAGAACATGGAGAATAAAAGAACCACAACCAGAAAGATGTGGGATAGCTTTTATGCAGAAGGACAGGAAAATCAATGGTACATCGACAGCGGATGTTCGAAGCATATGACAGGTGATAAAGAAAAACTTGAATCATATACTGCTTTAGAAAAGGGAAAGAAAGTTTCTTTTGGAAATGATACCCCTGCAGCCATAAAAGGAAAAGGCACTGCTCAGTTGAAAGAAAAGGTCAAAGCTGGAAATGTTTTGTATGTTGATGGCTTGAAGCATAATCTACTGAGTGTCAGTCAGATGTGTGATCAAGGAACCAAGGTAATATTTTGATCAAATGGATGTAGTGTTCGTGATCTTGATACAGGAAAAACAGTGATCAAAGGCAGAAGAAATCCAAATAATCTATACATATTTGAAGAAGGAAAACAACAATGCTATTTGAGCAAGGATGATGAACACTGGTTATGGCACCGGAGGTTGGGGCATCTAAGTTTTTCACAAATAAGGAAAGCATGCAAATACCAGGCAGTTCGTGGTCTTCCAGATATCAAAATTCCAGACAACATCATATGCAAATCATGTCAGTTTGGTAAGCAAACCAGAACTAACTTCCCTGAGAAGGAAGGATCAACTAGTAAGCCTCTTGAACTAGTCCATACAGATGTATGTGGTCCATTTAGGACAAGGTCACCTCGAGGAGAAGAATACTTTATATTATTCATTGACGACTTCTCCAGGATGGTTTGGTTGGGTCTTATGAAACACAAGGACGAAGCATTCGAAAAATTTAAATCTTTCAAAGCCTTGGCTGAAAACGAATCAGATCACAAAATTAAGTGCCTCAGGTCTGACAGAGGTGGGGAGTTTACCTCAAATGAATTTTTCGATTTCTGTGAAGAACATGGAATAAGAAGGGAATTCTCTACAGCTAGGACTCCTCATCAAAATGGAGTGGTGGAAAGGATGAACAGAACGGTTCAAAAAATGGCTTGTGCTATGCTTGAAGATTTTGTAACTCCCGCAACCTTCTGGGGTGAAGCTGCATTTGCTGCGGTTGTTATTCTCGACAAAACAAATGTCTGAGTGAAAAGCACTCAAACTCCTCATGAGCTCTAGTATGGTGAGATTCCTTCGGTAAAGCATTTCAAAATTTTTGGAAGCAAATGCTATATTAAGAATAATGATGAACAGCTTGGCAAACTTGAGCCTAGAGCAGATGAAGGCATTCTCCTTGGTTATTCTCCCCACAGAAAAGCATATAAGTGTTACAATAAAAGACTTGGTGATCCGGATTTAAACAGGAACGCAATAGATTACAGAGATAACCATAAATACAGAGATGCGATAACCATATACACAAAGATGCAGCGGAAATAATACTTCATTTCATTACTGTAAAATACTGAAATATGCTTACAAATAGAAATGGAAAGAAACCAGCTAGGGCGATGGTAGCTTATCTCTGAGAAGAGATGTGCGGCTACATGCCTCTGAACTGTTCCGAACTGTGTTACAATGAGGCTCGAAGGCCTATTTATTGTTGAGAAACAATGGAAAACCCTTCACATCCCGAAACCTAACCCAAGAAGATGAAACGCCAAATTGTGGGCCCCGTTTGGGTAAATTGGTACATCAATTTCCCGGGGTCGTAACTTTGGCATACGATCTCCGTTTGACGCGCACGATAGCTCGTTAGAAAGATCTATCCGAGTACTACCACTTTGGGAGGCAACATGGTACTTGGACCCATGTTGCCCCAGAATCCCAAAAAAACGTCGTTTAGGGCCTCAAAACGACTCCGGAAGTTCAGGACCCGAAAAACTGCTAAAAATAGTAAACTGTGCTATAATTAAGGAAACTGAAAAGACTGAAAGAGACAGTTGTGGGGGTCCAAATGGGTTAGTGGGTGGCCACCAACATCCACCTGGATCATTCCTCCCCCCTTAGGAAGCAATGGTCCCCATTGCGTTGAGTTCCTCCCTGAGATGAGGAAGCTTCTGCTGAGTTGGTTCTCTGGTGAGCTGTTCTGCAATCTCTGATGTGTCGAGAAATGGTGGAAAGCATGGTCGAAGATGGTCCACATTGAACATTTGGTGCAGGTGAAGGAATGGAGGAATGATGTGCTCCAAAGCATTGTTCCCCATAGCCTTGGTACTGTTGTAAGGACCATGTTGGAGTGGTCTGAGCTTCTGATGGGTTCTGGTAAGGCGTTCTTTTTGTCGATGCAACCAGACTTTGTTGCCCACCTGAAACTTATGTGGTACCCCCGTGGGTGAGGAGAAGTTGTTCCTGTGTTCTGTCATGACCGTATCCCTTTGCTGCTGCTGCTGCGTGGAGGAACCCTTTGCAAGGGTCATGGATGTAGCAACGATCTTCCCCTTACTATGGGAGTGAACCAGACAAATGAATTTCCTGGTCTATGATATGAGCTTGCTGCCTTTCTTGGTAGTGATCAAAGATGTGGCGGTAGGTGGGGCTACCTCCGGTATCCTGTATAATGAATTATTCAAAGAAATAATGACAGCACGAGGCCTTGACTCATACACAGCATGCCGCCCCCATAAGTATGGCTGGCCTAATAGTACATCAGAAACATCCAGAGGTGTAACATCACACAATACCTCGTCTGTGAAGGGCTTGATGCTGTATGGAAGGCGGCACTGCTGGCGAACTTTTAGATCTCGTCCTTCGTGAAGCCACCCGATACTGTACGGCTGCGGGTGTGGTGTAGTCGGTAGGACCAACCGCTTCACAACCTCTGCTGAAATGAGGTTCTTTTGGCTACCACTGTCGACAATGAATTGCAGCGGCGAACCCTTCACCCACATCTGTGAGTGGAAAAGGCGCTCCCCCTCTTCTGGATCTGCAGGTTCATTCTTCTGGATCTTGGCAGTGGCAACAGTGGCGCTAGGATCCGCATCAATGATCTGCTTCCCTTTGCAATTCCCCTTGTCGGGTTCTGGCTCAGGGTCGGAACATGCATCTGATTTGGAAGCCTTCAACTCAGCCACCAGTGACTGCTTGGTCCGACACTCACTTGTGTTATGAGTGGGACTCTTGTGGAACTCACACCACTTTCCTGTGTCCTTCTTCGGCTTCATGGCGTTGTTCTTTTCTTGCGGCTTTGACGGGTTGTCTTGGGTCACCCCGCCTTGGCTTTGTCCTTTGGGCTTCAGATTTGCAGATCCAAAGTCTCGCTTCTTCTGTTTGAACTTTTGCTCGATTTTGACAGCGTATCGATATGCTGTGCCGAGTGAGGGGATGTTCAAGAACCCCATCTCTTCCTGGATGTATTTGTGTAGGCAGCCGCGGTATTTGAGTACCAGATGCAGCTCAGAATCTTTGATACCCAACTGTGTGCGAAGGGTATGAAAAATGTTTGTGAACTCTGGCACACCTTGGTCTCGTCCCTGCCGCAGTGTGGTCCATTTGATGTATTTGTCCTCATAGGTTCCGACAGGGTAGTACTGCTCCTTGATGGCATCCTGGAAGTCATTCCAAGTGGGGGCGGCTGAAAACAGTGAGCCTGTACTTTCATCCTTCTGCTCGCAGTATGTTTCCCACCAGTCCTTGACGTGGGGGGCTGCTTTGAGAAGAGCGAAAACAATCTTTTCCCGATTTGAAAATTCGTGAACAGAAAAATACCCATCTAGCAGATTTAACCATTTATCTACGGCATCTGCGTCTATTTGACCCTCGAAGATGGGGATTTCAAAATTAACTTGTACCTTGAAGGGTGTGGCGTTTCCAGAGTCACTGTTGGAAGCCGATGCGTCGCCTCTGGGTAGTCGTTGAAGGATCTGCGCAAAGCTATCCATCATCGCGTTCCTTTGCCGCTCGAGCGCTTCTTCGAGCAAGATTTTGATAGGATCTCCTGCCCCCTCGTCTTTCTTCTCATCCGCCATGGGAGGTCGTCGGGATTTGCGAGGCTGGTCTTGCAAAGGTTCGACCAGTTCAAGCCCTAACTCCTTATATCCCGACCTCGTTGGGGACATGCAAAGAAAAACAGAGAAAAAGCAGACCGCTCTGATACCACTGATCCGGATTTAAACAAGAACGCAATAGATTACAGAGATAACCATAAATACAGAGATGCGATAACCATATACACAAAGATGCAGCGGAAATAATACTTCATTTCATTGCTGTAAAATACTGAAATATGCTTACAAATAGAAATGGAAAGAAACCAGCTAGGGTGATGGTAGCTTATCTCTGAGAAGAGATGTGCGGCTACATGCCTCTGAACTGTTCCGAACTGTGTTACAATGAGGCTCGAAGGCCTATTTATTGTTGAGAAACAATGGAAAACCCTTCACATCCCGAAACCTAACCCAAGAAGATGAAACGCCAAATTGTGGGCCCCGTTTGGGTAAATTGGTACATCAATTTCCCGGGGTCGTAACTTTGGCATACGATCTCCGTTTGACGCGCACGATAGCTCGTTAGAAAGATCTATCCGAGTACTACCACTTTGGGAGGCAACATGCGTCCATGGACTCATGTTGCCCTAGAATCCCAAAAAAACGTCGTTTAGGGCCTCAAAACGGCTCCGGAAGTTGAGGACCCGAAAAACTGCTAAAAATAGTAAACTGTGCTATAATTAAGGAAACTGAAAAGACTGAAAGAGACAGTTGTGGGGGTCCAAATGGGTTAGTGGGTGGCCACCAACATCCACCTGGATCATTCCTTCCCCCTTAGGAAGCAATGGTCCCCATTGCGTTGAGTTCCTCCCTGAGATGAGGAAGCTTCTGCTGAGTTGGTTCTCTGGTGAGCTGTTCTGCAATCTCTGATGTGTCGAGAAATGGTGGAAAGCATGGTCGAAGATGGTCCACATTGAACATTTGGTGCAGGTGAAGGAATGGAGGAATGATGTGCTCCAAAGCATTGTTCCCCATAGCCTTGGTACTGTTGTAAGGACCATGTTGGAGTGGTCTGAGCTTCTGATGGGTTCTGGTAAGGCGTTCTTTCTGTCGATGCAACCAGACTTTGTTGCCCACCTGAAACTTATGTGGAACCCCCGTGGGTGAGGAGAAGTTGTTCCTGTGTTCTGTCATGACCGTATCCCTTTGCTGCTGCTGCTGCGTGGAGGAACCCTTTGCAGGGGTCATGGATGTAGCAACGATCTCCTTACTATGGGAGTGAACCAGACAAATGAATTTCCTGGTCTGTGATATGAGCTTGCTGCCTTTCTTGGTAGTGATCAAAGATGTGGCGGTAGGTGGGGCTACCTCCGGTATCCTGTATAATGAATTATTCAAAGAAATAATGACAGCACGAGGCCTTGACTCATACACAGCATGCCGCCCCCATAAGTATGGTTGGCCTAATAGTACATCAGAAACATCCAGAGGTGTAACATCACACAATACCTCGTCTGTGAAGGGCTTGATGCTGTATGGAAGGCGGCACTGCTGGCGAACTTTTAGATCTCGTCCTTCGTGAAGCCACCCGATACTGTACGGCTGCGGGTGTGGTGTAGTCGGTAGGCCCAACCGCTTCACAACCTCTGCTGAAATGAGGTTCTTTTGGCTACCACTGTCGACAATGAATTGCAGCGGCGAACCCTTCACCCACATCTGTGAGTGGAAAAGGCGCTCCCCCTCTTCTGGATCTGCAGGTTCATTCTTCTGGATCTTGGCAGTGGCAACAGTGGCGCTAGGATCCGCATCAATGATCTGCTTCCCTTTGCAATTCCCCTTGTCGGGTTCTGGCTCAGGGTCGGAACATGCATCTGATTCGGAAGCCTTCAACTCAGCCACCAGTGACTGCTTGGTCCGACACTCACTTGTGTTATGAGTGGGACTCTTGTGGAACTCACACCACTTTCCTGTGTCCTTCTTCGGCTTCATGGCGTTGTTCTTTTCTTGCGGCTTTGACGGGTTGTCTTGGGTCACCCCGCCTTGGCTTTGTCCTTTGGGCTTCAGATTTGCAGATCCAAAGTCTCGCTTCTTCTGTTTGAACTTTTGCTCGATTTTGACAGCGTATCGATATGCTGTGCCGAGTGAGGGGATGTTCAAGAACCCCATCTCTTCCTGGATGTATTTGTGTAGGCAGCCGCGGTATTTTTGTACCAGATGCAGCTCAGAATCTTTGATACCCAACTGTGTGCGAAGGGTATGAAAAATGTTTGTGAACTCCGGCACACCTTGGTCTCGTCCCTGCCGCAGTGTGGTCCATTTGATGTATTTGTCCTCATAGGTTCCGACAGGGTAGTACTGCTCCTTGATGGCATCCCGGAAGTCATTCCAAGTGGGGGCGGCTGAAAACAGTGAGCCTGTACTTTCATCCTTCTGCTCGCAGTATGTTTCCCACCAGTCCTTGACGTGGGGGGCTGCTTTGAGAAGAGCGAAAACAATCTTTTCCCGATTTGAAAATTCGTGAACAGAAAAATACCCATCTAGCAGATTTAACCATTTATCTACGGCATCTGCGTCTATTTGACCCTCGAAGATGGGGATTTCAAAATTAACTTGTACCTTGAAGGGTGTGGCGTTTCCAGAGTCACTGTTGGAAGTCGATGCGTCGCCTCTGGGTAGTCACTGAAGGATCTGCGCAAAGCTATCCATCATCGCGTTCCTTTGCCGCTCGAGCGCTTCTTCGAGCAAGATTTTGATAGGATCTCCTGCCCCCTTGTCTTTCTTCTCATCCGCCATGGGAGGTCGTCGGGATTTGCGAGGCTGGTCTTGCAAAGGTTCGACCAGTTCAAGCCCTAACTCCTTATATCCCGACCTCGTTGGGGACATGCAAAGAAAAACAGAGAAAAAGCAGACCGCTCTGATACCACTGATCCGGATTTAAACAGGAACGCAATAGATTACAGAGATAACCATAAATACAGAGATGCGATAACCATATACACAAAGATGCAGCGGAAATAATACTTCATTTCATTGCTGTAAAATACTGAAATATGCTTACAAATAGAAATGGAAAGAAACCAGCTAGGGCGATGGTAGCTTATCTCTGAGAAGAGATGTGCGGCTACATGCCTCTGAACTGTTCCAAACTGTGTTACAATGAGGCTCGAAGGCCTATTTATTGTTGAGAAACAATGGAAAACCCTTCACATCCCGAAACCTAACCCAAGAAGATGAAAAGCCAAATTGTGGGCCCCGTTTGGGTAAATTCGTACATCAATTTCCCGGGGTCGTAACTTTGGCATACGATCTCCGTTTGACGCGCACGATAGCTCGTTAGAAAGATCTATCCGAGTACTACCACTTTGGGAGGCAACATGCATCCATGGACCCATGTTGCCCCAGAATCCCAAAAAAACGTCGTTTAGGGCCTCAAAACGGCTCCGGAAGTTCAGGACCCGAAAAACTGCTAAAAATAGTAAACTGTGCTATAATTAAGGAAACTGAAAAGACTGAAAGAGACAGTTGTGGGGGTCCAAATGGGTTAGTGGGTGGCCACCAACATCCACCTGGATCATTCCTCCCCCCTTAGGAAGCAATGGTCCCCATTGCGTTGAGTTCCTCCCTGAGATGAGGAAGCTTCTGCTGAGTTGGTTCTCTGGTGAGCTGTTCTGCAATCTCTGATGTGTCGAGAAATGGTGGAAAGCATGGTCGAAGATGGTCCACATTGAACATTTGGTGCAGGTGAAGGAATGGAGGAATGATGTGCTCCAAAGCATTGTTCCCCATAGCCTTGGTACTGTTGTAAGGACCATGTTGGAGTGGTCTGAGCTTCTGATGGGTTCTGGTAAGGCGTTCTTTCTGTCGATGCAACCAGACTTTGTTGCCCACCTGAAACTTATGTGGTATCCCCGTGGGTGAGGAGAAGTTGTTCCTGTGTTCTGTCATGACCGTATCCCTTTGCTGCTGCTGCTGCGTGGAGGAACCCTTTGCAGGGGTCATGGATGTAGCAACGATCTTCCCCTTACTATGGGAGTGAACCAGACAAATGAATTTCCTGGTCTGTGATATGAGCTTGCTGCCTTTCTTGGTAGTGATCAAAGATGTGGCGGTAGGTGGGGCTACCTCCGGTATCCTGTATAATGAATTATTCAAAGAAATAATGACAGCACGAGGCCTTGACTCATACACAGCATGTCGCCCCCATAAGTATGGCTGGCCTAATAGTACATCAGAAACATCCAGAGGTGTAACATCACACAATACCTCGTCTGTGAAGGGCTTGATGCTGTATGGAAGGCGGCACTGCTGGCGAACTTTTAGATCTCGTCCTTCGTGAAGCCACCCGATACTGTACGGCTGCGGGTGTGGTGTAGTCGGTAGGCCCAACCGCTTCACAACCTCTGCTGAAATGAGGTTCTTTTGGCTACCACTGTCGACAATGAATTGCAGCGGCGAACCCTTCACCCACATCTGTGAGTGGAAAAGGCGCTCCCCCTCTTCTGGATCTGCAGGTTCATTCTTCTGGATCTTGGCAGTGGCAACAGTGGCGCTAGGATCCGCATCAATGATCTGCTTCCCTTTGCAATTCCCCTTGTCGGGTTCTGGCTCAGGGTCGGAACATGCATCTGATTCGGAAGCCTTCAACTCAGCCACCAGTGACTGCTTGGTCCGACACTCACTTGTGTTATGAGTGGGACTCTTGTGGAACTCACACCACTTTCCTGTGTCCTTCTTCGGCTTCATGGCGTTGTTCTTTTCTTGCGGCTTTGACGGGTTGTCTTGGGTCACCCCGCCTTGGCTTTGTCCTTTGGGCTTCAGATTTGCAGATCCAAAGTCTCGCTTCTTCTGTTTGAACTTTTGCTCGATTTTGACAGCGTATCGATATGCTGTGCCGAGTGAGGGGATGTTCAAGAACCCCATCTCTTCCTGGATGTATTTGTGTAGGCAGCCGCGGTATTTGGGTACCAGATGCAGCTCAGAATCTTTGATATCCAACTGTGTGCGAAGGGTATGAAAAATGTTTGTGAACTCCGGCACACCTTGGTCTCGTCCCTGCCGCAGTGTGGTCCATTTGATGTATTTGTCCTCATAGGTTCCGACAGGGTAGTACTGCTCCTTGATGGCATCCCGGAAGTCATTCCAAGTGGGGGCGGCTGAAAACAGTGAGCCTGTACTTTCATCCTTCTGCTCGCAGTATGTTTCCCACCAGTCCTTGACGTGGGGGGCTGCTTTGAGAAGAGCGAAAACAATCTTTTCCCGATTTGAAAATTCGTGAACAGAAAAATACCCATCTAGCAGATTTAACCATTTATCTACGGCATCTGCGTCTATTTGACCCTCGAAGATGGGGATTTCAAAATTAACTTGTACCTTGAAGGGTGTGGCGTTTCCAGAGTCACTGTTGGAAGCCGATGCGTCGCCTCTGGGTAGTCGCTGAAGGATCTGCGCAAAGCTATCCATCATCGCGTTCCTTTGCCGCTCGAGCGCTTCTTCGAGCAAGATTTTGATAGGATCTCCTGCCCCCTCGTCTTTCTTCTCATCCGCCATGGGAGGTTGTCGGGATTTGCGAGGCTGGTCTTGCAAAGGTTCGACCAGTTCAAGCCCTAAATCCTTATATCCTGACCTCGTTGGGGACATGCAAAGAAAAACAGAGAAAAAGCAGACCGCTCTGATACCACTGATCCGGATTTAAACAGGAACGCAATAGATTACAGAGATAACCATAAATACAGAGATGCGATAACCATATACACAAAGATGCAGCGGAAATAATACTTCATTTCATTGCTATAAAATACTGAAATATGCTTACAAATAGAAATGGAAAGAAACCAGCTAGGGCGATGGTAGCTTATCTCTGAGAAGAGATGTGCGGCTACATGCCTCTGAACTGTTCCGAACTGTGTTACAATGAGGCTCGAAGGCCTATTTATTGTTGAGAAACAATGGATAACCCTTCACATCCTGAAACCTAACCCAAGAAGATGAAACGCCAAATTGTGGGCCCCGTTTGGGTAAATTGGTACACCAATTTCCCAGGGTCGTAACTTTGGCATACGATCTCTGTTTGACGCGCACGATAGCTCGTTAGAAAGATCTATCCGAGTACTACCACTTTGGGAGGCAACATGCGTCCATGGACCCATGTTGCCCCAGAATCCCAAAAAAACGTCGTTTAGGGCCTCAAAACGACTCCGGAAGTTCAGGACCCGAAAAACTGCTAAAAATAGTAAACTGTGCTATAATTAAGGAAACTGAAAAGACTGAAAGAGACAGTTGTGGGGGTCCAAATGGGTTAGTGGGTGGCCACCAACATCCACCTGGATCATTCCTCCCCCCTTAGGAAGCAATGGTCCCCATTGCGTTGAGTTCCTCCCTGAGATGAGGAAGCTTCTGCTGAGTTGGTTCTCTGGTGAGCTGTTCTGAAATCTCTGATGTGTCGAGAAATGGTGGAAAGCATGGTCGAAGATGGTCCACATTGAACATTTGGTGCAGGTGAAGGAATGGAGGAATGATGTGCTCCAAAGCATTGTTCCCCATAGCCTTGGTACTGTTGTAAGGACCATGTTGGAGTGGTCTGAGCTTCTGATGGGTTCTGGTAAGGCGTTCTTTCTGTCGATGCAACCAGACTTTGTTGCCCACCTGAAACTTATGTGGTACCCCCGTGGGTGAGGAGAAGTTGTTCCTGTGTTCTGTCATGACCGTATCCCTTTGCTGCTGCTGCTGCGTGGAGGAACCCTTTGCAGGGGTCATGGATGTAGCAACGATCTTCCCCTTACTATGGGAGTGAACCAGACAAATGAATTTCCTGGTCTGTGATATGAGCTTGCTGCCTTTCTTGGTAGTGATCAAAGATGTGGCGGTAGGTGGGGCTACCTCCGGTATCCTGTATAATGAATTATTCAAAGAAATAATGACAGCACGAGGCCTTGACTCATACACAGCATGCCGTCCCCATAAGTATGGCTGGCCTAATAGTACATCACAAACATCCAGAGGTGTAACATCACACAATACCTCGTCTGTGAAGGGCTTGATGCTGTATGGAAGGCGGCACTGCTGGGCGAACTTTTAGATCTCGTCCTTCGTGAAGCCACCCGATACTGTACGGCTGCGGGTGTGGTGTAGTCGGTAGGCCCAACCGCTTCACAACCTCTGCTGAAATGAGGTTCTTTTGGCTACCATTGTCGACAATGAATTGCAGCGGCGAACCCTTCACCCACATCTGTGAGTGGAAAAGGCGCTCCCCCTCTTCTGGATCTGCAGGTTCATTCTTCTGGATCTTGGCAGTGGCAACAGTGGCGCTAGGATCCGCATCAATGATCTGCTTCCCTTTGCAATTCCCCTTGTCGGGTTCTGGCTCAGGGTCGGAACATGCATCTGATTCGGAAGCCTTCAACTCAGCCACCAGTGACTGCTTGGTCCGACACTCACTTGTGTTATGAGTGGGACTCTTGTGGAACTCACACCACTTTCCTGTGTCCTTCTTCGGCTTCATGGCGTTGTTCTTTTCTTGCGGCTTTGACGGGTTGTCTTGGGTCACCCCGCCTTGGCTTTGTCCTTTGGGCTTCAGATTTGCAGATCCAAAGTCTCGCTTCTTCTGTTTGAACTTTTGCTCGATTTTGACAGCGTATCGATATGCTGTGCCGAGTGAGGGGATGTTCAAGAACCCCATCTCTTCCTGGATGTATTTGTGTAGGCAGCCGCGGTATTTGAGTACCAGATGCAACTCAGAATCTTTGATACCCAACTGTGTGCGAAGGGTATGAAAAATGTTTGTGAACTCTGGCACACCTTGGTCTCGTCCCTGCCGCAGTGTGGTCCATTTGATGTATTTGTCCTCATAGGTTCCGACAGGGTAGTACTGCTCCTTGATGGCATCCCGGAAGTCATTCCAAGTGGGGGCGGCTGAAAACAGTGAGCCTGTACTTTCATCCTTCTGCTCGCAGTATGTTTCCCACCAGTCCTTGACGTGGGGGGCTGCTTTGAGAAGAGCGAAAACAATCTTTTCCCGATTTGAAAATTCGTGAACAGAAAAATACCCATCTAGCAGATTTAACCATTTATCTACGGCATCTGCGTCTATTTGACCCTCGAAGATGGGGATTTCAAAATTAACTTGTACCTTGAAGGGTGTGGCGTTTCCATAGTCACTGTTGGAAGCCGATGCGTCGCCTCTGGGTAGTCGCTGAAGGATCTGCGCAAAGCTATCCATCATCGCGTTCCTTTGCCGCTCGAGCGCTTCTTCGAGCAAGATTTTGATAGGATCTCCTGCCCCCTCGTCTTTCTTCTCATCCGCCATGGGAGGTCGTCGGGATTTGCGAGGCTGGTCTTGCAAAGGTTCGACCAGTTCAAGCCCTAACTCCTTATATCCCGACCTCGTTGGGGACATGCAAATAAAAACAGAGAAAAAGCAGACCGCTCTGATACCACTGATCCGGATTTAAACAGGAACGCAATAGATTACAGAGATAACCATAAATACAGAGATGCGATAACCATATACACAAAGATGCAGCGGAAATAATACTTCATTTCATTGCTGTAAAATACTGAAATATGCTTACAAATAGAAATGGAAAGAAACCAGCTAGGGCGATGGTAGCTTATCTCTGAGAAGAGATGTGCGGCTACATGCCTCTGAACTGTTCCGAACTGTGTTACAATGAGGCTCGAAGGCCTATTTATTGTTGAGAAACAATGGAAAACCCTTCACATCCCGAAACCTAACCCAAGAAGATGAAACGCCAAATTGTGGGCCCCGTTTGGGTAAATCGGTACATCAATTTCCCGGGGTCGTAACTTTGGCATACGATCTCCGTTTGACGCGCATGATAGCTCGTTAGAAAGATCTATCCGAGTACTACCACTTTGGGAGGCAACATGGGTCCATGGACCCATGTTGCCCCAGAATCCCAAAAAAACGTCGTTTAGGGCCTCAAAACGGCTCCGGAAGTTCAGGACCCGAAAAACTGCTAAAAATAGTAAACTGTGCTATAATTAAGGAAACTGAAAAGACTGAAAGAGACAGTTGTGGGGGTCCAAATGGGTTAGTGGTTGGCCACCAACATCCACCTGGATCACTTGGAAGAATTGTTGACAGCATTGATGTAGTGGTTGATGAAAAAGGATACATTCCTAGGCAAGTAAATTATGAAAATATCGCAGAGGATGAAGACTACCCTCCAAATTAGACTGAAGATGAAGAAGAACCTCAAGAAGCGCCAGAGGAATAGACAAGGATAGAAGAGAAGACTCCATCCAGGTATGTTCAAAAGAATCATCCAGAACCTCAAATCTTGGGGCAAAAGGAGGCAGGCGTACAAACAAGAAGAACAATTGCAGAAGCTTCAAGCTATTTGGCATTACTCTCCTCCACTGAACCACAAAATGTAAGAGAGGCATGCAAAGATGAATGTTGGGTCAAGGCAATGGACGAAGAACTTGAGCAGATCGAAAAGAACAACACTTGGGAGTTGGTTCCTAGACCAAAAGATAAGAATGTCATAGGGACAAAATGGGTCTTCAAAAATAAGTTGAATGAAAATGGGGAAGTAATTAGAAACAAGGCCAGACTTGTTTGTAAAGGGTATGCTCAACAAGAAGGAATAGACTTTGAAGAAACTTTTGCTCCAGTTGCAAGACTTGAGGCCATCCGAATGTTCCTTGCTCTCTCAAGCTTTCAGAAATTCAAAGTATTTCAAATGGACGTGAAATCAGCCTTTCTGAATGGAGACTTAGAAGAAGAAGTATATATTGAGCAGCCAGATGGTTTCATTCTTGGGAATGATCCAAATCTTGTATGCAGACTGAAAAAGGCTCTCTATGGTCTTAAACAAGCTCCAAGGGCTTGGTACTACCGTTTGGACAAATATCTTCATCAACAAGGTTTTTCAAAAGGATCAGCGGATAGCAATCTTTATATAAAAATTGAAAATGACAAATTGCTAATACTTGTTGTGTATGTAGATGATATTATCTTTGGCAGCAATGAAGAAGCTATGAGTCAAAGCTTTGCCTTGGTGATGCAGAAAGAATTCGAGATGTCTTTGCTTGGAGAGCTGACATATTTTCTTGGTCTACAAATCCAACAAAATGAAGGCGGTATCTTTTTGTCTCAAACCAAGTACCTCAAGCAGATTTTGAAGAAGTATGGCATGGAAGATGCAAAACCAGTATGTACCCCCATGGTTACAGGATGCAGCCTCAGTGCAAATGATGAATCAGTAGCAGTACATCAGCCAACCTATAGATCTATGATTGGAAGTCTACTTTATTTGACAGGTACCCGACCAGACATCATGCATGCAGTGGGAATAGTTGGAAGATTTCAGGCAAATCCAAAGGAAACTCATCTTCAGGCAGTGAAGAGAATTTTCAAGTATCTTCAAGGAACTCAAAACTATGGCTTATGGTATCCTAGAGATACAGATCTCACACTTCATGCTTATACAGATGCAGATTGGGCTGGAAGCGTGGATGACAGGAAGAGCACAAGTGGTGGTGCATTCTTTATGGGTTCAAGATTAGTATCTTGGTTCAGCAAGAAACAGAGTTCGATTGCTTTATCTACAGCCGAAGCGGAATATGTGGCTGATGCATCTTGTTGCACTCAACTTCTTTGGATGATGCAGACGTTGAATGATTTTAAAATCACTTGTACACCACCTATCTCCATCTTATGTGATAATACAAGTGCAATCAGCAAACCCAGTCATGCATTCAAAGACCAAGCATATACCGATCAAGTATCACTTTCTCAGGGAACAAGTGCTTGAACAAAAGGTCAAGTTGGAGTATGTTCCTTCTAAGGAACAGGTTGTTGATATACTCACCAAACCATTGCCCAGGGAGACCTTTGAATACCTCAGGAAAAAGCTGGGGGTAGTTGATGCATCATCTTGTTGTTGAATCTCATCAGTTTCAGAGATTGTTGGTTGTACGCGAGTTCATATGGGGTATACGCGTACATTTGTTGGGTTATGGATTGGTCAAAGTTCAAATGGCACAGGTTCAGGGGGAGCATATATAATGCATTGTTGGCATTATGGTAGCACAGAAGGAGAACATGGACGTTGATCTGAATATGGCTGCAATATGTCTCTATCTCTTTCACGGTCATTTATGGTGTATGGTGGATTATGGTTCTTCTTGAAGAAATTTTTTTTTCTGTTCCAAATCTAGTCTAGAGTCAGGGGGAGCATGATCAGCAGAGCAAAGACTTAAGCATGTTCTCAGGGGGAGCAAAACCCTTTGCCCTTGATGTCAAAGGGGGAGAATGACATTGAGGATCTTGAGGTTGCCATCAAGTCCAAAGGGGGAGATTGTTGGCATTATGATTCAGGTTTGGCGCTATGGCACAGGTGTTGTACTTGATGGCAACTCACTCAAGTGACAAAACTCTGTTCAGGCTCTCAAAATGATGGAAAATAAGGGGTTCGCAGGTGCCCCGTTCATAAGGTGCGGACCCGCAGGTACGCCGACCAAGAAGTGCGGTCATACCCGCAGGTTCTCCGTTCAGAAGGTGCGGTCCCTCAGTTCACTCACTCCAATGCAGAGAAGCACGCTCATGTGGGGTTTCTTATGTTTGGCCTGTTAGATACCTATACCAATAGGTTTCATATTTCATGATTGGCTATGGAAGGTCCAAATTTGTTCTGCTTTGATGACTCAAAGATCACATATTTCCAAGAGAACTCAATCTATGCTTATAGCTTGGTATGAGCTCCAAATTTTGATGGATGATTCAATTGCTTAATCTAGATCATTCCATGGTTTAAATTTGCAGTTATAGAATAGAGAAAGGAGTCTGTCCAAACTGTTTAATCTTGGCAGACAAGTAGTTCAGGTAGAGAAGAAAAGGCTCCCAACAGCTTAATCTGGGACCTTGGATGAGATAAGGGTAGAAGTAGATAGAAATAACAAAGAAAAAGCCAAAGAAAAGAAAAGGCAAGTAAGGGTCTGCAAGTCCAAGTGCACCCTCTAAGAAGAAATAAAAAATGCTAGGCAAGTAGTTGGGTAAGTAGTTGGGGTTGCAGAAAGGTTATCTTTACCATTGCAGATGTGTTAACTGTGCTTACCAAGGCTAAGTCTATCAATTGACAAGGTGTTCATCTTCATCAAGTTACAGCAAGGAGCATGACTAACCTCCCTCCTCCCCCCTTTCTTTTCATTGCTAAACATCCCCTTATGAGCTGAGATTCATGGAGGAAGATCATGGTTTCATGGTGGTTCTTGTTCATTCAAAAGCCACATTTCTTGTGTAAAAATCTTTTCATTTTGATCTACTCTTTAAACCAAGTGTTTTGCAAACAAATTCAATGCTTTCCCCCTTTGATCACCCCCCATCCATATTAACTCTAACTTTACTATGTAAATCCCTATATCACCTTTCCCCTACTAGTATTAAACACCATGGTGTATAAACCCCAAATTCTGTATAAATACCCCCCCCCCTTGGCATTATAGCCAATAAGTCCTATGTTAGGGATCAAATGACATCTGGTCATTTTGACAAGCCTAAGCCAAACCCTCTTTCCCCTTTTAAATCCATTTTCTCACTTTTGGCCCCCATTTACACATAAAACCTATAAAACCTTGTTTCTACCTTTACCCGCTCAAAATTGCTAAAATACATCAAAACCCACTTGTTCCCCCTTACCCAAAGTTCAAAGATCGGGCGCGTAGTCACAAAAATTTCACGAAAACCCATAAGTCCAATGTTCTCCACTCATGCACATATGCCGAAAATAATCATTAAATAATCCCCGCCCCCCACCATATCCGTTGACTATTTCGTCCTCCCGACAGTCGTCCGATTAAAAGATTGAAGATCCAACGGCTCTATTCGCAGCGGAGTTGTTCCGACGTCCGCTGTTTACCCGCCTTATTCCCCGGTCACATCAGTTCCCCGATAGCCGTCCGATCAGACCCCCCAGATCTGACGACCATCGTTGCATCGGAGCGGATCTCCCATCCGAAAGTTATCTTCCGATGGCCGTATTTTGGGTACGTCATTCGGTAGCCACGCGTCTCCACCACCATTCATCGGAGGTACGCCTGACACATACCTCCCCCGTACCGTAAGCGGTGCGATATGAAACCGCCGACGGTTTCCGGTTTCCCTCATCCCACCTATATTGCGTCAGCTCCCCGTCACCTCACGTCACTGCCACCATGCCGACACGTCAACCCTTGCGCCCGACCATCCGCCGACGTGGCTGCCACCGCACCGTCCCCCATGGACCAATAGCATCTCGCCATGTCACCTGATGACGTCAGCTCACGTCATCCAACTTTGACCCCACCAATGACGTCATGCTGACGTCATCACAAAAAGGCGCCAAATTGCCAAAAAGGTCCATATTTTGGCCAAAATATCGGTTTTTACGTTCTTTTCGTTTATTTGCTATTCTCTCTGCTGCATGATATTTACGTTCTGAACTCCGCCAACCTGCTAAAAACGACCAAGGAGACCTCCAGAGTACCAATCCTGCCCGCATACGCGACCTCTGCTCGTTGTTTACCAGGTATTTTTCATCTTCTGTCCTCCGTACGCCTGCAGTTGTCTATAAAATTACTCAGGGAGCTTAAGGAACAAGGAAACTCACAATTTCACCGGCAATTTCCCTCTGCAAGCACCCCATTTACAATTGTGAATTCCAAAAACACTAGTCGAGCCTTGTTTTACCTACATTTCATTAAAAAACTAAGTTTTGTCTGCGCAATCGCGGCAGACTCATTTAAACCAAATTCAACCACTGAGAGAGACAAGGAAAGGCCAAACATTGGTCCTAGTTGCACTATAAATAGTATTTCAACTGCTATTTCCTCGAAACACTCTCTGTTCCTGATAATTTCACCTCCCTGGTACAGAGGCATTCCTCTGTACCGTCCTGCTCAATCAAAATCTTTCTGCACTTAATTCAAAATCCTCCTGTGCAATGGAGACACCTGTAGTGCTAAATGTTCAACCTCTGAATGCCCCTCAAAAGAACTTGAAATGGCAAACCTTGGCAGATATGGATTACCAAATTACAGAAGAGAAGCTTATGAGCAGCAAATTCCACCTTCATCTGTTGAATGAGTTGAAAACCAAGCACGAAAATGGGACAGATGTATTGGGCTTATGGGAGTCTTCCCTCCCTACTTTCAAACTCCCTCAGGTCAACCAGTTCCCTGAGCTAATCCACCTCTGTGCTGAACAATATGATGTCTCTCAGAGGGCTGTTGTTGACCCATCTGGTTCAGTACTTTTTTATGTTACCCCTCAAGCTATCAGAGACATGCTTTGCTTCAACCCTCAGAAGAAGTTGGTTCCTCTGTCACTGGTAAACCTGATAAAACAAGGGGATAAACTCACAGATGCTCAAATTGTTAAATTTAATCAATTATACATCAAAACTAAGATTGTGATGGGCCCTCCAATTCTTCATGTATATCTCAATGAACTGGGCAAAGACCTTGCAGATATGATTTCTCCCATATTGGGATACAGTTCAATTGAGCATATTGATTCAACTGTGCTGGTAATGATGCTTATGTTTGCTCCTGGCAAGTCACCAATCTGCTATGACTATGCCACCTACATATCAGACAAGATTCATGAGCAATTGATGAATTTAAGGAGGGATAGGATGTTCAGATACACCTCCTACATTTACCATTTGATCTTGTACCATCAATATGAGAAGTTTCACTTTTCAATCAAAATAATGGATGCCCAAGGCAATCCTAGATCAGTGGTCTATTGGTCTTCTATCTTCCACATCAGACCTGAGTCTCCATACACTTACTGTGAATTCATGGATCTGTTCATCCATCCAGCTATGGCAATGCTGATGAGCTCACCTCCTCCAAGACTCACTGATGATATGCAAAGGATTCTTCAGCTGTCAAAAGCTTATAGCATTGGGGATTGGTACTTCTACCAAAACCACACTGTCATCAGGATATATGGGTGTGATCTACCTCCTTTCAAACTACCCAAGTATGTGCCTATGAGGCTATTTGCCCTAGAGTACTTTAGGCAATTTGGCAGAGTTGATGTGCTTCACTTTTCAGGAAAAGGTAAAAAAGCACAGTTGAAGGTCAAAAGCCAACTTGGCCATTTTATCTATAATGAGAGGGAGCAAGGATGGAGGGAAGCAGAGAGAATGCTTGAGGCCCTTGGCCTGCAAACCAGTTTCCTATGGGTTCCCTATGACCCTAATCATTTCATAACTACGAGGAGGCTCAAATATAAGTTATCTGCCTATGATCACCATAATATCCCTCACATTGAAAAGTATGCAAACCAAGACAAATGGAGGAGAGGGACCTTAGAAGAGCCCTTGTCACAAGAAGAGCTGAACAACAGGGCACTAAGGAATCTAAAGAAGATGGCTGACCTTGAGCTTTGTTCACAGGTATTCACACTTCCAAGCACACAAACGGGAGCAGCTGAATCCTCCACAACTGCCAAGCAGCAAACTACCAAGGCTACTGAGAATATATCCAGCCGAGCCAAAGAAAAGCAAATGGAAACAGAGTAGACACATCAGGAGAAGGAACAGTCACCTCCAGTGACCCAAGAGCAAACAGATAAAGGAGGGCAGCAGCAGGCAGAGCAACAACAGCAACAAGATCTGCAGCAAGAAGAAGGGCAACATGACAGTCAGCAGCCCTTACAGCAGGAGAGAGTAATTAATACTCCAACTTCCACTGAGCAACAGGCTCAGAACATAGTCCCTCCTAGGCCAGAAGTCACCACCGATGCCTCGGTCCTCCAAACTCCTCAAAAGGAGGACTTAAGCAGGAAAAGGGATCGAGAAACTCCCCTGACTTCATCCATTAACCAGGGAGAAAAAAGACAAAGATTAAATGATTTTTCAGAGGAGGACATAGCAATAAGACAGGCATTGGGCATGGGCCCACCCAGCAGAGAAGCTTCAGCAAGTTCCTTCCAGCAGGAACAGGACAGGGCTATGGGAGGGGAGGTCAGCTCCTCCAGCCAGCAAAAAGAAGGACAAGTGAGCATCAAACAACAATTTATAGACATCAAAAGGAGGAATGAGCCTATCAAAGTACAGTTGTACAATCATCTGCTAAACATGGCTCCTACTAATCAGCAGAGACTTATGTCTGCCTTTGATGTAGGTGAAGGCAAAATGATCATGAGTCATTTTATGCCTACAGCACTGCAGCCCCAATCTGCCTCAGATTACCTCAGGACCAACCTGGAGGTCATGGCCAAAGACATACACCCAATGGACAAAATTGAACTGCATAAACAGACTGGTGAAATGGTGTATGCCTCCTTAGCAGATGAAACATTGGAAAATTATAAGCTAAAGAGCAGCCTCAATGCCACAGCCTCTCAACTGGAATTGGAGAAGGCATCATCCCAGGCGAAGGACAACAGAATAAGGTCCCTTGAAGACATAATCATTGAAATTGGGCATGATCCCAAAGATATTTCAGGGATACAGGAGATCTTGAAGCTAAGGGATGCTGACATGGCTGCCATGAGGAAGAAAATCAAGATCCTAGCTACCATTCACCCTCAGACAGATGAGGTAGCCCAACAAAGGCATGAGAAGGACACCACAGATTTATTAATCTCCATTTATAAACAGCTAGTCCAAGCACAAGAGAAGTTGGGAGAATCAGAGGCTGCAAAGGCAGCATTACAGGCATCTCTGAAACAAAGAGAAGAAGGGCAGACTTCTCAGCCTCCTCCACAGATCATCAATTTGGAGAAAACTGCTCCTATCACTGCCCCTCCTCCTCAACAGACCGAGCAAACGGCAACATCTACTTCAGCAGCACCAACAACTACAGAGCAGGCCCAAAGCCTAGATATGCAAAAGCTGAAGAACGAAATCCAAGTCCTGGAAGCTCAAATGTTGGAGCTCAATTCAGCCAAAGAATCTTTGGCTAAAATCAATGATAGATATGATAAATCCAAACAAACTGTGGCAGAGAAAGACAGGGAGGTGAAAACCCTCAAGAACAAAATAAAAGAGCTAGAGAATGATCTCAAGTTAGATAAAGTGGTGGCTGAATTGAAAATAGTGCTATGGGCTAACATTGGTAAATCTATCAATGAGCAATGGCCATACATTGAAACTATCCATGAGCAACTAGAGCTCATCCCAAAGGCACAGAGGGAGATTCACAGATCAAGAGCTCAATTGGGCAGTATGCCTGAAGTGGCCACCAGAATGATCAATGTACTTAACCACAGAACAAGTTCCCAGTTAACTACCATGGGAATTACAAACAGGACTGACACTATCCAAATGGTTAAAAGGGTTCTCACACTGAGAAACTTTGTGCATACATTGGAAAGAAGAACCCAGGATATGCAGACTGAGGTGAACAAGTTTCTGGAAAAATTTCAAGTGTTGGAAAGCAGAGGACTCCCTGGCTTACTAAACAGCGCAGGGAGATTATTCACACATGACCAATATGCTAAAAGGGTCAATACATTTGCCACCAGCCATATCAATGATAAGCCCAGCACCTCAAAGGAAACAGGGCCAGCCACAGGACAGTCTCTTTACAACAGAGTAGAAAATCTGTTTTTCATAATGAATGAGATCAATCACCTGTTTGGGGTAGCTCCCAATTTCTTCAAATACACAGAGGCAGAGGAGACAATGGATGCTATTCTCAGGCATCAACTCCCTACGCAAGAATGGTGGACAAATGCAATACAGAAGATTTTGTAAACAGGGAGTCACTTAACAATTTTGTTTCTTAAAGAGTATCAGTGGTCATGCAGAACACAGTTCAACAAGATCAGCATGCATTATGAATTAAAGCTGAGCCAACTCAGCAGATGGATCGGCCAACAGAGCAGAAATAGAAGACTACAGGTGGCAGGGCCGAGAAAATACAGCGCAGCGAGAAATAAAGACGCATTATTCAGCGTTAAAGCAAAACGGCTCAACCGACTCAATGACCTCCAAAGGTCAAATTACCCTCTGACAGACATAAAGAGCATTTATGCTGCATTCAGAGTTGCAATAACTTCTTTTCCTACTTTCTGTACGCATTTATGAAGATATTTTCTCTCTCAGATGACTCAATACCTGAGATATTTTGTATAAGCATTGCTATAAAGTCCCCTTCGCATGAGCTTGCAAGGGTTGTTGTTGATTTCTCCTAAAGAAATTCTTATGCTGTAATCCTTTCTGAAGTCAAATAAAGAAAGTGATGGAATTTCTCGGATTTCTGAAGTGTTGAATGTGTTTCTGGTGTCTGTTGATGACTGCTGGATTCCTGTGTATTTCACCATACAATAAGTCTCTGTAACTCTCTTTGTTAATTATTTGTTTTGTTAAAAAATCCATATATGTTATCTGATTTTCAATACCAAGCAACAAGGAAAAATAATAACTTCCAGGATTTATTCACTGAGTACCCTGAGTTCAATCTGTGTTTGTTTATGAATGTTTTCTTCAGGTGAAATCTAGATAAGTGTAATTCTTAATTGCTGCACTTTCAGAATACACCTTTCACAGTGGCCTTTGTCACAGGAATTCAAGTTATGCTCCTGTGCAGTATGTTCACCTTCACCTCACCAACTTAATAGAAAATTCTTAATTGCTTTCTATTGGTTGGCATACATCACCATTTAAGCTAATTTTGTTTGTCTAAAATACACAATAGGCCCTGCAGTTTGAACAACACCAATCCTGTATATCAAGTCATTTCACAGCTCCAGACTCCATTGCCCAATGGTATTTCACTATCTAAACACTACATCATAAGACCTGAAAGAAATCCTTCAACCAAACATAAACCAAAACCAGAGCATAACAGCTAGCCTAAAACACCATCATAACAGAGACAAATCATAAAGAGAGAGCCCTCTCTGATCACAGTTTGGCTAGAAACTGTGATCCAAAGATTGGTTAGTGGTTACCCCGGCCGTATTCCCTTGGGAGTCATAGGGAACAACCTGGGTGTTAACATAATTGGCGACTCCGCTGGGAACGATTGAGATTTTAATTACTATATGTATTCCATATAGCTACTATCAAGCCTGAAATAAGTCAAGAGGCCTTGAATCTGTTTCTGTATAACATTAGCAGTTTAGGGAGGAGCTTGTTTAGGGAATCTTCATCTTAGCTCTGAGAATACATAATCATTCCAAAAATATTCATCCAGTCCCTTCAGATATAAAAATTTCCCACAAAATCCCTAAAACAGTTAGAAACTGGCTCCTAAGAAAATTCCACGGCATACTAGGGCTAATCCTGACCCAAATCCACCCATCATTGTTGATAATCCGAATACCATCCCTAGAAACATTAGGAAGCAACAAAGGCAGGATCAGCCTGCTATTTTGACCTCAGTTACAGACTTTCCTAACCTTTCTACTCCCCTTAAAGTCCTCTTTCGTTCTGTTCCAAGTTCCCCTAGTTCACCTTCTACATCTCAAAGTTCTCCTCCCCCATCTTCATCCACTGCACATACCCCCTTGAACCACACTTTAGGTTCAGCTTCACCTATTACCCCTGTGGTACCCACTGTTCCTATTATCCCAGCAGCACCTATTAATACATTCAACCCTCCTAATATGGCAAATAGGTATGCACCCTTGCAGCTACCTGCTAATCCTGCAGCTCTGCCTCAGGATTACAAAACCAAAATCACATATTTTGACTCCACTGGCCCTTACTCTGCTATTCAACATGCTAAGAGGATGCAAGATCACTTTGAAAACTATGAGATAGATGATGACAGTGTGAGGATGAGAATTTTTGTCCAAAGCCTGACAGGTGATGTTAGAACCTGGTTCAGGTCAATTGCTGCAAATACTATCACGACCCCTGATGAGCTTTATCAGGCCTTCACTACCAGATGGGAGAAGAAGAAAGATCCCCTGCACATACTTGGTGAATATGAAACAATCAAGAGAGGTCCTCAAGAGACCGTTCTGGAGTATTGTGCCAGATTCAACAATGTGTACAATGCAATACCACAAAACCTAAGACCTCCTCCTGATTTGGCCTTGTACAAGTTCCCTGATGGATTTGATTCTGACATGGCATATCAGTTGAAGGAAAGAGAACCTGAGACCCTTGAAGACGCCCAGAAGGCTGCTGTCACAGTAGAAGCAAACCCGATTGCCAAAAGAAACAGGGCAAGGTTAGAAAAGAGAAGCATATACAAAGAAGAACCCACAGCCTTTGACCAAAAGCTTGATGCCATACTCAATAGCATGAAAAGATTGGGTGATAGGGTGGAATCAGTTGAAAGAAAAGCATCATGGGAAGCACCACAAAGCAATCCTCCTAGGAATCCAAATTTTAGGAGAAATCCAAACCCGAATGTTGGCAGGGCCAACCCTGATCCAGAAATCAGACCCCCTTTCCAAGAAAATTATGCAGAAACTTCCACATCAGCAGAGCCTAATGAAGATCCTGAGATTAATTTAATAGGGCTGGATGGTGAAAGTCAAGTTTTCTTAACACAAGAAGATCATGAGGATGAGGAAATCAAACTGTTCCAAACTAAATCAGGTGAATCCTTTGACTTTAAACAAGGCTATGACACTGTTGTTTATGAAGTCCATAAACAATACAAGCTGAGGAGCAGAACTGTGAATGTCAACCAGCCTGAAAAGAAAAAGGATAATCAGCAGCCTGAAAGAGTTATAGTCACAGAACCTAGTGACCAACTAAACTTACCTACCAAAGAAGTGATTGTTGAAGAGATCACTGAACCACTGTCCTCAAGACAGCAGTCTCTGGACACTTCATCTTCTCATCCTAATTCAAATATTACTCCTCAAGAGATGGCTAAGAAGGATAAATCCCAAAGACAAAATAAAAATCAAGAAGAAGACGTAATGAACAAGGAAAGAACTGTCACCTATAACTCCAAAACCCAATCTAAAAAACCTTTTGATCTTGAAACAGAAATTAGCAAAATAAAAATAGCTATTCCTCTCTCGGAATTAGCCAAGCATGACAACTATAAATTGCAAATCAAAAGGTCCCTACAACTCACTAGCAACAAAGATGATGTCAATGTACTGGATGACACCCCAGAACTCCTGTTTGGCCCAGAAGTGGATGGAAAAACAGTAGTCACAGGGGTACTGCCTTTTTATGTCAGTTTACATATTCATGACAAAATACTACATAATGCAATGTTTGACTCAGGTGCCTCTCACAATCTTATGCCAAAAGCAGTCATGGAGAGATTGAATTTAGACATAACAAGACCATACAAGGATCTGTTTTCCTTTGACTCCAGCCAAGTCAAGTGTCTAGGTCTCATAAAAGACTTATGTGTGTCTCTAGTTCAATACCCAAACAAGACAATCCTAATGGATGTGGTAGTTGCTGATATCCCACCTAAGTATGGAATGTTGTTATCAAGATCATGGGGAGCCAAACTCCAAGGTTCCCTACAATTAGACATGTCATATGCCACCATCTCTGTGTTTGGGCAACCAAAAAGACTGTACAGAGAAACACTAATGAAGTACATGGTCAGCAGTGAAGAAAAACCTCAAAATTTTCCTATATATGTTGTCCATTCAGACATAGACTCATACATTCTCTTCAATGATACAACTACTCCCTCAAAAGGTGAAGTTGAAACCAAGATATTCATACAGGAGGAAGATGCAAATGAGAGTAGTCTCACCCATGAAACAACAGTCAAACAAACACCTGATAGTGCTTCTGCCTTAAATGTCAAGAACATCCAATTAAATGATGAGACTGTCCTAGAAGACAAGCTAGAGAAAAAACCACAATTGCTACTCACATTACCAACCCATGAAAAGATCATAAAACCTCCTCCCCAACAAGATATTCTATGGTTCCTTGAATTTGATGGCTCAGTCAACAAATTAGGGGCAGGAACTGGAGTTTGGGTACACAATAAAGAAAATAGTCATGCAGAAGGCAGAGCCTATAAATTGAATTTCAGATGTACTAATAACATGGCAGAATATGAAGCTCTTTTACTAGGACTCAAGTTGGCAAAATTCTTACAAGCTGCCAGAGTTTCAATCATGGGAGATTCAGATTTAGTTATCCAACAAGTGAAAGGAAACTTTGTCACCAATGACAAAAGACTAAGGACTTATAGGTCTGCTGTTGCTGAGGTACTAAACTTTTTTTCTGAATTCCAAATTACTAAAATTCCCAGAACCCAAAATCTACATGCCCATAGTTTAGCCACCTTTGCAAGTACCTGCAAGTTACCCTTTGAGCCCCACCATTGTTTTACAGCCGAGGTAAAACACAGACCCTCCATACCAAACAACATTAATGATTGGCAAGTATTTGAGGATGACAAGCAAATAAACCATTTTTTAACTCTACAGCAAGAATTTGCAGGATTAAATATTGACAATGAGACAGCATGTCAATCACAAATGCTTGAGACAGCATGTCAATCACAAATGCTTGAGACAGCATGTCAATCACAAATGCTTGAGACAGCAAGTCAATCACAAATATTTAATGGAGCAAGTCCATCACAAATTCAGTTTCAACAGACTGCTTAGCCAATATCACCTAGGACTGCAAAGCAAATGCTGAATCCAACTATTTTCAATATAGAAAACATCCAGCAAATTCAACAAGTTGATTGGGAAGAAGGAGTGTCCAATGCTGAAACTGAGATCATTGAGCTAAAGGACAATTTTCTACCAACAGGCCTAACCCCACTAGAAGACATCTTTGATTCAAATGATATTCCCAGGAAACCAAAAATGCAGCCCCTGAATGCAGCCATTGAAGAGTGCAACATAGGTACAATTGACAAACCCAAGATAATTAAATTATCTGCTTCCTTATCTCCTGACCAAAAGCCAAAATACATTGACCTCTTCAAAGAGTTCCAGGATGTTTTTGCATGGAGCTATGAGGACCTAAAGTCCTATGACACCTCTGTAATCCAACACACCATCCCTCTCAAACCTGATCAAAAGCCCTTTAAACAAAAACTGAGGAGAATCAATCCTATGCTTCTACCAGCGATGGAACAAGAGGTACATAAGATGTTCAAAGCAGGCATCATAGCACCAATCAGATTCTCTGAATGGATTTCCAACTTAGTCCCTACAAGAAAAAAGATAGGTGAGATCAGGCTGTGTGTGGACTTAAGGAATCTAAACCAAGTATCCTTAAAAGATAACTACCCCTTACCCAAGATGGATCACATTCTTCAAAGGGTAGTAGGGGCCTCAAGGATCTCATTACTGGATGGATTTTCCGGTTTTAACCAGATCTTAGTTCACCCTGATGATCAGGACAAAACAGCATTTACAACTCCATGGGGAACTTTCAAATATGTAAAGATGCCTTTTGGATTGAAGAATGCAGGGGCAACATTTCAAAGAGCAATGGATATTGCCTTTGCCAAGGAAATTCATGACTTTTTAGTCATTTATCTAGATGACCTAACGCCTTTCTCAAAATCAGACCAAGAACACATAAAACATTTGAGACAGATCTTCCTAAAATGCAGAAAATATGGAATCTCCTTGAACCCTAAGAAATCCCTCTTTGGTTTAGAAGAAGGCAAGCTCTTAGGACACATCATCTCAAAGGATGGCATTAGAATTGACCCAGATAGGATACAAGCTATCCTGCAAATGCCTCACCCAAGGAATGTCAAAGAATTACAAGGATTCTTGGGAAAAATCAATTTCTTGAGAAGGTTTATCCCAAACCTAGCGGAGCTAACCAGATTATTAAACAACATGCTGAAAAAGGATTCAAAAGTGAAGTGGACTGTTGAAGCCAATCAAGCATTTGAAGGTATAAAATTGGCCCTCACTCAAACCCCAGTCTTAACCAACCCTCAGTTTGACAGAGAATTTATTATTTTCTCTTTTGCTTCCCAACATACTATTGCAGCTGTTTTATTACAAAAGGATGACCAAGGAAATGAAAAGCCAATTGCTTTCTTTAGCAAAGCTCTCAGAGATGCACCTTTGAAGTATCAAATCATGGAAAAACAAGCTTATGCTTTAGTCAAAGCAATCAAAGACTTTAGGATTTATATCCTTTATTCCCATGTCAAAGCATATGTGCCAAGTCCTATTGTCAAAGACATTCTCACCCAAGAAAATTTAGAAGGCAGAAGAGGAAAATGGATTGCCAGTATCTTGGAATTTGACATTGAGATAAAACCTACAAAACTAATAAAAGGGCAAGGCTTGGCCAAATTAATGACAGAAACAAATTTTCAAGCCTTAGACATCAATCAGCTGGACAGTGAAACCGAGCTGGCGACTCCAAAGATCAATGTAGCCTTTGAACAATCCCCCTGGTACTCTGATATCTGTTATGTGTTACAAAATCTGTGTGCTCCCCCAGGACTGTCCAAAACTAAGTGTAGGTTCCTAAAAATGAAAACATCAAGATTTTGTGTAATGGATGGCAATTTACTTTGGAAAAACCATGAAGGGATATTGCTGCACTGTTTAATTGAAAATGAAACTAACAATATCATGCAAGAGTTTCATGCAGGAGACTGCGGTGGACACTTGTACTGGAAGTCCACTATGGATAAGATACTGAGGGCCGGTTACTACTGGCCCACCATGTTCTCTGATGTCAAGAAATTTATCACATCATGTCATAAATGCCAAGTGTTTGAGGGAAAGAGACAACTGCTGCCACTTCCTTTAAGGCCTGTTGCAACAGAGAGACCTTTTCAACAATGGGGATTGGACTTCATTGGGGAAATTCATCCCTCATCTTCAGGCCAACATAGATGGATATTAACAGCCACAGACTACTTCACTAAATGGATTGAAGCTGCCCCATGCAGACAAGCAAATGATTCAGTAATCATTCAGTTCTTGGAGAACAACATACTGGCTAGATTTGGCTGCCCTGATAAAATTATTACAGACAATGCTGCTGCCTTCAGATCCAAGAAAATGGTGAATTTCTGTCACAAATTTCATATTACTTTGGGCCATTCTACTGCATACTATCCCCAAGGAAATGGCCTTGCTGAATCATCAAACAAAAGCCTTGTAAACATTATAAAGAAGGTACTTGAAGAGAACAAAAAGAACTGGCACAAGAAACTAGTCAATGCCTTATGGGCAGATAGACTAACAACCAAAAGATCAATTGGGACCAGCCCATATGAGTTGGTTTATGGATTAGAGGCCAAATTCCCCTTTTCACTAGGAGTTCCTGTTATGAAGCTTCTTCAAGAAAGCCAAGCAGAACCAAATGATATGCAAAGAAGGATCAATCAGATAATTTGTCTGCATCAAACCAGAGATCAAGTTTTCAGCAGAGTTCAGGTATTACAAGAAAAACTAAAGAAAGCCTTTGACAGAAGAACCAAAGCAGAAGATTTCAATATTGGTGATAAAGTCCTCAAGTGGGATGCAAGAAGAGAAGAGAAAGGAAAACATGGAAAATTTGATTCCTTATGGAGAGGACCATTTGTTGTCCAAGCAGTACAAGGTAACAACACTTACTTCCTAAAAAGTCTTAGTGAAACTGACTTGGATGAAGGTCCTGTGAATGGCAGGATGCTGAAGCACTATTTTGAATACCACCCATAAGTACAGCATGGGCTTCCATTGTACATACCCAACTGTATAGATGATTTTCTGTTTAGATTGTAATAATGCAGTTTTTTCAAGTTTATTGACTGCCAGCGAAGATAAATAGAATTAGAGGTCTACCAAGAAGAAAAGCACACAATTTGGGCAATTCAGAGCAGCAAAACTTCAAGTTCATAAAAGCAGTAAAAGACCAAGGCATTCTGACCTGCTGTTCTTGGTCTTTCAAAAGAAAAACCATCCCCATGTGGAGCCACTGTTAGATACCTATACCAATAGGTTTCATATTTCATGATTGGCTATGGAAGGTCCAAATTTGTTCTGCTTTGATGACTCAAAGATCACATATTTCCAAGAGAACTCAATCTATGCTTATAGCTTGGTATGAGCTTCAAATTTTGATGGATGATTCAACTGCTTAATCTGGATCATTCCATGGTTTAAATTTGCAGTTGTAGAATAGAGAAAGGAGTCTGTCCAAACTGTTTAATCTTGGCAGACAAGTAGTTCAGGTAGAGAAGAAAAGGCTCCCAACAGCTTAATCTGGGACCTTGGATGAGATAAGGGTAGAAGTAGATAGAAATAACAAAGAAAAAGCCAAAGAAAAGAAAAGGCAAGTAAGGGTCTGCAAGTCCAAGTGCACCCTCTAAGAAGAAATAAAAAATGCTAGGCAAGTAGTTGGGTAAGTAGTTGGGGTTGCAGAAAGGTTATCTTTACCATTGCAGATGTGTTAACTGTGCTTACCAAGGCTAAGTCTATCAATTGACAAGGTGTTCATCTTCATCAAGTTACAACAAGGAGCATGACTAACCTCCCTCCTCCCCCCTTTCTTTTCATTGCTAAACTCCCCTTATGAGCTGAGATTCATGGAGGAAGATCATGGTTTCATGGTGGTTCTTGTTCATTCAAAAGCCACATTTCTTGTGTAAAAATCTTTTCATTTTGATCTACTCTTTAAACCAAGTGTTTTGCAAACAAATTCAATGCTTTCCCCCTTTGATCACCCCCCATCCATATTAACTCTAACTTTACTATGTAAATCCCTATATCACCTTTCCCCTACTAGTATTAAACACCATGGTGTATAAACCCCAAATTCTGTATAAATACCCCCCCCCCCTTGGCATTATAGCCAATAAGTCCTATGTTAGGGATCAAATGACATCTGGTCATTTTGACAAGCCTAAGCCAAACCCTCTTTCCCCTTTTAAATCCATTTTCTCACTTTTGGCCCCCATTTACACATAAAACCTATAAAACCTTGTTTCTACCTTTACCCGCTCAAAATTGCTAAAATACATCAAAACCCACTTGTTCCCCCTTACCCAAAGTTCAAAGATCGGGCGCGTAGTCACAAAAATTTCATGAAAACCCATAAGTCCAATGTTCTCCGCTCATGCACATATGCCGAAAATAATCATTAAATAATCCCCGCCCCCCACCATATCCGTTGACTATTTCGTCCTCCCGACAGCCGTCCGATTAAAAGATTGAAGATCCAACGGCTCTATTCGCAGCAGAGTTGTTCCGACGTCCGCTGTTTACCCGCCTTATTCCCCGGTCACATCAGTTCCCCGATAGCCGTCCGATCAGACCCCCCAGATCTGACGACCATCGTTGCATCGGAGCGGATCTCCCATCCGAAAGTTATCTTCCGATGGCCGTATTTTGGGTACGTCATTCGGTAGCCACGCGTCTCCACCACCATTCATCGGAGGTACGCCTGACACATACCTCCCCCGTACCGTAAGCGGTGCGATATGAAACCGCCGACGGTTTCCGGTTTCCCTCATCCCACCTATATTGCGTCAGCTCCCCGTCACCTCACGTCACTGCCACCATGCCGACACGTCAACCCTTGCGCCCGACCATCCGCCGACGTGGCTGCCACCGCACCGTCCCCCATGGACCAATAGCATCTCGCCACGTCACCCGATGACGTCAGCTCACGTCATCCAACCTTGACCCCACCAATGACGTCATGCTGACGTCATCACAAAAAGGCGCCAAATTGCCAAAAAGGTCCATATTTTGGCCAAAATATCGGTTTTTACGTTCTTTTCGTTTATTTGCTATTCTCTCTGCTGCATGATATTTACGTTCTGAACTCCGCCAACCTGCTAAAAACGACCAAGGAGACCTCCAGAGTACCAATCCTGCCCGCATACGCGACCTCTGCTCGCTGTTTACCAGGTATTTTTCATCTTCTGTCCTCCGTACGCCTGCAGTTGTCTATAAAATTACTCAGGGAGCTTAAGGAACGAGGAAACTCACAATTTCACCGGCAATTTCCCTCTGCAAGCACCCCATTTACAATTGTGAATTCCAAAAACACTAGCCGAGCCTTGTTTTACCTACATTTCATTAAAAAACTAAGTTCTGTCTGCGCAATCGCGGCAGACTCATTTAAACCAAATTCAACCACTGAGAGAGACAAGGAAAGGCCAAACATTGGTCCTAGTTGCACTATAAATAGTATTTCAACTGCTATTTCCTCGAAACACTCTCTGTTCCTGATAATTTCACCTCCCTGGTACAGAGGCATTCCTCTGTACCGTCCTGCTCAATCAAAATCTTTCTGCACTTAATTCAAAATCCTCCTGTGCAATGGAGACACCTGTAGTGCTAAATGTTCAACCTCTGAATGCCCCTCAAAAGAACTTGAAATGGCAAACCTTGGCAGATATGGATTACCAAATTACAGAAGAGAAGCTTATGAGCAGAAAATTCCACCTTCATCTGTTGAATGAGTTGAAAACCAAGCACGAAAATGGGACAGATGTATTGGGCTTATGGGAGTCTTCCCTCCCTACTTTCAAACTCCCTCAGGTCAACCAGTTCCCTGAGCTAATCCACCTCTGTGCTAAACAATATGATGTCTCTCAGAGGGCTGTTGTTGACCCATCTGGTTCAGTACTTTTTTATGTTACCCCTCAAGCTATCAGAGACATGCTTTGTTTCAACCCTCAGAAGAAGTTGGTTCCTCTGTCACTGGTGAACCTGATAAAACAAGGGGATAAACTCACAGATGCTCAAATTGTTAAATTTAATCAATTATACATCAAAACTAAGATTGTGATGGGCCCCCCAATTCTTCATGTATATCTCAATGAACTGGGCAGAGACCTTGCAGATATGATTTCTCCCATCTTGGGATACAGTTCAATTGAGCATATTGATTCAACTGTGCTGGTAATGATGCTTATGTTTGCTCCTGGCAAGTCACCAATCTGCTATGACTATGCCACCTACATATCAGACAAGATTCATGAGCAATTGATGAATTTAAGGAGGGATAGGATGTTCAGATACACCTCCTACATTTACCATTTGATCTTGTACCATCAACATGAGAAGTTTCACTTTTCAATCAAAAGAATGGATGCCCAAGGCAATCCTAGATCAGTGGTCTATTGGTCTTCTGTCTTCCACATCAGACCTGAGTCTCCATACACTTACTGTGAATTCATGGATCTGTTCATCCATCCAGCTATGGCAATGCTGATGAGCTCACCTCCTCCAAGACTCACTGATGATATGCAAAGGATTCTTCAGCTGTCAAAAGCTTATAGCATTGGGGATTGGTACTTCTACCAAAACCACACTGTCATCAGGATATATGGGTGTGATCTACCTCCTTTCAAACTACCCAAGTATGTGCCTATGAGGCTATTTTCCCTAGAGTACTTTAGGCAATTTGGTAGAGTTGATGTGCTTCACTTTTCAGGAAAAGGTAAAAAAGCACAGTTGAAGGTCAAAAGCCAACTTGGCCATTTTATCTATAATGAGAGGGAGCAAGGATGGAGGGAAGCAGAGAGAATGCTTGAGGCCCTTGGCCTGCAAACTAGTTTCCTATGGGTTCCCTATGACCCTAATCATTTCATAACTACGAGGAGGCTCAAATATAAGTTATCTGCCTATGATCACCATAATATCCCTCACATTGAAAAGTATGCAAACCAAGACAAATGGAGGAGAGGGACCTTAGAAGAGCCCTTGTCACAAGAAGAGCTGAACAACAGGGCACTAAGGAATCTAAAGAAGATGGCTGACCTTGAGCTTTGTTCACAGGTATTCACACTTCCAAGCACACAAATGGGAGCAGCTGAATCCTCCACAACTGCCAAGCAGCAAACTACCAAGGCTACTGAGAATATATCCAGCCGAGCCAAAGAAAAGCAAATGGAAACAGAGCAGACACATCAGGAGAAGGAACAATCACCTCCAGTGACCCAAGAGCAAACAGATAAAGGAGGGCAGCAGCAGGCAGAGCAACAACAACAACAAGATCTGCAGCAAGAAGAAGGGCAACATGACAGTCAGCAGCCCTTACAGCAGGAGAGAGTAATTAATACTCCAACTTCCACTGAGCAACAAGCTCAAAACATAGTCCCTCCTAGGCCATAAGTCACCACCGATGCCTCGGTCCTCCAAACTCCTCAAAAGGAGGACTTAAGCAGGAAAAGGGATCGAGAAACTCCCCTGACTTCATCCATTAACCAGGGAGAAAAAAGACAAAGATTAAATGATTTTTCAGAGGAGGACATAGCAATAAGACAGGCATTGGGCATGGGCCCACCCAGCAGAGAAGCTTCAGCAAGTTCCTTCCAGCAGGAATAGGACAGGGCTATGGGAGGGGAGGTCAGCTCCTCCAGCCAGCAAAAAGAAGGACAAGTGAGCATCAAACAGCAATTTATAGACATCAAAAGGAGGAATGAGCCTATCAAAGTACAGTTGTACAATCATCTGCTAAACATGGCTCCTACTAATCAGCAGAGACTTATGTCTGCCTTTGATGTAGGTGAAGGCAAAATGATCATGAGTCATTTTATGCCTACAGCACTGCAACCCCAATCTGCCTCAGATTACCTCAGGACCAACCTGGAGGTCATGGCCAAAGACATACACCCAATGGACAAAATTGAACTGCATAAACAGACTGGTGAAATGGTGTATGCCTCCTTAGCAGATGAAACATTGGAAAATTATAAGCTAAAGAGCAGCCTCAATGCCACAGCCTCTCAACTGGAATTGGAGAAGGCATCATCCCAGGCGAAGGACAACAGAATAAGGTCCCTTGAAGACATAATCATTGAAATTGGGCATGATCCCAAAGATATTTCAGGGATACAGGAGATCTTGAAGCTAAGGGATGCTGACATGGCTGCCATGAGAAAGAAAATCAAGATCCCAGCTACCATTCACCCTCAGACAGATGAGGTAGCCCAACAAAGGCATGAGAAGGACACCACAGATTTATTAATCTCCATTTATAAACAGCTGGTCCAAGCACAAGAGAAGTTGGGAGAATCAGAGGCTGCAAAGGCAACATTACAGGCATCTCTAAAACAAAGAGAAGAAGGGCAGACTTCTCAGCCTCCTCCACAGATCATCAATTTGGAGAAAACTGCTCCTATCACTGCCCCTCCTCCTCAACAGACCGAGCAAACGGCAACATCTACTTCAACAGCACCAACAACTACAGAGCAGGCCCAAAGCCTAGATATGCAAAAGCTGAAGAACGAAATCCAAGTCCTGGAAGCTCAAATATTGGAGCTCAATTCAGCCAAAGAATCTTTGGCTAAAATCAATGATAGATATGATAAATCCAAACAAACTGTGGCAGAGAAAGACAGGGAGGTGAAAACCCTCAAGAACAAAATAAAAGAGCTAGAGAACGATCTCAAGTTAGATAAAGTGGTGGCTGAATTGAAAATAGTGCTATGGGCTAACATTGGTAAATCTATTAATGAGCAATGGCCATACATTGAAACTATCCATGAGCAACTAGAGCTCATCCCAAAGGCACAGAGGGAGATTCACAGATCAAGAGCTCAATTGGGCAGTATGCCTGAAGTGGCCACCAGAATGATCAATGTACTTAACCACAGAACAAGTTCCCAGTTAACTGCCATGGGAATTACAAACAGGACTGACACTATCCAAATGGTTAAAAGGGTTCTCACACTGAGAAACTTTGTGCAGACATTGGAAAGAAGAACCCAGGATATGCAGACTGAGGTGAACAAGTTTCTGGAAAAATTTCAAGTGTTGGAAAGCAGAGGACTCCCTGGCTTACTAAACAGCGTAGGGAGATTATTCACACATGACCAATATGCTAAAAGGGTCAATACATTTGCCACCAGCCAGATCAATGATAAGCCCAGCACCTCAGAGGAAACAGGGCCAGCCACAGGACAATCTCTTTACAACAGAGTAGAAAATCTGTTTTTCATAATGAATGAGATCAATCACCTGTTTGGGGTAGCTCCCAATTTCTTCAAATACACAGAGGCAGAGGAGACAATGGATGTTATTCTCAGGCATCAACTCCCTACGCAAGAATGGTGGACAAATGCAATACAGAAGATTTTGTAAACAGGGAGTCACTTAACAATTTTGTTTCTTAAAGAGTATCAGTGGTCATGCAGAACACAGTTCAACAAGATCAGCATGCATTATGAATTAAAGTTGAGCCAACTCAGCAGATGGATCATCCAACAGAGCAGAAATAGAAGACTGCAGGTGGCAGGGCCGAGAAAATACAGCGCAGCGAGAAATAAAGACACATTATTCAGCGTTAAAGCAAAACGGCTCAACCGACTCAATGACCTCCAAAGGTCAAATTACCCTCTGACGGACATAAAGAGCATTTATGCTGCATTCAGAGTTGCAATAACTTCTTTTCCTACTTTCTGTACGCATTTATGAAGATATTTTCTCTCTCAGATGACTCAATACCTGAGATATTTTGTATAAGCATTGCTATAAAGTCCCCTTCGCATGAGCTTGCAAGGGTTGTTGTTGATTTCTCCTAAAGAAATTCTTATGCTGTAATCCTTTCTGAAGTCAAATAAAGAAAGTGATGGAATTTCTCGGATTTCTGAAGTGTTGAATGCGTTCTGGTGTCTGTTGATGACTGCTGGATTCCTGTGTATTTCACCATACAATAAGTCTCTGTAACTCTCTTTGTTAATTATTTGTTTTGTTAAAAAATCCATATATGTTATCTGATTTTCAATACCAAGCAACAAGGAAAAAGAATAACTTCCAGGATTTATTCACTGAGTACCCTGAGTTCAATCTGTGTTTGTTTATGAATGTTTTCTTCAGGTGAAATCTAGATAAGTGTAATTCTTAATTGCTGCACTTTCAGAATACACCTTTCACAGTGGCCTTTGTCACAGGAATTCAAGTTATGCTCCTGTGCAGTGTGTTCACCTTCACCTCACCAACTTAATAGAAAATTCTTAATTGCTTTCTATTGGTTGACATACATCACCATTTAAGCTAATTTTGTTTGTCTAAAATACACAATAGGCCCTGCAGTTTGAACAACACCAATCCTGTATATCAAGTCATTTCACAGCTCCAGACTCCATTGCCCAATGGTATTTCACTATCTAAACACTACATCATAAGACCTGAAAGAAATCCTTCAACCAAACATAAACCAAAACCAGAGCATAACAGCTAGCCTAAAACACCATCATAACAGAGACAAAACATAAAGAGAGAGCCCTCTCTGATCACAGTTTGGCTAGAAACTGTGATCCAAAGATTGGTTAGTGGTTACCCCGGCCGTATTCCCTTGGGAGTCATAGGGAACAACCTGGGTGTTAACATGGCCCCTGGTATTTAGCCCGTCGTTCTTGATCCTATGGTTTTGGCCCGTGGTATAGGATCTAAATTTATTGAATCTCGGTTTGGATCCCTTGTATTGGTTTTCGATGGTTTTGTCCCATGGTTTGAATAAGGGCTTGCCTATAAAAAGGAAAGGAGATCACATGGCTGTATACTTGTGAAAAACTGAATATCTTAAGATCTGAATTTTTGGTAATCGGTTTTAAAGGCTAGATCTAAATCAAGGTGAAATTGAAGGCGAATCTATTGATAGGTCGTGATCTCTAGGGCGCATGATCAGATCTGTGGATCTGACTGTCTGTGGCACATTGGAGGACTGTTAATTTGGCCCTAATCAGAGGTTCGCAGGCGATCCATGGCGTGAGTGCGGGGGTCCGCAGCGCAGGAGAAGGCGCAGGTGCGGGGATCCGCAGTGCAGCAGAAGGTGCAGGTGCGAGGTACGCAGCTCAGAAGAAGGCACAGTGCGGAGGTACGTAGGGAAACAGAAGAACTAGTTGCGGAGGTACACTGTCAGGCAGACAGTGTAGGTGCGGATCTGAGCAGAGGTATGCAGGGCAGCAGAAGGAGGAGGTGCGGAGATACGCAGAGCAGAAGACCGACCAGGTGCGGATCTGCGCAGTTTAGACACAGAAGAGCTGCGGATATTCGCATGCCTCTATTGGTGAAGTTGCGGACCTATCTTGAAACATTTGTTGGTTGTCTTTTATCTATTGCTGCAGAGTTCTGGGTTTAGATTTCTGGTATTACTTTTCTGTTTACAGCATTCTGAGAAGTTGGGTGATTCATTGGTTGATTGTATAAGGAGATTGGGTGATTCGCATGTACTTGATGATTATTTGATCTTCTTGGATCCAGTCTGAAAATTAATGAAACGTGGTCCTTAAAGAAGTAAAAGAGCTAAGGGGGTTGTAGCTCCCTTCCAGGAGAGACTGGAAAATGAGAGAGGGTTGTAGCTCTCTACAGGTTGCAGCCTGCGTACTGGTAAAGGACTGCACCAGTACAAAATCATTGTAAAAGAAGTTTCTAATTGAAAGAAGATAGAGACATATTGCAGCAGGTGGTTTTCACCCACATTGGGTTTCCACCTTATATTTGGTGTTCTTTGGTGTGATTATATGTTTTTCTTGTTCTTGCTCATTATTATATGGTACTGACATACAAACTAATGATCAATATCTGAAGAAGAAATTAATTGAAAATAATTTAATAATACTGATTCACCCCCCCTCTCAGTATTATTTCCAACATAGTAGAAAGAAATGAAAAGTAAAGATTAAGCATGAAGGGCTTGGGATTTATTTCATGCAGAGGCAAAGTCCCATTGGAAATGATGCAGGGTCGTTACTAAACGGTTACCCGGGAGGATTAAATGAGAAATGGGTATTAAGCGAGAAAGCATTTAGTTGGAGCAACAGTCCAGACAGGTGGCAAGCGGAGAGTGGTGGAGGCGCAGCAGGAACGGATACGGGATAGGCAGTTTCCGAAGGGGGCGATGGGCAGTGAGATGTATCGACAAGGGGAAGAAGCCGCCTTCCGGACCCCCCCTCCCCTTCCCCCCCGGCAGTAAAAGGAGAATGCAAAGGGGGGAAAAAAAGGACACTTGTCGTGGATGAAGCGAGGGACCAGATCCCAAGGTGTTGAATGAGACTGAGGGTTAATCACAAATGACAAAAACGTTTTTCTGCTTACGCTATTATGATTTTCTTTTCAAACTTAGGATAAAGGGGAAATATAAGGTAATGAAAAACTTTATCCCCGCGCATATAATTATCCTTTAAACTTAGGATAAGGGATTAATAATAAACATTTTGAAATACATAATGCATAGCTTGCACTTCTGCCCTTTTTCCCTATCCTCAAACTTAGGATAAAATTTATGCATGTTGATATTTAAGCAAACCACCTAATCTACCTACCCTTAGCTAGACTAGCATTTTTTATTTTAATCTCCAGGGTGCATTTAGACTAGCAAACCCATTTTTATTTTCTTTTATGCAAAAAGAAAAAACTATCTAACATATCCCTTATTTCTCCTATTGACCTAGATTGAACAGTTGGATCAATGTCATTTTCTACCTAACTAATGATTTACCTAGATTAAACTGTTGGATAAACCTTTATTCTCTATCTAATTTATAGAAATTTAAAGAAGTCTAATCATGATTAAGAAGTATGACTAAACTAAAGCAAGTGATTGTGGCATTTTGAACAAGCTGCACACAACTTTATTTTACATAAATGAAGCAAAAAATATGTATGAGTAGTGGCATTTAGACTTGCAACACTTTCAGTATTATTCTCTTTTGATTTTCTTTCTTTTTGGTGGGGTTTAATATTTACTCTTTCTTTCTTTTTTTCTCTTTATTCTTCTTCTTTATACCCTCTTTTCATTTTTTTAATTCTATTTTTCTTTTTTTATTTGGAAATCATTGGAAGATGACAAGTATTTACAAAATAAGGTTCCTGAGATACATCACTCAATTACCTTGAGATCCTATAAATTATAGAACCCTAACAGGGTTCATGAGCAAGGAATTTTATTTTTAGTGATGGCTCCCATTGTGACCCTTTAGGATTTTTCATCTAGTCATACAAGTCAATTTGAGTCTATATCATGTATGAGGGACCTTTCTTCGACATATTATATTTGTATATGAGTCAATGGAAGTGTCAAGTAGCCCTCCAAGACCAAGACCAATCACAAGCATTAACCTCAAGTCAGCTTCAAAGTGGAATTAACTATCTCCTCCAACAAACATGTCGGCTCACCCTCTTCAAGTTGGCTTATTTAAGGAGGAAACAACTATAAATAGGGTTGCTCAACATCACTTCTGAGACAAAATTCGATGGAACAATGATCTGAAATATAAGTGTGAAAATGGTAAGAGGAGAAGCCTCTCAACCTGCGAAGTAAAGAAGAAATAAGAGTGAGGTTCTTAGGTTATTTTTGGGATTGCACAAAAAACCTCTATATGTGCTAAAAGTATGTTTCAATAGTTAAGCACGAAGAGAAGTTTGTTGTAGCAATGAACGTCGATGAGAAGTTTTTTGCAGTAGTGAAGGTTGAGGAAAAGTTTGTTGAAGTAGTGGAAGTCGAGGAGAAGTGCAGTTCTCCTAGAGAGCCAAAGTGGAAGAAGGGGTAGTCAAGAAGGTTTTGAATTGAGGAAAAATATTGTGGACCTAATTCAAGAAGGCCGAAGGTCTAAAGCAGAAGGAATCCAAGGTTGAAGAAGAAGCCAATAAGGAGGAAGGAGCAGAATGTTGACTATTGTTGACTAAGGATCTTATGTCTTGGTCTTGGAGTGGAAAATAGGTCAAGGGTCTTGTCTTGGTATTCGTTAATTGAAGTCTCTATAAGAAGAATAATTTGAGTGGGTTTTCCTCTCAAGTAGGATAGGTTTTGGCCCTAGCTGATAGCCTACATTTTGTGTCTCTTGTCTCTTTATATTTATGCATTGGTAGTTGTTTGATGAAGAAGAACACCATAATAACATAAGTAAAAGAAGATCATAATCTAAGAAGTAAAAAGCATTCACAAGCAGTTATCTAAGAAGATAAATCACCTAATACTTGATGCCCTAGATGTCGCAAAAAGAGGGATGATGAATAAGGTATCCTTTTGTGATATATATATGTGTGTGTGTGTGTGTTCTAATATTTGATTTGATGTCCTGCATGGATAGGAGATTGTTGCTATTGCAACATGATGATTAAGTTGATACCAAATATGAGTACGATTATATGTTTCTAATCTATAGAGAGCAGGATTGATCGAGAAAACCCTTCCCCCCTGTCTAAGCTCCCAAGGTGAGGAATTGAGATGGAAGGCTCCTGGGGTTGAGGAATCTCTTGAAAATAATGTCGTATATGTTTGTACCCTATCTATCAACCATATTGTGTGTGTGATCCTTGTCCATTTTGACAAGTCAAGTATATCCTCCTATCTTGGTCTATGTAGATTATACCGCAGATGGAATCATACCCATAAGTCGGGCTTGTTGGGATTGTCCCTCCCTGTCTGGCCAACGGGTTAAGGAGGCTTCGGGTGTGTGATCATTACCTTTGGTAAGTCGGGTATCTCACCCAAGCTCGAATTACAATGCAGGTGTTCTACCACATGACTATTGAGTGTCATTGTTGGGAATATCAATGGGCAATAGGATGGGTTGAGATGTGCTCCCCTATATCACCTATTGCTCAATATGGGCTTGAATACGTTTATCTCCCCCATGAGATTATGGGTTGATATGTTCTCCTCGATGTGGTTCTAGTTTGAGCAGTGATTCCTGATGATAAGCTCTATAATGTTTAATGGGTGGTAGCATTGGGATCCCCGCTGCAATGATTCTGGATGGTAGCAGTGACTCCCTAATTAGTAGAGTATGGCAGATTAGGCTCCCCTCCGATATCAAATTCTTCTTCTTTTGGGTTCGGGAATGATCAACATATGAGTGGGGAAAATCAAGAGATAAATATGAATAAGCAAGAGATGAGCAGAGATGAGCGGTGATGACATTTGATGATGAGATACTTGAGATTGAATATGATTTGATGAAAAGATTCTTGTGATGATTACATGATGTAGTTGGAATTTCTCCCTAGATGATAGGGAGTGTTAATTTGGTAGCTCAGTGACAAATTCAAACCATGGGACTAGATTCCTCTTTTCTAGAGGACCAATTTTGACTACTGAAGCGCTCAATGGGCAAGGGAAAGTGTCTTTTTGAATTAAAGCCCACATCTGCATATTTGACAAATTTGGCCCTAAAGAAAATTGGACACCCTTGGAAGGCTATAAATACAAGTGAGCTCAACCTCATTTGGACATCTTCTTGGATCATTCTTCTATCATATTTCTTGGTTTTGGCTCACACAGGTTTGAGGCAGGTTCACGGATATTAACTCACACAGGTCTAAATTGCAGGGTCTGAAGCTCGCACGGGTGTTCTAGGGTTTTTGTTCTCAGTCGTAGGCATGCAACAGGGAAATCTCAGCTGCAACCGCACATAGGCCAACTCATATGTGTGGTTGATGCCTCTCAATCGCACGCACAACACATCATCCATGTGGTTGGGACATAGGTTTTGGTTTTTCAGTTAACCGCAAATTTCGCTCATTGATAGTAAGGTTCGCTAGTTGACCTCAGATAGTGAAAGTTGATTACAAGCTTTTGAATCAGGGTTTTGAGTGTTAACATTGTTGGGTTAATTTCATGAATATTTTTTAGTTGGTGTTGTTGGATAATTGTATGGATCAAGATATGGATCATCAATGCACTCGCTTTTGTTGAATCATTCAATGAAAATCAAATAAAAAGAAAAATTTGAAAAGATTTTCCCCATAGTGTGTTTTGCCTTGGTCTCTGACCAATCCTGGTGTCTCTATGTGTGAACGATTTTCTTCTATTTTTCCTTTATGTTTCATTGTGTTGATGATGATGTTGTTCTTTCTATATAATTGCATATGTGGTTGAATAATGTTGTAAGTCTAAATAATGTTATGATGTTGTGGGGTGAATTTAATGTGTAAATGATTAAATGAAATTATCAAATAAAAAAACAATATAGCCCTAAGAAAAATTAACATAGGTTGTCCCACACATAAATTATTGCTTCTTTTTTTTTAAATTTAATTCCAAGGGTCCTTGGTCACATTGTACAAAACTTTTTGGCTTTGTACTAAACTAGTCAATTTGGTATTGAACCGAAATTTTTTAGTTTGTGGCACAATTCTGGACCGGTTTTTGCTCAAAAATGGTTGGATTAGCCAATTCAGTGTATTTTGTTCTTGTTCTTATTACACCATTGTCATGGAAAAAGGTGGAATAAAGTTTTCTTCACCACCAATATCTTCATGAGGTATTGCAACAAGGTCTTTAGGAACTTCATCGAACTGCTTATATGGATTTGAAATTCCATGCGTTGATGGTTCATGTGATGAAAGAGGTGACATGATCAAATAAATAATCTTCATGAAACTCACTTCCAATCTACTCATGGTTTGAATCACCATTATTTTTTGCAATAAACTTAGCAAGGTTTTTTATGCTTCAACGCATCCTTCTACTTCAGCCAAGAGAGCATCCAAGGAGTTACTTTTCCAGGAAGCAATAGATCCTATATTTCCCTTTCTTTTTCATGGTAAGTATCAATTGTAGCTTGGACATCAAGAGGGTCATCAACACTTATAAAAGCTTTTGATTATAAGGCTATAATTGAATATATCTTCTTTGGATTACAAATCAAAAAATCTCATTCCATTATCTCCCAAGATATGCACAAATGTTTCATCATCCTCATGGAAAATATTGAATTGTGAAATTAACTTGTCAAGTATATCCCTAAAGAATTATTGTACAAAATAGAATTTGATTATTATAAAAGAGGATTGGAGTCCTCGTTGTTTTTATTAATAAATTTAATCTTTTGTTATATAAATATTTTGAGTTATGTTTACAAGTGATCTTAATTGGCATAAAAATAACAATTGTAAAAGAAATATCGATTCACCCCCCTCTCATTGTTTCCAACAAATAGTACAATGTAACTTAGCAATAATGGCAGAAGTGTCCTCAGAGACGTAATTTTATTAAACAGAAAAAATAATTACATAATTTGATTTTGCAAGAGTTTACACCCGAACAACCAAACACTCTTGCAATGAGCTATTTATAAGCTCCATGTCCTAACTACCTCTAATTATGGATCACTTATTAAATAACAAGTGTCCATTTACAATAAATGCTATTCAAACCAACTAGCTAACAAATATCCTAAAATAGAGCCTAAGATACGACACATTTGGAGAGTCATATCTAGTTACAACAATGTGCTAATTCTAAAAGTCTCCATTAAATAATTAAACATTCTAGAATAATAATTATTAATTTAATATCTTAAATTAATAATTATTTTATTCTAATTTTATAACCTATGATAAAATTGTATTTTTGGATCATCTAACATTCCCCCCTATGATCCAAAGATACATTACAACAGATACCAAGTTCATCCCTGAACTTAGTAAATTTTATTCTGCCAAGCGGTTTTGTAAAAATGTCGGAGATCTGATCTTCAGAAGGACAATAAACTGGCTTGAGGACATCTTTGGCAATGAGAGATCTGATATGATGATATTTGGTGTCCACATGCTTTGTCTTTGAATGAAAAACTAGGTTCTTGGCAAGTTTGATCGTTGACTGGCTATCAATGAATAATGATGTAGCTTCTGTCTGAGAAATGCCCAAGTCCTGCAAAATTCTGCTCAACCAAACAATTTCACATGTTGCTTCCCATGCTGAAATGTACTCTACTTCTGCTAAAGAAGTGGCCACTGTAGCTTGTTTCTTACAACTCCAAGATACTACTATTGACCCCATGTTCATTAAATAACCTGATGTTGATGCACGATCATCAATACTCCCAGCAAAGTCAGCATCAGAATATCCACCAAGTACAAAATTTTTAGTCTTTGTGTAAAGAAGACCAAAATCTTTTGTTCCTTGGATATATCGAAGAACTCTTTTGGCTGCATTCCAGTGGCTGTCTCGTGGTTCCTGCATAAAACATGAATGAATACTGACTGCATAAGATAGATCAGGACGAGTATTTGTCAAATAAATCAAGCTGCCAATCAACTGTCTGTAAGTTGTACTGTCCACCTTTTCCCCCCCTTCAAATTTTGAAAGTTTCAAGTTTTGCTCCATGGGGGTGAGAACGGGCTTGCAATCCTGCATGCCAAATCACTGAAGAACCTCTGCTGCATACTTACTCTGAGAAATGAAAATATGATGTGGACGTTGGAAGACTTCAACTCCAAGATAGTAGTGAAGTAATCCCAAATCTGTCATCTTAAAACCTGCATGTAACTCCTTTTTCACCTGTGCAATATGATCATCATGGTTGTCAGTAATGATCAAATCATCTACATACATAACAAGAATTACCAGATATTTTCCTTGTTGTCGCATATACAAAGTATCATCAGATTCACTTCGTTGAAAACCAACTTTCTTGAGGTAGTTATCCATCTTTGCATACCAAGCTCGAGGAGCTTGTTTTAATCCATATAAAGCCTTGATCAATTTTCAAACTTTATGTTCTTGTTCTTTAACTTCAAAACCTGGTGGTTGGGTCATATACACTTCCTCCTGTAAATCCCCGTTGAGAAAAGCACTTTTCACATCCATTTGATGAACTTTCCATCCTTTCTGAGCGGCCAATGCAAGTGTTAAACGGATGGTGTTCCATTTAGCTGTAGGAGCAAAAGTTTCCTCATAATCAATGCCTTCTTGCTACGCAAAACCTTTTGCGACAAGTCGTGCTTTATACTTTTCAAGTTCTCCCTTTTGATTATACTTAATTCTGTAAACCCATTTGCATCCTATGGGTTTAACATTTGCTAGACAATCTGTTGGGTCCCTATAATACTAGTGATTACCCCATTACTATTGTAGTTATACCCCTTATTAATATTGTTGTGCCCCTATTGCCCCCATATTGTTATTACTGTGCCCCATAGAATCCCTCTATTGTTATTTTTGTGGCTTTATATTATTATTGTTAGGTCGGCTGGATTATATTGTGACTCCTTAGACTCCTATATATAGAAAGGAGGTTTTGTCATTTGAATCATCCAAGAATTGTTCATTTATGTAATGTAAAGGAGGTTGCGCCCTCGAAGAGGCTGAATTCTAAGGCGTTGATCTATCTTTTCTATCTTTTCTTGAGCTGGTTTCATAACATTTGGTATCAGAGCTTTGGATTCTAGGGTTTCGCTGCTCCAAACAGGTCATCGTGGTATTTTCGCTATAACTTTTTTCTGTGACGTTTCAGAAGTTGAAAAAAAACCCATTTGAGAAGAAATCGCGCTGAACCTCGGGTTCGAATTTCAGAGCTTTTCGCGCTATATTTGCGGAGATATGATCTGAGGAAGTTGGTCTTTTTGCAGACTCCTGAATTACATTCCAAACAGGTGACCTGGGGAAAATCGTCATAACTTTCTCTCTGAGGATCGGATTGAAATTTCATAAGAAGGTACAGAAAGAGGACAGACTGTAGTTTCTTGTATGAATTTTTCATATCCAAAGGTCGAAACAGTGACTCGTGGCACGTCGTACAAGTTCGCTCTACTGAACTAGTCTATAATCAAGTCACTGTGGGAGATTTCGCATAACTCTTCCTTGGAGAATCCAATTTGGGTCAGACTTGTGGCATTGGAAAGAGGACGCAGAAGGCTACTACAGGTCGCAATTTCAGAACTGGAGTATCTGAATTTACAGAGATACATCAAATTCAATATCAGGCTTCTACAAAGTGAAAAAAGGTGTGTAGTTTTTTTTAAATTTTTGCGTAAGCTTGGTTTAAAGGAATTCAAAGGGCATAGTAAAGCATTATTATCGGTAACTGATGCCCCGAGGAAAGAAAATGCAAACACCTAGTAAGGAACCTGAAAGCTCTAGCATGACTCATGAAGAAGAGGAAGAAATGCTACATGATATATCAAAATTACAAGAACAAGTGCAACAAATGTCACGCTCACAAAAGCTAACAGAAGCAGAAGCTAAGATAAATGGCATGGAATCTAAGATAAATGGCGTGGAAGCTAAGATGGATGATTCCAAGACAGATTTGAAGAGAGACATGACAGATTTGAAGACATATTTGAAGACAGACATGGCAGATTTGAAGACAGATTTGACAAATTTTCTACAAGAAATACTTACTAATGGTGAAAAGGTTGTAAAGGAAACTCATGATGTGAAAAAAAGAAATGTTAATCATGATTCCATAGACTCTAATGTTGGATCTAAGACCCACCATATTCCAAAAATCGATATGAGGAAGTTTGATGGCAAGGATCCCGCCACATGGATATTACAGATGGAGCAATTCTTCGATCTCAATAATGTGCAAAACACACAAAAGGTACGTATGGAAACTTTATATTTGGAACCAAATCAGTTTGTATGGTATCAATGGCTTTGCTCTCGTAAACAATTTATCACTTGGGCAATTTTTACAGAAGAATTGATAGCACATTATGAGGATACAAAAAGCAACACTTTTTTTAGCCAATTGATAAGTCTCAAACAAAAGGGTTGAATAATGGAGCACATTGAGGAATTCCAAAAATTGAACATAAGGGTAAAAGATATTCCAGAGGAGCATAGGATTGATGTGTTCATAGGGTCTTTAAAGGATAATATCCAACATGATGTTCGCCTTTGGGAACCTGATTCATTAGAGAAGGCATTCAGGTTAGCAAGAAAAATGGAAAGCAAAATTATGGCAACTAGGAAGCATACCACTCACAACTATAAAGACGGAAGTGTTGTTGCCCCTAGTCTTCCACAACCTATAAGGTTGACACCACAACAATTGGAAGAAAAAAGAGCAAAAGGGCTTTGTTACAGTTGTGATAGCAAATACACTAAAGGTCATAAGTGTGCTGAGAAGAAATTATTCTACATAGATTGTGAAGAGGAAGAAGAAAAGGAGCAAGAAAGGTCAAAAGAAGAGGATATACTCCAGGAACAAAGCCTAGATGAAGAAAAAATAAATCCGACCATATCTTGTAATGCATTAGCGGGAATTACCACTCCTCAAACCATCAAGATAGAAGGACAAATCAAGAAGAAAAAGGTAATAGTGTTGATTGATTCAGGAAGCACCCACAATTTTATTCATTGTAAGGTAGCAAAAGAATTGAATTGCTTCCTATATCCAGCACCAGAGTGTCAAGTGATGATTGCAAATGGAGGAACAATAAATTGCTCTGGAAAGTGCCATAATATCAAGCTATCCATGGAGAATATGTATTGACTAGCCCAATGCTTTCCATTCCAATGGGAGGTTCTGATGTTGTACTAGGAGTCCAATGGCTACAATCCTTGGGTACAATAGCTTTTAATTTTCAAGAACTTTTCATCAAATTTTCTACGGAAGGAAAGGAAGTTGAATTAAGGGGTATTGCAGGGAAACCAGGAAAGATAATCAGCTCTAATGGTATGACAAAGCTTCTAAAAAAGGAGCAAAGAGGTGTAATTGCACAATTATGTTCGCTAGATGTTTCCACATCGGAATCATCTATTTCTCCAGATCTCCAAAAAGTCCTAGACAATCATTCCAAGGTATTTGAGACTCCCAAAGGTCTCCCACCTATTCATCTGATTCCAGGAAGTGTTCCTCCAAACATCAGGCCGTACAAATATCCCTATGTCCAAAAGAGTGAAATTGAATGTATGGTTGCAGAAATGCTAGAGGCTGGTATAATTCAACTGAGTCAAAGTTCTTTCTCTGCTCCAGTAGTATTGGTGCACAAGAAGGATGGATCATGGCGCATGTGTCCGGATTATAGGGAGCTCAACAAGCTCACTATTAAAGATAAGTTCCCCATTCCTATCATTGATGAATTACTGGATGAATTGCATGGATCAATTTACTTCACCAAGTTGGATCTTCGTTCAGGATATCATCAAATCAGAATGAAGACTGAAGACATTCCGAAAACAGCATTTAGAACTCATGAGGGTCATTATGAATTTTTGGTCATGCCTTTTGGCCTTACCAATGCACCTTCAACATTTCAAGGTTTGATGAATTCAATTTTCAAACCATTCCTTAGAAAATTTGTGTTAGTATTTTTTGATGATATACTAATCTACAGCAAGTCTTGGAAGGATCATGTTGAACATGTTGACAGGGTGCTACAACTATTGGAGGAGAAACAATTATATGCAAAAAGATCCAAATGTTTCTTTGGAGTCCAGGAGGTGGAATATCTGGGTCATATTGTATCTCATGAAGGAGTTAAGGTAGACCCTAGCAAAATTAAAGCCATTAAGGAATGGAAAATCCCCACATCCATAAAGCATCTGCGAGGATTTCTCGGGTTGACAGGGTATTATCGCAAGTTTGTTAAGAATTATGGGAGAATAGCAGCACCTCTAACAACATTATTGAAGAAAGATGCATTTTCATGGACTCCGGAAGCAACAAAGGCTTTTGAACATCTTAAAGAGGCAATGTGCCAAGCACGGTCTTAGCTACATCGGACTTCACAAAAACCTTTATTGTGGAATGTGATGCTTCAGGAAATGGAATTGGTGTTGTTCTAATGCAAGATGAAAGACCCATTGCTTTTGAAAGTCGTCCAATCAAGGGAAAGTTTTTAAGCAAAGCTATTTATGAGAAGGAAATGTTGGCAATACTCCATGCACTTAAGAAATGGCGACCCTACCTAATGGGAAGACACTTCAAGGTAAAAACGGATCATGATAGCCTTAAATACTTTTTAGAACAAAGATTATCCTCTGAAGAGCAACAAAAGTGGGTCACAAAGATGTTGGGTTATGACTTTGAAATCATCTACAAAAAAGGGAAGCAAAATGTGGTGGCAGATGCACTCTCAAGAAAGGATGAGGATGTGGAAGCATTGTTGTGCGCCATTTCTATTATTTGGATAAACGAAGCAAGGGAGGAATGGAAGAATGACGAAGAAGTGTGGGCACTTATTCGAAAGTTACAACAAGATTCCAGTACGTCTGATACATTTAGCTGGAAAAATGATTCGTTATGGTACAAAGATCGCTTATACCTCTGTAAGAATTCCCAGCTAAAACAAAAGATTCTTATGGAATTGCACACTTCTCCCTTAGGAGGGCACTCAGGATTTTTAAAAACTTACCACAGGGTTAAGAAGGAATTTTTTTTGGGATGGCCTTAAATCAGATATTCAAAAGTTTGTGGCGGAATGTTTGGTTTGCCAACAAAATAAAGTTGAAACAATTAAGACACCGGGTCTATTACAACCTTTATCCATTCCAAGCCAACGTTGGGAGGAGGTTTCAATGGATTTTATCACAGGTTTACCCAAGTCTGAGGGAAAGAGTGTCATCATGGTGGTAGTTGACAGACTTACCAAGTATGCACACTTTTGTGCATTATCACATCCATTTAAAGCCAGTACAGTTTCTACTGCATTTATGGAAACAATTCAAAAGCTACATGGAAACCCAAAGATTATTGTAAGTGACAGAGATCCCATTTTCACGGAAATTTTTGGACAGAATTATTTTCTTGTCTTGGTACTCAGTTAGCTCATAGCTCATCTTATCATCCTCAATCTGATGGGCAAACTGAGATAGTAAACAAATGTTTGGAAGGATATATTCGTTGCTTTGTATCTGATAAACAGACACAATGGGTCAAATGGTTTCCTTTGGTTGAATGGTGGTATAACACTTCCTTCCATACAGCAACAAAAATGACCCCATTTATGGAACTTTATGGGTATCAACCACCATCCATCACATCATATTTAAGAGAAAATTCTAAGGTTCAGGCAATGGAACATCACATCGAACATCAACAACAAGTCCTCCAACTCTTAAAGGATAACCTCGTGTTGGCACAAAATAGAATGAAACAACAGGCAGATCAACATCGCAGTGAAAGAAGTTTTGATGTAGGTGATTGGGTATTCCCACGGCTACAACCATATAAGAAAATGTCCCTCAAGCAAGCTAAGAAGGATAATAAATTATCACCAAAGTATTATGGTCTGTACAAGGTGTTGCAAAAGATTGGTACTATGGCATACAAATTGGAGCTTCCTGCAGCTTCTCGATTGCACCCAGTTTTCCATGTTTCATGTTTAAAGAAGGTTATAGGCGACAAGCTCCCAGTTCAAACAATATTGCCAGAAATTGACGAGGAAGGAAAAATTATATTGGAACCGGAAGCAGTCACAGAAACAAGAACTCGACAGCTACGAAATCGATCAATTTCAAAGTATCTTATCAAGTGGAAGAACTTATCCACTGAAGATTCCACATGGGAGGATGAGAATTTTATGCAGAAGTATCCAGAACTACTCAAGCGTTGAGAAACACACTTTTTTGAAGGAGAGGGGCATGTTGGGTCCCTATAATACTAGTGATTACCCCATTAATATTGTAGTTATACCCCTTATTAATATTGTTGTGCCCCTATTGCCCCCATATTGTTATTATTGTGCCCCATAGAATCCCTCTATTGTTATTTTTGTGGCTTTATATTATTATTGTTAGGTCGGCTGGATTATATTGTGACTCCTTAGACTCCTATATATAGAAAGGAGGTTTTGTCATTTGAATCATCCAAGAATTGTTCATTTATGTAATGTAAAGGAGGTTGCCCCCTTGAAGAGGCTGAATTCTAAGGCGTTGATCTATCTTTTCTATCTTTTCTTGAGCTGGTTTCATAACACAATCAACAAGTTTCCAAGTGTTGTTATCAATTACTGCTTGATATTCTTCAACCATAGCCTATTTCCATTCTTTATGTTTTACTGCTTCTTTGTATGTGGAAGGTTCAGTAAAATCATTTTCTATCAAGGCAAAATTGCCTTCAATTCTATGTGCCCGTCTGGTGCCTATTTTATTCTGCTCATCAGGCTTTACATCTTTCAAAAGTTGAACTTCCCATTTTGGTAGTTGGTGCTCACTTGTTTGCGCTTCTGTAAAGTCTCCATGATTGTAAAGAGGATTAATATAAACTGATGTTCGTCGTTTAGGTGAAGAGTGTGGAGAATCACTGTCAGAAGAACTACTGCTGCTTGGAGATGCGGATGAACTGCTAGAAGACCCAGTTGATGTTGTTGATGTAGATGGACTGGATGACTCATCTTCAGAGGAAGGAAAATCAAGTTCATACCAATTTGGTGAAGTTGGTTGACTTTGCATTTTTCTATTTCTTTTACTTCCTTTAGTTTCTAATTTTTGAAGAAGATTTTCAATTTCTTCAGCACTCTTACTCTCAGTTTCATCAAAAATGACATCCATGCTCACAATGAATTTTCCATTGGTCAAAAGACGATACCCTTTCTTCTCATCAAAATAGCCAATCATTATGCATTTTAAACTTCTTGAGTCAAGCTTAGTTCGTTTTTCTTTCGGAACTAAGGCATAACATATTGATCCAAAAACTCTAAGATGTTTAACTCGAGGTTTGAAACCAAACCAAGCTTCATAAGGTGTGATTCTGTCTAAAGAAGCAGTTGGAGATCTGTTTCTTAAGTAGACAGCTGTATGAATTGCTTCTACCCAGTATGTTGGACTTAACCTCTTGAAAGTTAACATGGATCTTTCCATTCCTAACAAAGTGCGATTCATTCTTTCGACTACTCCATTTTGTTGTGGAGTGTAAACATTAGTAAGATGTTGTCTTATGCCATTTTCACTGCAATAAGTTGTGAATTCATTTGAAGTGAATTCTCCCCCATTATCCGTCCTGAGAGTACCTATCTTTTCTTTGACTTCATTTTCAACAAGTTGGCGAAAAATTTTAAACTTCTCAAATGCTTATGACTTGTTCTTCAAAAAGTAAACCCAAGTAATTCTATTAAAATCATCAATGAATAGTAAGAAATATTTGCAACCACCAAATGAAGTTTGTAGTGGCCCACAAACATCATTGTGAACTAGTTGTAGCCGCCTGTTTGCACGCCATGAACTTTGGAAAGCTTTCTCGACTTCGTTTTCCAAAAATGCAAGCTTCACATTTTGCATTGTCCCTTTTGAAAGTGGGAAGTCCTTTAACCATTCCTTGTTTCTGCAATTGAGAAAGACTCTCAAAATTTAAATGTCCATATCTTACATGCCATAGTCTTACAGGTGAAATATCTGTACTCACTGCCCCTGCAAAATCAGAATGCCTTGGAATAACTGTCCCTTTCACCCGTAACAGTTTTCCATCTTCATAACCTGTCATGATTGTTTTCAAGTTCTGTTTGACTGAATTAATCTTGACTAAACCATCTTCCATATTCACCTAATGTCCTGCTTGTCGAATTGTGACTAAAGAGAGCAAATTTTTCTTAAAACTTGGTACATACCATACATTGGAAATCATCTTTTCTCCAATGCCAGGGAGAAAAACTTTAACTGCTCCTTTTCCATAAGGAGTATGTTTTGTATCATCAGCAAGAAAAATGGAATTAAGTTGGAAATCTTGAAAATTCCAAAAAAAATCACGTTAACAAGTCATGTGCTGAGTTGCCCCTGAATCCAAGATCCAGGCATCTTCATAGTCACTTCTAATATGGGATGAAATTTGTGATGTTGGCGAGGAAGTAAAAACATATTCTGAGTTATCATTATCTTGATCATTTGCAAATTGCACTGAATGTTGCTGAAACTTGGGAATTTTATTAAGTGAAGTTCGACAATCTTCAGCATAATGGCCAACTTTTTTACATCTTCGACACACAATTTGACTTAAGTCTCTTCCTCTTCCTAAATATTGTCCTCTGCCTCTGCTTTGACTTCTATGTTGAGATTTTCCTCTACCTTGATTATTGTTTCCTTGTCCTTGAAAATTGCCTCTTCCTTGGTTGTTTCCTCTACCTTGAAAATTACTTCTTCCTGAACTGTTGCCTCTGTTAAAGTTGTTTCCTCTGCTTTGGCTTCGACCTCGACTTTGTACATTATGTGTTGCTTGATTCTGATTCCCTCTGCCTCTACCTCGAGAACTGTCTGCTGATGATTTACTAGTGCTGGCCTCTGTGAGAAAAACATCTTCACCAACTTTCTTCTTCTTCCCAAAAGTTTTATCATGTTGAGTCAACATTTCACAGAGTTCATCAAACTTTAGTTTCTCTAATTTCCCAGTTACTTGTAGAGTCTCCAAAAAATGCGTGTAGGAAGAAGGAAGTCCAGCAATTACAATTGTGACCATAAAGCTATCATCAATTGCGGGAAAACCAGCATTAATAATTTCCTGCCTAATATTCTTAAGTCTTGAGATATATTCAAGAACATCACCGCCTTCAGTTAATTTTTGTTGCAACAATTTTAATTGTAGATCAACTTTCTTTGATTCAGGCTGAGTATCAAAGAGGTCTTTAAAATTTTTCAAAGCAGACCATGCATCTGTAGCATTTTCTATATGGACATACATTTCATCATTCACAGAAGATTTAATAAGAGCTAAGGCTTTAGAATTCTTTACTTCCCATTTTGCTAGAGCAACTGCATCTGTGGATTATTCGTCTTAACATCTCCATCACATATACCCTTCCATAATTCATTGTAAATGAGAGTGCTTTCGATGAGACGATGCCATGTTTTATAAGATTTTGTGCCTTCAAGTTTGTCGGAATCAGAAAACAAATTAATCAACTTAGACATTGTAGTGTTAATACTTCACACCACGAATCAAGCTCCAAAAATCTCAAGATGCGCAACACAACAGCAACACATGACGCAAAAAAAAAAAAAAAACGAACTATTGGGGCTTGGCCTTGACCCTCGAGTAGTCGTCAAAACAGGAGAAAATTGACTGAGCTTTGCACTTGGCTCTAGTCAATTTCTCAAAAATTTTACAAGGCAACTTTCAAAATTTGACTTTTACAATGGTGCTTTTGCCCAATCTGGTAAAAAAATTACCCCCCCCCCCCAAAGTAAAATTACTTTGAGTCACACTATCACTCCATAAACAAATTTACAAAACAAAAAACTCCTTATTACTCCAAAAAAAATAATACCCTTATTACTCCAAAAATTTACAAATTTCTATTGCACCTTATTTCTCCACTAAAATACAAAATTTCAAAATATAATTACACCTTATCACTCCATTAAAAAAACTCCTCTTATCACTTCATCATTACAAAATAAAAAAAAATAAAAACTATTTCTCATTTCTTCATGTTGGCATTATGAGACAAGTGTTGTCCTTGATGGCAAATCACACAGATGATAAATTATAGTGCAGCAAAGTTATTTTCAAGTTCACGCACTTTCATGAAGATAAAAGTTTCTTTCATGTAGAGAAAAGTTCACGCACTTTCATGCAGAGAAAATTTTCTTTCATGTAGAGAAAAGTTCACGCACTTTCATGCAGAGAAAAGTTTCTTTCATGTAGAGAAAAGTTCACGCACTTTCATGCAGAGAAAAGTTTCTTTCATGTAGAGAAAAGTTCACACACATTCATGCAGAGAAAATTTTATTTCATATAGAGAAAAGTTCACACACTTTCATGCAGAGAAAAGTTCCTTTCATGAAGAGAAAAGTTCACGCACTTTCATGGTTGGCTCATGTATTAGTCCGACAGTTTTTGATCTTATGGTTTTGGTCCGTGGTATTACATCCAAAAGTGTTGATCTCACGCACTTTCATGGTTGGCTCATGGTATTAGTCCGACAGTTTTTGATCCTATGGTTTTGGTCCATGGTATTGCATCCAAAAGTGTTGATCCCAAGTATTGGGTCCATGGTATTGTGTTATTATGGTTTTGGACCGTGGTATTGTGAAAGGCCTAAGACTATAAAAGAGGAAGGAGATCATTTGGCAAAGCATCATCTGAATTATTGAATATCTGATAAAGTGCTAGATCTGGAATATTGTGATTGGGTTATGGTGCAGATCTGGATCTGAGCTAAAGAGGGATCTCACTGGTTGATGGAGAACAAGATCTAAGGATAGATCAGGATCAAATGGTTTGAAATGAACTATCTCTATATACTTGATTATGCTTATTCTAGATTTGTATACTGACGCTTGTAATGATCTGAACTGGGTATAACTTAAGTTTGAAATCGCTGCAAGTCATGATTGAATATTTATAGAACTTTACACGAGTTGGCTTTGGTGAAAGCACGTATGTACGCAGGTTTGGTTCATTGTAGTAGCGTATACCATTTGAGCTATGATGTTTAAAGTTACAGGTGGTTCAGGTTGTTGATGTGTTCTGATGACTGTTTAATGGTGTCAGTATTCTATATATTCAGTTTGATTGATTGTGTTGATGGATGAGATCTAATAATGGATCAGGATCATAATGATTCATATTTATGTGATCTAATGGACTAGATCTGATTGATGACACACATATTATCCTTGTATATGTATTGATCTGGTGATTGGGTGATTTAGAAGATTGATTGATTATGTGCTTCAATGATATTTATGGGTCTAGTATGAAAATTGGATAAAACGTGGCCTTTCAGATTATGTGTTGTGCTTCAGGTGTGTCCAGTCTGAAAATGTATGAAACGTGGTACCCGGAGGAGAGAAGATTGTAGGCCAGTGCCTACGTACTAGTATCTTAGCTAGTACAAGAGATAAGGGGGTGGCAACTCCCTTTCAGTAGTAGTTGAAAACTTTGGAGCATTGTAGCAGGTAGCAGCCTACGTACTAGTAAATGGATCGGCTAGTACAAGAACTATGGGGGTTGTAGCTCCCTTCCAGGAGAGACTAGAAAACGAGAGAGGGTTGTAGCTCTCTGCAGGTAGAAGCCTGCGTACTGGTATAAGACTGCACCCGTACAGAAATATTGTAAAAGGATTTTCTTATTAAGAAGAAGATTGAGATGACTTGCAGCAGGTGGTTTTCTCCCACATTGGGTTTCCACCTTATATCATGGTGTTCATGTGTGTGGCTTATGTGTGATAATCTGTTCTATTTCACTGCACCTGTTTACTGTTAATATGGTTGATAATGTTCTAATGCACTCATTAAGGATCAACTAACTAAATCATAAGAAGTTGTGGAAGTAGCATATATGAATCTGAATATGGAAATGAAAAATTTTTATTGATGTGATAATACAGATTCACCCCCCCCCCCCCCTCTCAGTATTATTTCCAACACTTCAATCTTCAATTCAGCTATAAACTGTCAAATAAAAAAATGCTTTAAGAGGCTAAATTTTTTGTTTCACGCTGTCTGCTACGTTGGCTGCTAGTTAGATCAGGTTAGCTTCTTGCTGGCTTAGGTTGGCTTCTGTTGGCTTCTTGCTGACAGGGTTGCACTGGCTGATAGGCTTCTCCTACTGTTTTCACGCTGGTTGACTTTTAATAGAAAAATCCATAATTGTTTGCACAGAGAAGAGGCCCTTCGGGAAGCTGGCAACCGGTTTCATACGATCTGGATTCCCTTGAATTGTGCCTTCAAATCTCTAGTTCCGCAACATTTTTACAGTTTTCTGGCTTGTTCTTGTCGGATTCAGCTATTTAGACTTGACCTTCAATACGATCTGGATATACTTGTTTCCTGAAACTTTTCTGAACGAGGTTCCATTCGTAGCGATTGTGCCGAGAGAATCTTTGGCGCATTCTATAGCCTAGGTCGGGTGACAGTCTTCAATACTTCATCCGTGTAGCTGTGTGCCACTCAAACAGACAAACGCAAAACTAGACTACATAGATCCTCCGGGTCTGTTAAGCACCAAGAGGAATAAAAAAGGTTGAGGAGAACCGACTCGCAGCGGAGAACCGACGACACTGCAGGGATTTTCATCAAAAGCGAAACCGGAAGGCTAGAAGAATAACATGGGGCGGGTGAGGAATACAATGGTTTTGGTGTCCAGAATAGCCAGGCACGGCCACATCCCCTCAAATATTAAATATTTGCACTAGTTCCACAGTCCCAGCGGTGTTCGTTGACAAGAGTACCCTAGTCATTTGTCAGGGCATCACTGACTAAAATGGCACATTTCACACAAAACACTTGGGTTTGTAATACGGTTGCAGAATAATGAGCTTAAGCCTATAAAAGTGATGACGCAGAATTTTTGTAAGGTTTGTACGTCTATCCAGCCAGGGCTGATTCTCTTTTATGCTTACGGTCGCTTGAGTTTCTCTTTCAGTATCGATGTAACTATTGACCCGGGAAACTTTGGTGTATGCTATTTAGATCTTAACGTGGCAGAATTTTGCAAGAAGTAGAAGCGGAGAAGATAATAGAAATTCAAGATACTGAGGCAAATTTTTGACAATAATAAAAAATGATTTTCAGATTTAAAAAAATCTAAAATCAATAATAAAATTTCCTTTTCTTTTAAACAAAAATTGGACAATTTCCATACCAAGCATTTGTTGATCAATTCAATGGATTTTTCCAAGAACTTGTAGAGCTGGAATCTCCTCTTCACATCAGCTGCATTACTGGAGCTCTGATACCACAATAATGGTAGAAGTGTCCTCAGACACGTAATTTTATTAAACAGAAAAAATAATTACATAATTTGATTTTGCAAGAGTTTACACCCAAACAACCAAACACTCTTGCAATGAGCTATTTATAAGCTCCATGTCCTAACTACCTCTAATTATGGATCACTTATTAAATAACAAGTGTCCATTTACAATAAATGCTATTCAAACCAACTAGCTAACAAATCTCCTAAAATAGAGCCTAAGATACGACACATTTGGAGAGTCATATCTAGTTACAACAATATGCTAATTCTAAAAGTCTCCATTAAATAATTAAACATTATAGAATAATAATTATTAATTTAATATCTTAAATTAATAATTATTTTATTCTAATTTTATAACCTATGATAAAATTGTATTTTTGGATCATCTAACAAGCAAATCCACACAATTGTACAATTCATGCTAGTTCAATGTTAGAGTTCCACATAGTAAAATATTAATTCAACAATGTAGTAATTTCCCTAACCATGAACCTGTCCAATCCACGAGCAAGAAATCTTATGTGAATTATGTTTGCCTTAGGACCGCACTTGATTCTGATTTTGTAAAGAATTTAGGTCTGTAATTTTTTTACCTTTCTATAGGAGCCAAATTTTAGGAATTTCAGGGAAATAGTAAACTTCGGGAGCACTTTGCATTACCCACAGAGATATCATAGAAAGGCCACTATCTCCAGAAAGTATGCTCGACCTGCCATAACGTCACACAAATCAACCTCTGATGATTTCTCCCTACCCAGAACTTCAAATTTCTTTCCAAAGATCCTCAATACCACATCTCCTTTTCCTATTCTAATCACCTCAACAAATAGAGTATATCAAATCAGGAACCTTGCATTTTTTTTCTTACTATAGGGTCACATTTCTTGTCCAGAGCTCGCACTTCTTATTACAAGGCTCATATTTCTTGTGCCATAACTCGCCTTAGTTTTCAAACTATAGGAGTAGTGAATAGTTGTATGCCAAAGGTTCACTCTGCTTTAGAAATTAGTTTGGACCACAACTTAAGTGGTTCTTACACTACCTATGATATTTAATCACGCAGTGCCTCTGACTTCTAGTGGATTTGTCTCATGTGGGAGAGTGTCATCCTTATGGGAATATGTTGTACCAACGAGGGTTCGTTCTCATGAAATGCCACTAGTGAGTGCTACAAATCGTCCACAAGAGATCCACCTTGCCTATATATTATTCTCCCTCCTAAAAACTCAGATATTTCGACCAATTTTACACAAATTCCATCAATACAATGATTATGTCCAAAGATTAGCTTCTAAGGAATGTGTCCAACCTTTAGATTTCACTTGAGATACCTTGTTATGATTGAAATTTTTCCTACTCCAGAAAAAATAGAAGAAGAATAAAATAAACTAACAAGCGTGGAATCTTTCACCACCAAAATTAGTAGAAAGAAGGGGTCTTAAACGCTTAGAACCTCAAGCACAAGAAAAACAGGGATAAATGATCCAATCTAATGATGCTCCAAATGAATTCAAACTTATTGTATTTATAAATTTCTTTGAGGGTATATGCCTCCTTAATTAATTGAGTAACATTCACTCAAAATCCCCAACTTAATGTTTCATTTCCCAGCTGCCCAAAACTTTCCCAAACATTGGTATTTTTGGGTTTTTCCCTTTATCAAGGACTATAGCCTATGGCGATTGATAGGCTACTTCGTCTCTTAGGAATTAATTTCTCGGGAACATTACACACAGCCTAATGTTAATTCTTCTTAGGGCTTTATTGTTATTTTCTTTAGATAATTACAATTCATTATTTACACATTATATTTGTTGAGAAATCTAAGGCATGGGGATGAGGTGATTTCTCTTAAATGATAATTGCTTGTAATACAACTTTTCTTAGTCTTTTATCAGCTTATTTTCTTTCTAGATTATGTTAATGTTTTCTATCATCAAACAACTACCAAATAATAAATAAGAATGAGACAAGAGACACAAAATGTAGGCGATCAGCCAGGGCCAAAACCTCTCCAACTTGAGAGGAAAACCCAAACGAATTCTTCTTCTTATAGAAACTTCAAGTGACGAATTCCAAGACCAAGACCCTTGACTTATCAACTTCTCCAAGACCAAGTCACAAGACCCTTTTTCATTGCTTCACCTTCTTACCCAAGTCAACACTGGTCAAACTGACTTCTAGCACTTGCTAATTTCAGCTACTCTAAAATTTTGACGCTCTTCCACAGTCATGCAATTCTCGGCTTGCCTAAAACTTCTCCAATTCCACACATTGTGGGCTTATTGATGGAGCTTGATGGTATTTCCCTTTTTCACTTGACTTGAGGGCTTCTCCTTGTGACCTCAGATAGCAAGAATGTTGGTTTAGTGACCTTCTTCTATGCTTCTTCGATGGTTAGTGTAACCCTATTGCAAAAACCCTAATCCATGTCACACGTGCGAGGAAAATAACCCAAAATTAGTGCCAAAAACACTTCGGTTTCTTCTTCTTATTTTTTCTTTGGATGATAGGCTCCTATTACTCTTTTTCTCGTACTTATTTTATATTTCAAATGCTTGATCAAGTGGTGTCTCAAGTGATGTTGAGTCCTCACTATATATAGTGATTTGCCCATGAAATAAGCCAACTTGTGTAAGTGAGTAGGTCAACATGCTCTTCTATAATGATCTTCATCTCTTTTTGAGGGACGACTTGAAGGAGTACTTGTGAAAAGGTCCTGGAGATTTAATGGCTCAAACAAATTCTCTTTTTATAATATGTAACATGCCCAAATGGCTCTTCAATACATGACATTGACTAACTAGACTTTATGACTTGATGACCAAACCTAATAGCTCACAATGGGAGCTTTATCTATAAAATTCCTTGAGCATGAAACTCGTGACTCAAGCATTACAAAATAATTATATTTATCTTCTTTATAAAATCATGACTACACATGTCATTATGAAGACCGAACTTAGTTACATAATTCAACACTCCCTCTTAACTAGGGAGGTATTCATAACCCATACAAGGTACTTCGACATTCTCAATCTGAAGAATTCTCATAAGAAGAGTCGAATTGGTAACCCATCTGTTCAGCATCATATTATCTAGCATTGTCACATAGCAAGGCCTTGACTAACCGCTCTATCTCTCCACAAGATTAGAGCACAATGCTGGTGAGACCAATGATTTATAAACACCCTCATCATTGTCTCTCTCGAAACATACCCCACCTGAATTCTCTAAGAATATGTTCCACCAGAACTATTCTTATCTTGAATTCCTAGTCCTCAAAGAATATTGGTCCTCTACGACTACTCTTATCTTGGATTCCCTAACTCATCGTCAAAGAGTATCGGATGCCATATCCTTACCCAATCCTCCATTTTATCTTCCCAAGTGAAGACAAGAATTATGTGTCTATCTCTCCCTCTCGCGAGGGAGGATATACCCATTCCTATATCAGGAATTTACCCAAGCTCCCTCTTATCTTAGGGACTTTCTTCCAAGTTTCTACCAAGTTAGAAACTTTCTTCTAGGCTCCTTCTGAATTAGGGATCTATTTCAAGTAACCTCTCTTTCTTATTTGGTGGAGAATATGGAACAATCAACTGCTTGAATATCTCCTTCTTTTGATGTCATGAACTTCTTTTTCATCATACAAGAGTCTTCATATTTTGTGGGACTTATTTGTAGGGCACATACCATCCATCACTTCCATTCATGATTCTTGTCAGTCATGTCATCCTTATTTTCATCATAAAGTGATTCATTAGGAGATATCTTACCTTCCTTCATTCCTTGCTACCTTCTTTGCTTCATGTTTCCTTCATGATATTTCATCCTATCACACGAGTGTTAGTTGTAGATGACATCTACATCTCTTTCTTTGGTAGCCTTGCATTAGCCCATCCAGATATTATTCAAAAAATAGAAAATGAACATTAACTCAAAAATACCTTTGTGATGGTATTTCATCATGACATCTCCTTGTTTGCATCATCATCTTGCATATATATTGACATATCTAAAAAAAGATATACAACGTCAAGGGTATCTTTCTTTTTCAGACTTTATCGAGATCTTCATATCTTTCCCATGGAGATATCATAGTCAAATATTTTAGTACTTGGATGTTGATTGCATTCTCCATAGTTTCATATTTTCATGATCTCTTCCTTTCTTTATTCACTTACTACTTCCCATGAACTTCCAATCATAGTTCCTTAGACTTTGTCAACCACCTCATATTTCATATGAGCATATATTGTGTTGATTTCATCTAGTCAATGTGTGAACCATGCCTTCATGCATCCTTTCAAAGGAGGAGATCCTTTCTTTTGATCATGCTCTTGAGGTAGAGCACGCATTCATGATATCCATAACCATATGACATGACTCTATTTTATCAAATACAAGCATACGTACCTCACCTCTTTCTTTTGGTCATCTAGACTTCCCTCGGCAACTTCCTTGATTGAAATAACTTCAATCCCTTAACCTGCTTTACTTATTTTGTCATCATAACTTCATTCCATAAATCCCATATAAGATGGAATTCCCAGCAAGACGCTTCTTCCAGAAGGTGAACCTTCTAATGAAGATTCCAATGGAGGATCTTGATCATCCTCAACATGAAAAATCTCATTTTGAATGATACATAATGAGCTCTACACTAGATTACTTTCTTTTACTTGTGCTTCTAATGAGGTTACCAAGAGCTACATCAGTTATCTTTCATGCTTATTGATGATGATGTCACGAGCTCTTGCTTTCAATCGTATCCTTCTATGATGTCATCTCCTAACATGATGCATCATGTCATGCTTCTAATGATTCCTACCATGGTAGTTATGCTTTACAACAGAACTTGAAATAGAAACTTGAGAAGAACTAGGTGAGGAAGACTATCTCAATCATAGTATAGATATTTTACTTCCTCCTTCTTGGATTTTTTTCTTTTCATATTCTTCTACTTCTTCAATGATATGGGATTCTACCCTTCTTCTTTTGTTGTTGTCCTTCTTAAGCTTAGGACAATCTCTTTTGTAGTTCCCATATTCTTGACATTTGTAGCATTGAACCTTTGCCATATTCTTCTTCTTTTTCTGAGGACCAAATTTCCTAGACTTCCCTTTTCTTTTTGCCATAACAACATATGCTTTAGTTTTTTCATTTCATCCTACATCAGATTTTTCCTTCAACCTGGTTTCTTCAATTTTTCATAGTGACCACAGATCATTAAATGGAGTAGCTTCCTTTTTCCCATAGATACTTGATGTTAAGTTTCCCCATTCTTCCGGTAGTGCATTAAGCACTGGTAGTCATTTCTCCTGTCAGACATTATCTCTCCCAATTCCTGTAGTTCATCTCTTATTTTAGATATCCTCATAAAATATGAGGCTTTTCCTTCTTCTTTTGATATCTTCATCTTGTAGATTTCTTTTGTTAACGAGATTACTTAACCTTCAGTGCTTACAGAGAAAAAATCTACAAGTTCGTCATATATTTCTTTTGATGTTTCTAATTTTGATACATAGGGAATGAGGGGATCCTTGATGGATTCAATGAGAATATTTTGATCCCTTACTTCCCCTTTCATATTCCTTGCAAGTTCTTGAGCATATTCCTTTGGAGGTTTAGTGACTGAGCCCTTAACATGTTCCATGACTTCATTTTCTATGAGGTTCAAGTCTGTCCTCTTCTTCCATGCAAGAAAATTTAAGGCCCCAACCAATTTATTGCTTTCCTTGAAAAAAGACATTTTGATAGATTTAGATGTAGACACAAATATACTTAATTTTGATGATGCTCCTTCAACATTTTTCCTTATTGAATTTGATGATGATATAGGTAATTGAAAACTTCTTCTTTGTGAATATACTTTTCTTCAAAAGTGATCCATGATTCAAAAGAGAGGGAGATCACCTTGAATTATTTGATGATGATGACAACGTTCTTGAGCTTGCTTCTCTTGGATGAGTAGACTTCAAGTTACTTTTATTTGTATATCTCTTAAACTTGAGTAGAGGTAGGGTATTTGTGGTCTCTTTTCTTGATGATGATTCGAGCGAGGATCCCAAGAATACTTCTAGTCTAGACTTCTTCTTTTGATCGATCTCGGATTTTAACTCTTCCTTCAAGATGATGATGAAGTCCTTGTCTTCAAAACGTTTTGGAGATGAAAATATCTTCTTGGTTCTTGATACCCTTTATGCCTTAGAACTTAGGCATTTGAGTGCTTGAATGTCCTTTGTTGAGTTGCCCTTCCTTGACTTGTCACCTTAGCTCTGATTCCATGTTGAGAAATCTAGGGCATATGGATGAGGTGATTTATCTTAAATGATAACTGCTTGTGATGAAACTTTTCTTAGTATTTTATTAGATTATTTTCTATCTAGATTATGTTAATGTTTTCTATCATCAAACAACTACCAAATCGTAAATACGCATGAGACAAGAGACACAAAATGTAGGTGATCAGCCAAGGTCAAAACCTCTCCCACTTGAGAGGAAAAATCCAAACAAATTCTTCTTCTTATAGAAACTTCAAGTGACGAATTCCAAGACCAAGACCCTTGACTTATAAACTTCTCCATGACCAAGTCACAAGACCCTTTTTCATTGCTTCTCCTTTCCCAAGTCAACATTGGTCAAACTGACTTCTATCACTTGCTAATTTCGACTACTCTAAGATTTCGACCCTCTTCCACAGTCTTGAAATTCTCGGGTTGCCTGAAACTTTTGCAATTTCACACGTGTGAGTTGATTGATGGAGCTTGATGGTATTTCCCTTCTTTGCTTGACTTGAGGGCTTCTCCTTGTGACCTAAGCTAGAAAGAATGTTGGTTTACTGACCTCCTTCTAGGCTTCTTTGCGAACGGATGGCTCCATGTTAACGGCTTCTTTGAATGGATTCTATGTCTGGGCTTGGCTACTGGGCTGCTCGGTTGGGCTTATAGGTTCGGTTTGGTGTAACCCTACTGCGGAAACCATAATCCTTATCACATGTGCGAGGAGAAAAACCAAAAATTAGTGCCAAAAACACTTTGGTTTCTTCTTATTCTTTCTCCGCTAGATGAGAAGATCCTATTACTCTTTTTCTCGCACTTCTTGTTGTATTTCAAATGCTTGATCAAGTGGTGTCTCAAGTGAGGCTGAGTCCTCACCATATATAGTGATATGCCCATGAAATAAGTCGACTTGTGCAAGTGAGTAGGTCGACATGCTCTTCTAGAATGATATCCATCTCTTTTTGAGGGCCGACTTGAAAGAGTACTTGTGACAAGGTCTTGGAGAGTTAATGACTCAAACAAATTCTCTTTTTATAATATGTAACATGCCCAAATGGGTCTTCAATACATGACATTGACTCACTAGACTTTATAACTTGATGAAAAATCCTAATAGCTCACAATGGGAACTTCATCTATAAAATTCCTTGAGCATGAAACCCATGACTCAAGAATTACAAAATAATTTTATTTATCTTCTTTATAAAATCATGATTACTCATGTCATTATGAAGATCAGACCTAGTTACATATTTCAACAGAATTCACCCCACATCATCATAAAAATATTCAGAAACATATGCAATTATATAGAAAGAACAATATCATCATCAATGCAGCGGAACATAAAGGAACAATAGAATAAAAGAATTCACACATAGAGATACCAAGATTGGTCGGAGACCAAGGCAAAACCCCAGAAGGGGGAGAACCCTTTCAGATTCTTATTCTTATTAGATTGTCATAAAATGTTCAGCGAAGAGAGAGTACAATGATCCATATCTTCAACTACAAAACTTATCCAGAAAAATCAACTAAACAACATCCAAGCGATGAACCCAGCAATACTGATAATCAAAACCCTAATTTAGAAGTCTGCCATTAGAGAATTTTGGAGGTCTAAAATGGGGCGCAAAACAAAAATGTACAATCAAAATAAAATTTATAAGAGCCAATAGGATTCAATATGATGATGTCAACCATGGGGGATGATTCACCATTTTCGGAGTAAAAAGTAAAAAGATTAAAATAAAATAAAAAATGAACAAACAAACAACTACCTTTTCAAATCGTATTTTCAACTTATATCCCTATAATTTTACTCAAATTTCGAGCAATAACTCTCGTTGGATGAATAATTTAATTCCTCATCCATGTTTCATACTTTCGATAGACCCTTCTAAACTTAAAATGAGAAACACATGAAAAACATGAATGCAATCATATTTTTTCATGTATTTCTCATTTTTCGTGTAGCAAGGTTCATCGAAAGTATGCAACATGGGTACTTCTTGGATGAAAAAATAAATTTTGCATCCAACAAGTGCTCCCGCTCAAAATTACTCCTTGAATGAAGAATTAGACTTGCATCCAACGAGTGCCCCCGCTCAAAATTTGAGTAAAATCGTAGGGAGATAAGTTGAAAATACGAGTTGAAAAAGTAGTTCTTTCTTTTTTCCCTCTAAAATTTGATGATGTAATATAATATTATTTTATTATTTCCACTATTATTTTATGATATTCCTTACGACGCCCATTTTAGACCTCAAAATTTCTCTAATGGGTCAACTGTTATTAATTGTCGGAATTTGTGGTCATTTGTGGTCAGCTGTCAAAATCAAACCCTAGGTTCCAATTGCATGGAGAGAGAGAGAACCCTCCAACCGCACTCATATGCTTGCATGCATGTGGTTGTAACCCAAAATATATTATATCATCCCTACGGCTGAGAACCAAAAACCTTAATCACACGTGCGAGCTTCGACCCCTACAATTTTGGACCTATGTGAACCAACCTCAGACTTGTGCAAGCCAAAACAAAGAAATAAGAATGATTGATGATATCCAAATGAGGGTCACTTGACTTACACTTATAACCATCTAAGGGTGTCCAATTTCACTTTTGGGTCGACTTGTCCTTTTTGTGCACACGGGGGTTTCCATATTAAAATATATTTTTCCTTAACCAAATTAAATTCTTCTAAGGGCTGGTAGGGGTCTTCCTTGACGAGGAAGGTTGTCCAAAGGGAATTTGTCCCTGAGCTTCCAATATTAACATTCTGTCTCAGCTAGGGGGAAATTACAGACTTCAACATATGTCCCATCACATATATCTTGTCAACAAATGTCGTCACTGCATATCTTGCTCATGTTTGCTAATATTAGTTCATCTATGCTCATATATGCATATATCTTCTTATCTCTACTTGTATTTGCTCATACACTGAAAACATTCAAATCTAAAAGAAGAATAATTTGATATTGGACAAGAGTCCAAGCTACCACCCTCTATTCATCTTCTAGCAGGGATCCTAGGATACTAACTGGGAAACATCAGATAGCTTATCTTCATGGATCCCTACTCAACCTAGAACCACATCGGGGAGCACATCTCAACCTAGAATACAATGAAAATGAGAAAGGTCCTATGGTACACTCTCACCTCAATTCATCTCACAGGGGAGCATACATCTTCCACCTCATGTCGAGCAATAGGAAAGATACAATATCTCATCCATCATATTGCTTCTTGATCTTCACAACAATAACCCTAAAGAGTCATGCGGTAGAACACCTTGCATCATAAGATTGGGTGAGATACTTGACTTACCAAAGGTAAGGATCACACACCCACAAGCCCTCTCAACCCATTCACTAGACGGGGTGCTACAATCCCAAAAAACACAGCTTGTGGGTATGATGCAAACAAGGGTATACTTTCCTATACCAAGATAGGGAAGCAACATATTCCACCCTATGGGTGACAAATAGGGACGATACCCTATTTTCCATAGTTCCCTCAACCCCAAGAGCTTTACATCGCAATTCCTTACCCTGGGAGATCAAATAGGGGGGAGACTTGGCTCAGTGTCCTCGATCAACCCTACTCTCTATAGATCAGAAACATATCAACGTGCTCATCTTGGGTATTGGCTTAAACAGCTCATTGAATAACTCAATCTCACTACCTCATACATTAGCAGTCCTCTTATTTCATGTTCATGTAAGAAATTACATCAAAATGTTATGTTAGAATAAATACGTGTCACAAAATAATACCTTATTCATCCCTCTCACAGAGGCAACAATCACAACCCTAAGCTTGTCTCATACAACAGCATTGTCTCAACACAAGGAGATATCTCAGTCCCAGCAACATATGATATTTTCATCAGATCCCACTCTTTATTGTCACAATGTATCATTTTCATAGCTAGAACTTTCTCCAACAACTCTCCTAAGAGATTCATCAACCAAACTTCCCCACAGCTAGCTATGCTAGCATCAATGTACTCAACCTCATCCGTGCTTAAAGCTACAAACTTTTATTTCTTGCGCATCAAAAAGTCATGGAAGATCCCAAGCTAAAGCAGTACCTAGATGTGCTCTTTCTGTCAATAATGCTTTCCATCACATTCATCATTAGTGCATCCATGCAATCGTACATCTCTTGTAGTATATCTTAGACCAAGAATGGTCATCCCATGCGAATATCAAAAATGTGCTTGGCGTCCACTTAATGTGTATGAAGTGACTTAATCATTAATTGACTTAAGTCGTTCTCTACACCACATATGTCAAGATGGGTGTTACAAGGAACATCAATGCTTAATCAACCGGCGATTGCAAATTCAACAATATCTCTGCATAACTTCTTGAAATTCAATTCCATCGGTGTGGCCAAGGATTTGCATTTCTACTTTCCAAAATTCTTTCCAATAGCTTCATGATATATTTTCCTTTTTCAAACTTCTAATCCTAGAAAGTAATTTATCATGCCAAGATTCTTCATCTCAAACTTCAAAGGCCAACTCCCTCTTACTTTGATCATCAGAGGTTCATTACTTGTCAATAATAAATCGTCAGCATATAAAACCAAAATCAAAAGCATACCTTGGACCACTTTTGAAGTAGAAGTTTGAATCGGCACATCTTCCAAGATTCACTAGGTCACCATCAATGCAAACATTGGCAAGCTCGAAAAGCTTGCTTCAAACCATACGCTACTTTCGACAATCATAATGTTTAACAAACCAATATGCTCAGCCTCAAACAAATTAATAATATGCAATCAAATCAACTAAGTCTATTTATCAAGCCTTAAATTCCAAACCAAAACTAATATCAAATCCATTACAAATTTATGTCAATATCACTGAAAAATTCTTCGGACCAGGTGTCAGGAAGAGCTCACACCCAAATACCAGGTTACAATTTTATCTATTTCCATGTTAACAACATTTTATTTACCAAGAAATATCCAGCCAAAATTTATCAAGCCATCCTCATGATCATCATTTTTGTCACTAATTATAAATGCATGCACCGAGGACAAGTCATATAAGTTAATGCCCTCCATAAATTCACTGCATACTGAATCACAGTTGTTTACACTTCAATCAATGTGCCAAGTGCTAATGATGTCAATACATAATCAATATTGAATACCAATATTAGTCACTAAGAGTCATTATGCCCATATTGTCTTGCCACATCAACGAAAATCCCCATCATCAAGTACCAAATCAAAACCCTAACTTGTTATCATTGTGAATTCAATCAATCCATAAGCCAAAACATATATATGAATTGTAAAGCATCATGACAAAATTCCAATACTGCTTATCTATATTAAGTCACACCAATAACTCAAATTTTTTCAAGCCCTTGCAATTGTTACCAAATATTGTTGTATGCTAGCTCAAATGATCAAGTCAAGGCGAACAACATACTAATATGCATATTTCAATCCCCTGCAAACACAAGATTAGCCAAGACATTCACTTTCTCTATAATAAGTCAAACATTATGTATATCTTAAAAACTTCTTTGCTGATTGAACTCTCCATCATCTCCTCCATGTATGTAGTTATGTCATACTCCCGGTGTGCTTCTAGTCTCGTGCATAAGATTTTAGTTTTTGAATCCTACTGGCTCAACCACACCCATAGGCCTTCTTCTGTGTGGTTGGGAGGATCGTAACCTCACCCTTTTGACTTTCTCCCAGTGGCTAGGGCTTGGACTAGGAGAAACATTCTTTGCTCAGCTCAAAACTTACCAAAACCTTTTTCCACAACATCATATGTTTATTCATGGCCAGAATTATTCCTTCTACAGTCAAGTGTCTTCTTTTCAAATAATAATATGTGTTAAAATCTCATGAAAATTTTCTCCCTCTGAATGGGAAGCCACTTCATTCATCATCATTCAAAACATCAACCTGTCTATCATAATATTGCCATGCATCGGCAGAAATGTTAGATCATGAAATCAAACTATATCAAATTGTTAGACATATATGCATCATAGTCATAACATATTAGTATCAGCGACTTCATCATCACATATGAACATGACATCAAACTTTCATCAAGGGTTAAGTTTCATATAATTAGGGCAGCTGACAAGTGTATCAACATACTTCAAGGATCATACTTCTTTATCATCAATTCAAGGTATCCAATTTTGTCATACTGTCAAATTTAGTAAGCTTATCAAAACCTAACCAAGGTCAACAAGAAGATATTGATCATCAATCGTATTGTTACACTTTTATCATCAAGGTTACCATGCTTATCACAAGCATTAACAATAGTATCAAGTCATAACATATCAAAATCAATGCATCTAGGAAATTCATCTGTCCAAAATGTAAGATGCTTTCCAAATATAAAGTGCACCAATATATCATATGTATGAGAGATCAAACTTACTTTCATATGCATGCATGATTCATTTATGAAGGTGATGTTCTTGTCATATCTTAGGGCTTAATTAGTCATCCATCATTGCAGCTTAATCACAACACTGAAATAATACACTATACATACCTCTAAGTATTTAGATACTTGCGTAACTTGTAGTTCCTATTTGTCATTAGCAGTTGTAATTTTCGGATGCTACTTTGGAATTTTTTCATTTGGTACCTTATTTTTGTACTAGCTCTCTTTTCTTGCACTTTAGATGAACCTCAAGAAGGATTTGCTTATCACATCTCATCACGAGGTTAGAAGTATTTAAATACTCAAATATGTAGTAAGTATAAGCAATAATCAAAACAAGAATAGTGTCACAAATAAATAACATAAATTTGAAATGTGCTTATCTCTAACAAGAAGTGATCATCTCCCTCTTGAACCAGTCTTCAAGAGATAGTATTGTCCATTATCCATGTGACAATGTTGCCTTCCATATTTAGATCGACTTCATCAACAACCAAGGCCTTAACGAGACTAGCCCAACTAGGATTATACTAAATCTATCATAAATGCGAGAAAAACTCTTCATTGATCATGTTAGGGTTTCACGACTCCATAACCCAAGCCTTTTTCTTATCCCAAGGTTTCTTCCAAACCCTAACCTTATGATATCCATCAAACCCTAATAACCAGATTGCCTAGGGTTTCCTTCAAACCCTAGTATTCTTTTAGGTCTCCTCCATCTTCTCTTGCTCTCATCAATGGTGTCTTAATAGGGGTGATCTCAATGATTTTTCTTCATCCCATCTATGATACAATGTTAAATTTTCTTAGGGCTACATTGTTCTTTGCTTTAGATAATTGAAATTCATTATTTACACATTGAATTCACCCCACAACATCATAACATTATTCAGCAACATATGCAATTATATAGAAAGAACAATATCATAATCAATGCAGCAGAACATAAAGTAACAATAGAAGGAAAGCATTCACACATAGAGACACCAGGATTAGTTGGAGACCAGGGAAAAAAACCCCACAAGGGGGAAAACCGTTTCAAATTCTTCTTCTTATTAGATTGTCATAAAATGTTCAACAAAGAGAGAGTATAATGATCCATATCTTCAACTACAAATTTTTTCCAACAAAATCAACTAAACAAAATCCAAGAGATGAACCCAGCAATATTGATAATCAAAACCCTGATTCAAAAGCATGCAGTCAATAGTCATCAATTGTCAGATTTTTTAGTCAACTGCGGTCCACTATCAAATTCAAACCCTAGGTTCCAACTGCGTGGAGAGAGAGACGTGTGTGCAGCTGAAACCCTCCAACCGCACTCATAGGCTTGTGTGCCTACAGTTGCAACCGAAAATATCTTATAGCATCCCTGCGATTGAGAACCAAAAACCCTAATCACACATGCGAGCATCAAACCCTGCTATTTCGAACTTGTGTGAACCAACTTTCATGAACCAACCTCAGACCTGTGTGAGCCAAAACAAAGAAAGAAGAATGATTGATGATATCCAAATGAGGGTCACTTGACTTGCATTTATAGCCATCCAAGGGTGTCCAACTTCACTTTTGGGCTGACCTGTCCTTTTTGTGCACAAGGGGGTTTCCATATTAAAATATATTTTTCCTTTACCATAAATTCTTCCAAGGGCTAGTAGGGGTCTTCCTTGATGAGGAATATTTTCCAAAGGAGGGCATTTGTCCCTGAGATACCAAAATTAACACCTAAGGAGAAAACGCCTTGCAAATCATGACAAGGGTTAAGCAAGGGGTTAACGAGCATATTAGGTTGAACACCCTCTTCAAGGAGGTGGCTAGGGCATGTTGAAGACAAGTAGTGGTGATAAATAACCCTTTTGGAAAAAAATTCCACACAATTGGAGCCATATTTCATCTTTTGATGCATTTGGTGGAAGGATACATTGTTCGAGGTATTTGTATATATTCAGAGGTAAACTCTTTACATGAGGAGATGCAATGTGGCATTGTTGACATGATTAAACCCTCAAGAAAAATACATTTACTTATGATGAAGAAAAATGAACCCATTATGCACTAAAATAAAAATGAGCAAAACATCCCACATTTGAGGAGCCCAGAGCATGACATGTGGCAAGGAGAAAGAATAAAGGAGAAACTCCCTTGCTTACAACAATGCCATATAGTAGTAGAGAACTTTTATGGTCAAAGGAGGTCTCTTGGTAAGAAGTGTTCCACTCTGATTGAAAAGAACAATAGTTTGTTACTTAAATCATGGATTTGCATTCTAAAATATGTGTATCCTCTTAAAGAGGGCATCTAAAGGCATGTTAAAGAATCTATTTGGGATAATACACATGGTTAAGGCATGATTCACATATTTGGAGGAGCTTCCTCAAGGAAGAGGTGGAGATGTGTTATTAAATTAATGTAAAAATCATTATTTGAGGGTTGGCCCTCAAATCCACCTCAAAGGCTCCTTGTGGTCCCAAAATATAGTTGAAGCACCACAGAGTGGTCTCTATGGGTCTCCAACTTCTCAAAGTGTCCATTTTTCCTCTAGCGTTGAGGGCTTTCAGGTGTTACTAGCCCTCCCAATTCTCTTAAGGTGAGATCATCCTCAGTTGGGCCCTGAATTAGTTGCCATCCATTAATTGGTGTTAAGGGAGACAAGGGGGCATGCTAGTTCCAAGTGTGTTATCCTAAAGAATCATTAAATCTAGTGCAAAGTGGTGCAATCTCAAAAGTGTAGGGGTTACCCCGGTACATGTGTAATACGTTGTTACTTATGGGATTCCCAAGAGTCTAAACACTTCACTTGATAATGCAAATATGCCTCTCTAATGGCCTAGGTACCTGTGGATAAGGTTCCTAAGGCATGGGATGTTGAACCATTTGACAATCACAACACATATTCTAATGAAAGAAACCAATCATTAGGCACAAAAATCATTATTGCATCTAAGTGAACCAAGCTTGAGTGTCATTGGATATTTAATACTTTAAATAAATATCCCCTTCCGAAATCAAGGATTTGACTCGCAGTGGTGTTTTCTCCCTAGGTAGGAGTGGCTAAAGAACAACCCTATTAGGCATTTCTAGCCCCTAAAGGGAAGTAACATTTCCTCATTACACCTTTCAATTCACAAGCGTTAGCGAATAATAATGATGATCACGAAGGGGATAAAGCTTCATGACTAAGTGCCATGGCCAAAGGAACCGACTGATGGTGGGCCACACCTTGAGTGTATAGAAGTGAGGAGGGAGCAGTCGTGGATGCATGAGTTACCAATTCGGCCCTTGTTTTTCCACCCCAGTAGTGTGCCTTTTACTTATCCTTGATTTTTATTTGTATTATTGCTCATAGCTCTAGGGTTAGAGCTTGCCTTGAATGATATAGCAATTGTATTACCCCTTAATGATGAGTTAGTTTATTTTTCATCGGGGTTGGGACATGCAAGGGTTAATTTTTATGATGTAATGGAGCAACATGTGCTCAAGAACCATGTGATTACCATAATGAGTGAGGTAGAGCTCATGATAGACTTTTTCCCACATGTTAATGTGTATGTCCCTAGCCATCTTTTTTCATTTTGATCTTCTTTATTTTATTTTTGTTGTGTCCATGATATTCTTTTTCTACCTCTTTTAGCTTCATCAACCTCCAAGGGAAAAGTTTCCAAGCCCTACCCAAGTATATGGATGTATGGGTGCCAAATCCCAAAGAACCAATGGTCGGTTGAACCCGAAGAATGGAGGTGAGATAAGGGATTGTAATGTATGGTGGAAAGTGTTAAGTATGGCATAGGGATATATGGAACTACACTATCTCAATCAGGGCTTCCCAAGTAGTGCCCCTCCTATACCCATTAGGCCATTAGGGAAGGTCCCACTAAACAAGGATCAGAGATTAACCCCCTATTTAAGGTGAAAGAAAAAGGTCATGGTCAAAACCCCTCTTTCCATATCACCCCATAATCCATATCAAATGTCGAAATACAAACAAGTGTAAGCACCTAGTTATCAAATGCCCAAATGCAAACAATCATAAGAACCCAGTAACAAAATGATTAAATTACATTTTGATAAGAAGCCCACCTCCATCCATGTGCTCATATTGAATGATGAAGAGCATATGCTTGATGCAAGTGGCGGAGATATAATTCCATCTCATCAACTAGTGGTGGTTTTCAGGGGCTTTTGGTTCACTCACTAGCTGTCAAGGATAGAGAGAATTTTTCTCCTATGAGATTACCAAATTTGGTGGGTAATAGTTAGTGTTGGCATTATGATACAGGTGTTGTCCTTGATGGAAACTCACTCAGAGGTATGATACAGGTGTTGTCCTTAATGGCAACTCACTCAGATAACAGATCATAGTGCAACAGGTCAAGAGAGAGGTATACGCAGGTTAACCTTGATGACAGTGCGTATAAACGCGGGTTAGAAAAACAAAAGGCATGTATACATACACACGCAGGTTCACAAAAGGAAAGGCACGTACATGTTGGAAAACTAAGTTTTAGTCCGTGGTATTTGGTCCATGGTATTTTGGTATTGGTCCATGATATTTGGTCTGAAGTGTTGACCCCAAGTATTGGGTCCAAGGTATTGGTTCTACGTGGTTTTGGACCATGGTATTGAGAGAAGCCTAAACCTATATAAGGAGAAGATCATTAGGCCAAGAGGTGAAAAGTGTGCAAGGATTGAATCGCTGATGAAGTGTGAGATCTAGTATGCTAGTTATGGGTTTGTGATGCTTTGCTTGATCAAAACCAAGGAAGCACCTATGCGGTTGATGATGGATGATGGATCGGGATCATAAGGCTTGGAATGTATTATCATTATGTGGTTTGATCATGGATAGACTAGATCTGAATTATTGATGCATGTTTTATTATATAAATGCTATGATATGGGTATGACCGATGTCTGGTATAGCTGCAAAGTTCTAAGTGAATATTTGCAGATGTGTACACGGGTTAGCTTTGGTAAAAGCGCGTATACACGCGGGTTTGGCTCATCAGAGTCGCGTATACAGTATGAAGTATGATATTTGAAGTTGCAGTTGGGTCTGGTTGTTGTTGCAGAGTTCTGTGTTCTGGTTACTATGTTTTTATGACAGGATTTCAGTGATTTAGTATTGGGTGATTCAGAGATTGATGATGCAGGTGTAGTTGATGATTGTATTGCAGTGGTGATTGTTTTGTATTTATGGATCCAGTATGAAAATTTATGAAACGTGGTCCCTGGAAGAAAAAAGAAGGTAGTAGCCTTCTGTAGGTCGGCGCCTACGTACTAGTAAACGGATCGACTAGTACAAGAGCTAGGGGGTTGCAGCTCCCTTCCAGTAGTAGCTGGAGAACGAGAAAAGGTTGTAGCCTTGTGCAGGTGGGTTCCTGTGTACTGGTATGAGTCTGCGCCAGTACAAGATTGTAAACAGGTTTTTCTTATCTTAAAGAAAATAGCAGCAGGTGGTTTTTGTCCCGCATTGGGTTTCCACCTTATATCATGGTGTTCATGTGTGCTTCTTATGTGTGATGATATGTTCTGTTTTACTGCACCTGTTTACTGTTCATATGGTTAATGAAGTTCTGATGCACTGATTAAAGATCAACATATAATGGATTAACTGAATCATAAGTTTACTGGATATACGCTAGTTGCATTAAACATAGTTGTGTGTACACGCAGGTTCCCTTAACTGAAGTAGCGTATATGAATCTAAGTATGGAAATGAAAAATTTAGTGATTTTCTAATACTGATTCACCCCCCTCCCTCTTAGTATTATTTCCAACAATTGGAATCAGAGCAGGTCCTTTGGTAGAAGCTTGATCGCTTGAAGGAGATCCATTAAACAATGGGAAAGAAAACATGTTAGAAGAAGAAGACAGCTCAAAGGAACAACGACAGCTTGCCATTAGGTGGAAGCAAGTATTCAGATTCTGAATCACCTCAAATTGAAGATGAACAAGCAAATGAAGCATCAGATAAAATCATAGATCAACAAGATCTATCTAGCAAAAGAGAGAGTGCCCTCAAAGAAGAAATTATCAGCTTAAAAGCTCAGCTAGAATGTCCTTTCAAAGTTCGTCAAATGTTGCAGGAGTTGAATGAAGAACAAGAAAAAGAGATTCTCAAACTAAGGCAGGAAGAACAACATCAAGTTGAGGTAACTATCTTGAAAGGTAAATTAGAAGAAAAGGATAAACTATTACGATTTCAAGACAGTACTAAGATTTTGGATGATATTCTTAGTAGTCAAAGGTTGCCTGCTATCAAAACTGGTCTTGGTTTTTATGAATCTGTTGAAGGTGAATCTAGCTCACAAGGTGAGGCAAGGAACTCTAATGAGAAATCTGAAATGCTCAACAAGGAACAGCGAAGGAAAGAAATTCCTCAAAGAAAATCTTTTGCTCCTAACTGTGGAAGTGATAGACGATTATTTCCTCCGATGAATAATGTTGAATGTTATGTATGTCATAATCTTGGACATGTTGCAGCCAGATGCAGAAGTAGAATGGTTCAAGACCGTCACACAGAAAGATCATCACGTTCCAAGTAATTCAAGGGTTATTGTTTTGCTTGCAATGTGTTTGGTCACAAAGCCATTGACTGCTATAGGAGGAATATGAGACATGTAAGGTGTTATGCATGTAACAAGCTTGGACATATAGCAAAGGAATGCAGGAGAAGATTTTGGACACCATACCAAAATGAGAAAACATCATCACAGTTGAAGATATGGAAGAAAAGGGAAGTAAGCCAGAAAGATGTGGCATAGCAGAATATATAGACATCACAGACTCAGAGGAAGCGGAAAGTGTGGAACATCCGTGTTCTAAATCTCATACGCAGGTTTCATGAATAAAAGTCACGTATATACGTGAGTTAGACGCTACACAGTCGCATATATGATGTTCTGAAGAAAAGCAGCAATTCAGAAGTCTGATATGGTTCAGTCACTGTTTGATGATGGCATGACAACGGTTCAAGGGGAGCATATACTTCAAATAATGCATTGTTGGCATTATGGTTAGAAGTCTTTGGTGATGATACTTATGAGGCAAAATGATACATCTTGCTACTGATTGTTGATTGGCCAAGAGAATGGATTGCAGGTTACAGGTCTAGATGCTAGTGACAGATGCTTATAGTGCAGATCATATGGTGTATGATAGTTGTTGATAACTATCATGGTCGTGTTTAGGTCCTTGGTCTTTGTGAGTCATATGATGTATTTTGTTACCCCACTATGCATGGGATGGATGATGTAATGTTTCTTATTTTTGAGTCATGTATAAACTTTTGGTATATCCCCACTTGGTTGGGTGGATGAGTCAAAAATGGTGTATTCCCACTTGATTGGGAGATTGATGTATGTATAGAGTCATGTTATGCTTTTGCAGACCTTGCATGTGCTCAGGGGGAGCATGGACGGATTGGTACATCTTGGCATATACAAAGGGGGAGCTCAATCAAAGATTTCAGCAGGTACTCAGGGGGAGTATGGACAGCAGAAGGTATACCAAGGGAGAGAAATTCTTGGTCTGCCCTTTGCCCTTGATGTCAAAGGGGGAGAGTGACTTGGTGTGGTGGTTGTCATCAAGTCCAAAGGGGGAGATTGTTGGCATTATGATACAGGTGTTGTCCTTGATGGCAACTCACTCAGAGGTATGATACAAGTGTTGTCCTTGATGGCAACTCACTCAGATGACAGATCATAGTGCAACAGGTCAAGAGAGAGGTATACGCAGGTTAACCTTGATGAAAGTGCATATACACGCGGGTTAGCAGAACAAAAGGCGTGTATACGTACACACGCAGGTTCACAAAAGGAAAGGCGCGTACATGTTGGAAAACTAAGTTTTAGTCCGTGGTATTTGGTCCATGGTATTTTGGTATTGGTCCATGATATTTGGTTCGAAGTGTTGACCCCAGGTATTGGGTCCAAGGTATTGGTTCTACGTGGTTTTGGACCATGGTATTGAGAGAAGCCTAAACCTATATAAGGAGAAGATCATTAGGCCAAGAGGTGAAAAGTGTGCAAGGATTGAATATCTGATGAAGTGTGAGATCTAGTATGTTGGTTATGGGTTTGTGATGCTTTGCTTGATCTGAACCAAGGAAGCACCTATGCGGTTGATGATGGATGATGGATCGGGATCATAAGGCTTGGAATGTATTATCATTATGTGGTTTGATCATGGATAGACTAGATCTGAATTATTTACGCATGTTTATTATATAAATGCTATGATCTGGGTATGACCGATGTCTGGTATAGCTGCAAAGTTCTGAGTTAATATTTGCAGATGTGTACGCGGGTTAGCTTTGGTAAAAGCACGTATACACGCAGGTTCGGCTCATCAGAGTCGCGTATACAGTATGAAGTATGATATTTGAAGTTGCAGTTGGGTCTGGTTGTTGTTGCAGAGTTTTGTGTTCTGCTCTGTGTTCTGGTTACTATGTTTTGATGACAGGGTTTCAGTGATTTAGTATTGGGTGATTCAGAGATTGATGATGCAGGTGTAGTTGATGATTGTATTGCAGTGGTGATTGTTTTGTATTTATGGATCCAGTATGAAAATTTATGAAACGTGGTCCCTGGAAGAAAAAAGAAGGTAGTAGCCTTCTGTAGGTCGATGCCTACGTACTAGTAAACAGATCGACTAGTACAAGAGCTAGGGGGTTGCAGCTCCCTTCCAGTAGTAGCTGGAGAACGAGAAAAGGTTGTAGCCTTGTGCAGGTGGGTGCCTGCGTACTGGTATGAGTCTGCGCCAGTACAAGATTATAAACAGGTTTTTCTTATCTTAAAGAAAACAGCAGCAGGTGGTTTTTGTCCCGCATTGGGTTTCCACCTTATATCATGGTGTCCATGTGTGCTTCTTATGTGTGATGATCTGTTATGTTTTACTGCACCTGTTTACTGTTCATATGGTTAATGAAGTTCTAATGCGCTAATTAAATATCAACATATAATGGATTAACTGAATCATAAGTTTACTGGATATACGCTAGTTGCATTAAACACAGTTGTGTGTACACGTGGGTTCCCTTAACTGAAGTAGCGTATATGAATCTAAGTAGAGAAATGAAAAAGTTAGTGATTTTCTAATACTGATTCACCCCCCCCCCCCCCCCCCTCTCAGTATTATTTCCAACAGTTAGACCAATTGCAAAGGTTGTTAACACATTGTCTTAAAATGTAGTTGTCATAGTACATCCCATTGTTGTCATGATTCCATTTAACATGTGAACCTCATCATGGACAGGTAGAGCATATATCAATTGTTTGTTTAGAAGGGCACATACCCATAGTGTACAACCACTCAAACAGGATGCGAGCATATATGTCAACCATTCAAGGAGGTTCCAATGGCATGTTTACAACCCATGCCTCGTATATGCTACAGGGAAACAATCACGTACGCTATAATTACAGGAATCTAGAAGGGTCATTGTGCAAGAACAACCTACCATCGAAGAGTATGTAGTAACTCTGTAGAATTCAAAGTTACCTCTACAATGAGGAATGATCCACAAGTTAACAAATTGGATGATCGAACCAATCAATAGATATGGTTTTGTTTTTGTTTTTTTTATAATTAAATCATTTTCATAGTTTATGGAACTTGTCATTCCATACTTGGAACTGTTAATAAAGGTTCATTGATTTCAATATGGAACTAGCCGAGATGGAAAATATTCTTGAGATGTATGGCTCTAGATGATGATGTCATAACTCTTGTTTGGTAATCAATTAATATGTTAAGACACTAATGAAGAAGGCTTAAGAAGTTCCAAGTGTCAATCATATTCCTTGATTGATGATTTAGAAGTCCACAATGACATATGGAGGACTACACTTGATGAGGTCTTGATAACATGATTGGAGATCATTTGATAGTTGGAAGAATATTTTGGAGTTCTCCTAACGATGTCACACTATAACATATCACTGCACCATTATATGATGACACAGAATGATACACTCATTATTGGATACACTCATGATGACATTATAATCCTATGACAAAGCCATGTTGTCCCAAACAATAAAGAAGCCATATTTTCCTAATCACCTTCTGCACATAAAAAAATTCAAGGATAGTTACAAAGAAAAATACATTTTGGCATCTTGGAGATAGCCTGTCAACATGGGTCCTATACCATCTTGTAGAGTATATTTTTTCCTTTCTAATGAGCCCTTATTTATCCCGAAACTCCAGTAGTTTGTGAGATATTCAATTTTTAAGCTATGAAAAATATAATTAATGTTGATTCGACCTATTCTCAAAGACACAAGTCGTCCCTCCAGCCCAACCGACACGTCTTATCGTTAAAGACAATCAACTATAAATATAAATCTGAACCCATTCATTTTTTCTCATCTTGTTCAGTGAAAATCACAAAAAATTCAGTGAATAATACAGTAACGAAGCACAGAAGAAGAAAAAGGTTGAGGAATACATATTGGTTGGGTTAATTATGTTGTTGACTTGTCATTCAAGCGTGGTATATCTTTGGTATTGTAGATCTGTGGACAAGGTTGTGGACAACTCGAATCACCCACTGTGAGAATTCGAATCTGAACTTGAAGATGGACTCCTTCTGAAGAATTTCACACATGTAACAGCTCAGACTCACCTCTGGATACTTGTAGAGACCTCGGACCTATGGCTCATATGGAAACAATTTCGGATCTATAGCACTGAAATTTCAGATCTGTGACCTGTAGCATTGCAACTTCAGACCTGTTGAACCTTCGCACTTGTGGCACTGAATCCTTGGACTTGTGACAATATTTTCAAACTTGTGACATCTATTTCAGATTTGTTTTGGACCTATAACAACTTGTGAAGCAGACCTCTAGCAACTTGTGACCTCACTATAGCTCGATCTTGTAGCAGCACTAAATTGCAGGTGTGATTAGTCATCTAGGAGAGCTCGATACTAGTGCGGGTATAGTAAACTTGAAGGTTTACATATTTGTGATAAGGTCTAGCCTTAAGTTCAAACTTGTATCAATCACCTATGGAAGGATAGTAGCTACATTCAAGTATTTGAAGCATTAAGAAACCTTGGGAAGTCATATTTTTGAAGCATCAATCAAGGAGCTTGTGGAGAGATATCTTGTTTAGGCAAGGGTTATTGAAGACACCCTTGAAGAATTCTTGGAACAGTGCTGGTGCAGCATAATGAATGATTTTGACTCACATCTTGGAGTACCTTGAAGACATCTTGAAGATTGTGGAGAAATACTTTGTTGGGCCCTTGAAGAGGTTTAGCGTAAGTGCAGAACTAGGGCTGCTCATCAAAGACATATTGAATATTTGTGGAGATCATCGGAGACTATGATATCATCATGAGGTGACTTGGAGAATTTTTTTTGGGTACAATGAAGAGCAGTGGTGACACCTTCTAAGAGAACAAGGTTTTCATTGATGATGTGACATGGATGCTAAGTGACGACATAGTTGAAGATTGTCAAGGCTCGTTGAAGAAGACATTGGGAATCGTGAATAATAACCAAACATGTGTTGACGAAGTAAAGCTATGGGTTGGAGCCCAAGAAGTTGGAGCCTTGTAGAGACAAGGTTGTTGACTTGGAATATAGGGTTAGAGCCCTAGAGGATAGGAGTCCTCAAGAAACTAGGTCGGAGCCTGAGCCAGAAATAGGGTGGAGCCCTAGAGGTTGGTGCCTTGGGAAGTCCAAGTCAGTGCTTGGCATATTACAGGTTGGACCCTGGGAGATTGAAGATTGGTGTCTTCATCTAGGGTTGAATCCCTACATATATTGTACTTGATTTATTGAAGAAGAAATTAATAAAAGTATTTATTCTATCATTGTTCATTTTGTGTTCTATAAGTGATCTAACTGGTAAAAATAACAATTGAAAAGAAATATTGATTCACCCCCCTCCCCTCTCAGTATTTCCAATAATTGGAATCAGAGCCAGTACCTTCACTCAAATCCTAACAGCTTGAAGGTTGATCCTTAGAACATAAATGGAAAAACCATGGAAGAAAGCCTCCAATCCTCCTAAAGATATCTCTTCCTCAATCATGAAAAATGAAGACAATCAAATTGGGAAGGTTCCATTATTCAATGGAAACTTTGATATATGGAAGGTAAGAATGAGAAATTTCTTAATGGCTCAAGGCGTTGAAGTATGGAAATCAATGATTACTAATATCATGATGAATGAAGAATCCAAGGAGTACAATGCAAGAGAGATGAAGGAAATTTTGAATGGGCTACCAGATTCTATAAAGGCCAATTTGGAGAAATGTTTGTTAGCAAAAGATATATGGGACAAACTTCATGACCTTCACTTAAAAGGAGTGTTGACCATGAAACCATCTCACAAAATAGAATAAGAGATAGATCAATGACTTCAAAAGAAGCCTCTTCGAGGGGGAAACCTCCTTTACATTAGACAAATGAACAATTCTTAAATGATACAAATTATAAAACCTCCTTTCTATATATAGGAATCTAAGGGGTTACAATATAATCAGATTTGACATAACAATAATAATGTAAGGACACAACAATAGCAATAGTGGGCTTCTATGGGGCACAATAATAACAATAAGGGGACTACATGGGCACAACAATACAATAAGGGGTTTGAACTAATAACAATAAGGGGCTACACTAGTAGTTTAGGGAAATGTTGTTAAAAGCGCGAGCGAGATTAAATCGGCGCCGGGAATGAAGCGGAAAAAATCAAAAAAAGCAGGAAAAAAGCGGGAAAAAAACGTTTGGTACAAAAATATTCATTTTTTTCCATTTTTTTCAATTTTTTTAATATCTAAACCATCTACAACATAAAATAAATACATTGACACATAAATATGATAAGAAAACTAATATATAAGATGTTTAATATTATTTATAGCGCTAAAATCACACATAACATTGAATCATGTCCTGAATAGTAAGTCCTGAGTCCTGACTCCTGAGTCCCAGCTCAGCCTCAAAATATCAACAAAAAATATGATAATGTCATAATGTTATAGACTCATATACAATAAAATGAAAGTCTAATCCTATTGATTTCCTCTGCCCCTCTTGCGAGAAAATGTCACAGCTTTCTCTTTCCCTCTAGATGTAGATGCTGGTGCCTGTGCTGGTGGAAATGGCAATGGAGTCTGATGTGCTCTAGAAGCTGAAGAACTAGAAGTATGAGCTACAGGAGGTAGACCACGTCCTCTACTGGTCCTAGTGGTAGCCCGGGTAGGCGGTGTCACCTCCTCCTCCTGCTCCTCCTCCTCCTCCACCTGCTCCTCCTCCTCCTCCTCCCCCTCATCCTGCACTAACCAATCATCAGTAGAATCCATGAGAGGCCTCTCGGCCTCAACCCTCCATGCACCAGTGGTGTCAATAACATCCAATGAGATGGCATCCACATCAGGTGTCCTCTCAAGTTGCCTCACCCACAATCGAAGATTGTAGTAGACGTAGACCATGTCATTAAGTCGCTGGGACTCCAACCTGTACAAAGATCATGAAATAATAATTAATAAATCCAAATTTTCATTATAAATCGTGCTGCCACGGACCCCCGAGCTTTTTTACGAAAAAAGCGCGCTTTTTCCAAAAAAAGCGGCAAAAAAAAATTTAGGCGCTTTTTTCCCATAAAAAGCGCGATTAAATCGGCTTAGGGAAAAAAGTGCGCTTTTTTTAAAAAAGCGCGATTTAATCGCGCTTTTAACAACACTGGTTTAGGGACCTAACATGCCCCTCTCCTTCAAAAAGTGTTGTGCTCAACGCTTGAGTAATTTTGGATTTTTCTGTATCAAATTCTCGTCCTCCCATGTCTAATCTTTAGCGGGTAAGTTCTTCCACTTGATGAGAGACTCTGAAATTGATCGATTCCGTAGCTATCGGGTTCTTGTTTCCGTGACTGCTTCAAGTTCCAATATGATTTTTCCTTCCTTGTCAAGTTCTGACAATATTGTTTGAACTGGGAGCTTGTCACCTATAACCTTCTTTAGGCATGAAACATGGAAAACTAGGGGCACTCAAGAAGATGCAGGAACCTCCAATTTGTATGCCATAGTATCAATATTTTGTAGCACCTTGTAAGGACCATAATACTTTGGCGATAATTTATTATCCTTCTTAGCTTGCTTAAGGGACGTTTGTTTGTATGGTTGTAGTCCTAAAAATACCCAGTCACCTACATCGAAACTTCTTTCTTTGCGATGTTGATTTGCATGTTGTTTCATTCGATTCTACGCCAAAGTGAGGTTATCCTTTAAGAGTTGGAGAACTTGTTGTTGATGCTCAATGTGATCTTCTACTATTTGAACCTTATAATTTTGTCTTAAAGATGATGTGATGGATGGTGGATGATATCCATAAAGTTTCAATTCATTACAGTATATGTTCGGATTCATTTCTTCTTTCTCTGGGGTTGGTTTCTGGTGTATATCCTTTTCTTTTGACGTTTCTTGATCCTTTTCTTCCTCCTCTTCACAATTTATGTAAATTAATTTCTTCTCAACACACTTATGACCTTTAATGTATTTGTTATCAAAATTGTAACAAATCCCTTTTGCTCCTTTTTCTTCAAATTGTTGTGGTGTCAACCTTATAGGTTGTGGAAGGCTAAAATCAACAACACTTCCATCTTTATAGTTGTGAGTGGTAGACTTCCTTGTTGCCATAATTTTTCTTTCCACTTTTCTTTCCATCCGGAATGCCTTTTCCAATGAATCAGGTTCCCAAAGGCGAACCTCATGTTGGATGTTATATTTTGAAGTCCCTATGAAGACATCAATCATGTGCTCCTCTAAAATATTGGTTACCCTAATATTTAATTTTTGGAAGTCCTCAATGTGCTCTGCCATTGAACCCTTTTGTTTGAGATTTATCAATTGGCTAAAGAAGGTGTTTCTCTTTGTATCCTCATAATGTGTTATCATTTCCTCCATAAAAATGGACCAAGTAACCATTTTTTTACAAGAGCAAAGCGATCGATACCATGAAAACTGACTGGGTTCTAAATATAAAGTTGCAATACGTACCTTTTGTGTGTTTTGCACATTATGGAGATCAAAATATTTCTCCATCTGTAGTATCCATGTTATGGGATCCTTGTCATCAAACTTCCTTATATCGGCCTTTGGAATATGGTGGGTCTTCAATCCAATGTTAGATTCTATGAAATCATGATTAACATTTATTTTGTTCTCATCATGAGTTTCATCTAGTACCTTTTCGCCATTATGAAGCCTTTCTTGTAGCAGTTTTGTCCCACCTTCCTTCAAACCTTCCATGTCTTTATTCAAATATTCCATGCCTTTCTTCAAATATGTTTCCATACCATTGATATTAGCTTCCATGGCATATATAAAACTATTTATCTTAGCTTCGATCGCATTCTTCAAATCATCCATCCAATTTTGCTTACTAGGTGTTTCTATTTTCTTGATTCGAGTCATTATTTTTCTTGCTTTTAGGAGCTCTATATTTAAACGACTGTAAATCTGTAATTTTGAATCTCCAAGTTCTGAAATTTCGTCCTGTGGTAGCCCTATGAGTCCTCTTTCCAACCCCACAAGTCTGATCGATATTGGATTCTCCAAGAAAGTTATTCCCAATCTCCCACGATGTCCAAATTATAGACTAGTTCAATAGATCGAACTTGTAGGATGTGTCACGTGTCACTGTTTCGACCTTCGGCCTTGAAAACGATACCCCACAAAATATAGTCTGTCCTATTTCTGTCACTTTTTACAAAATTTGAATTTGATGATTAGAGACAAATTTATGACGATTTTTCCCAAGGTCACCTGTTTTAGATGGAATTCAGGAACCTGCAAAAAACCCTAACTTTCTCAGTTCATATCTCCGAAAATATAGTGAGACAAGGTCTGAAATTCGTTCAGGAGGTTCATTGTGATTTCGGCTCAAACATGTTTTAATTTCAGCTTCTGAAGCTTCGTAGAAAAATAGTTATAGCGAAAATTCCACGATGGCTTGTTTGAAGCAGCGAAACCCTAGAATCCAAAGCTCTGATACCAAATGTTATGAAACCAACTCACAAAATAGAAGAAGAGATAGATCAACGACTTCAAAATAAGCCTCTTTGAGGGGGAAACCTCCTTTAAATTAGGCAAATGAACAATTTTTAGATGATACAAATGATAAAACCTCCTTTCTATATATAGGAGTCTAAGGGGTCACAATATAATCAGAGTCGACATAACAATAATAATGTAAGGGCACAACAATAACAATAGTGGGCTTCTATGGGGCACAATAATAACAATATGGGGAATACATGGGAACAATAATACAATAAGGGGGTTGCACTAATAACATTAAGGGGCTACACTACTAGTATAGGGACCTAACAGGTTGATCCTTAGAACACAAATGGCAAGTCATGGAAGAAAGCCTCCAATACTCCTAAAGATGTCTCTTCCTCAATCGTGAAAATTGAAGACAGTCAAATTGGGAAGGTTCCATTGTTCAATGGAAACTTTGATGTATGGAAGGTAAGAATGAGAAATTTCTTAATGGATCAAGGCATTGAAGTATGGAAATCAGTGATTATTGATAGCATGATGAACAAAGAATCCAAGGAGTACAATGCAAGAGCGATGAAGGCAATTTTGAATGGGCTACCAGATTCTATAAAGGCCAATTTGGAGAAATGTTTGTCAGCAAAATATATATGGGACAAACTTCATGACCTTCACTTAAAAGGAGCATTGACCATGACCTCTAGTCAAGAAGATGATGGAAAGCAAGAAGGAAATCCAGAACCTGTCAAGGAAGCTTAAAATAAGAGTGATGACATCAAGGCCATAGAAGACCTAGAAGAAGAAGAAAGTAAAGAAGACTTTGAAGAAGATCTCATGACTAAACTTATAGTTTCCATGGAAGATATTAACAGTTTGAAAAGAAAAATGAGGAACTTGAGAAGAAAGTGAAAGATGGTGACCAGGACAAGACAAGGAAGGAAGTTGACCTTTTCAAGCTTCAGGTACAAGAAAGAGATGAGGAGCTCACCAAACATAAGAAGGAATTTCATCAAAACAAAAGAAAGCATCATGAAAAAGTCATATCCATGACAAATCAATTGGATAAGGCAAAGAAAAGGGAAGAAACTTTGTGAAGACACCTTGAACAAAGACTCAAGAGCTTGAACAAACTTGAAGCAGAGATTGGTCAATACAAGGAAGAGGTATCCTCCCTTAGATCTCAACTAGAAGAAGTAAGTAAACAAGCACAAGGCGTTGAGAAGGTGATGGAAGCCTTGGATTCGTAGAAGGACAAGTTGATGAAGCAGAGAAGGAGAGAAACACCATGACATGCCAACTAGAAGAAAAGGATGATAACATCACCAAGTGAAGATTGAAAATCACTTCTCTTAAGGCCCAATCATGTGAAGCAACCGAGATGAAGGAAGAAATGGAGATCATAGTATCAATGAAGGATGAAGAATGCAAGAAAATGAAGGAAAAAATTGTCTTTCTTAAAAAGGAAGTTGACTTTCTGAAAAATAACTTGAAAAGTTCTCAAACCCTAGATGATATCATAAGTCATCAAAGGTCTCCCCTTGATAAATTAAGTCTTGGCTATGTAGGTGAATCCTCAAGCAAGAATGATGTAAACCCTAATGCTTCAAACAACAAGGATGTGAGGAAGCCTGGAAGAAATGTTGATTCTCCCAATTCCACCAAAGGCAAGGAGAAGAATCAAGACAACATTTGAATAAATCCTACTCCAAGAAGACTTGCATATGGTGTCAAGAATACAAAAGGCAATGAATATCATCAAAGAATCCCAAGGCAAAAAGACTTTAGAAGTTCATCAAGGAAATCTTCATCTCCAAGGTACCAAAGTATATTTATTGGTTATTTCTATTCTTGTACAAACTTTGGGCACATGGAAAAATATTGTAGGGCATATCACAAAGACAAATATAATGGTCCCCATCAATCTCCTAGAAGCAATTTTGCAAAAAGAAGTCATGATTTCTCATTCATGAACAAGATGGAGTGCTTCAATTTCCATAACATTGGACATATGGCACGTGATTGTAACTTGACTTGGGTCCCTGAACAAGTTAAAACCATGACAACCAAGCCAAAGAAGAAAGTTACACAAGTATGGAGAAGGAAGCAAACTGAATCCAAAAGTCTCTTGAACACTCCATCCAACAACACATGTTGTTGATCTGATAAAGTCATCCTTGATATTCCAAGTGTTTGATAATGAGACTATGCCAAAGGAGACCATGCATACTGTTAGGGGGAGCTTATGTTTCATAATCATTCTGAAGCTATCTGTGAATGGGCCCTATAAAATTCTTAATGAGTCACACATGGACAATCATCTTTTGATAGATCATCTCTGGGGAGCAACTCCATTGAAGAACGTGATTCCTTACTCATCTGATGGACTATTGTTGAATATTTCTTCCACTTGATCACAAGGCATAAATCTTTCTTGTCTAAAGAAGATAGAGGAGTTCATGCAGGTAGGGGGAGTTGGTTCATCACATGAAGAAATGTAAACACATCTATCATGCACCACATTTCCAGAAAGAAGAACATCATGACAGGGGGAATAACATATCTATGAAAAACTACTATTGATAAAGAAAAGAAGCAGCTTGACAGGGGGAGTAATTGGGCACCCCGTTTTCCATTGATGTCAAAGGGGGAGAGAATGTTGGAAGGGAAATAATATTGCCATCAATGACAAAGGGGGTATTTTTAATCAAGGTTGTCATTGATGTCAATATGGCACTAGCCAAGATGGAAAATATTCTGAGATGTCTAGCTCCAGATGATGATGTCATAACCCTTGTTTGGTAACAATGCCATCAATTAATATGTCAAGCCACTAATGAAGAAGTCTTAAGAAGTGCCAAGTGTCAATCATATGCCTTGATTGATGATCTAGAAGCCCTTGATGACATATGGAGGACTACATTTTATGAGGTCTTGATAACATGATTGGAGATCATTTGATGGTTGGAAGAATATTTTGGAGTTCTCCTAACGATGTCGCACTATGAAATATCACTGCACCATTATATGAGGACACAGAATGATAACCTCATTATTGGATACACTCATGATGAAACACTCCTACATGATGACACTATAATCCTATGACAAAACCATGTTGTCCCAAACAATAGAGAATCCATATTGTCCTAATCACCTTCTGCACATAAAAAATGCACATAAAAAATTCAAGGACAGTTACAAACAAAAAAAAAAAATTGGCATCATGGAGGCAGCCTATCAACATGGGTCCTATACCATCTTGTAGAGTATATTTTTTCCTTTCTAATGAGCCCTTATTTGTCCTGAAACTCCCAATAGTTCGTGAGATACTATTTTTTTAATCTATGAAAAATATAATTTTGACACAAGTCCGACCTCCAGCCCAACCGACATGTCTTTTCGTTAAAAACAGTCAACTATAAATATAAATCTGAACCCATTCATTTTTGCTCATCCAGTGCGGAGAAAATCACAGAAACATCGATGAAGAATACAATAAGGAAGCACATAAGAAGAACAAGGTCGAGGAGGACATATTGGTTGGGTTAATTCTGTTGTTGACTTATCATTCAAACGTGGTATATCTGTGGTTTGCGGATCTATGGACAGCTCAGATCACCCACTGTGAGAATTCGGATCTGAACATGAAGTTGGACTCGTTCTGAAGAATCTCACACTTGTAACAGCTCAGACTCACTTGTGGAGACTTGTAGAGACCTCGGACCTGTGGCTCCTGTGGAAAAAAAATCGGATTTGTAGCACTGAAATTTCACATCCATGACGTGTAGCACTGCAACATCGGACTTGTTGAACCTTGCAACCTGTGACACTGAATCCTCATACCCGTGACAATATTTTCAGACTTGTCATATTTATTTCAGATTTGTTTTGGACCTGTAACAACTTGTGAAGCAAACCTCTAGCAATTTGTGACCTCACTACAACTCGATCCTGTAGCAGCACTGAATTGCAGGTGTGATCAGTCATCTAGGAGAGCTCGGTACCAGTGGAGGTATAGTAAACTTGAAGGGTTACATATTTGTGATAAGGTCTAGCCTTAAGTTCAAACTTGTATTAGTCACCTGTGGAAGGATAGTAGCTACAGTCAAGTATGTGAAGCATTGAGAAACCTTGGACAGCCATATTTTTTAAGCATCAATCAAGGAGCATGTGGAGAGATATCTTGTTTAGGCAAGGGTTATTGAAGACACCCTTGAATAATTCTTGGAACAGACCTGGTGCAGCATAGTGAAGGATCTTGAAATACATCTTGGAGTAGCTTGAAGTCATCTTGAAGATTGTGGAGAAATACTTTGTTGGGACTTTGTGAGAAGATCTTGAAAAAATCCCTTGAATAGGTTTAGAGCAAGTGCAGAACTAGAGCTGCTCATCGAAGACATACTGAAGATTTGTGGAGATCATTGGAGACCGTGATATCATAATGAGGTGACTTGGAGAAAACAAATTGGGTACAATGAAGAGCAGTGGTGACACCTTCTAAGAGAACAAGGTTGTCATTGATGATGTGATGTGGATGCTAATTGACATTCTCAGGGCTCGTTGAAGAAGACATTGGGAGCCGTGAATAATAACCAAACATATCTTGAAGAAGTAAAGCTAAGGGTTTGAGCCCAAGAGGTTGGAGCCTCGTAGAGACAAGGTTGGTGCCTTGGAAGATAGGGTCGGAGTTCTAGAGGATAGGACTCCTTAAGAAACCAAGTCAGAGCCTGAACCAGAAATAAGGTTGGAGCCCTAGAGGTTGGTGGCTTGAAATTGACAAGGTCGGTGCCTTGGGAAGTCCAAGTCGATGCTTGGCATATTACAAGTTGGAGCCTGGGAGATTGAAGATTGGTGTCTTCATCTAGGGTTGAAGCCCTACATATATTGTACTTGATTTATTGAAAGAAAAAATTAATAAAAGTATTTATTCTATCATTGTTCATTTTGTGTTCCTAAATATAAGTGATCTAACTAGTAAAAATAATGATTGAAAATAAATATTGATCCACCCCCTCTCAGTATTTCCAACATGAACAAACAACTTCCTTTTCAAATTATACCTATGTATTTTCCCTCACATAGAGGCATAGAGGTTACGCTTTACAGTTTCCAACAACGAGATAAGGATTGTACAGGACCTATATTAAATAGGTAATATAAGCACTCCACTTTGATGTGTGGTTTTACATATACTCTGTGATGTGATGTCGGTGACTTCATGAACTTGGACATAGGCCACACCTAGAGACCCGCTCCAAATGAGGCATTGCGTCGAATTAGTTTTTTTTATTTGCAAATTATTTATAGTTAGATTATTTTCAGCCATGTTATTTTATTGTAGTGTGTTCAATACATTGTATATCGTATTGTTGTGTGCTTTCATTTTGTTTTAGCACTCTACTATGGAATGGGTTGTGGTAACTCTTTTTCCTTGTGCCATATTGTTATCTTTTGACAAAAATTCTACAGAGTAATGCACCAAGCTATGGATAGGTTTTCTATTGGTTTTGGTAGGAAAATACTATTACCCAATTGTACCGTTGATGATAGCATTGACCCTCTTAGTATAAGTTTGTTTCTTTTGATTAAAAGAAAGTAGTTTGGTTGTTTCCCTTTTTTATAGAGTAGTTTAGAGCATACCCTAATGTCTTATTTCTGTGTTACCTGCATTGGGAGCATTCAAAGTTCTTAACAAAGCCCGAGTTGACAATTTAAATGGTTGTGTTTTTGTCCTAAACTTAGGAGAAGCATATAAAACATCGTCACACAAAATTTTGAACTATTGTCTTGATGATGAAGCACACTTGTTGGTTCAAAATGCATCGACAAATGAATTTTGATGTGATTATCGCCGAAAACCTTCTCAATAAACTTGATATGGATCACAGAAGCCTAAATTCAATAATAAACACAAAACTCTGTCGAAAATCATCAACCAAATAATTCTTTTACATAACAAAATTGGCCTCTTTAATGGATTCCTTTTTTTCCAAACTACATTAGTCTCTAGAACTTCCCAAAAAGAAGTTCATCTAAAAGGCAAAATCTCTTTCCTTTGAGTTTTCAACATGTAAAGTTGTTTACAAGATAGCTACCAAGAAGTAAAGCAATTTCTTGGTGTCACTGTTGAAACTTGTTTTTCCTTTATTTGTCTTTTCCCCGTGAGATATGCTTAATGCTATTGTTTAATAACTTTCATCATTTTATTTTTTATTTTTTTATCTTCTATTAAACAACCCTTTTTTACCTTAGTCCCAATTTAAATATAAAATAGGTCCCAATAGTGCACTTATTTTTCATATCTTCACAATAGTTCAAAATTGTTGTCTTTATTCACAACTGAAACAAGGGATGATTCTTCTGAACTGTTTTTTTCAGCTCATGATGTTTGTGTCTATGTTGTCCATTCCTTCATACATGATATCTCTATATTAAAATGCACAACTCTTTTTTGGTATCAACACCCAGATGTCGAACACTACAAGAATTCTCCCTCCAGAATTGATTCAATTCCTTGAGGCCTCGGGGAGGACTTTAAATCAAATTGCAAATTCTTATAACTCCACTATATTTGGTCAAAAATGGCGGTCTGCCCAAGAACTTCAAATTCCGGCTCAATGGCATCAAGGTTGGGAACATGTGAAGCCTAAACATGTGCTTGACCTTAGAAGAATTCTTCTCCAAAGCCTGTTCTAAAGATGCTTTCCACGTCAAAAAATCAAACTAGACTTCGGAGCCCGTCCCTTCATCAATCCACTAAAGCATGGCACATGATCCCTCTTGGCAATGTATCCCCCTCCCTTGAAACCACCAATTCTAGGTTTGTTACCTCTTCCTAAAGAACTATATTATGGATATATATTCTTCCACAAATACTTGAACCTCCTCAAGCTAACACTTAGATCCTTCAACTCCTTCCTCCACGGAGACACAAACCAGCCCATCCCTTTATAAACTTCACTTAATAAATGGTAGCATCCTACTAGAGGACCCAAAAGCTAGCCCCTTAAGGCCTTGGGAGAGCTTCCAAACTCTGTGCACTAGAGCCCTAAAGTTGAGACTTGAGATGAGAGGCATTAACCGTAAATGAGAAAGATGGAGAAATCTCAACTTGCTACTCTAAAGAATATGTGGTTTTGTGGTGCATGGTGGTTCAGCCGATGCTTTTTAAATTCCGGTTAAAAATTAAGATTGTAATCTAATCCAGGTTAATGAATTAGGGGTTTTGGATGCCAAGTTGATTGATAATAATAAAAAACTAGATGTGTGGCTCTAAACGCTTTCAGTTTTCCAAATTTAGGTTTCCAGAGTAAATCTTTCTGTAATATGTGATTGTCAATGTTATAATTTTATATTTATTAAGAATCTATGTATGCGTTGCATTATTGTATAAGAGATTTAAAACTTGCATAAAATCACAAGCAAATAGGCTCACAAAACACACAAATACCTGTAACCAAGATGTAATCAGATAAACCTAAGGGCTTGCACCCCAGAGGCAACTTCCTAATTGTCAAAGCGTTTTAGTGCATGCAGTGCTTCATAAACAACCCATGTATCACAATTGTCATCAATTTGGGATTATTACTGGCCTTAATTTATTAATTTAATCAAACAACGCATTTGGACATGATTACTGCATGCCCTTGGATGAAAAGTAGAAAAAATCCCTCCCGAATGTGCTTAGTAAAGCTATCATATCATCTCATTCATGTAGTACATTCAAGTATCTTTCCCAAAACCCAAAAGGCATTTTTCAAATATTCTGAATGAAAGGCTCAATTTTCCTTCAAATGCACCAGCTGTACTACTCCCGTGGTAAAGTGCATAAAAAATACAGACCAACGATGAAAACAACTCAACTGCCTCGACATCATATATTTTATATGGTTGATTTAGCCTTTTTGTTTGAGTGTGATTTTATCACCCAAGCTCAAAGCAATGCCCTGGGTTTTGCTTCTTATTCTGATAAAGCCGCTCAGCTTGCCATCAGATTGCTTCTCAATGCTCACATTTACTAGTGCATCTTCACCAAAGACACTCTTGGCATACAGATTTGCAGCTAGAAAGCCACAATCTCCGTCCAGTGCAGATCTATGTTCAAATAACAAAGGTCAGAATCAATCACATCTGCAGTGTCATATCTAGGTTGGGTCACTAACCATTCAGCAATGTTAAGGTGAACCATAGGAATACAAAACTATAAAATTTGAAATACTTACAGGGGTGTGAGGCACTTCATGTTGGTTGAGTCCATAATATGGTTTAGGAACTCCTTTTCATCTTGAATTGTGGTATTAACAGCCACCTATCACAATGGAAACGGATCACAATCAGAATAAACTGGGGTAGAAAAAAAACAATAATTAGGTTATTCTATAAATCGCAATAACAGAAACTTAGATCGATGCTATTGTTGTGTGGCTACATACATTTCTATGCCCCTACAAGGAAACGTTTGAATTTACCTTGTTCTCCCATTCAAACTCAGCCCACATGTTCCTAAAAGCAACATCAGGACAAGTCGCTGGAGAAATGTAGTCCATGATATCTATGTGTATATCATTCAGAACGACTACATTGCGATCCAGCACACTAGTAGTCTCATAAACAATGTTGCCAAATATCACACCAGTTTCTGTTGAAGAAACCTTGATATTAGCTTTTATCTGCTTGCTTGATTCTGGCGCTAGAGTATAATTTTGTGGGCGTTCTACTAATTTAAGATCACCCATGGTAGCCAATTCCAAGCAAAGATTCTGCAGTGTCTCCTTTGTGCGGTTTATCACTGTAACATCAAGGACAATATCATATTGATGAACTGTAACATATGCTTCTGCATACACTGGATCACTGAAGCCCGTAAGTTGTAGAACCCGATTCAATTTATTCATACTATCCCCATCCTTCATAAATCCTCCAGTAGCACGCTTCAAATCATCTTCCACCTCATCTTCTAACTCCAGCCGACTCATACCCTAACAACCAATAAAAATCAGTTTGTTTACAAGTTGTACATCACTCAACTTTCTTAAGAAATAAAGAATATATTATACTTCTAGTTGGAACAGCATATTAAGGAACAACAATCAAGGAATCTTACGTTACCGTGGAGAGCTAAATTGCTATACCATGATGGTTGTATTTCCTAGTAACACATGGGCAAGCACATGTATAGACACACAACCAGAAAGTAACATATAATACCAAAACTGCACTATAACAGCTACCCAAAAGTAAAGGAGTACAGCCCAGATCTACACCTTCCTGTTCTTATTGAAAGTTTAATGCTTAATTGTTGTGGCATTATCACCTCAATACTCCATGGGAGCACAAGTGCCACTCCTATGTATTAACTTTACCAAAAAAAAACCAAATATTTGATCTAATCTCTATGAACAGGAAAATAATATTGAGTGGTACATGTACTGCAAAGGGCCAAACACTTAATGATCAAAAGAGCGTTGTTGAAACCAAAAAGGAAAGAGGAAGGAAGGACCTTGGCTACAAAAATGCAATTTTAGAACAAAATGAAAGTCCAGAGAAAAATATTGTAGGTTAATCATAGCTGGAGGAAGCACAAACAGATTTGGTATCCTCAAAAATGGAACAGAAGCTCAAATTTGAAATGGGCATTGTATCCCAATTCAAACAAGTGTTATAACTGGCGAAAGATTATCAAATCAATGAGACAAAACAGTGAAAGGCAAAATTTCATGTTGGAAAATATCATGATGAAATTGTCTGTGACGATATGCTAATGGATGTATGCCATGTGTTATTGGGAATATCGTGGTAATATGACCAAAAGGTGATACATGATGGTAGGAAGAACACTTAGTAATTTGTGAAGGATAGTAAGATTTTCGACTTGCAGCCAATGAAGGATGATGAAGGAAAAAATAGCAGCAACGGAGTTATGTTGGTTTCAATGAAGGAGTTTTTGAAGGATGTGGAGAAATCAAATTCTTGTTATGCGATTCTTTCAAAGGAAAGAAATCTCAAGGGAAGCATGAGATACCAATCCAAGTGACAAGACTACTATGAGGTCATCATTTTAAACAATTTGCCCATTGGTTTACCACCAACGAGGAGTATTATCTCATCAAATATTATTTAACTCCAAAGTTCAAGTTTGACAAATAAGGCACCCTATAGGCTATAATATATAGATTGATAGCCGACTTTGATGAAGTGTTCCAATTGGATAGTGATGCCAATGGAACATCAATGGGAGCAACGTTGAGTCAAGAAGGAAAACCATTAGTGCACTCCAAGGAAGCGTTGATGAGGCCAAGAGGAACAAGGGTGTAAGAGTATGGTTGGCTTGGTGGAAGCTTTTCTAGAGGCATGTTTTTTTGAGAAATCTAGGGCATAGTAATTAGGCAATTTCTCTTCTTATGATCACTGCTTGTGAATGCTTTTTACTACTTTAGATTAGGATCTTCTCTTTAGTTAGATTATTATAGCATTCTTCCTCATCAAACAGCTACCAAAGCATAAACAATAAAGAGACAAGAGACACAGAATATAGGCGATTAGCCAGGGCCAAAACCTCTGCAACTTGAGAGAAAAACCCAAACGAATTCCTCTTCTTGTAGATACTTCAATTGATGAATACGAGACCAAGACCCCTGACCTATTTGACCTCTCCAAGACCAAGTCACAAAGCTTCTTATTTTGTCCTCTTCTTCTTCCTTAAGTCAACAATGGTCAAACTGCTTGCTTCTTCCTCTTTCTTGGCTACCCTTTAGATCTCAGCTTCCTTTCTCGACTCCTTGAATCAAACCTGCAACTTTTCGGTTCTACTTTAGAAACCATAGTTGTAGTACTTGACTCGGTTATATATTCTGAATTCCTTTGCTCTAGATGGAGGCTTCTTCTATGGTAATGTGGCTTGGGTATCACCCTAACTTTCTTCATGTTCTGACCTTCAAGTGTTATTGAAATACCTTGGTTCCTTCTGCAGCGCCTATACCTCGCACATGTGAAGATTATCAACCCAAAACATATCAGAAATAAATTTGGTTATGTTCTTCCTTCCTTCGCTTAGTTATAGGCTTCCTTCTTCATGAACTTCACACTTCTTTGTGTCTCTTTTCCTTAACCAAAGATTTTGCCTTCAAGTGGAGGCCGAGAAGCCCTATTTATAGTGGCATGCCCATAAAATAAGTTGACTTCTCCTAGTGACAAGGTCGACATGCCTTTCTAGAGATATCTTTAGACCGACTTGAAGGAGGTGCTTGAGCTTGGTCTTGGAGGGTCTTTTAATGACTCATTTACATATGTAACATGCCCAATAAGAGTCTTCAAACTTTAACATTGACCCAATGAACTTTATGACTTGATGACTAACCCTAAAGGCTCACATTGGGAGCCTTAACTAAAAATAAAATTCCTTGATCATGAAACCCATGATTCAAGCATTACAAAAAATAATTTTATTTTTCTTCTTTACATCAATTACATAAAATCATAATTACACGTCATTATGAAGACTGAACCTGGTTACACTTTCAGGGTTGCGAACATCTCGATAACATCCCGATTTTATCTTGAAATCACGATTTTTTGGCCTAGCCGATGTTTGCCGATTTTTACCAATATTTTGGTGGTATCTTGATTTTGCCGATGTTTTGCCAATTTTTACTAATATTTTCCCGATTTTTACGATTTTTTGGTTTTTCAGGCCCTTGCCGATTTTATCTCGATGCCAATGTTGGCAACATTGCTTTTTAACACTCCCTCTTAACTAGGGAGGTATTCATAATCCATACAAGGTACTTGGACATTTTCAATCTGAAGAATTCTCATAAGAAGAGTCGAATTCGTGACCCATTTGTATAACATCACATCAACCAGCATTGTCACATAGCAAGACCTTGACTCATAGCTCTATCCCTCCACAAGATCATAGCACAATGTTGGCAAGATGAGTGATGTATATACACCTTCATCATTGTCTCTCTCGGAACATACCCTACAAGGGTTCTTAGATTGTGTTCCACTAGAACTATTCTTCTCTTGGATTCCCAGTCCTCAAATAATATCGGTCCTCTACGACTACTCTTATCTTGGATGCCCCAACTCATCATCAAAGAGTATCGGATGCCAGATGTTTACCCAATCCTCCATTTTGTCTTCCCAAGCGAAGAAAAGAATGATGTGTCTATCTCTCCCTCTCAACTTAAGGAGGACATGTCCATTCCACTGAAGGAATGTACCCAAGCTCCCTCTTAACTAGGGACTTGACCAAGCTCCCTCTTGACTAGGGACTTACTTCCAGAAGATCTTCAGCTGGAGATCATGGGACAACCAGCTTCTTGTAGAGCTCCTTCCTTTGATGTCATGAATTGCTTCTTTGTCATAGAGTCTACATCTTTCAGGACTTCTTATTTGTCATAATATGTCTGAAACGAACAAAGTTCGTACTTCCCATTAAATACTCCAGAAGACTTGGAATATGAAAATATCCATTGAGGATACAAATATTATTATATATAAATTGTATGAAGAATGATGATACAATGAGAATGAGGGTCTTGTATATATAGCCAGGTAAGTACCCTTTCACGAACAATGAGAATGAGGCATGCCTGTTCGTGAAAGGGTACTTACCTGGCTAGATATACAGGGCCCTCATTTTCATTGTATCATCATTCTTCATACAATTTATATATAATAATATTTGTATCCTCAATGGATATTTTCATATTCCAAGTCTTCTGGAGTATTTAACGAGAAGTACGAACTTTGTTCATTTCAGACATATTATGTTGACTTCATCTAGTTAATGTGTGACCCACGCATTGTTGCATCCTTTAAGGAGGAGATCCTTTCTTTTGATCACGCTCTCGAGATAGAGTTTTTATCTATGTTACCTGCAACCATATGACACGACTCTAGTTTATCAAATACAAGCATACATAGCTCATTTTCCTTTAGGTCATCTAGACTTTCTCCAGCAGCTTCCTTAATTGAAAGAGTTTCAAATCCTTGATCTACTTCACTTCTTTTGTCATCATACCATCATACCATGAATTCCAACAAGTTGGAATTCTTGATGAAACCCTTGCTTCCTTTTGATTGGTGAACCTTCTGATAGAGATTCCAATAGAGGATCTTGAGTATCCTCATCCAGCAAATGTTCCCCTTTAACTAATGTATGATGAGCTTTGTGATAGATGACTTTTTCTTCTTTTTCCCATAAGTGCCCCTTATGCTTCTTATGAGGTAACCAAGAGCTATATCCTTCCATAGGTGACTGCCATAGACTTCTATTTCAGCTATTTTTTTCTCTATGATCACAAGCTCTTGCTTTTAATGCTTCTATGATGCCATGTATCCTATCATTTTCCTTAGTGATTCATGATAGCCATATCTTACAACAAAAAATGTAGAAATTTCTCATTTCCCACTCCGGTTTTCAGTTTCTCCTTATTTCTCCCATATAGTTAAATGTCCTTTCCCATAACCATACATTCAACAAGCTGAAAAAAATAAATATTGCTGAAAACACAAATTCTGGAAATTTTACAGAATGCTGGAAATTGCAGAAATAAAAATCAGCAGTAATAAACAGCCATTAAAACACATTTAAACACTGAGATTTTTGGTCAATGTGACCCTGGAAAAACCCCCTACAACTCTTGGGAAAAACCAATTTGAGAGCTCTTCTTTATTTCTGGAAAATGCCTTTTTACAGTAGGAGAAATGTTCAACAAAAAATCAGCAAACAGATTTTTACAACTTATCTCAGCCTTGCTGATACACCGTTGCTGATACTCCGCAGCTGTTGCTGATACACAGCTGCTTATACACCGCTGTTGTTGCTGATACACAGCTGCTTATACACCGCTGTTGTTGCTGATACACAGCTGCTTATACACCGTTGTTGTTGCTGATACACAGCTGCTTATACACCGCTGCTGTTGCTGATACACAGCTGCTGATACACCGTTGTTGTTGCTGATACACCGCTGTTGTTGCTGATACACCGCTGCTGATACACCGCTGTTGTTGCTGATACACAGCTGCTGATACACCGCAGCTGTTGCTGATACACCGCCCAGAAATCTCCCTTGCTCTCTTGCTCTCCTTCTCTCAATCAGCTCATGAAAGAATTGAATCGAATGTGATCTTTTCCTCCTTTTCCTCCCTTAATATAACTCCAAGTGACTTTTGGGTGATCTCTAAATCCAATGGCTGAAATAGATTTAGATCAATGGCTGAGATTAAATGCTCATTTAAATCTCACTTTTTATTTTTTAATTCATCCCACTTTAATAAAGACCCACTTAGTCATTTATTTCCAAAGTCACTTTTCCTTTCTAATTTTTCATTGACTTTATAAAAGTCACTTTAAAATTAGACTTAGTAACTTTATCACTTAAAGTCATTTTTAAATTAGATTTAACTTTATAAAATTATAAAGTCACTTTAGGAGAAAAATTAAATTCTTTTGGACAATTTTCCCTAGGCCAAAGATCAAAGCCTAAAGGAACCACCTGTCCTCCGATACCAAATTTCAACACTCCCTCTTACCGAGGAAGGTGTTCCTCACCACACCCATCTTGTCTCTGAAGTAGACATGCTTGCCCCGTGGTAAGGCTTTGGTAAGGATATCTGCAACCTGTTCATCAGTGGAAATATACTCAAGCTTCACAACTCCCTTCTGAACATAGTCTCTGATGAAATGATATCTAATCCCGATATGCTTTGACCTGTCATGAAATACTAGATTCTCCATGAGTTTAATGCAACTCTGATTATCACAATAAATCACTGAAGGTCTCAACGGCTGACCAAATAAGCCAAACAACATCTTGCGAAACCAGATAGCCTCACAACTAGCTAGACTGGCTGCCATATACTCTGCTTCCGCTGAAACCAGTGCTACTGATTGCTGCTTCCGGTTGAACCATGACACTACTGCTGAACCCAACCCAAAACAGCACCCTGAAGTGCTCTTCCTATCAGAAGCACAACCTGCCCAATCAGAATCAGTGTATCCTGCCAATCTCACTCCATCTCCCTACCTGTAGTCCAGACCATAATCCACTGTCCCCTGCAAGTACCGCAAAATGTGTTTTGCAGCCACCCAGTGAACCTTCCTAGGCTCACACATAAACTAACTCATCGTGTTGACTGCAAAACAGATATCTGGTCTAGTGTTGACCAAATACATCAAGGAACCAATCAGCTGCCTGTACAATGTGGGATCCACCAACTCGAAATCCGAAGCATGAAGCTTCTTCCAGTTGGTGATCATCGGTGTCGACATGGGTCTACAATCCTCCATGTGGAATCTACTAAGGATGTCCACAATATACTTCCCCTGCCCCAGGAAGAAATGCCCCTCCTCCTGCCACACCTCCAAACCCAAAAAGTAATGCATCAAGTCGATGTCCTTCATCTCAAACTCCGTCGCAACATCTCTCTTGCAGTGCTCTATGAGTCTCTCTGCACCTGTAATGATCAAGTCATCCACATACAGCACCAGAATGAGAGGCTCCTCACCAATCACAATAAAGTAAAGGTTCGGATCTGCCTCACTCTTTGTGAAACCCATCCCCTGCAAATATGTATCTATCCTGGAGTACCAAGCTTTGGGAGCTTGCTTCAGGCCATAAAGGGCCTTCTTCAATCTGCACACATGGGACTCCTTCCCATGCACCTCAAAGCCCTATGGCTGCTCAATGTACACCTCCTCCTGTATGAATCCGTTGAGAAATGCGGTCTTCACATCCATCTGGTGGATCTTCCAACCCATCTCTGCTGCTATCCTCATAATCAACTCCCTCTACCTGGGAGAACCCTCTAGCCACAAACCTCGCTTTGAATTTCTCAATGCTGCCATTTGCAGCATGCTTTACCTTGTAAAGCCATCTGGAAGTAACCACAGATTTGCCCTCAGGCCTCGGCACCACCTCCCAAACATCATTCTTCATGATAGAAGAATACTCCTCCTGCATGGCCTCTCTCCAGACCTGCTGGCTAGCTGCCTCCTCATAGCTAGAAGGCTCAGAGTCAAGGATGCCGGTAACCATCGCCATATAGCTACAAAACCTCTCAGGTGGTCTACTCTCTCTGACCGGCCTCTTCGGCTTAGCAACAGATGTGGCATCTCTCAAGGTGTCCTGAAGCCACTTGGGCTCTCTCTTCCCTGAGCATGCTTCTCCCATAGGAGAATGAAACTCCTCCTCATCACCATCAGTAGCCTGAACTCCTAACTGTCTGTCTGTTGTCCTCCTGCCTACACCTGAACCTGTAGAAGCTGAGGCACCGTGTGAACTGTCCATCAATGGACTCCCTAGTGAACTACTCTGTGAACTGCTCCGCATGCTGCCCGGAGCACCACCCCTCTGGCTCGGCGAGCCACTGCTCACTGACGGACCTGACATCCTCATAAATGTACCTCCGGATCCTCCTGATCCCTGCCCACTAGATCCCTGCGACTGACTCAACTGCTGCTGAGGGTCTGGCTGATCCAGATACTCTAACTCCCGTGACCTCCTAAAGGCCCTGTCCTCCTCGAACTTCACATCCCGTCTGACAACAACTCTCCTCTTTGCAGGAATGTAAATCCGAAAGGCCTTTGAGGTCTCACTATAACCCACAAAGATACCCTTCTTTGCGGTGGGCTCTAGTTTGGTCCTCTTCTCCTTGGGTATATAGGAGTATGTAATGCATCCAAAGATATGAAGATGACCAATATCAGGCTTCTTCCCAGAGAAAGCCTCCTCCGGAGTCATGTGCCCCAAGGCACGATGCGGACTCCTGTTCTGCAAATAAACAGCTGTGTTGCAGGCCTCTACCCACAAGAACAATGGCAACCCCTGATCATGTAACATGGCTTTGGTAGCCCCTATGATGGATCTGTTCTTCCTCTCCGCAACCCCGTTCTGCTGGGGGTTGTAAGGAACAGTGAACTCCCTCCTAATGCCTGCCTCCGCACAATAGTCAACAAACTCTCCAAGGGTGTACTCTCCTCCATTGTCCGACCTCAAGGACTTGATCTTTCGACCTGTCTGAGTCTCCACAAGAGCTCTGAACTCCTGAAACCGCTTGAAGACCTCACTCTTGGTCTTCAAAAAATAAATCCAGGTCCTCCTGGAGTGATCATCAATGAATAAAACATAGTACTCATATCCACTCAAGGAAACATGAGACATCCGACCGCTCATATCGGAATGAATCAAATCAAGTATCCTCGTCGCTCTGCTGTCACTGCTGGGAAAAGGGGATTTGGCAAATTTGCCCATCGCACAACCTCTGCAAGTATCAAAGTGATCAGTACTGAAATCTGGCACACCTGTAGTGATCTCCCGCAATGTCCTCAAGGCTCCATGATACATATGTCCCATCCTGCGGTGCCAAATCTCACACAGCTTAGAACTGCTAGCTCTACTGTCGGTACTACTGCTCAATGCCAAAAGGGGCTGGAATGCAAACTTGTACACCTTTGCATGGCGTACACCTATCACTCTAGCTGAATCAGCTGGAGTGCCCCTGGGATACATCAACCCCTGTCCTCCCCTGAACAGTACCTCATATCCTCTGTCCTCCAAAGCTGAGACGGATATGAGGTTCTTCCTCATCCCTGGCACATAAAGAACCTCTAACACCTTCAAGGGAGGTTTGGACTCCCTCTGAAATGTCACTGTCCCCACCCCGACTGCTCTAACAACTCTGTCATCACCGAGTACTACCTCAATATCAGTGCCACTCTCTGAAAGCTCTGAGAAGTACTCACGGACTCCTGTCATATGACGTGAAGCCCCACTGTCCACATACCAGATACCTGAAGATGCTCCGCTAATCGAGGGAAAAGCATGCTCCCTCTGAACCTGTGTGGCAGGTGATCCTGCACTAGAGGACTCACACGTAGTGAACGCAAACTCTCGGTCAAAACGACCAGCAAAGTCCTCAATCCCTGCTGAAGCTGCCACGTCCTGGTTCTTCCCCTTCTTCTTCTTCTTCTCCAGACACACAACTGCATAGTGTCCCATCTTTTGACAATTCCAACACTTCACCTTGGAATAGTCCTTCTATGTGTTCCCCTGTTTACCTTTACCTTTGCCTTTGCCCCCACCACTGCTTGTGGAAGCCTGCTTCTTCCCTTTGCCTTTCTTGCCTCCTGCCACCAGTGCTACATCCTCATCCTAAAACTGAAAAATAGCACTGTTGTAGTAAAGATAAAACTGTTGTTTATGAAAAATCGGCTTGCTGGAATTTTCTGAGTGAAAAATCAGCGACTGTAATTTTTCCTTTTGCTGTCCCAAACTGCCCTTCAGCACTCAAGCTCTGATACTATGTAGAAATTTCTCATTTCCCACTCCGGTTTTCAGTTTCTCCTTATTTCTCCCATATAGTTAAATGCCCTTTCCCGAGACTTGTTCTAGTGTAGACTTCTTCTTCAATCTAGGGTTTTGACACTTCTTAGTAGACTTTGCTTTGGTGTCTTTCGAGATTTGATGCTTGAGTGTTTGTGTGTCCCTTGATGAGATGCCCTTTCCTTGATTTGTCACCTTAGCTCTCATACCATGTTGAGAAATCTAGGGCATAGTAATTAGTTGATTTCTCTTCTTATGATAACTACTTGTGAATGCTTTTCACTACTTTAGATTAGGATCTTCTCTTTAGTTAGATTAGTATAGTATTCTTCTTCATCAAATAGCTACCAAAGCATAAACAATAAAGAGACGAGACACAGAATATAGGCGATCAGCCAGGGCCAAAACCTCTCCAACTTGAGAGAAAAACCCAAACAAATTCTTCTTCTTATAGAGACTTCAATTGATGAATACCAAGACCAAGACCCTTGACCTATTTGACCTCTCCAAGACCAAGTCACAAAGCTTCTTATTTTGACCTCTTCTTCTTCCTTGAGTCAACGATGGTCAAACTACTTGCTTCTTCCTCTTTCTCAGCAACCTTCAAATTTCGACTCCTTGAATCAGACCTGCGACTTTTCGGTTCTACTTTAGAAACCCTAGTTGCAGTACTTGTCTCGGTTAGATATTTTGAATTCCTTCGCTCTATATGGAGGCTTCTTCTATGGTAATGTGGCTTGGGTATCACCCTAACTTTCTCCTTGTTCTAAACTTCAAGTGTTATTGCAATACCTCGACTCCTTTTGTAGCACCTATACCTCGCACATGTGAAGATTATCAACCCAAAATAGATTAGAAAAAAACTTGGTTATGTTCTTCCTTCCTTCGCTTGGTTATAGGCTTCCTTCTTCATGAACTTCACACTTCTCTCTGCCTCTTTTCCTTGACCGAAAATTCTATCTTCAAGTGGACGCCAAGTTTCCCTATTTATAGTGATAAGCCCATCAAATAAGTCGATTTCTCCTAGTGACACGGCTGACATGCCTTTCTAGAGATATCTTTAGGCCGATTTGAAGGAGGTGCTTGAGCTTGGTCTTGGAGGGTCTTTTAATGGCTCATTGGTCTTAGAGGGTCTTTTAGTGACTCATTTACATATATAACATGCCCAATAAGGGTTTTCAAAATTTGACATTGACTCAATGAACTTTATGACTTGATGACTAACCCTAAAGGCTCACAATGGGAGCCTTAACTAAAAATAAAATTCCTTGATCATGAAACCCATGATTCAAGCATTACAAAAAATAATTTTATTTTTCTTCTTTACATCAATTACATAAAATCATAATTACACATGTCATTATGAAGACGAAACCTAGTTACACTTTTCAACATGTTTCACCATGCGATTCATGTGAGCACACTTCACACTTTTGAGGCATGATTACATGGTTTACATTACCTCAGTTTCAACAAATGTGGAGCCTTGTTCCTAGGTTAAAGCCAAAGCTTAAGACCCATTGCATAGATGTTGTGAACAAGAAACAAGCCAAAGAAGATGAATACCCTACCTCAAGAGGTGTTCAAGACATGCTTTCTGGTAAAGTAGTGGTCAAACATAGTGTAGTGTCCTAGGGCAACTTTTTTGGCCTAGGGTTTCTAAGGAACACTAGGGTTTTCAACAAATCTCTTCTTTTGATACAACAGTTTAATATAGTTAATGTATCATTCAATAACAATGCTAGCTTTCTTAATGATGCAGGAGCATTCAGGCCTAGTCAGCAATGTGATAGCATGATCACATGTTGTGACTAGCAAGGGGTTGAAAGACAAAGAGTTTAGTTGATTTTATTTATTTAAATATATGAGAGTGTTTATTTATTGTAAAAATGATTAAAAAGGGGTATAGTGGCTGATTGATCCTCCCTGTGTGGAGATCAGGCCAAACTGTTAGATTTAATTGGTTTGAATAGAAAATGAGGAAACTGAAAGCTTGATTTAGTGGTTGTTTAGAAAAGAGTGGAGCTGAAGAGACTTTTTAGGAGAGGGTGAGAGATTTTTGGTTCTGAACCAGAATTGGTTCATGAATCCACTTTTGTATAAATTGTGAGTTTTTGTCTAATTCAGAGGTTAGCTAGACTAGGAGAGAGAGGTTGGATAGGTTAGATAGGTAGATGTTTGAGAGAGGTTAGATATCAAGAGTGGTTTGCAGCCTACGGGCAGATTTGTAAACAAAAGGCCACTGTAAAGAGTAATCAGGCCTGAGGGACGGGGATTCCATTATGTAATTATTCATTTGTATATATATATATATATATATATATATATATATATACAGTAATTGAGTAGGACTGTAGAAATGCGTGATTGAGTGTCGAATGATAGCCCAAATGCATCAAAGGATTGCACATATATATATTTATGCAGGCGGATTGCGTAAATGCAGAGAAGCGGAATTCGATGAATACACCGAGAAGAATGTGCCAAGGAGGATTCTAATGGATTGTTTGAATCCATTAGAATGATCAAACCAAAGCTCAGAAGATAGCGCACATTGGAAAAACCAAAGGACCAGAACTTTTAAAAGAAAGCTGCAAGCCATAGCCAACACTAAAATTAGCGTAAAAACTCAAGTAAAAGGAAGAGTGAGAAATGAAGTTTTGACTCCTTAGCGAGTTAAACTCCTAGGACAATTATTTTTATGTGTTTCATGCATACTGCGGGTATGTGCAAGGGTAGCCCTGCATCATTTGGTATCGGAGCAAGATTAATGCCCTATGGAGATTGATTGAGGAACTGAATTTTATTTTCAAGCATATATAACTGGCATTGTAATGGATCTGACACAGTGGGAGCGCAAGGAGTCATGCACAGAGGAATTCTGACATGTTACAGGCAATGAATACTTCAGTTGGTTATTCAAGAGAGACTGTGAAAAGGGATTTGAGGAAGCTAGGATCAGAAAGGATTTGGTAAGTTTTAAAGCTTTAAATGGTATGTGTAGGTGAATGCAGGCAATGAAATTACAACAAAACTATTGCAAGGAAAGAAAGCGAATATAGATGTACTCAGCAAGAACAGAAATTCAGTTGAAAGAAGGATTGAAGTGCAAACAGCGAGAGGTAAAGCAGCATGTGTATTGTCCAGCCAGAGCAAGGTGAAAGAGATAGATCAGCAGGTATGAGTTGTATTTTGATGATTGGTTCATTTGAATTGTTTTTATAAAGGGAAGAGAGTGGTAGTAGCAACACACAGTAGCAGACTGTGTAAAGAAAGAGAGGAGTTGTGTTAGTGGCAGTGAACCTAAATATTCCAACTGAAAGTTGGATAGGGAGAACAGTTAAAGTGTTCTCAAGAGAAGGTGAGTTGAGGATACAAGCCTAGAGAGAGCAGAAGAGAATGCTCAAGAGGTTCCAAAGATAGAGAACCAATGCTTACCAAAAGGCTAAGTCCAGAGAAGGGATTGGTGAGGTAATTGACAGTAGGAAGGACTTGTTGTCACAGAGGTTTAGTGCAGCTCATAGTGAGTGAGAAGCTCATAGAGATAACGAGGAAATGACCACTGATACTCAGAGTAGCGGTTCAAAGAGAAGCCACAGCAGAGGAACGGAGGATGCCAAGGAACAAGGCAAAGGAGAGAAGATGGGTCAAGAGGTATTTGACAGAGAAATTATAGAATTGAAGGTAACTATGGATAACATGATAGTGCTACTAGAAAAAGGTGAAGGAAACCAAAGATATTGTTGGACTATGAAAAGAGAGAAGATAAAGTGGAAGTTGTTGCAGAAACAAGTAAAGAGGAGAAAGTATATCAAATTAAGAGAAGAACTCAGAGCAGCTGAGTTAGAGATGGAAGATAGCTATTGTAGACACAAGCAAGAGGTTTACCTTACTGAGAAAGGAACCATTGATGATTTCCTGAACTGTTGGACAAGTTCGAATCAGCAGAGAGATGTGATGATTGAAACATCGAAGAAAAAGGAGCCTAGAATTTTTTAAACTAATGATTTGTGCATGTATGCAGGTGATGAACAACCTTTAGAGGATATGTTTATGCAGGTTGCTGAAGAAATGAAACTGTTAGAAGAAATGGAAGTAATAGAACAATTCTTGATTGACCATGTGTTCAAGGACACTGGAGATGGACAAATGTTGAAGACTACTAAAGAGGATGAAGATGATGCATCCAATAAGACTTGGCAGAAAGATGGCAGACAATCTGAAGACAAAAGGAAGTTGCACATTGCAAAAGGAGAAGTAGAAGAGAGGTATGAAGACAACCTTATGGGAGGAGCAACCAAGAGTGTAGATGAAATACAAACACTTAAGGTAATGGAATTGTCTCTTCAATTTTTATTCAAAGATTATGAACCTGTATTGATAGTTAATGAACAAGAAATAATCTTGAAAGGACATAATGATTCATTAATGGATAGGACTCTTACTAAAGAATGTATTATGGAAGATGATAGAACCAAGGTTTATAAAGAGAATTCAACCCAAGGAGGTACAGTTAATCCATTCAAGGTTATGAAGAAGAAAGGAAAAGAGGATAAACAGGAACACAAAGAGAGGTCGATAGACATTGATGCACAGCTGGAGATTGAAGACAATGTTATCTGTACAAATTGCAGAAAGAGTAAAGGTGAGTGTAAACAGCAAACTGAAAATAGACAGGCAATCTTAGAGGATGAAGGTAAGGATGCTTTTATGAACAATGCATATGCAGTGAGCAACCCAGGGGAACAGTGGAAGGTGATATTTATGATGTTGAAGGTGGTACAAAGCTCTCTTCAGTCTACACACGTGGGTCTCGCTACTATGAGCTACAAATCATTCTAGTTGTTTAATGTGCACTTCCTCCTCCAATTTACCATTAAGGAACATCATCTTGACATCTCCATCTAATGGATCTACCATCCCCTCTGTGTTGTTAGTGAGATCACAGCCCTAATAGAAGTATACCTGGCCACAAGAGAAAATGTGTCCTCATAATCTATTCCCTCCTTCTAGGAGAACCCCTTGTTGAAATTTGGTACCGGAGGACAGGTGGTTCCCTTAGGCTTTGATCCTTGGCCTAGGGAAAAGTGTCCAAAAGAATTTAATTTTTCTCCTAAAGTGACTTTATAATTTTATAAAGTTAAATCTAATTTAAAAGTGACTTTAAGTGATAAAGTTATTAAGTCTAATTTTAAAGTGACTTTTATAAACTCAATGAAAAATTAGAAAGGAAAAGTGACTTTGGAAATAAATGACTAAGTGGGTCTTTATTAAAGTGGGGTGAATTAAAAAATAGAAAGTGAGATTTAAATGAGCATTTAATCTCAACCATTGATCTAAATCTATTTCAGCCATTGGATTTAGAGATCACCCAAAAGTCACTTGGATCACCCAAAAGTCACTTGGAGTTATATTAAAGGAGGAAAAGGTCATTAATTCTTTCATGAGCAGATTGGGAGAAGGAGAGCAAGAGAGCAAGAGAGATTTCTGAGCAGGGAGGAGAAGGAGACAGCAGCTTGGCACACATTCCAAGACAGCAGTTGAGCAGATTTGTACAGCTGATTCAGCACATAGTGAAAGGCAGATTTTTGCACAAAAATCGAGCAGTTTGCTGATTTTTCTGCACACAAAACGGAGGTCGTACAGCATTTATTGCTCTCCTGTTTGTTGTAATTTCCAGATTACTGTGAGGCACGGGAAAGGAGATAAGTTGTAAATTTGCTTGCTGATTTTTTGCTAAATAATTCTCACTGTAAAAAGGCAATTTTCAGAAATAAAGAAGAGCTCTCAAACTGGTTTTCCCCAAGAGTTGTAGGGGGTTTTTCCAGGGTCAAGTTGACCAAAAATATCAGTGTTTTAATGTGTTTTAATGGCTGTTTTTAATTGCTGATTTTTATTTCTGCAATTTCCAGCGTTCTGAAAAATTTCCAGAATTTGTGTTTTCAGCCATATTTATTTTTTTCAGTCTGTTGAATGTATGGTTATGGGAATGGGCATTTAACTACATGGGAGAAATACGGTGAAACTGAAAACCGGGGTGGGAAAACAGAAATTTTTACATGGTATCAGAGCTTGAGTGCTGAAGGGCAGTTTGGGACAGCAAAAGGAAAAATTACAGTTGCTGATTTTTCACTCAAAAAATTCCAGCAAGCTGATTTTTTCATAAACAGCAGTTTTATCTTTACTACAGCAGTGCTATTTTTCAGTTTTAGGACAGCAGGATGTCATTGGGATTGAGGGTGGAGGATAGGTTGGATGGGCATATAAATTACAGCGTTTGGAAGGAGAGAATGCAGAGTATCTTTGAGGAGGCAGAAGTCTGGGATATCATGGTGCATACCGCACAGAACCCTGTTGTTGTGCCCACTGATGTTACTCAGTTGGCTGAGTATAAAAAGAAGAACAATAAGGGTAAGAGGCTGATTCTAGACGGAATCAGACCATTGCATTCCTCATGTGAGAGGAAAGAGCAATGCCCATGAGATGTGGACAGCATTGTCCAATCTCTACCAGAGTACCAATGAGAACCGGAAGATGGTCCTGAAGGAGAAGCTGAAGAACATTAAGATGGGGAATGATAGTGCAGCTGGATATCTCACAAAGATTACCAATGTGAGAGATGAGTTGCCAGCGATTGGAGAGGCCATTCCATCCACTGAGTTGGTGCGGATTGCAGTGAATGGCCTCCCCCGTTCATGGTTGAACTTTGCTAATGGGGTTTGTGCACGTGAGACCCTTCCCACATGGGAGAGGTTTTGGGATGATTGTATTCAGACAGAGATCAGGAAAGGACAGCTTGGGGCAGCCAAGCCAGTTGAGCAGGATGAGGACGTAGCACTGGTGGCAGGAGGCAAGAAAGGCAAAGGGAAGAAGCAGGCTTCCACAAGCAGTGGTGGGGGCAAAGGCAAAGGTAAAGGTAAACAGGGTAACTCACAGAAGGACTATTCCAAGGTGAAGTGTTGGAATTGCCAAAAGATGGGACACTATGCAGTTGTGTGTCCGGAGAAGAAGAAGAAGAAGGGGAAGAACCAGGACGTGGCAGCTTCAGCAGAGATTGAGGACTTTGCTGGTCGTTTTGACCGAGAGTTTGCGTTCACTACGTGTGAGTCCTCTAGTACAGGATCACCTGCCACACAGGTTCAGAGGGAGCATGCTTTTCCCTCGATTAGCGGAGCATCTTCAGGTATCTGGTATGTGGACAGTGGGGCTTCACGTCACATGACAGGAGTCCGGGAGTACTTCTCAGAGCTTTCAGAGAGTGGCACTGATATTGAGGTAGTACTTGGTGATGACAGAGTTGTTAGAGCAGTCGGGGTGGGGACAGTGACATTTCAGAGGGAGTCCAAACCTCCCTTGAAGGTGTCAGAGGTTCTTTATGTGCCAGGGATGAGGAAGAACCTCATATCCGTCTTAGCTTTGGAGGACAGAGGATATGAGGTACTGTTCAGGGGAGGACAGGTGTTGATGTATCCCAGGGGCACTCCAGCTGATTCAGCTAGAGTGATAGGTGTACGCCATGCAAAGGTGTACAAGTTTGCATTCCAACCCCTTTTGGCATTGAGCAGTAGTACCGACAGCAGAGCTAGCAGTTCTGAGCTGTGTGAGATTTGGCACCGCAGGATGGGACACATGTATCATGGAGCCTTGAGGACATTGCGGGAGATCACTACAGGTGTGCCAGATTTCAGTACTGATCAATTTGATACTTGCAGAGGTTGTGTGATGGGCAAGTTTGCCAAATCCCCTTTTCCCAGCAGTGACAGCAGAGCGACGGGGATACTTGATTTGATTCATTCCGATGTGAGCGGTCGGATGTCTCATGTTTCCTTGAGTGGATATGAGTACTATGTTTTATTCATTGATGATCACTCCAGGAGGACCTGGATTTATTTTTTGAAGACCAAGAGTGAGGTCTTCAAGCGGTTTCAGGAGTTCAGAGCTCTTGTGGAGACTCAGACAGGTCGAAAGATCAAGTCCTTGAGGTCGGACAATGGAGGAGAGTACACCCTTGGAGAGTTTGTTGACTATTGTGCGGAGGCAGGCATTAGGAGGGAGTTCACTGTTCCTTACAACCCCCAGCAGAACGGGGTTGCGGAGAGGAAGAACAGATCCATCATAGAGGCTGCCAAAGCCATGATACATGATCAGGGGTTGCCATTGTTCTTGTGGGCAGAGGCCTGCAACACAGTTGTTTACTTGCAGAGCAGGAGTCCGCATCGTGCCTTGGGGCACATGACTCCGGAGGAGGCTTTCTCTGGGAAGAAGCCTGATATTGGTCATCTTCATATCTTTGGATGCATTACATACTCCTATATACCCAAGGAGAAGAGGACCAAACTAGAGCCCACCGCAGAGAAGGGTATCTTTGTGGGCTACAGTGAGACCTCAAAGGCCTTTCGGATTTACATTCCTGCACAGAGGAGAGTTGTTGTCAGACGGGATGTGAAGTTCGAGGAGGACAGGGCCTTTAGGAGGTCACGGGAGTTAAGAGTATCTGGATCAGCCAGACCCTCAGCAGCAGTTGAGTCAGTCGCAAGGATCCAGTGGGCAGGGATCAGGAGGATCCGGAGCCTTTAGGAGGTCACGGGAGTTAGAGTATCTGGATCAGCCAGACCCTCAGCAGCAGTTGATTCAGTCGCAAGGATCCAGTGGGCAGGGATCAGGAGGATCCGGAGGTACATCTATGAGGATGTCAGGTCTGTCAGTGAGCAGTGGCTCATCGAGCCAGAGGGGTGGTGCTCCGGGCAACATGCAGAGCAGTTCACAGAGCAGTTCACTAGGGAGTCCACTGATGGACAGTTCACACGGTACCTCAACTTCTACAGGTTCAGGTGCAGGCAGGAGGACAGCAGACAGGCAGTCAGGAGTTCAGGTTACTGATGGTGATGAGGAGGAGGAGTTTCATTCTCCTATGGGAGAAGCATGCTCAGGGAAGAGGAAGCCCAAGTGGCTTCAGGACACCTTGAGAGATGCCACATCTGTTGCTGAGCCGAAGAGGCCGGTCAGAGAGAGTAGACCACCTGAGAGGTTTTGTAGTTATATGGCGATGGTTACCAGCATCCTTGACTCTGAGCCTTCTAGCTATGAGGAGGCAGCTAGCCAACAGGTCTGGAGAGAGGCCATGCAGGAGGAGTATTCTTCTATCATGAAGAATGATGTTTGGGAGGTGGTGCCGAGGCCTGAGGGCAAATCCGTGGTTACTTCCAGATGGCTTTACAAGGTAAAGCATGCTGCAGATGGCAGCATTGAGAAATTCAAAGCGAGGTTTGTGACTAGAGGGTTCTCCCAGGTAGAGGGAGTTGATTATGAGGAGACCTTCGCTCCCGTGGCTCGATATACTTCGATCCGCTCCATTATATCGATAGCAGCAGAGATGGGTTGGAAGATCCACCAGATGGATGTGAAGACTGCATTTCTCAATGGCTTCATACAGGAGGAGGTGTACATTGAGCAGCCACAGGGCTTTGAGGTGCATGGGAAGGAGTCCCATGTGTGCAGATTGAAGAAGGCCCTTTATGGCCTGAAGCAAGCTCCCAGAGCTTGGTACTCCAGGATAGATGCATACTTGCAGGGGATGGGTTTCACAAAGAGTGAGGCAGATCCGAACCTTTACTTTATTGTGATTGGTGAGGAGCCTCTCATTCTGGTGCTGTATGTGGATGACTTGATCATTACAGGTGCAGAGAGACTCATAGAGCACTGCAAGAGAGATCTTGCGGCGGAGTTTGAGATGAAGGACATCGGCTTGATGCATTACTTTTTGGGTTTGGAGGTGTGGCAGGAGGAGGGGCATTTCTTCCTGGGGCAGGGGAAGTATATTGTGGACATCCTTAGCAGATTCCACATGGAGGATTGTAGACCCATGTCGACACCGATGATCACCAACTGGAAGAAGCTTCATGCTTCGGATTCCGAGTTGGTGGATCCCACATTGTACAGGCAGCTGATTGGTTCCTTGATGTATTTGGTCAACACTAGACCAGATATCTGTTTTGCAGTCAACACGATGAGTCAGTTTATGTGTGAGCCTAGGAAGGTTCATTGGGTGGCTGCAAAACACATTTTGCGGTACTTGCAGGGGACAGTGGATTATGGTCTGGACTACAGGCAGGGAGATGGAGTGAGATTGGCAGGATACACTGATTCTGATTGGGCAGGTTGTGCTTCTGATAGGAAGAGCACTTCAGGGTGTTGTTTTGGGTTGGGTTCAGCAGTAGTGTCATGGTTCAGCTGGAAGCAGCAGTCAGTAGCATTGAGTTCAGCGGAAGCAGAGTATATGGCAGCCAGTCTAGCTAGTTGTGAGGCTATCTGGCTTCGCAAGATGTTGTTTGGCTTATTTGGTCATCCGTTGAGACCTTCAGTGATTTACTGTGATAATCAGAGTTGCATTAAACTCACGGAGAATCCAGTATTTCATGACAAGTCAAAGCATATCGGGATCAGATATCATTTCATCAGAGACTGTTCAAAAGGGAGCTGTGAAGCTTGAGTATATTTCCACTGATGAGCAGGTTGCAGATATCCTTACCAAAGCCTTACCACGGGGCAAGCATGTCTACTTCAGAGACAAGATGGGTGTGGTGAGGAACACCTTCCTCGGTAAGAGGGAGTGTTGAAATTTGGTACCGAAGGACAGGTGGTTCCCTTAGGCTTTGATCCTTGGCCTAGGGAAAAGTGTCCAAAAGAATTTATTTTTTCTCCTAAAGTGACTTTATAATTTTATAAAGTTAAATCTAATTTAAAAGTGATTTTAAGTGATAAAGTTATTAAGTCTAATTTTAAAGTGACTTTTATAAACTCAATGAAAAATTAGAAAGGAAAAGTGACTTTGGAAATAAATGACTAAGTGGGTCTTTATTAAAGTGGGGTGAATTAAAAAATAGAAAGTGAGATTTAAATGAGCATTTAATCTCAACCATTGATCTAAATCTATTTCAGCCATTGGATTTAGAGATCACCCAAAAGTCACGTGGATCACCCAAAAGTCACTTGGAGTTATATTAAAGGAGGAAAAGTTGGAAAAGGTCATTAATTCTTTCATGAGCAGATTGGGAGAAGGAGAGCAAGAGAGCAAGAGAGATTTCTGAGTAGGGAGGAGAAGGAGACAGCAGCTTGGCACACATTCCAAGGCAGCAGTTGAGCAAATTTGTACAGCTGATTCAGCACATAGTGAAAAGCAGATTTTTGCACAAAAATCGAAGAGCAGTTTGCTGATTTTTCTGCACACAAAACGGAGGTCGTACAGCATTTATTGCTGTCCTGTTTGTTGTAATTTCCAGATTGCTGTGAGGCACAGGAAAGGAGATAAGTTGTAAATTTGCTTGCTGATTTTTTGCTGAATAATTCTCACTGTAAAAAGGTAATTTTCAGAAATAAAGAAGAGCTCTCAAACTGGTTTTCCCCAAGAGTTGTAGGGGGTTTTTCCAGGGTCAAGTTGACCAAAAATATCAGTGTTTTAATGTGTTTTAATGGTTGTTTTTAATTGCTGATTTTTATTTCTGCAATTTCCAGCATTCTGAAAAATTTCCAGAATTTGTGTTTTCAGCCATATTTATTTTTTTCAGTCTGTTAAATGTATGGTTATGGGAATGGGCATTTAACTACATGGGAGAAATAAGGTGAAACTGAAAACCGGGGTGGGAAAACAGAAATTTTTACACCCCTTGGCCACAAACCTCACCTTATATTTCTCGATGCTACCATCTGCATCGTGCTTGATCTTAAAGATCCAACATGATCCAACCATCGCCCTGTCTATCAGTCTATGCACCACCTCCCAAGCATCGTTTTGCATGATCGAGGTGTACTCCTCAACCATTGTATCTCGCCACACTTGCTACCATGCATCATCCTAATAGTTGTTGTGTTGTTGTGTTGTTGTGTGACCTCTTAGAGTCCCCACAATACTCATAAGCATCCCTCAATGTCTGTTGAACCTCTCGGTTCCACTTTCCAATTATAGATGGTGGAATCTAAGCTTCCACATCCTCCTGATGCATCTCACCAATTTGTTGTACTTGTTGCTCCACACTCTTATAATATACTAGGGTAATTTTTCCCTATGAATTTCCTATAATAGCTAATATTCCTTCTCTAGAATAGCAATTAAGTCTATTTACCAATCGCCAAGACCCACTAGCACAACCGATTGAGGATGGGCCTCGTCAGCAAGGCGACCCAGGATCAAACCTCACGAGGGGTGGTTGTGACCTGTGCTAGGGGGAGGAGACATGCTAAAAAAATCTAGTCAGCTTAGGGATGCTATGGCCCAGGCCTAGTGCGATCCCCGAGTGACTTTGATGGCTTAGGTGCCCCTGGGTCGCGACTTCTCAAGTCACAGGTCAAGCCTGGTGGTTCACAGACATCTTGACAAACAAAACAAAACAAAAGTCTAGTTACCAATCCGTTTGTCCTTCTTTCAATGATACAACAAATAAGTCTTACAATTTTTCAAAAAACAACAATACAATAGGATCATGTATATTTCACAACATAATAACCCAACTATGTAATGTTATCAACGCATAAATACAATCTGAATAGCTACAGTTTGCAACAGAGAGACAGAAAATCCACACAGATCCTGAGTCCCAGAAAATAAATACAGAGTTCCACAAAAATATAAATTCCTAAACGAGTTATGATTCTCATATACTTTGATCCCCTTCCAATTACCAAATCCGGTTCACCCAATTATCAACTTCGAAAATTCTATGGCAAGGTTGAACTGTGGAAACAAACCCAAGCCACTGGTATAAACCCTCGCTATTATGTGCAATTGTGTCTCCTTATTCTTTTAGGGCTTTGTACACGGGCTATGATAGGACCTCCGACTGCGATCCACAAACCACAATTAAACCTCCAAATTTCACTTGTTTATGATCGTATTCACGCCCAAAATTCGAAGTATAAGCCACTATGCTTTGCTTGCAATCAAGACAGACCATTGTCATTCCAGAAATTTGGATTTAATGCTACTATAACTCTTTGCTGAGAAATTCAGACCAAGCATGCTTCAAATGTTCAACCTTTTTACGAAGAGATCATCCACAATCACAACCCCAATCAGTACAAAACCTTTAAAGACATATTCAAGTAAACACAAATCTTTGGGGTCCTCAATCATTCGAATGTTGCTTATATCATCATCAAGTTATCCAAATACATCTTGTCAAAAGCTTTCTTCTTTCACATCCTGAGAAACACCAAATATAGCCTCAGTACTTCTCAAGTCTTTTGTTTGCAACTTCATGAATCACGAACATTTATCTGTAGTACTTTCATTCATTCAGTTTTATTCTTACTTCAAGGTATTCATTATGATTGTCATAATATGCCCTCCTCTCAACTAGAGAGATATACCCTTTTTTCTATCCAAGATCCCTCTCAACTTAGGGAGATCAACAGCTTCATAATATAGGAGTAACTTCATCCTTTCAAGGCTTTATTTCTTTCTTATGGCATCAAGGTCATCTCGATAATCATCATTCTTATAGCTTCCTTCATCATGCTTACCAATATTATCAAGTCATCTTCACTTACAAACATCTTCAAAGTTCAAACATCTTGAAGATTATGAACCTGCAAAACTTTAATAGCAAGTACAACCAAAAACGAATATACATAATCATGAAGTTAACCATGTCATTACAATGGAAACATCAACTCATTCATGCTTTTAGACATCAAATAACTAAACCTAGTTAGGTTTATAATCAGCAAGGGTCATATCTTTTATATTCTAGACTGCAACTTCTTGCTAGGATTTTGTCATAAAACCTACACTCCAACTTCAAGACATAAGGCCTTAAGATATCAACAATTCAATCAAATAACAATCCATCTCTAAGGATTCAACAATATGATTTTACATGTCAAACTTCTACTAGGGTTTGTTGCAAACACTAGATTTTATTATCAAAGCTAAATCATATTGAAAACAATATCATCATATCCTAGAATATCAATCTCTACTAGGGATATGTTACAATCCCTAGATTTTAAAAACTATGAGCATCAACAATTAAGTTAGCATACTTGCATATACATATCTAAGACGCATTTCATATTGATATCAAATGGGTAAACCCAAGGCACATACAATTTTATTCAGACTAGGGTTTTGATCATATAGACGAATATACACCTAGGGTTTCATTCCTAGGATCTTACTATAAAGGTTTTGAATATATACTACAATGTTGCATGCCTTTGTCCTTAAGTATCGTGGCATATCCTGGTCATACAGCATGGCCCTCTCAACCTTTGATATGGAACATTTCCTCCTCTCAACAAACCCATTCTGCTACGGGTTGTAAGGAACTGACCACTCTCTTGATCCCCTCCCTGGTACAGAACTCTTGGAATGTTTTCCCTATGTAGTCGCCTCCATTGTCTGACCGAAGAACCTTCACCTTCCTACCTGTTGAATTCTCCACAAGAGTGTTGAACTCTTGGAAGCGACTGAAGACCTTATCCTTGGTCTTCAAGAAGTATATCCAGGTCTCCCTAGAGAAATCATCAATAAAAGTAATGAAGTATTCATACCCTCTAAGAGATTACTTCAACATTGGACCACATATATCAGAATGAACTAAATCAAGAACACCTTTAAATCTGGCGTCACTCAGAAAAGTTGCCTTAATAAATTTCTCCAATGGGCTAGTACACATCCCTTGCACACATCGTCATGCTCAATGCTCACCTTTGGAACACCTGTCATTGTCTCGTGAAGCAATCTAAGTGCCCCATGATGGATATGGCCCATCCTCCTATGCCAAAGCTCTCCTTGATCTCTTAAGATCATTGTTGCTCACTGGCGCCTTTGGAATATCCAACTGCAACATGTAAAGTCTGTCACTCCTAACTCCAATAAGTATGGGTGACTTCCACTCCTGGTGTTTTATCAACACCTGTTGTCCTCTAAAGAGTACATTGTAGCCCTTACCATGAAGAATAGATGAAAATCAAATTTATCACCATTCCTGGCACATGCAACACATCATTGATAGGAATCGGCTTGCCAGACTCCCTATGAAATAGAACAATCCCCCTCACAACTAGGTTGCACTTGGACTTGTTTCCCATCTCAATCTGGAATTTGATGTCCTCCTCCTTATATCTAGAGAAGTACTCCCTAACTCCTATCATATGAAATGACGCCCCACTATCCATATATCAAACACCCTATGAGGTTGAGCTATTCAGGCAATCTATGAGTGTGAAATCATGTTCCATCCCACTGGAAAGCTCATTTGCATTTGCTAAAGTTATTGTCTGCTACTTGCCCTTCTTGTCGCCTTTTTTCCTCTGTCGGCAATTGTTGACATAGTGGCCAAACTTGTGACAATCGTATCACTTGACCTTTGAAAGGTCCTTCTTCTTATCCCCCTTGGAGTTGGACCCTGTTGAGAAATCAATGCTAGTAGGATTTAGGGTTTGATTCCTCTTTCTTGATAATTACTTGTGAATTATGTTGGCTTCTTTTTTTTCTTAATTAGTTTGTCTTTCATCAAGCAATCACCAAATTATATGTGTATGAAGATCACAAGAACAAGAGACATAAGATGTAGGTACTCGGCCAGGGCAAAACCCATATAAGGGGAAAACCGAGTCACAAACTCTTCCTTCAGTAGATTCAAATCAAGATGAGACACTTCCAGACTTCTTAGACCTAAACAAAAAAACCTCCTCCAACCAACAAGTCAACCCTTCCCTACAACAGATGATCTTGACAAAATACTCCAGGTGACAGCTTCAGCAACATCTTGAGTCCATAATTTCAGCCCCCCAGCAGCAGAACTTCAACCCCCAACAACAAAATTTCGGACCTGCAGTGGACACAAATTTCTGCCCCGGCAACTGATCAAAAACTTCGCACGTGTGAGAGATGGATAGCCCAGAAACTCGAACTAAGTCTTCCCAACAAACTTCATCCTCTTCCAACTACTTCGCACTCTTATTCTGCTTCTCTTGCTTGAAGATCGAACTTCTTGAGTGAATGTGACAAATAGGTCGAATTGCCTCTCCTTATATAGCCTTTCTACTGGGTCGAATTGCCCTAATGTAGGCCAACTTCATGGGGATAGGGTCGACTTGGTGTAGAGGTGACAAATAACCTTTTTTACTCAAAAATAATTATTTTTACATGATACAAAAGCCCAAGAAGGGTCTAATAAAAATGACAATAACTCTATTGGCTCAAGACAAAACTTAGAAGCCTCCAATGGAGGCTTTGACCTAGAAAACATTGACCCAAGCATGAAACCCATGCTTTAATAAGTCATTTTCTTTAATAATATTTTTTTCTTTTTGACAAGTACAACTACGAAGACCGTTCTTAGTTACGTTTTACAACACTCCCTCTTAACTAGGGGGGTATTCATAATTATATACATGGAAGATTTCAAAATGAGATGAACTACGCAGAATTCTAGCACACTCAGTGTTACGGACTAGATACCTAGCCAAGGTATTCTATCCGGGTGGCACTAAGGCGACTCAAGCTTTAGCCAATCTAGGTACCATCAAGCATTTAAGCTCTACCACCAACCCAAGGATCTAGGAGCGTATCCAAGGTCGGAGCTCCATGACCAACACCACCGTGCCTCTTCGGAATCTAGACATCAACACATAGGTCGGCAAGGATGTCCTCCCAAGCATCTTGCCATAAGATGCTTCATCTCTCCTTCTAAACTAAATCAAATATATATCTACCACTCCAAGCATGCTTCAAATGTTCAACCTTTTTACGAAGAGATCATCCACAATCACAACCCCAATCAATACAAAACCATTAAAGACATATTCAAGTAAACACAAATCTTTGGGGTCCTCAATCATTCATATGTTGCTTATATCATCATCAAGTTATCCAAATACATCTTGTCAAAAGCTTTCTTCTTTCACTTCTTGAGCAACACCAAATATAGCCTCAGTACTTCTCAAGTCTTTTGTTTGCAACTTCATGAATCACGAACAATTATCTGCAGTACTTTCATTCATTCAGTTTTATTCTTACTTCAAGGTATTCATTATGATTGTCATAATATGCCCTCCTCTCAACTAGAGAGATATACCCTTTTTTCTATCCAAGATCCCTCTCAACTTAGGGAGATCAACAGCTTCATAATATAGGAGTAACTTCATCCTTTCAAGGCTTTATTTCTTTCTTATGGCATCAAGGTCATCTCGATAATCATCATTCTTATAGCTTCCTTCATCATGCTTACCAATATTATCAAGTCATCTTCACTTACAAACATCTTCAAACATCTTGAAGATTATGAACCTGCAAAACTTTAATAGCAAGTACAACCGAAAACGAATATACATAATCATGAAGTTAACCATGTCATTACAATGGAAACATCAACTCATTCATGCTTTTAGACATCAAATAACTAAACCTAGTTAGGTTTATAATCAGCAAGGGTCATATCTTTATATTCTAGACTTCAACTTCTTGCTAGGGTTTTGTCATAAAACCTACACTCCAACTTCGAGACATAAGGCCTTAAGATATCAGCAATTCAATCAAATAACAATCCATCTCTAAGGATTCAACAATATGATTTTACATGTCAAACTTCTACTAGGGTTTGTTGCAAACACTAGATTTTATTATCAAAGCTAAATCATATTGAAAACAATATCATCATATCCTAGAATATCAATCTCTACTAGGGATATGTTACAATCCTAAAATTTAAAAACTATGAGCATCAACAATTAAGTTAGCATACTTGCATATACATCTCTAAGACGCATTTCATATCGATATCTAATAGGTAAACCCAAGGCACATACAATTTTATTCAGACTAGGGTTTCGATCATACAGACGAATATACACCTAGGGTTTCATTCCTAGGATCTTACTATAAAGCTTTTGTTTACGAACCCTAAATCACCAAACCCTAAAAATCTAGGGTTTCATTTAGACATTAACAGCAAACCCTAAAGGGCTTAGGTTTTTACCATAATCATTATCAAAATCCTAAACATCAAAAGAATAGAATTTTAACAACAACAACAACAATTTTCATCAACAACCCCTAAGTAGATTAGGGTTTCATTATTTAACAACATACCCTTAGCAACAAGAGGCTAGGGTTTTATAATGAACCCTAAAGGTTAGGGTTACACAAAAATGATCAAATGATAGTATAATAAGGGTAGATTCAATCTAATGATTAATCACCCTAACAAGAATCTTTGTGATCCAAAACCCTAAACATAACGATGTCAATGATGTAAAGCAAATTTCAGTAAAGAATGAATATAATTTTTCTATGAAGAGAACCTTGTAACAAAACTTGATATCCTTCTAACCAAGAACAATGGAAAGCTAGGTTTCCAAGTTTTCAAAAAGAAAACATACACCGAAAGATACCTACATGCAAACTCTCATCACCATCCTAAACAAAAATTTGGTATCATAAAAACCTTAACCACTAGAGCATCCAGAATATCCGACTCTGAACACTTAAATCGTGAACTTAACCATCTTCGCAAGGTCTTTGAACAAAATGGATACAACAAAAACACCATCAACAAAACCATCCTCCAAACCCTAAATAGAAAAAATAAGAAAATATCCATGGACATTCCAAAAATCTCCCTTCCATATATAAAAGGTACCACTGATAAAATTGCAAAAATTTTAAACAAACATAATATCAATGTGGCCTTCACCCCTCCTCAACACCATTAGAAAATTAACTGACTCTGTTAAAGACCCTATAAACCCTAACCAACAAAAAGGTGTATACATTGTCCCTTGTTCCTGCAGAAAAGAATACATAGGAGAAACTGGTAGATCTCTCAACATTAGACTTAAAGAACATGTTGCCGATATATTAAGAGATAGAGCCACAAAATTTTCCTTAGCAGAAAATGCTTTCTCATCCTCACACCACATCTATATAGAAGAAGCCAAACTCATCAAAAAAGAAGACCATTATTTAAAAAGAAAAATTAAGGAAGCCATAGAAATTGAAAAAAGAAAAAATAACATGAACCGTGATGATGGATTAAAACTAAGCAATACATGGAAACCTTTATTAAAAATTGTTCACAACAACAAATAAATTAATCCTTCCCAATAAATTACAAGACAATATATAAGAATTATATTAAAAATATTTAAATAAGAATGTATATTTTTTTCCCAAGGAAAATCAAAATTTTAATCATAATTGAACAAAATTACATATTGTAGATGCTAAAAATCATATGCATATTCACAACAACAAATAAATTAATCCTTCCCAATAAATTATAAGACAAATATATAAGAATTATATTTTAAATGTTTAAATAAGAATGTATATTTTTCCCCAAGGAAAAATCACAATTTTATTCATAATTGAACAAAATTACATATTGTAGATGCTAAAAAGCATATGCATAAAACAACAAATCTTGGTGTCCAAGATCAATAAAAACTCATCAGAGAGTTAACACTAGTCTACTCTTTTCTACCTTTCTTTTTTTCCACTTTCCGCCAACCACTAGAGTTGGGCGTGGATGATACAATAGTCATTTGATTCTCTTTTACATTTACTGGGATTTCTTTATCAGAATCTGAACTTTCTAATGCATGAATTCGTTTGGTACCACTTCTTTTTCAGATGTAATCATCTCAATCTGTTGTTGTTGAACGGAAGGCATTGGAACTAATGCAGAATTATGCTCGACCTCGTCCTTCTGCGAGGTGTCCTAGGATTTCTGATCATTTATGTTTGTGGTGTTTTTTGGGGTTTTTGCACCTTCTGCTTCTACTTCCTGAGTTTCTGAAAATTGCCAACCTTTTGGCTTTTGAGGTTGTCTCTTTTTTCTTTTGGGATCTTTTTTAACTTGAGGACACGCGCTTTGAAGATGGTCTGTTTGAAGACATGTATGACAACGAAAAGTCGTATTCTCATAGTCAAGGGGTTGTGACCACTATAGATTGTTGTGAAACAACAAAATGCGATTAAGTAAACCTTTACTAAGGTCTTCAACAAAGATTTTGGCAAAGGTGAAAATGCCTTTTGAGACTCGATCTACATCCACCTTTAAGAATTTCCCCAAAGAATTCCCAATTCCTTCTAATACTTTGTGATGCCAAAAATGCAATGGTAGATTATGTAACCTGACCCACATGAGCATTTTGGATACCACCATGGTGTTTGCATCAAAACCTAGAAACCAAGGTATCATGAATAGACCCGCATTGCCCCAAAACCATGGTCCCTCGTTTAATACATAATCTAAATAAGAATGTATATATAAACATATACATATATATATAATTAAAAAATAAATATAATGATAATATAATAATTAACCTAGCCGACCAAAATTATTCCCCATTAATAATATACCTCACTTATATATATATATATATATAAAGCATTAGCTCTACAAATAATACATTGACCTTCTCAAGAATTTGGCGTTCCCCTGATGATGGACTCACTTAGAAGTCCAAAACGTTGGGTTTAAAAACTCTATAATAGGTCATTCCACACACTTACAACATACCTTAAATTGTTCTTTAACAAACCTTGTAGGACTTCAATTCTTGAAAGGCTTCCTGTGCAACAGAACTTCTTCCATCCTTAAAATCTATCAATTGAAGTCTCCTTCATAACCTTTGTGTATTCTGCAACCTTTTCCTATCAAGGAAAATAAAAAGAAAAGGTTATTAGCATATAATAAAAACAAATCTTGATATGAGAGGGAAACCAAACATAAAAGAGGAAACAAGGAACAAGATACTTATCTTTTGGTAAAATGGTGGAGGTTACCTCCTAATCTAGTCCTTATGCATTCTTTAATGGTTCTATTCTTCCTTTCTGCGACTCCATTCTGCTCAGGGTTGTAGGGAACAATGAGCTCCCTCTTAATACCTACTTCTTTACAATATGCAATCAATTCTTTGAAGTGTATGCCCCTCTATTGTCGAATCTCGAAGTTTTATCTTTCTTTCGATTAAGGTCTCCACTTCGTATCTAAATTCTTTGAACATTTCAAATACTCTGTCCCTTGTCTTGAGAAGATGGAGCCATGTCTTTCTAGTATGATCATCATTGAAGGTCACATAATAAAGATGGCCTCCAAGAGATTTGTTAGACATTGGCCCACACACATCAGAATGAATGAGGTCTAATATCTACTTAGACCTTGTATCACTACTTGTAAAAAGTTTCCTTGTATTCTTTCCAAAGCACATCCCTTACATATTCCTTCATGATCTTCCTTGATGTTGCGGATGCTCTTTACCATTTGCCTAAAAGAGGGTTACCATTTGCCTAAGAGAGGGTATTGTCTTCTAATGAATATGCCCATATCTTCTCTGCCAAAGTTCAATAGGTTTGATCTCCATGTGAATTAGGACTTGAGAAGATGGCATCATAACTCTATATAGCCTTCCTTTACGAACTCCAATAACTTTTGCCTTATCAATGCTTGAATCTTTTCCCCAAACCAGAACTTTACCATCTACAAAGGCAACCCTATCTCATTTATCTTCTAAACAAGATATTGAAGTAAATTCTTTTACAAACCTGGGACATAGGGTATATTGTTGAGGTGTAGCTTTGCTCCACTTTCCAGCTTCAGTGATGCAGATCCAAGGTCCTTGGCTACATAATGGTTGTTATCTCCTAGCTAACTACATGAGATGATGGTTCATTTGATAGAGTATGAAGTTGTCCACTTTCTCCTGTCATATATCTTGATGCTCCACCATCAATGATCCATGCATTGTCATCGTCAAGAATAGTTGTAAGTGCAGCCAAGAATCCTTCCCTCTTGACTTTCCTAGATAGTTTGTAGATGATCCTTCCAATCCAACTTCATGCAATACTTATAATATTAAATCCTATCTTCAAGTAACTTGCCATAGAGGGAGTAACCTTTAAGCCAACAAAGTGATCTCCAACCTTCTTCGACCTTAGCTCTGATACCATGTTGAGAAATCAATGCTAGTAGGATTTAGGGTTTGATTCCTCTTTCTTGATAATTACTTGTGAATTATGTTGGCTTCTTTTTATTTCTTAATTAGTTTATCTTTCATCAAGCAATTACCAAATTATATGTGTATGAAGATCACAAGAACAAGAGACACAAGATGTAGGCACTCAGCCAGGGAAAAACCCCTATAAGGGGAAAACCCAGTCACAAACTCTTCCTTCAGTAGATTCAAATCAAGATGAGACACTTCCAGACTTCTTAGACCTAGACAAAGACCTCCTCCAACCACCAAGTCAGCCCTTCCCTGCAACAGATGATCTTGACAAAATACTCCAAGTGACAGCTTCCCAGCAACAGCTTCAATCCAGAATTTCGGCCCCCTAGCAGCAGAACTTCGACCCCCAGCAACAAAATTTTGGATTGGCAGCAGACAGATTTTTGACCCGGGCAACTACCCAAAAACATTGCACGTGTGAGATATAGATAGCCTAGAAACTGGAACTAGGTCTTCCCAGCAAAATTCATCCTCTTCCAGCTACTTCGCACTCTTTTTCTGCCTCTCTTGCTTGAAGATCGAACTTGTTGAGTGAAAGTGACAAATAGGTGAAATTGCCTCTCCTTATATAGCCTTTCTGCTGGGTCAAATTGCCCTAATGTAGGTCGACTGCACAGGGACAGGGCCAACTTGGTGTGGACGTGACAAATAACCTTTTTGACTCAAAAATAATTCTTTTTACATGATACAAATGCCCAAGAAGGGTCTAATAAAAATGACAATGACTAATGACTCAAAACAAAACCTAGAAGCCTTCAATGGAGGTTTTGACCTAGAAAACATTGACTCAAGCATGAAACTCATGCTTTAATAAGTCATTTTCTTTAATAATAAATTTTTATTTTTGACAAGTTGTTACACTTCATTTTGTCACCATGACAAACGATCATCAAATTGGATCTCTCACCATCCATTCAAGTGTCATGAAGAACTCCCTGCAAGTCAACAACTTATATACCTTGAATAAAGAGTAAATTCTGGGAAGCATGATCCATAAACCCACTTTTAGTCTCCTATGCAGTTTCCTAGTCAGTTTCTGCGCATATGCAGTTATTGACATTGATCCCTGCGCATATATGCGCTCTGTCTACCACTAAAAAGTGCGCACATGACTCAATAAAAAGAAAAAAGAAAAAGCGAGATCTAGAAGCATTCTTGGGCGAATAATTCCCAACAAAAAGCCACGAACTCATGTTTATTCGAGCCTAACCTCATTTTTTATGGAGCTAATCCCCATTCTTCAAGGAGCCCTCATCCCTCTTTTAGTGGATCTCATCCTTGGACTAAGGATCTCAAACTACTTCCTTTTGGCCTATTAATCAAGCCATAGGTGGGGGAGTTGAGGGAGGCTGCTAAGAATAAGTTTATGCTGGAGAAATTAGGTTGGAGAGCTTATCATTCTTAAAGAGGATTGAGATCAATGGAAGGAGATTCACAACATCAAGGCATAGGTTTTGTAGCTCTTTTATGTTTCTGAAATTAATACAAACAAGCGTTTCTTCTCACTACATTGTTTAATGGATTAATTGATGAATTTCATGGATGGTTTATGTTATTTCTATTTGTCCATTGGAATGATGTTTGTTACTAGTCTCCTTGATCACTAGTTTGAATTATTAAATCATTGATGTTGCATATGCCTTTGATCCTTTGTTGTTTCTATGTGTGCAGGTCTGGATTTAAACATAGAGGAGTTGCACTAAAGCACAAAGGGGGATCTTCATCAAGCATGTCGTAATACGGTATGAATTTCTTTCTCTCACCTTGTTAGCTTATGATTCAAGAAAAGATAGATTCAGGGAAGGAATTAGCTTGATTGTTTGTTTGGTACTAGGGTTCTTTAAAGCCTAGGGAGATTGCTTATGTCTGCACTTGTGATTTGTCCTCATAACAAATTCTGGTGAACATCTTGTTCTCTTCCATCTCCTTGTTTTTTATTCTCGAACCTTTTTGATAGCTTTATTTGAGTCTTGACAAGTTAATAATCTTTCATATTTTGTGACTTGTTTGGATAATTGTTTATTTTTTCTTTAAGTTTCTCGACATGCACAATTTTTGTTTAGAAACAGAGCGCAGATCCGCGCAGATTACCTTTAGCAACAATGCGTATACACAATGTACTATACTGTCTACCTGCGCATACTCTAAGAATTTTTGAAAAAATAGCTTTTCCTCTCATTAAAGTCTGAATTTTTGTTTTTTAAGGTTTCATTACACTTGTTTATGCCTCCAATCAGTGTCTGTGTGTTTGATTAGGTGTTGTGAAAGAGTTTTCTTGAGATTTTTTATTTTCAAGGATTGAAAGGTAGGGTTTCTCAAGAATTAGGGTTTTGATGAGATATGCTTCTTGTGTTGCATTGAAAACTGAAGTCATTTTTATTCTAGTACGGAAGTATAATCAGAATTACACTTTAAGCATTGATTTCATAACATTCGTTCAAGCATTTTTTATTTTAAGGATTTCATTGGGTGTTTTGAATTTGATTTCCTTTGGTCATTGCTCTGTTTTTTAACAATTTTTTGAATTCGATTTCCTTTGGTCATTGCTCTGAGTGTTGATCGCCTTTGAGTTTTTGATCTTTGGAATTTTCACCCGATTTCCTTTACTTGCACTTGATTGGTTCTTTAGTTGTATTAGTGGAAGGGAAATAGTTTTGTTGTCTTTCGCTGCTTTGGAATCATCTTGTGTTTGTTTTGAAGAATTCTCCTGCATAGATTACATTTGCATGGTTAGAATTCTCATTTCATGAACGGAAATTTTGCATAGATTACATTTGCATAGTTTTCAAGCAAATTGTGCATAGATTATATTGTGTGGTTTGCAACTTAGAGCTTTGAATTGCATTGAAAAAATTAGAAGTCGTACATTTTGGAGTTAATATTTTAAAGAACCTCTTTACTTACTCTAGCTAGTATTCATCGAAATGAAGAGATTACAAATTTCATACTTGATGCATTAGAGTTTTGAGTCAAGTCATAATACCATCAGTTTCACATCCATTTACCCTTTGAGTAAATAACAACGAAATAACACAACGTTAATAAAATTCATTTAGAAAATTTTATTCTTACGGCTCCTTACCACCTACAATAGATTAAGTGTAGGGCTTTGGAATAGAGAAGTGAGTAAACTTTCCAAAGCTGCAAACAAACACTAGAATCTTGCAATAGGAAGATAAATCCAGTTATTTCAGTTTTTCTCTAGGAAGATCCCCTTACAAAAGAGTCAAGCACGAGATCATATCAGACCTGTTGAAGTGATCGTACCCACTTCATTGGCTATGGTAGACTGACTTACATGTATTACAACAATGTCGAAAGGTACTTGGGGTCACTTGAAAGTAAACCTCCAATTAACCATGTTGAGGAGCTTTCAAGGGGATTGAGCTTTGTTACTTTGCCCTTGCATGTATGTCTAATTTACGACTGTCCCCCCAAGTAGAATTGTTATAGTTGGTAACCTTAGTGACCATAATCCTAGGGCTATTACCCGAGGTGACAGGAGAGAAAAGGTCCTATTGTACCTGGAACAAGCGTTGACTAGACTCACTTGGACTTTTTGGAGGGTAATCTTCGCTCGAGATGGCATAAGTGAAGTTACTTGCGCCAGATCGTTTCATTAAGCAGGTTGTCAATGTCTAGGGTTACTTGGGAGCGGGAGTGAAAACGGGGAGCAGAAGCAAAAACGGGAGTGGGAGCAACATTTTCAGAAGCTCCCGATTTGGGAGCGAATCCCAGAGCGTTTTTTGTACAATATATTTTTTTATAATTTGATGCATATATGTCAACAAAAACATGTAGAATGATGAATTAGATATAAAAAACATTAAAAACATAGATTGAACCATATAACAATAATCATCTAGAAGTTATAATCTTCATCAACCAGTCCACAAGTTAGTAACATAGTAACATACAACATATTGAGTCTCATGATTCATCAATTAAAGTTTCAAGCTTTCAAAATTCAATATATAACATTTATCATCATTGATCACCAAAGTTGTACTTGCAAGCCAAGTGTAACCATTACAACAAATAATATCTAACATGAAATGAAATGAAACGAAATGAAACAACTTTCAACTTTCATGAAGCAACATATTCATAATTCATTACTAATGAGTTACGAGAAATGTCTAATTTTTTAGTCTTGTTGGAAAATCAGGATCTTTGTCATTAATATCACCCTTTAAGCATTAATATCCAAAGGTATCTTTGTCATTACATTCGGATATGTATAGGGATCTTTGTCATTAATATCACCCTCTAAGCATTAACATAAGATAGAAAAAGCATAGCATGTCAAGTCAATATTTTGTTTGAGTGATGCTTACATTTTTAGGAGGGTCATGATAAAGGAGTTTGACAACCAATGTCACTAACATCAAGGTACATAGAGGGATTGGTGCTCTTGATTAAATGTGAGTTCCATACCCTAATACATGACAAATTTCAATGGAAACATTGAATCCCCCAATCCTGAAATCCTGAAAAACTAATAAGTTTGCTGGATTTTGAATGAAATCTAAAATTCTACTTTCTCCATACGAAATCCAATGAGGTCGGAACCACTCTCAAACATCCTGAGTCATTTCATGGTAATGTTAAAAATCTAAGTAAAAGGATGAAAATGAAGATTAAGGAGAATGTCACTTTTACTTTAAGAATTTAACATTACCATGAATCACATATAAATACTAGGGCCATAGGCTTGATCATTAAGCTGCTCCACTCAAAACTTCTTTGTTTCTTTGAAAAAAATTGCATTTGGAACATTACTACAAAAAAAAATTGCAAAAAAAGCTAAACACCCCCGAAAAGGCAGGGAGCAATTTTTTTTAGGAAGCGCACTCCTGAGGCGCTCCGAAGCCGCTCCCGCTTGGAGCGCGAATTCGAAGCAGGAGCGAGAGGGGGGGATGCTCCCCCACAACCCTGCCACTCGCTCTATCTATAAACACTTTTCACTTTGATTTCTGCGACATTGGATTTCATTACCAACTAGTGATTTCATTGTGAAAAACTTGTTTGCATGGTTTGAATCCTTAGATTCTTTAGCGTGTGTTAATTGTTTGTTTTTACTTTTTAGTGACTTTAGGTGTGGATTGTGATTTTTCAATTGTTAATATTAAAAAGTAAATTTATCTAAGTTGAATCTAATGACGTCAATGTCGGAAGTTACCAATAAAGACCTCCCTTTTAACGGGAACCCTAATCCTCTCCCTGATTTTGCAAATGTCAGTCCTCCTTATATGGATACATTGTCACTTCCCGGATTCACGATAGGTTTACCTGTATGGTTGTTCTCAACTTCTTTAATTCCAAATACTCCAATTGTACCAGCTCAACCAAGTTTTTCACCTCAACCGAGTTCACCATCTCAACATCACCAACCTATTGTTGACCCTTTACCTTCTTCACCCAACATGTCCTCCTCCCTTTCTTCTTCTTCGCTTGGTAAAAGCCTTGATGCTAGTAACCAGGTGACTAAGAAGAAGAAGAAAGGGAAGAAGAAGAAGAAGCAAGATAAGAAAGTCAACCAACCAACCATGGCTGTAAGTATTGGTAATGTTGAGGAAACTTCCACAATGCATCGTAAGCCAAAATACCCTTGCAAGCTTTGTAAGGGTGACCACTTCCTTATCAATTGTCCTAGTATTCCTAAGGTCTTGGAAGTATGGTCCAATAATTCTTATCAACTTATTGTTGATCCATCAACCAGTGATTCTCAAATTCCAGGGAAAAGATTAAGGTCAAGTTTCCTTGTAGGTTATCCAAAGGGACTCATAATAGTCACCTTTGCCCTCACATGGATGAAGCCTCAAAATTGTTTGAAAAACTTACTGTTTCACAACAACAACTTCCAACTAATTACCGTAAACTTTCTCCCCATCTACCATCAATTGACGAAGTGATTGATCTAAATCCAAGTATAGTCAATCCCACTCTTCCATTAGAGGGTGAAACATGTATCACTCAGATTGATGGACCATTTGTTGATCAAGTGGTCGAATCGATTCCATCTTCGGTCGATCCCACTCTTCCTTTAGAGTGAACTTCATACCGCTCAGATTTTTCATGTTACCTCAGATTCTTTTAAACATGGGGGCATTTCATTTGTTGTTTTTGAACCCCATCCAAGTAATGTGGCTATTTTGTTTGACTGGAGTAGACTGACAGAACCCCGTCTTCCTTCTTCCACCCCTTTCCAAATTATTGTGAAGGCTTATGGTAAGAATGTGTGACGCACGAATGTAGACAAAGGTGCTTTTGTCAGTGTTTTATCCTCATCTCCTTGGCAAGCTTTGGGTTCCCCTCGGCTTGTGCTTGTTACACATAATTTGTTAGCTTTTAACAAAATCATTAGTGAACCTCTGGGAATCCTTCCTAAGTTACCTATTACCTTGGAAGGTAAGACTATTTGTATCGATCTTATGGTAGTCCAAGGTCCCTTTGATTTCAATTTACTCCTTGGGCAAGACTATGTCTATGCCATGGAAGTTGTCGTATCAACGCTCTTTCGTGTGATGTCTTTTTCTCACAATGGAATCATTGTGACTATTGATCAACTTTCATTTATTGATCTTGATTCAACTACCAGCCATCTGGCATCCCTGAATGTTTCTTACCTGCAAGTGGTATTTACCCCGCCACGGGTTAATTATGTGGCAACCATTCCCATGTCTTCAGTTACCGATGCAAGCGAGCCTCTCAATGTTTGCTCGACTTCCTATGACTTAGATCCAGTAATTGACATAGGGAACTTGAAATGCATTTTCTTACCCCTTCTGATTCTCTTCACATGCATTCCTTCCAGAGAGTTATTCTTCCTTCTAATGAATATCTCTTGGAAGCCATCATCGAGAAACACCCCTTGGCATGTGGTTCTTCCAAGTGGAAGCCATGAACAACTCTATGTCGAACCTCGTTAAAAATGAAACAGCTTTTTATGAGGATATTTTTTTTACTATGTCAACCTCGTTAAAAAATGAAACAACTCTTTATGAGGATAGTTCTTTTACTGTGTCAACCTCGTTAAAAAATGAAACAGCTCTTTATGAGGATAGTTCTTTTCCTATGTCAACCTCATTAAAAAATGAAACAACTCTTTATGAGGATAGTTCTTTTCGTATGTCAACCTCATTAAAAAATGAAACAGCTCTTTATGAGGATAGTTCTTTCACTATGTCAACCTCGTAAAAAAATGAAATAGCTCTTTCTTAGGATAGTTCTTTTACTGTGTCAATCTCGTTAAAAAATGAAACAAATCCTCCCTAATTAAGTCGAGTCTTTCATCTGATCTCGTAAATGAACCTTCGTTTCATCCACCTATTAGTAACCAATAGTCTACTTAGGTGAATGAAACGAATCTTGGGGGGCATGTGCCTATGTCAGTATGTTGGGGGCATGAAAACTTATCTCAAGCATAGTTTTTCTTTGTTCAAGCTTGTGTAAAAATGAAACCACCCTCAAGCATAGTTTTTCTCTGTTTCAAGCTTGTGTAAAAATGAAACTACTTTCAAGCATAGTTTTTCTTTGTTTCAAGCTTGTATAAAATAAAACCTACCTCGAGTCCAATTCAGTATTATTTTCAAGACTCGTTTAACTCATGAAAATCCTAAGCGTCTTTTATTGTTTTCTTGCTCATAAAACGTACATGAAAATGTCGAGTTCATTATGTCTTTTCCTACTTGTTAATTAAATTGAAAGTCGATAAACTGAGTATTATCTATCACCTTTTCAAATTCATTAAAACTTGTGAAAAAGTGAAATTGTGGAGTTCTCTTTACGCCTTTCAGACTCCTTAAAAACAAAAAGATCGTCGAGTACTTGAATGTTCAAACTCGTAAAAGTAAATGAACAACCATCCTTTCAGTATAAGTTTACCCCTTTTACAAACTGAACCAGACTATTTACGAAAAAGGTATACGTTGACTAATAAAGGTATACATTATTTTATCCCTTTTCGAGGTTGAAGGACAAAATGTACGAAAAAGAACATTGTGGAGTTTACTTATGTTTTTCTCCTGACTCCCTAAAACTGAAAAACACGAGCTTTACTTTCTCCAGGCTCGTTAAAATTTTACAGTAAAAGAGTTGAACAAGTTTTCTTTTTATGTATTTTCAAACTCTTTAAACATGAAAACGAAATCGAGTTACCCCTTTATTGGACTCGTTAAAATTAAACAGTTCAAGACTCGTTAAAATTAACGAGACCAAACCACTCCTTCGCAAGGTTCATTAAAAATAGTTTGGAGGACTCGTCTGAAGGATAAGCTTACAGGACAAGCATATGTTATCCTCCTCCAGCGTTGTAAAAAATAAAGAGGTACTTGCCAGTAATGGTGGGGAAAATTGAGAAGAAAAGTTTGTTTCTTGTATTTTAGGCAGTATGTCGCCCTTGAACATGACACTCCATCACATATATGTCTGGGTTGGGGAATCTATTTGTCTCGGTGAATCGAACCTCATTGAAAGTCTCCAGTGGATTTTGGGTATTATATCATTGAGTCAAATGTTGCCAAGTCATTTTGTCGTGTCGCTAATATGTTCAAGAGAAGTCTAAAACTCAGTTCAAATTACCTTGCAATTTGTAGCCTTCAATCGCGTCGGTCATCCCTGAGTCAGTCCTTGCAAACTATTCTTCAAAACTTGACATTGAGTTTCATGTCGTAGGCCCTCCTGCGATGGGTCGCTTCCTATCGACTTCAGTTCATTATCTAGGAAGTTGATCTAGAAACCCTTTTCAGTACCTTGGGGCCTACATGCCTTAAAGGCAGGTTTCTCACCTTCGACGATAAGTTCTCATCATTGGCCTTTGATCGAATGATTCTATGAGTGTTCGACATCAAATCATCTATTCACACTTCATAGATTGTACTGGAAGTACCTTGAGAGCCATTGTCATTATTGGTGGTTTCTCTTGCACTTGTTAACGGTTCACATCATTGACCGGTAATCAAGTGGTTTCTACCATGTTCGACTTCAAGACATCTACTCGCATGGTTAGATTCGTACTATGGATAGAGAGATGGAGATCAAGACCCTGGATCTAGTTTCATCCATCCAAGTTGTGAGGAGTTTTGTATTCATGATTATACAGAGAGTTTTATGTTTGATGGTTGCGTCCATCCTATATCTACTTTGACATGGATCTTCAGATGTATTTTCATATTGTACTTTGAAACATTTATGTTCTGAGTATGGGAATGCCTACCTCAGTGTTGATTATTATATTGCATTATAATCCTTGATTGATTGTTGCAGGTCTCCAACCATGATCTGTGATCCAATCCTTGATATAATAAAGTACTTCAATCCTCAAACTTTTCTGACTTTTCACTTTAGGGGGTAATCTGTTACACTTCATTTTGTCACCATGACAAATGATCATCAAATTGGATCTCTCGCCATCCATTCAAGTGTCATGAAGCACTCCCTTGCAAGTCAACAACTTATATACCTTGAATAAAGAGTAAATTCTAGGAAACATGGTCCATAAACCCACTTTTAGTCTCCTGCGCAGTTTCCTAGTTAGTTTTTGCGCATACGCAGTTATTGACATTGATCCCTGCGCATATATGCGCTCTGTCTGCCACTAAAAAGTGCACACATGACTCAATAAAAAGTAAAAATAAAAAGTGAGATCTAGAAGCATTGTTGGGCGAATAATTCCCAACAGAAAGCCTTGAACCCATGTTTATTTGAGCCTAACCTCATATTTATGGAGCTAATCCCCATTCTTCAAAGAGCCCTCATCCCTCTTTTAGTGTATCTCATCCTTAGACTAAGGATCTCAAACTACTTCCTTTTGGCCTATTAATCAAGTCGTAGGTGGGGGAGTTGAGAGAGGCTGCTAAGAATAAGTTTATGCTGGAGAAATTAGGTTGGAGAGCTTATCATTCTTGGAGAGGATTGAGATCAATGGAAGGAGCTTCACAACATCAAGGCATAGGTTTTGTAACTCTTATGTTTTTGAAATTAATACAAACAAGTGTTTCTTCTCACTGCATTGTTTAATGGATTAATTGATGAATTTCATGGATGGTTTATGTTATTTCTATGTCCATTGAAATGATGTTTGTTACTAGTCTCCTTGATCACTAGTTTGAATTATTGAATCATTTATGTTGCATATGCTTTTGATCCTTTGTTGTTTCTATGTGTGCAGGTCTAGATTTAAACATAGAGGAGATGCACTGAAGCACAAAGGGGGATCTTCATCAAGCATGTTGTAATAAGGTATAAATTTTTTTTCTCACCTTGCTAGCTTATGATTCAATAAAAGATAGATTCAGGGAAGTAATTAGCTTGATTGTTTGTTTGTTACTAGGGTTCTTTGAAGTCTTGGGAGATTGCTTATGTCTGCACTTGCGATTTGTCCTCATAACACAAGTACAATTATGAAGACCAATACAAGTTACTTTCTTCAACACACCCTTTGTAATCCCTTCTTTGCTTTATTCTTCCAACAAGAGCCTCCTTTTCTTGTTCTACCTCACTTTTCTGGCGACTGTTGCTGCCACTGACAAGACTCAACCTAAGCTCCTCCTAAGTGAAATAGCTCCACAAACTATCCCAGTCAAGTAGGTCCTATCATCCATTGATCACTTGGACAAACACGTCCCACTTCTTTAAGAACCCATTCAAGGCAGTTCTCACAGGCTCGTCATCTTCTACCTTTTCTCCGACAGTTGCTAACTCGTCCCTAACAAGTCTGATCTTGGTGAGGTAACTAACAATGCCTTCGCCCTTGTTCATTCTAGTGTTTCTTAGCTTGTCTCTAAGGATCAGCTTTTCGTTAACAAGAGCACTCTGGAATAGTTTCAAGATGGCATCCCACATCTTCTTAGTTGTGTCTAACTCTGCAATATGGGGAACGATATGATCTTTAATCATATCCTAGATAAATATAATGGCAGAAGTGTCCTCAGACACGTAATTTTATTAATAAGATAAACAATGACATTTGCAATTTTGCAAGAGTTTACACCCGAACAACAAAACACTCTTGCAATGAGCTATTGATAAGCTCAAATGTCCTAACTACCTCTAATTATGGATCACTTATTAAATAACAAGTGTCCACTTACAATAAAAGCTATTCAAACAACTTGCTAACAAATCTCCTAAATTAAAGCCTAAGATACGACACATTTGTAGAGTCATATCTTGTTACAACAATATACTAATTCTAAATGTCTCCATTAAATAATTAAATATTCTAGATCAATAATTATTAATTTAATATCATAGATTAATAATTATTTTATTCCAACTTTATAACCTATGATCATCTAACAAAATATGCCTAGCCTTGGCATTCTCCTTGTAAGTTGCTAACTATGCTAGATCTATCAGTACGGCAACAACTACGTAGCTTACTCCTTCGGTTCATGCTCCTCTAGCAATAATAAGTTTCTGGATTTCCATATACCAAATTTCGATGCACCATCAAGTTTGTTCTGATCCCTAAATCCAGCTGAATTTATATCTGAAACCCTCAGAAAATCCCCAAGTAAATCTAGAATAAATTAAACTAAAATTTATCAACCGTCGGTCTTCTCTCCTGTACCCTGCGCTGAGCTTCTCAAATAATAGTTACGCCTTAGATCTACTCTGATACCATGTGAAAATTCTATTGTAGCTAATATGGTAATTATTCACCTATCTTTATAGATTATTTGTCCCAACAAATTAATTTACTGCAAATATTGAATAAAAACACAACTGCAAATTTCACCAAATAATAAATCACGAGAACTAAGAAAAATCTCAAATAAAATAGACATCAAGATTTTTGGCCAAACTGTCTCTGGAAAAACCCGAAGGTGGGGAAAACCAGTTTTGCAAATGAGGGTTTTATTATTTTTCAATAAATTTGTAATTGAAAATTATTACAACTACTTGCCATAAACTGGAAAAGCTCCGACAAATTATTTCCTTCACTTTTGCAAGCTACTTCGACTTCCTTGAAGTTATTCGGCCAATCATAATCAATTTGGCCCTCCTGTACAGCACTGAAACAACCCAGACATGCGACCCTGGAGAAGAATTTGGCCTCCACTAGGAACTCGCACCACTTGGAAAAATAATTCAACCTCCACTGGGAACTCGCACCACTTGGAAAAATAATTCGTCCTCCACTGGAAAAACAATTTTCACTTGCAAACTTGATTTTTCTCCTGCAAATCAATCTCTTTGGTAAATTTGCTCTCTCTCTCTCTCTCTCTCTTTGGCAAATCAGCCTCTCTCTGTCAATTCACACCACTAGGAGAAATTCGGCCTCTACAAAATAATTTGATCTCCCTCTGTCACTGAGAAACTAGAGATCACTGTGAAGAAATTCTCCCACAAATCGATCTCAATCACATTTGAACCTTCTTATGGTGTCAAACCACGCTATCATTGTGCCCTTGCTCACTCGAATTGTGTCTCCAAGATGCCCATCAATTTCCTCTTATAATCTATCGTTGAGCAACCAACGCCCACAACCTAATCACAATCAATGGCTAAGATTATCTTGACTCCATCAAACCACTTTTCGAGAAATTCACTAGAGAGAAATCGACTTGTTTCTGTTAATACCAATTAATTAACCCATTTCCCTAAGTTAGACTTAGGAAAACAATTAAAAATTGGTTAATAATCTAATTAGATATTTTTACTTCAAAAAATAAACTGGGTTTGGGTTTGGTGGACTCATTGACACCACTTGAGACTAGAACAACCATCCAAGCTACATAAACTCGCAACTGCTCTTATGAGGGGAGAAATTAAATATGGTGTCTGCACATATAGAGTTTCGCTATAGGCATTAAAGAAGGCAATTTTGCATGCAATATGGAAGCAAATTTTCAGCAATAATAAAGCATTTAATCATGACAATTGAAACCCTACTTTAAACATTAAAGCATGCACAATATCATAAATGAACAATAAACTTACAACAATCTTCCACAAAGACACTTCTTTCAATCCCAAAACAGCGTTCCACATCCATGAGAAAGTCGCACCATAAAAGACTACATTTGGCCCACTACAACGAAAAGGTTAGCCCACACTATTTAGAAGAGGAAAATAATGCAATGTGTGATGATGAAAATACAAAATGAGAGGAGGCTTTGTTCTTATGAGTCTTCTCCCACTCATTTTTACAATATAACAACTAAAGAAGCTCTAATGACAAGTTTATTTTACGTGCCCCACAAGAAACAGGCTACAAGTCAACCTCATGGCTCAAAAACATAACAAATGTGCCATAAAAGTCCACACATGTGGAATAAAATGCTCCTAAAGCATGACCTCATCCTCCAAATGAGCTCAATAAGCCACCAAAAGGTGTGATAAGGGATAATGAGTATTTTGTACTCCAAGATGCATCTCAAGGATCAAGTGCAAGCCTCCAAAGTCGCTCAATGCCAAAACGTCATGTCCATGGTGCCCTACGTCATCCTCAAAGGAGCAAGAGGGGTTACATGGCACTCAATAACTCAAGCGTTGAGGCACCAAGGTGATGTACAAGCCCTCCCTTGTCATCTCAAGGATGACCATCATCATAGGCTCTGGAACAAGTGATGCCCATCACACAATGTCAAGGCCAACCTCGGGGCATTCTAAGTCCACTAGGTATGTCACCATATCTCCATCATCAGGCTTCATGAGCTCAACATTTCAGCATCTAGTGTAGGAATTTACAGGGTAAGTTCCTCAGAAAGAATACCAAAAGGACACCGCTCACAACCAGATCTCAAATCAATACACCAGTATTTTTGACGTGGTTAAAACCCTCAAAGTGCAAGGAGGGAAACAGTCCACGGCCTGTCCCAACGTGGGTACTACAGGCAATTTATTAATCAAAGAATGAAAATTTACATAAGCTTCTCTCATGCACGGATTACCCGAACAATGACCCTCCATGCGCTTTAAATAGAACTCATGGACCAATCGGGTGTCAAGCCACGGATCAAGTGTCGATAATACCGAGGTGAGAGTGAACCGTCGGATCACTACATATCGTGACCGTCGGATTGTAAGTTACAAAATGTACAACGGTAAAGAAACACACTTTACCTAACTCTAACCTAACTCTATACTAGACCAAGTTGAACTTAACTATATCCTATGTGTCGGAATATCCTAACATCCCCCCTTAAGAACAACTTGGGATAGGATTGAAGGATTTACAAATATGACACAATAGGAGAAGGAAGGAGGCACTAGAGCCTATCCCCCCTTAGTGACAACTTCCTGAACTCCAAGCATATATCGAAGTTTAGTGAACTTCGCCTCTGTGAGAGCCTTTGTGAAGATGTCTGCAACCTGATCATCTGTTGGACAATATTGCACTTCAAGAACATGGTCATGAATGAGCTTTCTGATGAAGTGCATGTGTAGTTCAATGTGTTTGCTGCGCTGATGCTGGACTGGATCTTTGCATAGCTGAATGGCACTTTGATTATCACACCAAAGTGTGGTTGGATGCTGCTGCTCAAAGCCAAACTCTGATAGGATCTGACGAAGCCACAAGGCTTCCTTACTAGCTTCCACGGCACCACGATACTCTGCTTCTGCTGACGAAAGAGAAATGGCAGCCTGTTTCTTACAAGCCCATGTAATAGGTCCTGAACCAAGAGTGAAGACATAACCGGCAGTAGACTTTCGATCATCAAGGTCACCAGCCCAATCAGAATCAGTGAAACCAACTAACAGAGGAGCTGCTTTGGCACTGTAATGAATCCCAAACTGTAATGTACCTCGAACATAACGAAGTATTCTTTTAGCTGCTTTCCAATGACTTTCACGGGGGTTTTGCATAAAACGAGCAACAAGGCCAACAGCAAAGGAAAGATCAGGACGAGTATGGGTTAAATACAAGAGTTTTCCGACAAGTTGACGGTATAAGGTAGCATCAACTTCAGGAGAAGTACAAGAGACTGAAAGTTTGACTCCAGACTGAAAGGGAGAAGGGGCTGGCTTACAGTCTTCCATGTGAAAATGACGAAGAATATCACAAGCATACTTGGACTGGGAAAGGAAAATACCCTCTTGGGATTGCAAGACTTGAAGACCGAGAAAATAGTGTAAGTGTCCTAAGTCTGTCATTTCAAATTTCTTTTTAAGGCTGGACTTCACATGGTTTATAAGGTCGGGATCACTACCAGTAAGAATAAGATCATCAACATAAAGAACAAGGATGATAAGAGAGTTGCCCACTTTCTTGGTGTAGACAGTATTGTCAGAATGACACCTAGAAAAGCCAGATTCTAAAAGAAAGCTATCCATTTTGGCATACCAAGCCCGAGGAGCTTGCTTGAGGCCATAAAGGGATTTCTTGAGTCGACAAACAAGGCTGGAGTTTGTTTGTATGAAGCCAATGGGTTGTTCCATATAGATTTCTTCCTGCAAGTCCCCATGTAAGAAGGCAGATTTAACATCAATCTGATGGACTTCCCATTTTAAAGAGGCAGCAAGGGAAAGAACAAGGCGGATAGAGTTCATTTTGGCAACAGGGGAGAAGGTTTCAGTGTAGTCAATGCCTTCAACCTGTGAAAAGCCCTTAGCAACGAGACGAGCTTTGATACCATGTAGGAATTTACAGGGTAAGTTCCTCAGAAAGAATACCAAAAGGACACCGCTCACAACCAGATCTCAAATCAATACACCAGTATTTTTGACGTGGTTAAAACCCTCAAAGTGCAAGGAGGGAAACAGTCCACGGCCTGTCCCAACGTGGGTACTACAAGCAATTTATTAATCAAAGAATGAAAATTTACATAAGCTTCTCTCATGCACGGATTACCCGAACAATGACCCTCCATGCGCTTTAAATAGAACTCATGGACCAATCGGGTGTCAAGCCACGGATCAAGTGTCGGTAATACCGAGGTGAGAGTGAACCGTCGGATCACTACATATCGTGACCGTCGGATTGTAAGTTACAAAATGTACAACGGTAAAGAAACACACTTTACCTAACTCTAACCTAACTCTATACTAGACCAAGTTGAACTTAACTATATCCTATGTGTCGGAATATCCTAACATCTAGGTGTCCCTTAAGGTGTCAGGCATCATGTGGGGTCATCAAATAGCCCAACACTTTGCTCTAGATAGGCAACATTACATCATCAAAGTCAATCTCTCCCTCTTTGCAATGGATGGTACAACCTTTGTTGTTCTGCTGAGAAGGTAAGCAAATTACCTCAAAAATCAATCTCCTTATGTGATAAGAACCACCTGACAAAACCCTCTCAAGATCAAGTGCAAATCAACAATCATCAGGTAACAAAAACCATGGATGCATCATAGTGGACCACACTTAATGTTAGGGGCACAATTAATACATCACACAAAGATCACCTTCAAATATCTAACTATACCAAGTCTCGTACAAGTGTTCCTTCTCTTAGGTTAAGGATGGCTAAATGGATAACCCTATTAGATGCTTCCAGACCCCAAGGGGAAAAGACAGGTCCCAAGTTAACCACTCAAAGCATAAGTGCATGTGAAGATAGTGGCAATGGAATGGGCATGACTTTAGTGTAAGGAGCCAAAGCCAGGTGACGATGGTGGTCCAACATCTTGAGTTATAAATGTAGGAGGGAGCAATTATGGAGGCATGAGTTACCCCTTTCCTCGGCCTAATTTTTCTACCCGTCTTGTGTGTCTTTTACTTCTTTATGATAATGCTTTGATTTGGGTGGATAGATCAGGAGCCCAAGCTTGCTTTGAGAGATTCGCCATTTATTACCCCTTAATGATGAGGTAATTTATCGTTCATAAAGTTTGGGATAATACAAGGGTTCCAAAATTTCATCTCAAGCAAGTCTATGAATCTACCAAAGCATGATAAAAGATTGCTTACATCACGAGATACTTTTGCACATAAAAGGAAAAAGAGGACTATTGTAGTTGCTCGGGAAACACCAAATGTTGAAAATAATCCTAAAATTAATGTTGCTAACTCTAAAAATATGCCAAACAAAAAGTATTGCCTTGATTCTTGCTAGGATGCCCCTTTTGTAGTTTGTCAGGTGCCAAGCATGTAAAATTCTTATCTAATGTATTGTTGGAAATAGTATCAAGGAGAGGTGTTACTAGGCATTTATCCCTGTTAGCCTAGTAGACACATTAATTACTTTTGTCTTGGTGACATTTATGAGTTATACTAATGTCATGGGTGGAAAAGGTACTTAAAAGTGTTGTGCCATGTACTTTTTCTAATATTAAAGTCACTTGTACATTATAAAGTGACTTTATGTGTAAAGTACATAGTGTATTTTTCTAATATTAAAGTGAGTTGAAAAATCACTTTATGAGAAAATTAGGAAAAGGTACACAACTTGAAAAAGATACTAGGAGACTTTTAAGTAATGGGGCCAATGTGTAAGGGGGATCAACTGAGAGAGTTAATCTCAACCACACATCTTGAGATTTGGAGATTAAATCTCATCCATTGGATCTTAGATTTAGGGATTCAATCTTTTCGAAGGAGACAATAGAGGAAAAGGGAGGCTCATCCTTCACTTCACACTTGAGAGAAAGAGCATGAGGAGAAGAGGAGAGGAACTTCATGGACGAGGAGAGAGTTTACAACTAAAGGAGGGCTTGAATTCCAAGGAGGAGGCAACTACAACAGCACAAAAATCGAGGAAGACAGCCATTCCAAGCACAAATTTTAAGGTAGAGAGAGGCATGCATTTCAAGGAGAAAGCAGAACAAATTTTGAACATTTCTAGGCACAAAATTCGAGGAAATTCAACAGCTATATGGGGCCCGAAATTTGTGTACAAAAATCAAGGCACTATTTGGCACAGATTTCAAGGCACATCAATCACCTTCAGGCACAGTTTTCTAGGCATCTTTAGCACATAACTCGACGTTGAGTTTTACACAAAAATCGAGGCAAATTTGGCACTGACTTCGAGAATGAAATTTCTGGGCATAAAAATTGTGGAAATCTAAAAAATTTAGTAGGCACAAATTTTTAGATTTGCATTTAATGCTTCAGCTGCTAAGGGAGATAAGTATTGTGATTATTTTATGTACTTAGATTAATTTTCTTAAGCAATAAAATCCTCCTTTGAAGACTAGTTTTCCCCAAGAGGTTGTGGGGTTTTTCCGGGGACACCTTGACCAAAAATAAGTGTCTCAAATGTGTGAATGCTTGCAAAAATTGTGTTAATTTTCAACTGATAGGAAAGTGAAAAATAGTAGAAGTACTCTTTGAATGTTTACAATTAATGCATACTAAAATTTATATCAACGTGACAAAACATGTGGGTTGGGCCTAAACAAACACAAGCAAACTTGTAAATTGGTTTAAGGGTGCAGAGCATAATTTTCTACATGGTATCAGAGCAAAGTTGAGCCAAGTTGAGGCTTAAATCTTCAATTTCAGTCAGCTGATAAAGAGGGCAGCAAGCTACTAAAGTCTTCAAACAGTGAACCATATCTTTGAAACTTTGCTAGAAACCCAAAGACTTCAGCGGTTCAGAGGGCTGAAGGTTCTAGCTTCCAGATTTGCTTCATTTCGTTGGTTGTGGGGTCATAGCTACAAGGTTGAGAGTAGAGGACAGATTGATGGGGGCTAAAAACTTTAGCCCGTTCCTGGTTGGAGGAGGATGTGGGACGATTTCATCCAAAAGGAGATCAGGAGGGGTGTGAGAGGTGGCAGCAAGAGTGGTGGGGGAGGTGAAGAGGAGAATGTTGCTCTTGTAGCTAAGGGCAAAAAGGGAAAGAAGATCAAGAAGGGTCTTCTAGTGGAGCAAAGCAAGAGAAAGGGAAGCAGAAGGCTAAGAAGAAAGACATGAGCAAAGTGAAATGATTTGCTTGTGGGAAGATGGGTCACTATGTTGTTCAGTGTCCCAACAAAAAGGGTAAGAAGAAACAAGGAGTTGCAACTTCAACAGATGTGGATGATTTTGCGGCTATGTTTGATTTAGAGTGTGCTTAGGAGGTGAGTTTAGCCACTCATGTCACTTCTTCCCGAGAATCGTTCATAGGCAATGGAGCATCCTACCATATGACTGGAGTTAGAGAGCACTTCACGAGCCTTTTGGAGGATGACAATGACTTGGAGGTTGTGCTTAGCGACAACTCCAAAGTCAAGGCTGTAGGTATGGGAGCAGTGTCATTTCAAACGGAGTCATCACCTCTTCTGAAGGTGACAGATGTTCTTTATGTTCCAGGGTTGAAGAAGAGTTTGATATCAGTCTCTAGCATGGAGGACAGGGGGTATGAGGTATTGTTCCGAAAGGGGCAAGTGTTGATATATCGCAAGGGATCTGATATCGAGTTTGCTCGTGTGATTGGCGCTCGCATTGGGAGACTATACAAACTCATGTTTCAGCCTCTTCAAGTTATGGTAGCTCAGACCAGTAGCAGTGATTTATGTGAGTTGTGGCACAGGAGGATGGCCCACTTGCACCATGGAGCTTTCAGGATGTTGAGGGAGATGGTTACAAGGTTGCCTGACTTCAGCACAAAGCATCATGATGTGTGTAGGGGGTGTGCTTTGGGAAAGTACACCAAGACACATTTTTAGAGCGATGACAGCAGATTGCAGGTATGCTTGACTTGATTCATTCTGACATATGTGGTCCTATGTCTCATTTCATTGAGTGGATATGAGTACTATGTGACATTCATTGATGACCACTCCAGGAGGACCTGGATTTACTTCCTAAAGACCAAGGATGAGGTCTTCCGAAGATTCCAAGAGTTTAAGGCTCTTGTGGAGAACCAGATAGGGAGGTAGATCAGGGTGTTGAGATCAGACAATGGGGGTGAGTACACTTCTACGGAGATGAGGGATTTTTGTGGGAGTGTTGGCATCAAGAGGGAGCTCATTGTGCCTTATAAACCTCAGCAGAATGGGGTGGCAAAAAGGAAGAACAGTACCATTGTGGGTGCAGCTTGAACGATGTTAGATGATCAGAGTTTACCTTTCTTCTTGTGGGTTGAGGTGTGTAACACTATTGTTTATTTGCGCAATAGAAGCCCACACAGAGTCTTGGGGAGCAAGACTCTTGAGGAAGTATATACCAACAAGAAGCCAGAAGTTGGGCACATCAGGATATTTGTGTTGGAAATAGCAACAAGAAATGCTAAAAATAGCATTTCTATAAATAGCATTTCAGGTACCAGTGTTGGACATAGCAACAAGGAATGAAAAATGACATGCTAAAAATAGCATTTCTATAAATAGCATTTCGGGATAGATTCCAATTTTAGTTAGTCCCTGAACTAAAATTGAGAAGTAAAATTCGAATTTGATCTTAGCAGCTGTTTGTAAAATAATTAATTAATTCATGTTGAGTTAATTAGTTGTAGAAAATCAAACATGAAGTCTATGTGAAGACATGCAACAGTTTCTCCATTGATTGAGGAAGTTATCCCTTGATTAAAGGAGATCATGATGAGTTGTACTTTGAGTTGTAATTAGTTAGCTCAGTTAACTGAGTTAAGTCCAGTTAGATTAGTTCAAATAGTTTGTTGAACTAATTGTGAGTTCAATTAGTTAATGCATGCATGCATGTAACTGCTGCACTTCAGATAACTGAATATTCTCTCATAAATAACTCATGCATGTCAGTTCAGACAGAGACCCAGTTGAGATCAGATGATGGGACAGTGTACTATCAGTTGCAGGAATATTCCATGGAGGATATCTCTTGCATGCAGAAGGAATTCATTCCTTGGAGATTGCATAGTTACTTTTGGGTTTGATGAGTGTGTGATGAGGCCAATTCACACAGATGGCAGCATTGGACCCCAAGGAAAATTGCGCAAGGAAATAGGAGGCATGGAGGGCCGAGGGAAGGCATATCTTGTGTCTATTCAGTCTGTGAGCTGTATTGTTGGATTGTACTGAGAGCAGGATATCTTGTGAGCTGATGCTTTGTGTAATCTGAACATATTTCCACTTGTATGATAATACAAAGATCGGGGTTTTTAGCTGAGGCTTTCCCCAAAGTATTCTTTTGTGTTCATGTGTGATTGCTTCTCATTCTCAATTATATGTGTTCTAATTGATCTTGCTCAAAATCAATTAAGCTTCCGCAAGTTTGTTGTAGAAGTAGATCTTGTATTTTGCTTTAGTATATTGCATAATCTGTTGATCTACAGTGGGAAATTCTACAATTTGGGTGCCTTACATATTCACACGTTCCTAAGGAGAAGAGGACGAAGCTGGAACCCACAGCAAAGAGGGGTATGTTAGTGGGTTATAGTGAGACTAGTAGAGCCTACCGTATATATCTTCCTGCACTGAGGAAGATTGCCCCAAGGAGGGATGTGACATTTGAGGAGGTCTCAGGAGGTTGATTAAGGAGAGCAGCATGCTCCTCAGCAAGGAGCCACACTACAAGTTTCAGGTGCATCAGGTGGTACATCAGGATCAGGAGATTCACCTTCTTCAGGGGTGACCAATTCAAAGAGCACAATTTCGCCTAGTACCAGATCACCAGGTGCAGGTTCATCAGGCACAGTATCTCAGAGTTCAAGATCTCCTTTGGTTATTTCAGAGCCTTCCTCACCTGGAGGAGAGGCACCAGTTGAGGATTTTCCCATACCACCACAGGAGACTACTGCAGGGAAGAGGAAGCCAAGATGGCTTCGGGAGACCCTGAAGGAGGCTCAAGAGGCAGTGGGGAGACCCAAGTGGTCAGTGAGGGAGAGCAGACCACCAGAGAGGTTGGGTGGCTTTGTGGCAGATGTTGTAGAGACAGAGCCAGCTAGTTTTGAGGAGGCCGCTAGACAGCAAATCTGGAGGGATGCCATGGTGGAGTATGCCTCTATCATGAAGAATGATGTCTGGGAGGTAGTGCCACGTCCTGATGGGAAGTCAGTTGTGACTTCCAGGTGGCTCTACAAGATCAAACATGCTGCGGATGGCAGCGTGGAGAAGTTCAAAGCTCGGTTTGTGGCGCAGGGGTTCTCACAGGTAGAGGGAGTTGACTATGAGGAGACCTTTGCACCAGTTGCTTGTTATACTTCCATCATAGCAATGAGCAGCTAAGATGGGATGGGGGATTCACCAAATGGATGTGAAGATTGCCTTTCTCAACGGTGCTATACAAGAGGTGGTGTACATTGAGCAACCTGAGGGCTTTGAGTTGCATGGGAGGGAGTCTCATGTGTGTAGGTTGAAGAAAGCCTTGTATGGACTGAAGCAAGCACCGAGGGCATGGTACGAGAGGATAGATGCCTACTTGCAGCAGATGGGTTTCCAGAAGAGTGATGCAGATCCGAACCTATACTTTATCTTGGTAGGTGACGATCCACTCATTCTGGTATTGTATGTGGATGGCTTGTTTATTACAGGGGAGGATAGTCTCATCCAACACTGCAAGAGAGATCTTGATTCCAAATTGGTGGATCCCACTTTGTATCGTCAACTGATCAGTTCATTAATGTATCTAGTCAACACTAGACCGATATTTGTTTTGCAGTCAACTCATTGAATCAGTTTATGATGGAGCCCAGGAGAGTACACTAGGTGGCTGCAAAACATGTATTCCGATATTTGTTTTGCAGTCAACTCATTGAATCAGTTTATGATGGAACCCAGGAGAGTACATTAGGTGGCTGCAAAACATGTGTTGAGGTACTTACAGGGCACAGTGGATTATGGTTTGGACTATGTCAGATGTGATGGGGTCAGATTGATTGGTTGCACAGACTCAGATTGGGCTGGCAGTGTCAATGACCGGAAGAGTACTTTCAGATGTTGTTTCTCATTGGGCTCGGCAGTTGTGTCATGGTTCAGCAGGAAACAGAAGTCAGTGGCATTGAGCAGCGCAGAGGCAAAGTATATGGCAACTAGTCAGGCAGGGTGCGAGGCATTATGGCTTTGCAAGATGCTTCATGGTTTATTTGGTCAGATGTTGAGACCAACTATGATTTACTGTGACAATCAGAGTTGTATTAAACTCTCTGAGAATCCAGTATTTCACGATTGGTCAAAGCATATAGAGATCAGATACCACTTCATCAGATATTGGGTTCAGCGAGGTGCAGTGAAGCTTGAGTATATATCCACAGATGAGTAGGTAGCATACATTCTCTCCAAGTCTTCACTAAGAGGCATACATGTTTTCTTCAAAGACAGGATGGGAGTGGTGAGCAACATCTTCCTCGGTAAGAGGGAGTGTTGGAAATAGTACCAAGGAGAGGTGTTAGTAGGCATTTATCCCTTTTAGCCTAGTAGACACATTAATTACTTTTGTCTCAGTGACATTTATGAGTTATATTAATGTCACGGATGGAAAAGGTACTTAAAAGTGTTGTACCATGTACTTTTTCCAATATTAAAGTCACTTGTACTTTTTAATATTATGTGTAAAGTACATAATGTACTTTTCTAATATTAAAGTGAGTTGAAAAATTACTTTATGAAAAAAAAAAAAAAAGGTACTAGGAGACTTTTTAAGTTTGTAGTAATGGGACCAATGTGTGAGGGGGGTCAATTGAGAGAGTTAATCTCAACCACACATCTTGAGATTTGGAGATTAAATCTCATCCATTGGATCCTAGGATTAGGGATTCAATCTTTACCAAAGACACAAAAAAGGAAAAAGGAGGCTCATTCTTCACTTCACACTTGAGAGAAAGAGCATCAAGAGAAGAGGAGAGGAAAACTTCATGGAAGAGGAAAGAGTTTGCAGCTAGAGGAGGGCTCAAATTCCAAGGAGGCAGCTACAGCAGCATGAAAATTGAGGAAGGCAGCCATTCTAGGCACGATTTTTGAGGCAGAGAGAGAGGCATGAATTTCAAGGAGCAGGCTGCATGATTTTCAAGGAGACAGCAGCACAAATTTCGAGGATTCTGGGCACAATTTTTTAGGAGATTCAGCAGCTATCCATCCCAAAATTCGAGGCACAAATTTTGGGGCAACTGTTAGGGGCAGCACAGAAATCGAGGCACTGTCTGGCACAGATTTCAAGGCACAGCAGTCACTTCATGCACAGTTTTTGAGGCATCATCAACACAGAAATCAAGGCTGAGCTTTGCACAGAAATCGAGGCACATTTGGCACTGATTTCAAGGCAGAAATTTCGGGGCATAAAAATTGTCGAAATCTGAAAAAATTCAATGTGCACAAATTTCCAGATTTGCTTAATGCTTCAGTTGCTAAGAGAGATGAGTATTGTATTTTATTTACACTAATTTTCTCAAGCAATAAAATCCTCCTTTGAAGACCAGTTTTCCCCAAGATGTGGGGTTTTTCTGGGGTCACCTTGACCAAAAATAAGTGTCTCACATGTGTGAATGCTTACAAAAATTATGTGTTAATTTTCATTTGATAGGAAAGTGAAAAATAGTAGAAGTACTCTTTGAATGTTTATAATTAATTCATACTGAAATTAATATCAGCATGACAAAACATGTGGGTTGGGCCCAAACAAACACATGCAAACTTGTAAACTGGGTTAAGGGTACAGACTCCAGAGCATAATTTTCTACATGTATCAATAGTTTAATAATGTAAGAGAGATTAATTTGCCAAATCAGGGACCTTCTGTACAGAATATTGAAGGATCAGACTTCATTGCTGCAAATCGCAAGTCCTTTGAGGAGGACAAAGAAATGTCAAATCGCCTCTCTAAAAATCATGAGACGTTTAAGGGGAGCAAAGATGGATCAAATTGTGTTACTGAAAATAACAAGGCATCTTTGGAGGATAAGGAAGGATCACAACAACTTGCTGACAACCATGAGATACATGTGGACAGAGAAGGATCACATTGCCTTGTTGAAAATTATGTCCTAAGTGAAACACCAAATGTCCTCCCTGTTAATCCAGACACAGGTTTGATGGAGAAGAAAGAAACAAACTGTCCAGCAGAACATCACAGATTACATGTGCTGCAGGGAACGGAAGGGGCAATTGTTGAACCTCAAGGTGCATGGAGTAAAATCAACAAGAAAAAACAATTGATTAATACAGAACCAAGTAATGTCAGTGATGCAAAACAGCAAGGTCAAGATTTTGCAGTCTCTAAATAGCCTCTCATTAATGCAAGAATAGAAGATTGTCAATTCAAAGCCCAGGGGCTTATTGATATTGTCACATCAAAACCCTTGCAAGGGAACTGTTACCTTCCAAATGCCGAGGTAGGCACTAGATGGCTTGGGGAGAGGAACTTGGATAGGCTGGTAGAAACTCCTAGTACTTGTGTTCAAGATGTGGGACCAGAAGTAACAAAGCAGCATGAACAAGTTTCGATGTATGGAAGCTCCGCAGAGATGGATTATAATGGAGCAGTAATGTCAGGAGCTGTGACTTCTGAGGGTAGAGAAGACTGCAGTGAATGTCAACACGAAGTTATTCATACTGGTGCCACAGAAACTGGAAGATGAAGCAATGAGATGTTCTACAGCAAATTATAGTGATGTCAATGATAAAATCGACTTCATTGGGGACGCAAAAGTCACAGAATTCTTAGGAGGTGATGATGATGGACATGATGAGTTTGAGGGTAAGAATAATGGTCGCGATGCAGAAGAGGATCTTACAGGTATTGGAAAAGTTGGACAAAGATTAAAAGAAATAAATGAGAAGGTATACTAGATACAAAACAAAATTAGGCATGAGTATGTTATTACAGGAAGAAAAAATGTCGGTGTATGATATAAAGGGGTCACTTGGCCAAATTCGAGAACGTAGGAAAATTTTGGATCAAGGATTGGATTTACTGAAGACACGGATCTTTCAAATAGAGAAGAATACGTACACCATTAAGAAAAAATTGGGGGCCTTGAACATTGGTATAAGGCAATTGCAGGATCAATAACCTGGTATGGATTCTATTAGGCAAAAAGTATTAAAAACCCCAAAGAGGCAAGGGTAATATAAACCCTAGCTAGTTGGTAAAGAACGTGACAATGAAGAAACTGTTGGAATAAGAAAAATGGAGATGTTGTAGAGATTGAAGAGGAGTTTTCATTTTTGAAGATAGGAGGCCAAATTTTACAGCACCCAAGTTGGCCCTTGCTTGAAGACAAGCAATGTCGGGAAGGAGGGACTGTCATGTCTCCTTTCGTCACATGAAAGTAAACCCCATAAGAAAATCTATAAATAAAGAAGAGTTGGAATCATTTTGGATCATCAATTTTTCTTGAGCCCAAGGCTTTGAGGGTTTTAAGACCCCTTTTTCCTCTAATAATTTCGGTGGTGAAAGGTTTCACCCTAGTTAGTAGCTTCTCCATTTATCTTCTATTCTAAGTTGCAGGAAACGTTGCCTAGGGGTCCGTTTCCGGCCGGAAACGAAACGGAAACGCGTTTCGGCGTACCGTACGGCCTGGAAACGCGTTTCCGGCCGTACGGGCACGTTTCCTGAAATGGAAACGTGCCCGTACGGCCGGAAACGCGTTTCCAGGCCGTACGGGCCCTGTTTCCCCAAAAAAATGACTTGTTTTTAAAAAAAAAAAATTCTAATTAGTTTTTAAATTTTTTTAGGGTTTCTAAGCTGTTCTAGAAACCATTTCTAAAGTTATAAAAGAGCAGTGCCTCTCATTCTCTCATCACACTATTCAGCAAGGAGTTTCTCTTGGAGATTGGCAGTTGTTTCAGTAGCTGGTGTTTTGAGCAGTGAGCAAAGTAGATTTCAGCAGCGGGAGAAAGAGATTTCAGCAGCAAGAGAAGGAGATTTCAGCAGGAGATTTCTGTAGCAGCAGATTTGGCTCAGCTACAGCCATATTTCTCTTCTCTTTTCTGGTATTTCCGGGAACAATTTCAATACACCATTGCACACTTTAGCACATGCTTTGAACCCCAAATTTTATGATGAGGAGCTTATTGCTAAAAGCAATGGGAAGAGGAAGGCACCCCATAAGGATAGAGAGGTGGCTACTGGGGTGAAAAAAGCACTAATGAGAATGTTTCCTTCTCATCTACATAGGGAGGTAAAGGAGGAATTTGCCAGTTTTGCTGCAGGAATAGATGATTATGCAGATATATCAGCTTTGGAGGAGAGAAGCACCATGAATCCAGTTAGGTGGTGGATTTGTCATGGAGCAAATGGTGTACATTTGCAAAGCCTTGCCATTCGTATTCTTTCACAAGTGGCAAGCTCTTCATCAGCAGAAAGGAATTGGAGCACTTATGGTTTTATTCATTCTGTGAAGCGCAATAGGTTGGGCTCACAGAAAGCAGAGGATCTTGTTTATGTGCACTCCAACCTTCGCCTTGCATCTCGTAGGGGTCCAGAATACAACAGTGGTCCTTCTAAAGAATGGGATGTGGATGCAGAAAATCCTGATTTGGATCTCTCTCTTGCTGCCCTAAATATTGAGGAGGATTCTGGAAGTGGAATTGGTGCATCATCTTCTTCAGCACCACCATCCACTGTTGAGCATTCTGCTGCTTCTATTTTTGATGAGGATTGTTATGATGAGGATTAGTCTTTTGTGACTTGTCTCTATAGTTCTTGCAGCCTTATAGTCTTTATTGTACTTGCAGCCTCATATACTAATATAAATAAAGGCTGATTTTGGATTTTCCAGTTCCTATATTTTTATTTTCATTATGTGATGACTCATGAGTAAATGTGATCATTGTGATGTAAATTTAATCTTAATGTTAAAATGTTTAAGTAAATGTATCATTAATGCTTTATGATTGCACATATATATATTAATAATTTTTAAATGTTTTTAATATATATATATATATATATATTATTATTATATATATTCGCGTTTCCCCGTTTCCAAAATTTGGGGAGGTCGCGTTTCGTTTCGCTTCCCCGTTTCCCCGTTTCGTGCAACTTAGCTTCTATTATCCTTGTCTGGAAAGTCATGGGAGCTCGTATCTGCCTAGTCAAATAACAATTCGGTGGCAATTTCTGAGGCAATTCGCTAGCATTTTTCTGAGGCAATTCGGTGGCATTTTCTAAGACAAATTCGTTGGCATTTTCTAAGGCAATACAGTGGTTTTCTAAGACAACAATCTGAGACAACAGGTGTTAATTTTAGGCAACAATGGTATGTCCTATGCTTTAGAGCAATTTTACTTCAATTTCTTTATCAGCCCAGTATCAATATTCAGATTAGCAGTCACATCAACATGATAGTAAAATGCAGATAGAACATAAACATAAACAATAGAAGACAAGCCAGGACAAGAGGACACAAGATGTGGCACCGGCCAGGGACAAACCCCAATGTGGGTAAACCCTTGATCAAATCTTCTTTTAGTCTTCAATAGTTCAGCAAAGAGAGATAGTACAATTAACAAATTTGATAATTTATAACAGCAGCAAAAGAGCCCTAACCATAAAAGTCATGGCAGATTTGACCCTCAACAAATCAGTCAACTTCAATCAACTTCGGCCTCCAAACAGCAAGATAAAACAGCCCTCAAAACAGTGAAATTCAGCCCAGTCAAGGTCTAGTCAAACAGCGCACCTGCGGTCAGCCCTAGCTGCAGTCAACACTGGTCAACAATCAATGTTTAGCCTCGATTTTTGTGCCCAGAAATGCAGCTTGCCCAAACAAAGATAGCCCTCACAAAAACACAATCAAAGGAGATTAATGCATGCTAGTCAATGCTTGGTCATGTTAACACCCAGGTTGTTCCCTATGACTCCCAAGGGAATACGGCCGGGGTAACCACTAACCAGTCTTTGGATCACAGTTTCTAGCCAAACTGTAATCAGAGAGGGCTCTCTCTTTATGATTTGTCTCTGTTCTGTTGGTGTTTTAGGCTAGCTGTTAAGTTCAAATTTGGTTTATTTGTTTGGTTGGAAAAAGTTTCAGTCAAAACTTGCATGCTCTTATCAAATCTTATATAACATTGGGCAATGGAGTCAGAGGTCCTTTGGTTTGGTGTGTTGTGTTGATCCTGTAATGAAAACTGCAGAGCGGGCTAATTGTCTGGGAAATAACGCTTTGAATTTGAGCTGAGGTGTGATATGTTCAGGATAAGAAAGGCACTTAAGGATCTTTCTATAAACTGATATGAATGAAAGTAATTGTTACCTGGAAGCATTGAAGAATTTCTAGATAATAGTCACAACATGGAATTAAATATAACATGAGCATTTAAGAATTCATGTCCGTTTTAATCCTGAAGAAAACATTTACAGCAATCTCAGATTGACCACAGGGTGTGAATAACATGTCCTGAACTATTCTTTTTCTTTATTGCTAGATATGATGAAAACGTGAAAATGAAATAACATAGGGAAACAGAACAGAGTTTAAAGAAAACATATCATTCCACCAGACAACACAGGGATTCTGCAACAGCACTTAGATCATCAACAATACACCAGAGTTCCAGGAAATCACTGAGCTGAAATTGCTCTTTGTATTACACTTTTCTGAAAGTACAGAGTATACATGCCTCAGAGTAAAAATTACCAACCCCTTATGCGTTACTAAGGGGAGTATATATACAAAAATTTACATCAAAATATCAATGAAGATGAGTTATTGCCTCATTCATGATATGCTAATCTCAAAAATTTAGTAGCTGAAGGAGTGAATGCAGCAGTAACTCCTTTTTGCTTTAGCTGTCAGAAGTCAGAAGATATTTTGGTCTTTATGGCTGCTAAAGTCGGCCGAAAATGCGCTGTTTGATTTTGGCACAGCTGTCATGTATGTGAGATAAGTCACCTTTTAAGTTGTTTTGATTGCTGATATTTGTCTTGTCATTTGTCTTGTAGTGACCTGGAGGTGGCAGTGACAAAACAGCTGGAGCTACCGTGGCAGAATTTGAAGCATTGCTTGCCACCAATCCTCCTTAGGCATTTGATGTCTCCGAATTTTTATTAGAGTCTCATCGGCCTCTGTATACCGTCAAAAGTTAGGAGGAGTTTCAAACAAATGATTTGCCTCACTTTCAATAAAAAAAAGGCCTTCAAGTTTAGTGTACAAGCTCTGTGCTGTTGGAGGCCCTGTTTCCTCAGGAGTACTGCCAGATGCAGTGATTTGATTTTCAATGTAAGTAGCCATCCTGTTGGTGAATTGATCTCCGGTAATCAATTTCCCTGTGCTGTTCAGCAGGCCAGGCAATCCCCTTGCTTGCAGCATTCCCATTTTGAGTTTATACTCCTCCACCTCAGCCTGTATTTCATAGCATTTTCTTTCTACAGTCTGTACATAACTTCTGAGAGTTAGCACCTTTTTAGCTGTGAGGATGGCCTCTGTTCTGTTGACGATGCCAATGGCTGCCAGCTCCTCTTTGTCTTGCCTGTTCAAAAAATCTATCGGTTGGTTTGCCTGCTCAGGTCTGTTTCCTAGCACTGTTTTGGCCCTCTGGATTTCTGTCTGTGCTTGGCCAACTAAATCCATGTACTCATGGATTGTTTTGATGGATTTCCATTGTTTGATGATAGCTTGGGTAATCTTACCCCACAAAATTCTTTTTATGTCAGCCATGGTACTTTCCAGATTGAGCTCCTTCTCCAAGGCCTTTATTTTATCCTTTAGGGCCTTTATTTCTCTGCCCTGTTCTGCTACAGTTACCTTTGATTTATCATATTTGGCATCCAGTTCTGCCAATCTCTCCTTTGCTTTCTTTATCTCATCTGCCTGGAGCTCCATAGCCTTGACCGCTTTGGTCAATTCTTCTACACTTGGGTGGGCATCTGGAGCCGCTGTTGTACCTGCTGCTTCTGTTGTGGGGTCCAGTGGTGCCCCTGTGGTTGTTGCTGTTGTCGAGGTTGTTGGAGGAGCTTGGGATGTAGATTCTCCCTGTTTGTCCTGTAGAGCTTCTTCAAGCTCTTTCTCCAATTCTTTGATCCTCTGATCCTGCTGTATTAGGAGGTCAAGTTGTTCATCGACCTGCTTTTCCTTTTGTAGTTCTGCTGTCTGAGGGTGTTCTGTGGGTGACAGCTTTAACCTCTTCTTTAGTGCATTGAGGTCATCCTCCTTTTTCTTCATAAGGGCCCTTACACCCTTTGGATCCTTAGGATCATGTCCTAGGTCTATGATAATGTCCTCCAAAGATTTTATTCTGTTATCTTTGGCCAGGGAGGACATTCTCTCAAAATCCAACTGAGTGTTGGTATTTTTGAGTGACTCCTTTAGTTCATGAGCCACAGTTGTATTCTCCACCAAGGTCGCATAGACCATTTCTCCAGTCTGTTTGTGGAGTTCAATTTGATCCAGGGGGTGGATGTCCTTTGCCCTTACCTCCACCCTTGTCTTCACATAGTCTGCAGCTGATTTCGGCTGTGGTACTGTGGGCCTGAAATGACTTAATATCATTTTCTCTTCTTTAATGTCATAGACAGACATTAATCTTTCTTGCTGGGCTGGTGTAGCATTCATAAATTGTTTGTACACCTCCACCCTCAGTAACTCATTAGCTGCCTTGATTTGCTTGAAAGAAGCCTTAGTGCTTTTAGGCTTCTTGCTTCGCTGAGAAGAGGATGATACCTCCAAACCAAGTTGCAGGCTTTGTTCCTGTTGGAATGAGCTGGTACCAGTGTGCTGGCTTGCTTCCTTGTCTTTCCTTGACCTGTCAAGGAATTCCTCAGTGATGTCTTCAACTTCTGGGGAGTCAGCCCTTTGCCTTTTGGCCTCTGGCTGACGGGAGGATCCACTGATAGGAGTGGACTCTTCTCTGTCTCTCTTAGTACCCCTCTCCTCATGGGCTGGGGTCTGCAAAATTGGTGCTATTGGTGGCTCCGTTTGTGGAGGAGGAGTTTGATCTTGCTGCTGTTCTGTTTGCTCCTCTCTCTGCAGCTCATTTTGCTGTCCAGTTTGCTGCTCAGTTGAAGGGGCAGCCTTGTCTTTCACTGCCTCCTCTTCAGCACCCATTATTCCTTTTCCTTTGTCTAATCCTGGTGCTGTTGTAGAAGATGCTTGTGTGATTGGTGCAGTCCTTGAGGTCGAGGTCCCTTCTCCTGCTGAATGAGGCGGTTTGAAGGGTACCTGCTGCACAGAGTCTATGTCAAGAGTCTTTTCTAATTCCTTGACATTCTTTATCATCACTTCTTCTTCAGTTAATTTGTCAATTATAGAATCCTGTAGCCATTCCTGCTGGTTGGCATATTTTTCAATATGGGGATAACTGCAGTGCTTAATGCCAACTAGTCTGTATTTCATTCTTCTAGCAGAAATGAAACCTTCAGGGTCATAAGGGACCCATCGAAAGCTATATGACAGCTGGTATTTGTCTTTGAGGATCTGGTGAGCCTCTTCCCAACCTTCCTTTTTATTCATGATGAAAGGGCCCAGCTGATGTTTGAACTTGAGGTGGGCTTTCTTTTTGGAGCTGTGGAAGTGGGTTAGGTCAGACTGAATCAGCTGCCTATAATATTCAAGGGCAAATATTCTCATAGGCACATACTTTGGGAGCCTGAATGGACAAAGCTCACAGCCATACACTCTGATGACAGTATGATCCTCATATAGGTACCAGTCACCTATTTTGGATTTCTTGGACAGCTGCAAGGCTTTCTGTATTTCAGTTGACATTCTGGGAGGAGGAGCCCTCATTAATAAGCAGGAGACCGGGTATACAAACTGGTCAATAAACTCAGAATAGGAATAAGGTGACTTGTGGACCAGGTGATAGACAGATGTCCAGAATATGACAGATCTTCTTTCCCCTCTATAATCCAGCTTTTTAATGTAGCATGGAAAGACCTGGGACTGATAATACATGAAAAGATGATAGATGTAAGAGGAGTACTTGAACACACCCTCTCTGTCCACTTTGCTCAATTGGTCATGAATTTTGTTGGCTATGAACTTGGCAAAGTTGAACTTACGAGCAGGGGGTTGGCCTGGACTATAAACAGACAACAAAACCAGCATTGTCCCATCCACATACTCACTGGTTCTGTACCCCAACACATAAGAGATCATATCTAGTAGCAGTCTGCCTGTGTCTGTAAAGGAGACATCCATGTAGGGAGGTGGCCCTGCAGGCTGGCATTGAGGCTTCATGAATGTCCTGGTGACATTCTGCAGCTCCTCACTAGTCATTTTGGCAGCAGCATCCAGCAGATAATTCATGGAAAAGGGGAAAAGCAGCTCAGTCTGGTCAAAGTGAAGCATTTTATTAATGGATTCAGGATTGATGTGAAAGAGAATGCTCCCAGATGGAGACTTAATGGCTCTTTGCTGCACATCATAATTTTCAGCACATAGACGCACAATCTGAGGGAAAACATTGACAGAGGGGAGGCAGTAGTAAGGAAGGTTGGACTCCCATATCCCATAGGTGTCCTTGCCATTCAGGTAGTCTTCTCTCAACTGTCTGAAGGTCTGCAGGAAATCCCTGTTACCCACAAAGTCTTCAATTAGGGAGTCCCTGTCAACAAGGGGCAAGGCCTCCAGGTCCTTGTTTGGTGGATTTAAAGGAGTGACATTTAGAGCTGTAGGTGCAGGGGCAGCCATTTGTATAATCTGGTTCTAAATAGTGTAATTGCAGAGGCTTGCTAGGCTCCTCAGAGTTCAGTAACAGCCTCAATGTTGACAATGCTTGAACTTTTATTCACAGTGAAGAAGGCTAGCCTGCTTCTGCAGGTTTTAATCAATTCTCAGGGACTGTGAATTGTTAGGAATGATGTGCAGAGGGTGTGCAGGATTTGGTTTGCAGCTGGCCTGTACTTGGAAAAAGGGAACAATGCCAAGTACCTTGAGGACAATTTTATTGTTCTGATCCGTGGAATGACTGTTTCAATGTCAAATTGTAGTTCAGGGGCAATGCAGGTTGCTTTAGTTAACTCTCAAGCAGCAGACAGAGTTAAATTTAGGATTTTGACCGGTTTTTTAATGGTGAATTTTAGCAGAGAAATGGTATGTATGGGCAAAGCATGGGATTCACGGTGAATACCTGAATAAATCGTTCGACAAGCCTGCGGGCCGAGCTATTGAAGACTTTGTAGCAGCTGATGGATGAGTTGACACGATCAAATTTCGACTTTGGAGACCCGGAAGTACGTTGGTGGTGAGGGAGCAACAGGAGTTTTGTGCAAATTAGCTCCAAAAATGGAAAAAAACGGCTATCTTGGGCGTTTATAATGACTAATTTGGCAAAAATACGTATTTAGCGCCTTCCCGCCAATGACGTCAGCATGACGTCACGGCGGGCCCGGGTACGGGTGACGTGGACGCTGAGCTGGAGGCCAGCGTGCCCGGACGAGGTGGCAAGCGGATGTGGCGGCAGGGTTGCATGGAGGGTGACGAGCGCGGGGGTGGGCGGAAGGGAGGTGACGTCAGAAGGGCGTCATGGTGACGTGTGCGGAATGGGTGGTAACGGGGAGGCGGTAAGCGGTTTCCCCGCACCGCCTTTGGCAATAAGTGGTATCGGGGAGGGGGGCTCCGAACAGCCCCAACGTTTGACACGCGTCTTGGGTACGGACCCTGATACCGCTGTTCCCCGGACGCTAAAGGGCGGCAGATCCAGATCTGTAAATGCCCCCCCACCGTTGGATCGTGGGTGGCAGAGGATCTACGGCTGGCGGGCCCTCCGACGGATCGAGCAGGTTGGGGGGGGGGGGTCCCGCTAATCTATTAAAATATTGAGTTAAATATTTCGGGCGGGGAACCTTGGGATAGTGGATTTTTATGGGTTTTTCAGGATTTCTTGGGTTTTTCCATAGTTTCAAAAGGGGTTATGGGTAGGAAGGGGTTTTTATAGGGTCTTTCTCTGCAGATGGGGGTTTAATGAGTGGAATCATTTGAAAGAAAGGGGGGGGGAGATGAGGTATAGGTTCATCCAAGTGGCCAGATGTCACTTTGATCCCTGACATAGGACTTATTGGCTATAATGCCAAGGGGAGGGGTATTTATACAGAATTTGGGGTTTATACACCATGGTGTTAATAATATTAGGGGGAAGGGTAATATAGGGGATTTACATAGTAGAATTAGAGTTAATATGGATGAGATAGTGAAATGAGGGGGAAACCACTAAGTTTATTTGAAACTTACTTAGTTTAAAGAGTAGATCAAAATGAAAAGATTTTTAGACAAGAAATGTGGCTTTTAAAGGCTTAAGAACCACCATGAAATCACAATTTCTTCCATGAATCTCAGCTGATGAGGGGATGTTAGAAATGAAATGGGAGGGGAAGGAGGGAGTTTAGTCATGCTTCCTGCTGCAACTTGATGAAGAAGAACACCTTGTCATTTGATTGGCTTTGCTTTGATAAACACAGTTACCACACCTGTAATGGTAAAGACAACCTTTCTGCAACCCCAACTACTTACCCAGCTAGCCTAGCATTTTTTATTTCTTCTTGGAGGGTGCACTTGGACTTGCAGACCCTTACTTGCCTTTTCTTTTCTCTGGCTTCTTCTTTTGTTTTTCTATCTACTTCTACCCTTATTTCTTCCAAGGTCCCAGATTAAGCTGTTGGGAGCCTTTTCTTCTCTACCTGAACTACTTGTCTGCCAAGATTAAACAGTTTGGACAGACTCCTTTCTCTATTCTACAACTGCAAATTTAAAACATGGAATGATCCAGATTAGGCTGTTGAATCATCCATCACAATTTGAAGCTCATACCAAGCTATAAACATAGATTGCGTTTCTCTTGGAAATATGTGATCTTTGAGTCATCAAAGCAGAACAAATTTGGACCTTCCATAACCAATCATGAAATATGAAACCTATTGGTATAGGTAGCCAACAGTGGCTCCACATGGGGATGGTTTTTCTTTTGAAAGACCAAGAACAGCAGGTCAGATTGCCTTGCTCCATGGCTGCCCATATCATCCTTGAAGTTTGCTTGCTTTGAAGTGCCAAATTCTGTGCTTCCCTTCTTGGTAGACCTCTGATTCTATTTACCTTTTGCTGGTTAGTCAATAGCTTGGAAAGCTGCATTTTTACAATCTAAACAGAAAATAATATGTACATCTGCATATATACAAGGGAACCTCAGGTTGCACTCATGGGAAATAGTCAAAATAGTGCTTCAGCATCCTGCCATTGACAGGACCTTCATCCAAGTCAACTTCAGTTAGGCTTTTTAGGAAGTAAGTGTTATTACCTTGCACTGCTTGGACAGCAAATGGTCCTCTCCATAAGGAATCAAATTTTCCATGTTTTCCTTTCTCTTCTCTTCTTGCATCCCACTTGAGGACTTTATCACCAATACTGAAATCTTCTGCTTTGGTTCTTCTGTCAAAGGCTTTCTTTAGTTTTTCTTGTAATACCTGAACTCTGCTAAAAACTTGATCTCTGGTTTGCTGCATACATATGATTTGATTTATCCTTCTTTGCATATCATTTGGCTCAGCTTGGCTTTCTTGAAGAAGTTTCATGACAGGCACTCCTAGTGAAGAGGGGAACTTGGCCTCTAATCCATAAACCAACTCATATGGGCTGGTCCCAATTGATCTTTTGGTTGTTAGTCTATCTGCCCATAAGGCATTGACTAGTTTTTTGTGCCAGTTCTTTTTGTTCTCTTCAAGTACCTTCTTTATAATGTTTACAAGGCTTTTATTTGATGATTCAGCAAGGCCATTTCCTTGGGGATAATATGCAGTAGAATGGCCCAAAGTAATATGAAACTTATGGCAAAAGTTCACCATTTTCTTGGATCTAAAAGCAGCAGCATTGTCTGTAATAATTTTATCAGGGCAGCCAAACCTAGCCAGTATGTTGTTCTCCAAGAACTGAATGATTACTGAATCATTTGCTTGTCTGCATGGGGCAGCTTCAATCCACTTAGTGAAGTAGTCTGTGGCTGTTAAGATCCATCTATGTTGGCCTGAAGATGAGGGATGAATTTCCCCAATGAAGTCTAGGCCCCATTGTTGAAAAGGTCTCTCTGTTGCAATAGGCCTCAAGGGAAGTGGCAGCAGCTGTCTTTTTCCCTCAAAGACTTGACATTTATGACATGAGGTAGTGAATTTCTTAACATCAGAGAACATGGTGGGCCAGTAGTAACCAGCCCTTAGTATCTTATCCACAGTGGACTTCCAGTACAAGTGTCCACCACAGTCTCCTGCATGAAACTCCTGCATGATATTGTTAGTTTCCTTTTCAATTAAACAGTGCAGCAATATCCCTTCATGGTTTTTCCACAGTAAATTGCCATCCATCACACAAAATCTTGATGTTTTCATTTTTAAGAACCTACACTTAGTTTTGGACAGTCCTGGGGGAGCACACAGGTTTTGTAACACATAACAGATATCCGAATACCAGGGGGATTGTTCAAAGGCTGCATTGATCTTTGGAGTCGCCAGCTCTGTTTCACTGTCCAGCTGATTGATGTCTAAGGCTTGAAAATTTGTTTCTGTCATTAATTTGGCCAAGCCTTGCCCTTTTATTAGTTTTGTAGGTTTTATCTCAATGTCAAATTCCAAGATACTGGCAATCCATTTTCCTCTTCTGCCTTCTAAGTTTTCTTGGGTGAGAATGTCTTTGACAATAGGACTTGGCACATATGCTTTCACATGGGAGTAAAGGATATAAATCCTAAAGTCTTTGATTGCTTTGACTAAAGCATAGGCTTGTTTTTCCATGATTTGATACTTCAAAGGTGCATCCCTAAGAGCTTTGCTAAAGAAAGCAATTGGCTTCTCATTTCCTTGGTCATCCTTTTGTAATAAAACAGCTGCAATGGTATGTTGGGAAGCAAAAGAGAAAATGATAAATTCTCTGTCAAACTGAGGGTTGGTTAAGACTGGGGTTTGGGTGAGGGCCAATTTTATGCCTTCAAATGCTTGATTGGCTTCAACAGTCCACTTTACTTTTGAATCCTTTTTCAGCATGTTGTTTAATAATCTGGTTAGCTCTGCTAGGTTTGGGATAAACCTTCTTAAGAAATTAATTTTTCCCAAGAATCCTTGCAATTCTTTGACATTTCTTGGATGAGGCATTTGCAGGATAGCTTGTATCCTATCTGGGTCAATTCTAATGCCATCTTTTGAGATGATGTGTCCTAAGAGCTTGCCTTCTTCTAAACCAAAGAGGGATTTCTTAGGGTTCAAGGAGATGCCATATTTTCTGCATTTTAGGAAGATCTGTCTTCGATGTTTTATATGTTCTTGGTCTGATTTTGAAAAAGGTGTTAGGTCATCTAAATAAATGACTAAAAAGTCATGAATTTCCTTGGCAAAAGCTATATCCATTGCTCTTTGAAATGTTGCTCCTGCATTTTTCAAGCCAAAAGGCATCTTTACATATTTGAAAGTTCCCCATGGGGTTGTAAATGCTGTTTTGTCCTGATCATCAGGGTGAACTAAGATCTGGTTGAAACCTGAAAATCCATCCAGTAATGAGATCCTTGAGGCCCCTACCACTCTTTGGAGAATGTGATCCATCTTGGGTAATGGGTAGTTATCCTTTAAGGATACCTGGTTTAGATTCCTTAAGTCCACACACAGCCTGATCTCACCTGTCTTCTTTCTTGTAGGGACTAAGTTGGAAATCCATTCAGAAAATCTGATTGGTGCTATGATGCCTGCTTTGAACATTTTATGTACCTCTTGTTCCATTGCTGGTAGAAGCATAGGATTGATTCTCCTTAGTTTTTGTTTAAAGGGCTTTTGATCAGGTTTGAGAGGGATGGTGTGTTGGATTACAGAGGTGTCATAGGACTTTAGGTCCTCATAGCTCCATGCAAAAACATCCTGGAACTCTTTGAAGAGGTCAATGTATTTTGGCTTTTGGTCCGGAGGTAAGGAAGCCGATAATTTAATTATCTTGGGTTTGTCAATTGTACCTATGTTGCACTCTTCAATGGCTGCATTCAGGGGCTGCATTTTAGGCTTCCTGGGAATATCATTTGAATCAAAGATGTCTTCTAGTGGGGTTAAACCTGTTGGTAGAAAATTGTCTTTTAGCTCAATGATTTCAGTTTCAGCACTGGACACCCCCTCTTCCCAGTCAACTTGTTGAATTTGCTGGATGCTTTCTGTATTGAAAATAGTTGGATTGAGCATTTGTTTTGCAGTTCTAGGTGACATTGGCTGAGCAGTCTGTTGAAAATGTATTTGTGATGGACTTGCTCCATCAAGCATTTGTGATTGACTTGCTGTCTCATTGTCAATATTTAATCCTGCAAATTCTTGCTGTAGAGTTAAAAAATGGTTTATTTGCTTGTCATCCTCAAATACTTGCCAATCATTGATGTTGTTAGGTATGGAAGGTCTGTGTTTTACCTCAGCTGTGAAAAAATGGTGGGGCTCAAAGGGCAACTTGCAGGTACTTGCAAAGGTGGCTAAACTATGAGCATGTAGATTTTGGGTTCTGGGAATTTTAGTAATTTGGAATTCGGAGAAAAAGTTTAGTACCTCAGCAACAGCAGACCTATAAGTCCTTAGTCTTTTGTCATTGGTGACAAAGTTTCCTTTCACTTGTTGGATAACTAAATCTGAATCTCCCATGATTGAAACCCTGGCAGCTTGTAAGAATTTTGCCAATTTGAGTCCTAGTAAAAGAGCTTCATATTCTGCCATGTTATTAGTACATCTGAAATTCAATCTATAGGCTCTACCTTCTGCATGACTATTTTCTTTATTGTGTATCCAAACTCCAGCTCCTGCCCCTAATTTGTTGACCGAGCCATCAAATTCAAGGAACCATAGCATATCTTGTTGGGATGGAGATTTTATGATTTGTTCATGGGCTGGTAATGTAAGTAGCAGTTGTGATTGTTTCTCTAGCTGGTCTTCTAGGACAGTTCCATCATTCAATTGGATGTTCTTGACAACTAATGCAGCAGCACTATCAAATGTTTGTTTGGCTGTTGTTTCATGAGTGATACTACTCTCCAATGCATCCCCCTCCTGTATGAATATCTTGGTTTCGACTTCACCTTTTGAGGGAGTAGTTGTATCATTGAAGAGAATGTATGAGTCTATGTCTGAATGGACAGCATATATAGGAAAATTTTGAGGTTTTTCTTCACTGCTGACCATGTACTTCATCAGTGTTTCTCTGTATAGTCTTTTTGGTTGCCCAAACACAGAGATGGTGGCATATGACATGTCTAATTGTAGGGAACCTTGGAGTTTGGCTCCCCATGATCTTGATAACAACATTCCATACTTAGGTGGGATATCAGCAACTACCACATCCATTAGGATTGTCTTGTTTGGGTATTGAACTAGAGACACACATAAGTCTTTTATGAGACCTAAGCACTTGACTTGGCTGGAGTCAAAGGAAAACAGATCCTTGTATGGTCTTGTTATGTCTAAATTCAATCTTTCCATGACTGCTTTTGGCATAAGATTGTGAGAGGCACCTGAGTCAAACATTGCATTATGTAATACTTTGTCATGAATATGTAAACTGACATAGAAAGGCAGCACCCCTGTGACTACTGTTTTTCCATCTACTTCTGGGCCAAAAAGGAGTTCTGGGGTGTCATCCAGTACATTGACATCATCTTTGTTGCTAGTGAGTTGTAGGGACCTTTTGATTTGTAATTTATAGCCGTCATGCTTGGCTAATTCCGAGAGAGGAATAGCTATTTTTATTTTGCTAATTTCTGTTTCAAGATCAAAAGGTTTTTCAGACTGGGTTTTGGGGTTATAGGTGACAGTTCTCTCCCTGTTCATTACATCTTCTTCTTGATTTCTATTTTGTCTTTGGGATTTATCCTTGTTAGTTGTTTCTTGAGGAGTAATATTTGAATTAGGATGAGAGGATGAAGTGTCCAAAGACTGCTGTCTTGAGGACAGTGGTTCAATGATTTCTTCAACAATCACTTCTTTGGTAGGTAAGTTTAGTTGGTCACTAGGTTCTGTGACTATAACTTTTTCGGGCTGCTGATTAACCTTTTTCTTTTCAGGCTGGTTGATGTTCACAGTTCTGCTCCTCAGCTTGTATTGTTTATGGACTTCATAAACAGCAGTGTCATAGCCTTGTTTAAAGTCAAAGGATTCACCTGATTTAGTTTGGAACAGTTTTATTTCCTCATCCTCATGATCTTCTTGTGTTAAGAAAACTTGACTTTCACCGTCTAGCCCTATCAAATTAATCTCAGGATCTTCATTTGGCTCAGTCAATGTGGAAGTTTCAGCATAGTTTTCCTGAAATGGGATAATAGGAACAGTGGGTACCACAGGGGTAACAGGTGAAGTTGAACCTGAATGATGGTCGAAGGGGATATGTGCAGTGAATGAGGATGAGGGAGGAGGACTTTGAGATGTGGATGGTGAACTAGGAGAACTTGGGACAGACCTAAAGAGGACTTTAAGTGGAGTAGAAAGGTTGGGAAAATCTGCAACTGAGGTCAAAACAGCAGGCTGATCCTGTTTTTGTTGCTTTCTGGTGTTTCTAGGGATGGTATTTGGATTATCAACAATGATGGGTGGATTTGGGTCAGGATTAGCCCTAGTATGTCGAGGATTTTTCTTAGGAGCCAGTTTCTAACTGTTTTTCAGGACTTTTATAGGAAGTTTTTATATATGCAAGGACTGGATGAAGATTTTGGAATGGCTATATATGTTTCAAAGCTAAGATGAAGATTCCCTAACTAGCTCTTCCCTAAAACTGTCACTGTGGTACAGAAACTGTTCTAAGGCCTCTTGGCTGGTTTCAGGCTTGATGGTAGCCTTGGAAGATAGATAGTAATCGAAAAATCCTAAGAAGTCCCCAGTGGAGTCGCCATTTATGTTAACACCCAGGTTGTTCCCTATGACTCCCAAGGGAATACGGCCGGGGTAACCACTAACCAGTCTTTGGATCACAGTTTCTAGCCAAACTGTAATCAGAGAGGGCTCTCTCTTTATGATTTGTCTCTGTTCTGTTGGTGTTTTAGGCTAGCTGTTAAGTTCAAATTTGGTTTATTTGTTTGGTTGGAAAAAGTTTCAGTCAAAACTTGCATGCTCTTATCAAATCTTATATAACATTGGGCAATGGAGTCAGAGGTCCTTTGGTTTGGTGTGTTGTGTTGATCCTGTAATGAAAACTGCAGAGCGGGCTAATTGTCTGGGAAATAACGCTTTGAATTTGAGCTGAGGTGTGATATGTTCAGGATAAGAAAGGCACTTAAGGATCTTTCTATAAACTGATATGAATGAAAGTAATTGTTACCTGGAAGCATTGAAGAATTTCTAGATAATAGTCACAACATGGAATTAAATATAACATGAGCATTTAAGAATTCATGTCCGTTTTAATCCTGAAGAAAACATTTACAGCAATCTCAGATTGAGCACAGGGTGTGAATAACATGTCCTGAACTATTCTTTTTCTTTATTGCTAGATATGATGAAAACGTGAAAATGAAATAACATAGGGAAACAGAACAGAGTTTAAAGAAAACATATCATTCCACCAGACAACACAGGGATTCTGCAACAGCACTTAGATCATCAACAATACACCAGAGTTCCAGGAAATCACTGAGCTGAAATTGCTCTTTGTATTACACTTTTCTGAAAGTACAGAGTATACATGCCTCAGAGTAAAAATTACCAACCCCTTATGCGTTACTAAGGGGAGTATATATACAAAAATTTACATCAAAATATCAATGAAGATGAGTTATTGCCTCATTCATGATATGCTAATCTCAAAAATTTAGTAGCTGAAGGAGTGAATGTAGCAGTAACTCCTTTTTGCTTTAGCTGTCAGAAGTCAGAAGATATTTTGGTCTTTATGGCTGCTAAAGTCGGCCGAAAATGCGCTGTTTGATTTTGGCACAGCTGTCATGTATGTGAGATAAGTCACCTTTTAAGTTGTTTTGATTGTTGATATTTGTCTTGTCATTTGTCTTGTAGTGACCTGGAGGTGGCAGTGACAAAACAGCTGGAGCTACCGTGGCAGAATTTGAAGCATTGCTTGCCACCAATCCTCCTTAGGCATTTGATGTCTCCGAATTTTTATTAGAGTCTCATCGGCCTCTGTATACCGCCAAAAGTTAGGAGGAGTTTCAAACAAATGATTTGCCTCACTTTCAATAAAAAATAGGCCTTCAAGTTTAGTGTACAAGCTCTGTGCTGTTGGAGGCCCTGTTTCCTCAGGAGTACTGCCAGATGCAGTGATTTGATTTTCAATGTAAGTAGCCATCCTGTTGGTGAATTGATCTCTGGTAATCAATTTCCCTGTGCTGTTCAGCAGGCCAGGCAATCCCCTTGCTTGCAGCATTCCCATTTTGAGTTTATACTCCTCCACCTCAGCCTGTATTTCATAGCATTTTCTTTCTACAGTCTGTACATAACTTCTGAGAGTTAGCACCTTTTTAGCTGTGAGGATGGCCTCTGTTCTGTTGACGATGCCAATGGCTGCCAGCTCCTCTTTGTCTTGCCTGTTCAAAAAATCTATCAGTTGGTTTGCCTGCTCAGGTCTGTTTCCTAGCACTGTTTTGGCCCTCTGGATTTCTGTCTGTGCTTGGCCAACTAAATCCATGTACTCATGGATTGTTTTGATGGATTTCCATTGTTTGGTGATAGCTTGGGTGATCTTACCCCATAGAATTCTTTTTATGTCAGCCATGGCACTGTCCAGATTGAGCTCCTTCTCCAGGGCCTTTATTTTATCCTTTAGGGCCTTTATTTCTCTGCCCTGTTCTGCTACAGTTACCTTTGATTTATCATATTTGGCATCCAGTTCTGCCAATCTCTCCTTTGCTTTCTTTATCTCATCTGCCTGGAGCTCCATAGCCTTGACCGCTTTGGTCAATTCTTCTACACTTGGGTGGGCATCTGGAGCCGCTGTTGTACCTGCTGCTTCTGTTGTGGGGTCCAGTGGTGCCCCTGTGGTTGTTGCTGTTGTCGAGGTTGTTGGAGGAGCTTGGGATGTAGATTCTCCCTGTTTGTCCTGTAGAGCTTCTTCAAGCTCTTTTTCCAATTCTTTGATCCTCTGATCCTGCAGTATTAGGAGGTCAAGTTGTTCATCGACCTACTTTTCCTTTTGTAGTTCTGCTGTCTGAGGGTGTTCTGTGGGTGACAGCTTTAACCTCTTCTTTAGTGCATTGAGGTCATCCTCCTTTTTCTTCATAAGGGCCCTTACACCCTTTGGATCCTTAGGATCATGTCCTAGGTCTATGATAATGTCCTCCAAAGATTTTATTCTGTTATCTTTGGCCAGGGAGGACATTCTCTCAAAATCCAACTGAGTGTTGGTATTTTTGAGTGACTCCTTTAGTTCATGTGCCACAGTTGTATTCTCCACCAAGGTCGCATAGACCATTTCTCCAGTCTGTTTGTGGAGTTCAATTTGATCCAGGGGGTGGATGTCCTTTGCCCTTACCTCCACCCTTGTCTTCACATAGTCTGCAGCTGATTTCGGCTGTGGTACTGTGGGCCTGAAATGACTTAATATCATTTTCTCTTCTTTAATGTCATAGACAGACATTAATCTTTCTTGCTGGGCTGGTGTAGCATTCATAAATTGTTTGTACACCTCCACCCTCAGTAACTCATTGGCTGCCTTGATTTGCTTGAAAGAAGCCTTAGTGCTTTTAGGCTTCTTGCTTCGCTGAGAAGAGGATGATACCTCCAAACCAAGTTGCAGGCTTTGTTCCTGTTGGAATGAGCTGGTACCAGTGTGTTGGCTTGCTTCCTTGTCTTTCCTTGAACTGTCAAGGAATTCCTCAGTGATGTCTTCAACTTCTGGGGAGTCAGCCCTTTGCCTTTTGGCCTCTGGCTGATGGGAGGATCCACTGATAGGAGTGGACTCTTCTCTGTCTCTCTTAGTACCCCTCTCCTCATGGGCTGGGGTCTGCAAAATTGGTGCTATTGGTGGCTCCGTTTGTGGAGGAGGAGTTTGATCTTGCTGCTGTTCTGTTTGCTCCTCTCTCTGCAGCTCATTTTGCTGTCCAGTTTGCTGCTCAGTTGAAGGGGCAGCCTTGTCTTTCACTGCCTCCTCTTCAGCACCCATTATTCCTTTTCCTTTGTCTAATCCTGGTGCTGTTGTAGAAGATGCTTGTGTGATTGGTGCAGTCCTTGAGGTCGAGGTCCCTTCTCCTGCTGAATGAGGCGGTTTGAAGGGTACCTGCTGCACAGAGTCTATGTCAAGAGTCTTTTCTAATTCCTTGACATTCTTTATCATCACTTCTTCTTCAGTTAATTTGTCAATTATAGAATCCTGTAGCCATTCCTGCTGGTTGGCATATTTTTCAATATGGGGATAACTGCAGTGCTTAATGCCAACTAGTCTGTATTTCACTCTTCTAGCAGAAATGAAACCTTCAGGGTCATAAGGGACCCATCGAAAGCTATATGACAGCTGGTATTTGTCTTTGAGGATCTGGTGAGCCTCTTCCCAACCTTCCTTTTTATTCATGATGAAAGGGCCCAGCTGATGTTTGAACTTGAGGTGAGCTTTCTTTTTGGAGCTGTGGAAGTGGGTTAGGTCAGACTGAATCAGCTGCCTATAATATTCAAGGGCAAATATTCTCATAGGCACATACTTTGGGAGCCTGAATGGACAAAGCTCACAGCCATACACTCTGATGACAATATGATTCTCATATAGGTACCAGTCACCTATTTTGGATTTCTTGGACAGCTGCAAGGCTTTCTGTATTTCAGTTGACATTCTGGGAGGAGGAGCCCTCATTAATAAGCAGGAGACCGGGTATACAAACTGGTCAATAAACTCAGAATAGGAATAAGGTGACTTGTGGACCGGGTGATAGACAGATGTCCAGAATATGACAGATCTTCTTTCCCCTCTATAATCCAGCTTTTTAATGTAGCATGGAAAGACCTGGGACTGATAATACATGAAAAGATGATAGATGTAAGAGGAGTACTTGAACACACCCTGTCTGTCCACTTTGCTCAATTGGTCATGAATTTTGTTGGCTATGAACTTGGCAAAGTTGAACTTACGAGCAGGGGGTTGGCCTGGACTATAAACAGACAACAAAACCAGCATTGTCCCATCCACATACTCACTGGTTCTGTACCCCAACACATAAGAGATCATATCTAGTAGCAGTCTGCCTGTGTCTGTAAAGGAGACATCCATGTAGGGAGGTGGCCCTGCAGGCTGGCATTGAGGCTTCATGAATGTCCTGGTGACATTCTGCAGCTCCTCACTAGTCATTTTGGCAGCAGCATCCAGCAGATAATTCATGGAAAAGGGGAAAAGCAGCTCAGTCTCGTCAAAGTGAAGCATTTTATTAATGGATTCAGGATTGATGTGAAAGAGAATGCTCCCAGATGGAGACTTAATGGCTCTTTGCTGCACATCATAATTTTCAGCACATAGACGCACAATCTGAGGGAAAACATTGACAGAGGGGAGGCAGTAGTAAGGAAGGTTGGACTCCCATATCCCATAGGTGTCCTTGCCATTCAGGTAGTCTTCTCTCAACTGTCTGAAGGTCTGCAGGAAATCCCTGTTACCCACAAAGTCTTCAATTAGGGAGTCCCTGTCAACAAGGGGCAAGGCCTCCAGGTCCTTGTTTGGTGGATTTAAAGGAGTGACATTTAGAGTTGTAGGTGCAAGGGCAGCCATTTGTATAATCTGGTTCTGAATAGTGTAATTGCAGTGGCTTGCTAGGCTCCTCAGAGTTCAGTAACAGCCTCAATGTTGACAATGCTTGAACTTTTATTCACAGTGAAGAAGGCTAGCCTGTTTCTGCAGGTTTTAATCAATTCTCAGGGACTGTGAATTGTTAGGAATGATGTGCAGAGGGTGTGCAGGATTTGGTTTGCAGCTGGCCTGTACTTGGAAAAAGGGAACAATGCCAAGTACCTTGAGGACAATTTTATTGTTCTGATCCGTGGAATGACTGTTTCAATGTCAAATTGTAGTTCAGGGGCAATGCAGGTTGCTTTAGTTAACTCTCAAGCAGCAGACAGAGTTAAATTTAGGATTTTGACCGGTTTTTTAATGGTGAATTTTAGCAGAGAAATGGTATGTATGGGCAAAGCATGGGATTCACGGTGAATACCTGAATAAATCGTTCGACAAGCCTGCGGGCTGAGCTATTGAAGACTTTGTAGCAGCTGATGGATGAGTTGACACGATCAAATTTCGACTTTGGAGACCCGGAAGTACGTTGGTGGTGAGGGAGCAACAGGAGTTTTGTGCAAATTAGCTCCAAAAATGGAAAAAAACGGCTATCTTGGGCGTTTATAATGACTAATTTGGCAAAAATACGTATTTAGCGCCTTCCCGCCAATGACGTCAGCATGACGTCACGGCGGGCCCGGGTACGGGTGACGTGGACGCTGAGCTGGAGGCCAGCGTGCCCGGACGAGGTGGCAGGCGGATGTGGCGGCAGGGTTGCATGGAGGGTGACGAGCGCGGGGGTGGGCGGAAGGGAGGTGACGTCAGAAGGGCGTCATGGTGACGTGTGCGGAATGGGTGGTAACGGGGAGGGGGTAAGCGGTTTCCCCGCACCGCCTTTGGCAATAAGTGGTATCGGGGAGGGGGGCTCCGAACAGCCCCAACGTTTGACACGCGTCTTGGGTACGGACCCTGATACCGCTGTTCCCCGGACGCTAAAGGGCGGCAGATCCAGATCTGTAAATGCCCGCCCACCGTTGGATCGTGGGTGGCAGAGGATCTACGGCTGGCGGGCCCTCCGACGGATCGAGCAGGTTGGGGGGGGGGGGGGGTCCCGCCAGTCTATTAAAATATTGAGTTAAATATTTCGGGCGGGGAACCTTGGGATAGTGGGTTTTTATGGGTTTTTCAGGATTTCTTGGGTTTTTCCATAGTTTCAAAAGGGGTTATGGGTAGGAAGGGGTTTTTATAGGGTCTTTCTCTGCAGATGGGGGTTTAATGAGTGGAATCATTTGAAAGAAAGGGGGGGGGGGAGATGAGGTATAGGTTCATCCAAGTGGCCAGATGTCACTTTGATCCCTGACATAGGACTTATTGGCTATAATGCCAAGGGGAGGGGTATTTATACAGAATTTGGGGTTTATACACCATGGTGTTAATAATATTAGGGGGAAGGGTAATATAGGGGATTTACATAGTAGAATTAGAGTTAATATGGATGAGATAGTGAAATGAGGGGGAAACCACTAAGTTTATTTGAAACTTACTTAGTTTAAAGAGTAGATCAAAATGAAAAGATTTTTAGACAAGAAATGTGGCTTTTAAAGGCTTAAGAACCACCATGAAATCACAATTTCTTCCATGAATCTCCGCTGATGAAGGGATGTTAGAAATGAAATGGGAGGGGAAGGAGGGAGTTTAGTCATGCTTCCTACTGCAACTTGATGAAGAAGAACACCTTGTCATTTGATTGGCTTTGCTTTGATAAACACAGTTACCACACCTGTAATGGTAAAGACAACCTTTCTGCAACCCCAACTACTTACCCAGCTAGCCTAGCATTTTTTATTTCTTCTTGGAGGGTGCACTTGGACTTGCAGACCCTTACTTGCCTTTTCTTTTCTCTGGCTTCTTCTTTTGTTTTTCTATCTACTTATACCCTTATTTCTTCCAAGGTCCCAGATTAAACTGTTGGGAGCCTTTCTTCTCTACTTGAACTACTTGTCTGCCAAGATTAAACAGTTTGGACAGACTCCTTTCTCTATTCTACAACTGCAAATTTAAACCATGGAATGATCCAGATTAGGCTGTTGAATCATCCATCACAATTTGAAGCTCATACCAAGCTATAAACATAGATTGCGTTTCTCTTGGAAATATGTGATCTTTGAGTCATCAAAGCAGAACAAATTTGGACCTTCCATAACCAATCATGAAATATGAAACTTATTGGTATAGGTAGCCAACAGGTCAAACTGTCCAAAAATTCAGTCTCCTGAAATTTCGCGCTCCTGAAATTTCAGACATGTGGAGAGAGAGAGGCCCAAAAATACGTACCCAATCAATGAGGAGAGAAAGAGAGAAGTGTGAAGATGAGTGTGTCCAAATGAGACTAAGTCACCTTCTATTTATATGCAACGTTGGGTATGAATAGATGTGACTGTTGGGCTTCTGAGTCTACATAAGTTTGTTGGCCGACCTTGACAATTTGACCATAATCAAAAATAAATTCATAACTTCATTTGTACATGTCAGAATCGGATGATCTTTTGATCAATCCTATACCTCTCGGAGAGAGGAATCCAACAAAAATATCAACTATCATAAATAATATGACCCATGAGTTTGGCCCTAGTTGCCAATTTTAACACCTACTCCCTTCACGGGATAGGTGGCATCGTCTCCAAGGATGATCTCCAAGTTTGTCTCCTTTTCTATCAGATTAGAGAGGGCTTCCTTGTATCCGGTGAAGTGCCTTGAGGCACCACTATCAATTAGACAATTTCCCAAAGTGTCCAGACTCCAGAGGAGAGGCAGTGGAGAGGGCCGATATAAGATAGTACTCTTTTTGCTTATTGTTAACAACATTTGATTCTTCATACCTGGAGTTCCTTGATTTCTTGGAGGGTCGACCATTTCCTTGATGTCCTACATTCCTTTTTCCTTTGCCATTGGACATGCCATTCCTTTGATCGTTGTTGTTGAAGTTGCCCCTGGAATGATTGTGATCATCATCATGCGATGTGTCCCTTCTATTTGGACACTCCCTTGCATAGTGGCCAAACTTATAGCAAAAAAAGCACATGCCCTTCCTTCCTCCCTTAGATCTAGGCTTTCCATGCAAATGACATTAGACCCTGCATTATTTCTCCTTTTGGCATGAGCGGAGAATGCAGTGGGGTTACCTTTAGAAGGCATTTCTTGCTCCACCATTCTTGTTTCTTCTTGAATGCATTTCGACGTCAATTCTTCAAAGCTTGGAATTCAATCATTATTGAGGACGGTGGTTCTAAATACATACCACTTAGGTGGGAGTCCTCCAAGGGTAGTGTGTGTAAGTCCCCTGTTCAAGAGTAGATCATTCTTGATCTCAGTAATCCTCAAGAAATAGGATTGAATATCCTTGTCCTTACCCTTCTTAATATCCTTCAACTTATTCTTGAGAAATAGAATTTGATTAGCATTACTAACCTTGAACATGCCGACAAACCTGTTAATTTTAGGTATGTTCTATGCTTAGAGCAATTTATTTCAATTTTCATAGTTAGCTCAATATCTTTTCCAGATTAGCAATCACATCTGCATTAAAGTAAACTGCAGATAGAACATAAACATAAATAGCAGAAGACAAACCAAGACAAGAGGACACAAGATGTGGCGCTAGCCAGGGACAAACCCGAATGTGGGGAAACCCTTGATTAATTCTTCTTTTATGTTCTTCAATAGTTCAGCAGATAGAGAGAGATAGATATAGTACATTTACAACAGAAGTCAACACTTTGACTTTCTATATCTACATGAGATCAGTTGAAGACATGCTACTTCAACTGATTCTCCAAGGTGACTCCTTCACCTATCATAGTGTTGCATCTTGTCCACATGCTGCACCTCATTGTGCTGCACCATGTTGCACTTCATGTAGATGCTCTTGTCACTTTGCTGCTCCACTCATTGAGCTACTCTTATCACGGATCTGCATCTAATGTTGTACTCATTGTTGATCTGCACTCAATGCTGCACCATCACTGATCTGTACTCAATGACTGCTATGCTATACTTGATTATCAGTTGCACTTGTCACTGTGTTTCACCCAATCATACACTCAAGGCATACTCAATACATCATCATGCTGCAATACCTTGTTGCTACATCATGCTGCTGTTATACTTCTGTTGCTTCATCATACTGCAATATGTATATCAGCCTTCGCTGCTTGCTATGGCTTGCAGCCTAGCAAAGCAGCTAGGCTATAGTTCCAGATTCCTTCAAGCAGACCCAAACTAAACAATCCTTCTATTGTCATGTTGTCACCTACAACAATCTGAATTTATATTGTGAATAAGTGCCATCTTTTGTTGCGGATAAGGAGATTCTTCATTTGCTGCGTATAGGGTTTCTTTGTTGTGGAATGAGTGACTCCTCTAATCAACGAATATGATCACTCTTTAGCTATGAATGAAGGCTCAAAGAATATGTTGATTTAGGGCATCTTAGGACAACGTATAATGGCCTCCTTGAACAGCGAATAAGGGTTGCGTAATAAGGACCTTTGGGACAACATATTAGGGACACCTTCATACTATGTATTAGTACTCCTCTTGACAGTTACAGGTCTCCTTTTTAACTGTAGCCAAATTTCCTTGTAAGACTTGACTGCGGCTAGGCATCATTATGACAGCAACTAGGTCCTTAGATGACAGCGGCTTAGATGGTGGCTAGATCCTTCCCTTGTTGTTGCGTATATACCTTCATGGATTGCGGCCTAGGGCAATCTTAAGTGATGCGGCTAGGAGACTGTGTTAAGATCTTTTTCATAGGTTCATCATTATGACAACGTTAGGCTACAGCCATGATTCCTTTAGGACAGAGCTTAGGTCTCTCTGTGTTTTGGGCATGACAACATTAGAAACCTTGTTCTATGACTGCATTAGGAGGTTTTAACGTTAGGGCTTTATTTCCATGCCAACGTAGGCTTCTTCCATGGCTGCATTTGGATCTCCTTTCTCTGCGGAATTAAGTCTCTTCTAGACTACGTATAAGTGCCTCCCCTTGCTGCATCAAATCATCATTGACTGCAGTCAAGGGCACCTTTAAATGCTACGGCTAGGGCACCCCTTAAATGCTACGGCTAGAAGTTTCCTCTAGTTGCATATAGAACCTTCATTACTGCGGCTAGGGCATCATCCTTACTTAGGCCAGCGTATACTCTAAGTGTCTCTCCTTTTCCAAAACCCAAAGACGTGGAGAGGAGGAGATCACATGAAGAGTGTGTGTGTATCAAATGACTTCAAGTCCTCTTCTATTTATACTAAAACGTAAAGGTTGAATAGACATCACTGTTGGGCTTCTAAGCCTACATAAGTTGCTGGCCGACTTGACAATTTGTCCATAATCAAAATAAATTCATATCTTCATAAATACTTATCGGAATCGGATGATCTTTAGATCAATCCTACACCTCTCGATGAGAGGGATCCAAGAAAAATATCAGCTGCCATAAATAAGATGACCCACATGGAGTTTGGCCCTAGTTGCCAATTTTAACACTCCCTCTCAACTAGGGAGAACTCCATCCACTGATCCATATGTCCGACTGTACTATCTCTGCCATCAGTGCCTTGCACTGCTCTACTCTGCTCTGATCTGTTGAGCTCTGCTCTGCTCTACTGAACCATGAAGAAGAAGAATTGATCGAGAATGTCTCATACCATTCTCTACTGACCCGAAGTCAATTTCATCTGAAGAGAGTGTGTCACATCACTCTTACTGACCCGAAGTCAATTTCATCTGAAGAGAGTGTGTCACATCACTCTTACTGACCCGAAGTCAGTTTTATTGATCCCAGATCAATATCACAAGAGAGTGTCTCAAACCACTCATACTGATCCCAGATCAATGGAGGTCATCCTAGCATAGGGAGTACGGTAGATACAACGATGCATCCATCGATAGAACTACTATGGTCCCTATCCTCATTTCCCTGCTCATTGATCAAATGAGAGGTACTTCCCATGAGTCCCAGATTGCATGGGTAGACCGTAGGATACCTCGACAGGAGAACGAATCATCCTGTCCACAAGAGAACAAATCATCCTATCAAGTGGATGCCACGAAGAACTAATCATCATGTTCCATAGTTGCCACGGGAGAACTAATCATCCCGGCCCACAAGAGAACTAATCATCTTGTTCCACAGTCGTCATAGGGTATCACAGAGGAAGGTTGAACCTGTCATCCTGTACATAGTGCACCACCAGGGGAGGGTGAGTCGCCCTGTGGTCGTATGTTGCTCCAGTAAGTACCACAAGCCCCCCAGAGCTCAATGTATGCAACATGCAGGACCTTTTTACAAAGGTCTCTCAACAACTCCAAGTCGTTCGGGAAAATCACAGATTTGATCTTTCCCCAGGGCTTTGACAAGATGCCTACGACCTGTACATCAGTCTCAATGCAATGGAGCCTCCTCGCTCATCGACTTACCATATCCCAAATAAGGCAGTATCTGATGTCTATCTGTTGGAGCAATCATCGAATATGGGATTCCTCAATAATCGAATCCCCCCTGGTTGTCACAGAGAATCACAGTGGTATTCATCATATGTACAAACAGCTCACTGAAGAGCTTACTCAACTAGGCAGCTTCATACGAGATCATACTCGTAGCTACGTATTCGGTCTCGGCGGTGCTTATAGCAACCGACTTCTGCTTCCTGCTCATCCATGATATCGAAGCAGAACCCAAAGGGAACCAGCGCTGAAAAGTGCTCTAGTGATCCTCCACACTGCCTGCCCAGTTAGTATTCAAATAATCATGCAGTTTCATATTTCCGGCAGTGTATCTCAATCTATGAGAAATTGTGCCCCGAAGATATCTCAGAAGATTCTTGGCACCAATCTAATGAGGCTCAACCAAATTTGAGCTCACCATGCTAACTGCAAAACATATGTCCGGACAGAAGTTCACCAAGAACATCAACACAAATGAGTTTATGAAACTCAAAGGCATTTCCCAAATCTGGTCCGACATCACTACCATATAACTTCTGAAAGTTAAGATCCTCGAGGTAGTCACAGGCTTGCAGTTTATCATTCCACATCCGGAATCCAACTCCCTCTTACTTCTGCAAATGAGAGGATCTGCACCTGTCAGAAATAGGTTGTCCTCATAAGGTGTCGGTATGAGAGGTTTATCATTCACAACCTTCGGGTAATGGTTTGGATCGGTTTCACTCCTAGTGAATCTCAGCTTCATCAGACAGCTATCAATCCTCTCATACTATGCCCGGGGTGTTTTGCTTCAAGCCATAGAGGGCTTTCTTCCACCTGTATACATGAGATTCCCAATCATGAATCTCAAACTCCTCGGGTTGTTCCAAACCTATGGACCTGTTGCATGAGGGGAATGGTCCCCTTATAAGATTTTCCTTCGGTACATCTCAGACATGTACCTTCATGCTCTTTTTGAATTTAGGCATCCCTATCACCATCTGTCTCACAGACCTCCGATGTTATCGCTGAGATGTGTCAACTGACATGGTCCCCAATGGACCATCCTGTAACTTGATACAACCCTGATCTCAAAAACATCTTTGAAAATTCTATTTTCAAACACGTACCTTTCCATCGATGAGTGCCACCCTGTAACCTTTGACTTCCAATACCGAAATGGACACCAGGTTCTTCTTGCGATTCGGTACATAAAAGAGATTCTGTAAATGAATCGAGTTATCCTCATTCAATTGAGGGGTAACATTCCCTACACCCTTTCCGGGATAGGTGGCATCGACTCCAAGTATAATCCCACGGTTGTTTCTGTCTCTACCAAATTCGAGCGAGCACCCTTTTATCCAATGAGGTGCCTTGAAGTACTACGATCAATAAGCCAGATTACCAAAGAATCTGAAGGAGAGGGAGAATACCAAATAATGCTTCTCTATCTTATCAAAAACAACATTTGATTCTTCATACCTGGGGTTCCTTGCTTTCTTTGAAGAGTCGGCCATTTCCTTGATGACCTGCATTACCTGTCATTCATTTGATCATTGAAGATGTCCCTGGAATGATTGTTATCTTCATCAAGAGATGTGTCTCTGCCATTCGGACACTCCTTCGCATAATGGCCGAACTTATTGCAACCAAGGCATCTACCTTTCCTTCCACCCTTAGATCCGGGCTTCCCAATGAAGTGACCTTTAGGTAGGACATCAAAAAGTTTCGATGCGCCATTCTGTTAATATTCTCTGCTTCGACTTCACCCTCGGTGAATTTTGAAGAGGGATGAGGAATCCATTGATCCTTTTGTCCTTTCCCAACTGTCTTCGGTGATTGCTCTTTCACTCTTGCTTGGGCATTGTCTTCTCCTCAGCTCTAATACCATGTTAATTTATGTTTATGTTCTATCTGCAGTTTACTTTAATGCTGATGTGATTGCTAATCTGGAAAAGAGATTGAGCTAACTGTGAAAATTGAAATAAATTGCTCTAAGCATAGAACATACCTAAAATGTCGTAGATCTCCTGAGGCCTTCAATTCGGAGATGTAGGCCACCAGATGGAATCCCTGAAAATCTTCTTTACTTTGACTTCAGCTCTATTGTACTTGGTCTTTGCAGCAGCCGGTGCATTTGAAGGAGGTTCAGGGATTTTACCCTGCACATAGTCCATCACTTCTTTTTCTTTCAAGGTCAAATCAAGAGACATCTTCCATCCAAGATAGTCAAATTTATCATAGAGCTTGTCTTCAGCCGAGAAGTAGGATTAAGAACCCATTGAAACTTTTGTCTTTGTCCAATTGTCTTTGGTGATTGCTCTTTCACTCTTGCTTGGGCTTTGTCTTCACCTCACCTCTGATACCATGTTAATTTTAGGCAGCAATGGTATGTTCTATGCTTTAGAGCAATTTTACTTCAATTTCTTTATTAGCCCAATATCAATATTCAGATTAGCAATCACATCAACATGATAGTAAAATGCAGATAAAACATAAACATAAACAGTAGAACACAAGCCAAGACAAGAGGACAAGAGATGTGGCACCAGCAACGGACAAACCCCAATGTGGGGAAACCCTTGATCAAATCTTCTTTTAGTTTTCAATAGTTCAACAGAAAGAGATAGTACAATTTACAAATTTGATAATTTATAACAGTAGCAAAAGAGCCCTAACCAGAAAAGTCAACGCTGGTCAATAGGGCAGATTTGACCCTCAGCAAATCAATCAACTTCAGTCAACTTCAGCCTTCAAACAGCAAGATAAAACAGCCCTCAAAACAGTCAAATTCAGCCCAGTCAAAGTCTGGTCAAACAGCCCACCTGTAGTCAATGTTGGTCTGCAGTCAACATTTAGCCTCGATTTCTGTGCCCAAAAATGCGGCCTACCCAAACATAGATAGCCCTCACAAAAATGCAGTCAAAGGAGGTCAACGCTTGGTCAAACTGTCCAGAAATTCAATCTCCTAAAATTTCTCTCTCTTGAAATTTCGGACATGTGGAAAGAGAGAGGCCCAGAAATCCGTACCCAATCAATGAGGGGAGAGAGAGAGAAGTGTGAAGATGAGTGTGTCCAAATGAGGCTAAGTCACATTCTATTTGTATGCAACGTTGAGGATGAATAGACGTGACTATTGGGCTTTTGAGCCTACATAAGTTTGTTGGTCGACCTTGACAATTTGACCATAATCAAAATAAATTTATAATTTCATTTGTACATGTCAGAATTGGATGATCTTAGATCAATCCTACACCTCTCGGAGAGAGGAATCCAAGAAAAATATCAGTTGTCATAAATAAGATGACCCATGTGGAGTTTGGCGCTAGTTGCCAATTTTAACAATAGGACAAGGCCACAATGTTGCAAATTAGCATCGCAGGTCAGGGCCGCAAACTAGGGCCACAAACTTACAAAGTCCATTAAAGCGAAGATAACCAAACTCTATTACAGCTCCTTACCACAGCTAGTTTAGGAGACGAACTCTGAATCTATGAATTGTGGGCAAATTAGGGTCTTCTACAATTACAAGCCAATAACAGAAGCACGTCGTGAAGCATTGGAGGGAGGAACAAGAATTCTTGATCTCTTTTGCACCTACAGTGAGTTGTTACAGTTTATTGTTTGCAATCAAGCTTAGACAGCAATTTATAAATAGCAAGAATTGAATATTGATCTTGAAATCAAGATTATGTTTTAGTGGCTGAAGCAATCTAATGTTTTCACTGGGGTTATCATCCCAACTTATTGTGTCGTTGAAAACTCATATCGTTGCTAGAGATATTTAATCCTATGGAAATCTTGTGTTATTTCAATACTATCCATTGTTGAATAAATAATATTGTTATAATCTATGAGATTTATTGTAACCCTAGTCAAACATAGGATCCTAAGGGCTAAAAATACCCTAAAACATTACACGAAGGAAAAAAGAGCAAAACATCTCACACTAGTGGAGGCCCATAGCATGATGTGTGGCAAGAAAAGAGGACATGAGAAACACCCTTGCTTAGAATGATACCATGTGGTGATAGAAGCACTTCTATGATCAAAAGGAGGTCTTTGGGTAAGGAGCATTTCACTCAAGGGTTGAGAAGAATGATAATTTGTTGCTTGAATAGTGTGTCTTCCCTCTAGAGGGGCATTTTCTTTAAGAGGGCATCTAAAAGCATGTTAGAGGATATTTTTGGGTATATTGCATTTGAGGCATGATTCACATATTTGGAGGAGCTACCTCAAGGGAGAGGTGGACACATGTCACTTTGTAATTGAATCAAACCCTAAAAAGCATGTTAAGACGAACACCCTAACTCTAGGGTTTCTAACTCTCTTTTATTACTGTTTTATTCATTGGGGCATGGTTGAAAGGTATAAAAAGAGAACTTCATTTGCAACAGGCATGGTTGGAAGATTGGGAGTAACCCTCCAAGCACTTAACTGAATATATTTCAAAGGATTGAAAAAAAGACAAGTTCAATGTGAGGTTTTATCATCTCTTTATTCTTTTCATGGATGATTAGGGTTTTTCAAGATTTGCTATGGGTTTGCTACTGAAATAATCTTGTAAAAGGGCAAGTTTAGCAAAAAAGAGGGGAGGGTTGATGTTGTTAAACCCTCCCTAATTTTTTATATAACCATGGATTATTGAAGGATTTTGCTACTATTGTTTTCTAGTTAGATTTGTTTCACTCCACTTTTGTGGGTTGTCTAAGCTAAGGAAAAAGGTTAGGTGAGACCTATTCAGTCCCTTTGATCTTGTTGTGAAATTAGATTTAAAGAAATAATGTAATACTTATTTTTCATTCAATAAGAAGGTTGTCCTACTTTGTCTACTAGCTTTTCATATTATGGTTGTCTCTATCTTATTCATGGTTGCACGTTATTACTTGAGTGTAATTTCATGGTTGTGACGGTGCATCTTGTTCAAGGGCTCTCCCCGAGTCTTGCATAATCCAAAAATTGGAGAAAGTTAAAAGATAGCTACAAAAAAGCAGCTTGAAATATAAAGAGAGTGCAAACTCTAAGAGAATAGAATAGAAATTCATTGAAGGAGACATGGTATTAGCACATTTGAGGAAGGACTGTATAACAAGCTGAAATTTAAAGAGATTGGGCCTTAAATTTTGGTGAAGTTTCAAATAATGCATGCAAGCTTGAATTAAGAAAAGGTTTGAACATCTTGTTTATTTTCAATCTGATTGAATTATAGGTCTCCTCACTCGTTCTCGACCATTAGCACCAGCAAGCCTTGACATCCTCTCTCTCTTTTTCTTAGTACCCATATTTTCTGGAATTTTCAGTTTCTAACATTTTTATTGTACTGGCACCTTATCATATAATCTCTTTTAGCTAGACATTTAGCATCTAACCTTAAGCTCATTCTTAAATCTTAATATATTGCTGCTTTTGCGTTGTTTTAGAAGATGCCTTGGCATTCGCATAATTGTACTTACATTAGATGTACTATTATAGCCCCAATTACCTAGTTTTGTAGCCATTCATTGGACAATAATAAAAGTATCTTATCTTAAAAACTGAGCATGGAGATGAGTTGCTGGTACAGAGAGAGTGAATTTTCCGGGCAATTTAAGATAAAACGACAACGAAAAGCTGCAGAAATTAATGGTGTAACAGTTCTGTGATTTGCTTGTCTACATGAATCACATAATACAAGTAGCCTAATAGATATGGTCTGATCAAATCTCTTTTTTAACTGTGTACTCTAACTGTGGTTGGCATCATAAACCGAAATTTGTAGCAGAGTTATTGTTTGTTTTCTCAGTCTACATCAGATGTCATAGTTCCAGTTAGAACAGCACATTAGGGAACAACAATCATGGCATCTTATATTTCTGCAGAGAGCTAAATCACTGTACCGATGGTTGTCTTCCTAACAACACGTGGGCAAAGCACATGCATAGAAACAATCAGAGAATGACATATGTCAAAACTGAACTATACGCAACAGCGAAACAAAACTAAGGGAGAAGAGCCAAATAAAACTTACCTTCCTGCTTTTTAAGAGGCGGAAATCAATCAAATCATCAGGTTGTGCATGTGAAACTTGAGCTCTGGCTTTACTCTCTTCTATTTCTCGGAACTGCTTGTCAGCAAGCATCTTCACAAAGCTCTCCCGACAAGATTGCAACCATACTTTCCTGAAGAAATCATCAGGACATGTAAGGATGCGTATGCAGAGACTAATCCGATCATAGGAATCGTCGTCAATTGGGTGTGGGAGAGCTGCAGATTGACCAAGTCGCAGCATAGAGACCATTATTAAAAGTGCTTCGGCAGCTGCCTTGTTCACTTCCACTCTAGAAGGTTGTACCTCTTCCAAACGAAGGATTAATTTAGTCAAACTACAGACAACCACAGCACCAAGAAAGAAATCTCCTGTTAAAAGGATTGATCTCAAATTTCCGGTATTGGCTGCAGATCCTGGAATTATAGCAGCACTCGAAACAGCAATTTCTGAAGCAGCACTCTGTGTTGCATAAGTTCCATCAGCAAGAATAGTAGGTCGCCTAGAAGAGACAGTTATGGAGTTTGCCGGTTGAGATTTGTTAGTTGCCGTACCCCTTGAATCAGTGGCATCCTCGGCCATTGTGTAAAATGGCAGTTCGCCGAGGCACTGCTTAATGGTCGATATACCACATTCCACTTCGGACAGAGAAAGGCAATATTCTCCAATAATCCAAAGTGCACATGAACAAACACGAGAAGATCGGATCTGATAGAAAGTGTCCAAAAGCCTTGTAATTATGGACACCCTGAGCTTAGGATTAGTTTGAATGATCTCTCGCACAAAGAGAACGACATCAATAGCAGAAGCAAGATTGCTATCCCCTAAGAATTCCATCAGCAAATGGACAACAGTACTTGCAACTTCAGGGAACTTAATGGCGCACGAGTGTATCGCCTGCACTAGCATTTGCCTGTACTCTCCATTCTTCTCCAATTCCATGCTCTGAGTCTTCACAACCTCTTTCTTCAGCGTCATGACAACCTCGTCAATATTCCTAGGAGTGATCAATTCCAGTGCTATATCAAGCGTCTTCCTCCGTATATCCAGATTCGGACTCGACAGTGCCCGGAGCACATCCATGATCATATCCACCATAACATCCCTATGCAACACCTTGAGCTCTTGCAACCGGTCCAACACAATGAGCTTCACATTGTTGTCGCTCTGCGACAGCAAGAGCTGGCAGTAGGTATTCGCCGCCGCCCGAATCGCAGTCGGGGCCGACGACAGACTCACCAGAGTTGACGCACACTCATACATGACCGCAGTCGATGACGAATTCATCAACGAAATAATGATCTTGATGTATTTCCCCTTCTCCGTTGGGTTAGATCGGCAGACCTTCCGGATCAGCTCCAGAACAACCATCTGGAGTAAATCTCCCCAGTTTGGCACAGCGTCGAGATTCCGTAGTAGGTAACCGATCGCACGCTCCTGGGAGCAATTGAACAGCATCAAGAACGCATTTCTTTTGGCGGATAGATCCTGCTCTGTCGACAGGGCCTTTTCTATCATCTCAGGCGCATCGACAAGCAGCTGTTCTCCCTGTGGCAGCTTGTAGATGGCCATCACTGCCAAAATAGCGTTCCGCCTAATGTAAGGATGGCGGTGCTCCAAATTAGCCAAAACAGAGGGTATGAGGGGCTCAATCAGCTCGCTCTCATTTAACCTAGACAGAAACCTAAGGGTTACCCCTCTGATGTACTCATTGGGGTGCTGGAGGTTGTTTCGGAGGTTTTGGCAGATGAGGATCATTTCTGGCAGGACCTTGCCCTTGGTGTCGGTTTTTTCAATGATCTCCAAATATAGCAGAAGTAATTTCTGTATGGTGTGGTCTTCTGAGGGGAGTACGTATCTGACTATGCTTATGAAAAGTTGCGGGAGACTATCGCCGTTCAAGAGAAGCATTATGGCCTTCTTGAGGGCGTCGATCTTGCGCTCGACGTCGTTGGCTTCCAGGGATTCTTTGATCTCATTCGCCATAGCCGGCGTCCCCTTGTCGAAGTGGATCAGCAGACTGCAGGATTTCTCCATCTTTTGGCCGTCGAGGGTTTCTAGAGTTTCGGCAGCAACAGATATGAAGTTCGGACGAGCCAGTCAGGGCGTGGACATAGTTCATTCGATGCGGAGTAGGCATGAACAGCAGAGCTCTGTATCAGGTCGGGCCGGGATTATATTTTTGGTTTTCGATAGCAGAAGATCCGAGCAAACGGGAATTGTGTTAGCAAATTTATTCACCTGGACCGCTTGACAATTGGCTTTTAAACCCGCCACATATTATTAAATTGGCAATTAAGATACATGGAGAAGAAATGAAATGAAATGATATTTTAAGGTGAATTATCTCGCTAAAAAGATAATGCCAAGAAATTGATGTTAACATGTTCTCATAACTTATTTTAAGGTGAATTATCTCGCTAAAAAGATAATGCCAAGAAATTGATGTTAACATGTTCTCATAACTTTTTTTGATGTCTTTGAATGCATCAGATTCCAAAATGAAATCTTTTTCCCATTCTACAGCCCGAGACGTGCAAAATGTACACACCCGTTCTTCCCAAGCTTCTTTAGGTTTTTTCCACCGTCCTATTTCACACCGAAGTTGATGTGAGTTGGTGCTTAATTGAGCAATAGGAACCTTTGCCCTCTACAAAATGCTATTAACTCTTTTTGTTGTAGATCACATGTAGGGTTGAATTCCTCAATGTAATATTTCTTCTTTCTACCCAACTCTTTTCCCCATACCTTTTTACGAAACTTCTCCATAACAAAATCCTTTAGCTCCTTGCTATTTGTGGGACAGGGATTGAGGTAGATATTCCATTTTTGCATCCATGTGTAGTTTTGTTTCATCCATGTTTTATTTCTTTCACTCATTCCTTCATTGAAGATAACTTTAGGCCATCTACCTGCTCTCATTTGTTCAATTCTTTTTAGATATCTTATGAGCCGCACCATAGCAATTACTTCAATGGAAGTTGCCCCTGTTTCACTCAACATTATCTCATAAGGTACTGAACATTTTATTTCGAACTTACTCATGATAAGTGTTTTTGGATTTTCTCAATTTGTTTCCATTTTGAGACGGGAGTGTTGCTAGCCCACAATTCACACCCATATAGCATCACTGGACAAACTAGGAGAGTCCAAAAAGCACTTTAATCGTTTTCCAATCCCAAAGCTTTGCCTGTCTACATCTGTTTTGAAGAGCATATAATGCTTTCCACCCTCCTAAAATTCTCTTCTTTTTGCAGTCCTCCCAATTGAGTTTGTTGTTGAAATCAATCCCAAGGTACTTGTACTCATTTACTTCTTCAATAATGTTGTCTTCAAAGAAGAAAGTATGATTGCATTGCTTCCTTTTACTAGAAAAAATAACTATTTTGGTCTTGCTAGTATTGACTTGCATCCCCACTGCTCTACAAAAATGCTCAAGAGCATATAAGTGCATTTGCAATCCATGGACCGATTTAGAAATCAATACAATATCATTAGCATATAAAAGAAGCTTTATCAGAAACTCCCCCAACCGAACACCATCTCCACCTTGCAGATTTAGCCACTCTTCCAATTTATCAATATATAGACCAAAAATAGTAGGGGATAGAGGGCAACATTTCTTGACTCCAATGTCACTTGTAAAGCTTTCTCAAATACCTGCTAAGGTTCTAGTTTTGAATTTCACTTCTTCATAAAGTCTATGGACAGCAGCTCTATAATGCACACGAATTTCAAGTTCTCCCATTCTATGCCACAACTTATCCCTGTGGACTGTGTCAAATGCTTTTTTGAAGTCAACAAAGTAGCAAAATACTTCTTCTTTGTCCTCCCAAACCTTTTGAACAATGTGTCTCAACGTGATGCCATGATCGACTGTAGAATATTTTGGCCTAAACCCACTTGTCCTCTTGCCCTCTTTTCTTTTACTTTTGCCCACTTGCTAATTATGTCATCTATCATGCCACCGAAAAGTTTTGCAAACAAATGATTGATCATAATTGTTCTATAGTTGGATGGATTATTAATGTCTCCACTTTTAAAAAGGGGTATTGCTAGGCTAGTTGTCCAGTCTCTTAGGAATCCTTGTTGAATGATGTTATTGAATATTTCCATGGTGTGTGGTGCAAGAGCGTTCATTCCCCATTTTAGATACTTTGCTTGAAGTTCAACCAAGTCCTTTGTCTTTCCTATTTTCAGCTTCTTAATTCTATTCTCCACCTCCTGTAATGTGAATAGCTTTGAATTTGTGTTGATCCTGGGGGGGACTACGCCTCATATTCTTTCTCATAGAGTTGTTTTGCATATTCAAACCATTGATTGGTTGTAATATTATTTTCAATTTGCTTCTTCCTTGGTTGCAGTTCCTGCCAGAAAAGCTTTGGATTATTCTTGCTTAAATATATTAACTCTTCTCTCCTTGTTTGCATGAACTCATCTTTTTTCCTTTTTAGTATATGCTTATATAACTTTACATTCATTTTCTCCTTTCCTGCCTTTTTCAAGGTTCTCCTTGCCATTTTTCATTCCTCATCAAACCAAGCATTTACAAGAAAACAATTTGATTATGATTTCCTATTTTTTTCTCTTTTGCACTTCTCAAGTGCACTTTGAATTATATTTGTTAACTCATGACTGTTGAAGCGTTTGAAACCAGTTTTCTCCTTTCGAATTAATCTCTCTAACATTGTCTTGAAGATAGTACCATTTTCTTGTATTAGAAGAATTTTTCCCCTTGATAGTGATTGTCGAGAGCATTGGGTTTTCCTCCTATGTTGCCTTTCTTCTAACCATGATAACCTTATATAAATTGGGTTATGGTATGATTTTAAGTCCCAAATAAGCTCTCCAATATTAACTTCGTCTATCTTTTCTATTAAGCTTTGTGAACACATCACATAGTCAATGACACTTGCCCCATTGTATGTGTTGCAAGTGAAGTTCCCAGACCTTTTCCATCTATCTAGACCATTGCAAATAATTAAGTTGAAAGCCCCACACAATGTAAGCAACTCCTCTCCAAAATGATTGCTAACTTTGTCATCTTCTGAACACCTCACCCATTGGGGATTCTCCTCTTCAGTGAGCCAAATAGGATTGTTATCCTCTTTGCAACAAAGAATGCTAGCTTGATTATTTGTTGTTCTAGCATTGAAATCTCCCACTAAAAGAACTTCTCCTTGCTGAGAGTACATGGCAATATCTTGTTTTAAAGCTGCATACGAATCCTTGTTGTCAAGCCCCTTATTTTTGTAAGTTTTTTAGACTTGAGGGGAAAAATAGCATGCTGCAATTCTTATGTGATTCTCATTCTTTGATATTTTCAACCATAAATATTGTTTATTTGCATCTTCTTTAATTAACTAAATGTGACATCGTTCTTTTTCTTTCACTAAAACTAGTATTCCCCCATACCCTTTGCCATTTTCTGCTACCTTGTTCCAAACTGCCAACTTCAAATAATCATTAAACACAGGAGTTTTGCAACCATCATGCTCATGAGTTTCCATGAGACAAATTATGTCTCTACCTTCTGCAATAGGCCCTAAACCAAGTCCCCTCCTCCAAGGATAACCTCTGCAATTCCAACAAATTAAATGTAGGTAGACCTAGGTAGGATTTGACTGCTCTGCAGTTTGGCACATAAGACTCAAATTTGAGTCTTCACCCCTTTTTGTCCATGCTGCTCTTGTTGTTTTCGTCTCTATTATTGAATTCTCTATTTTTTCTTTAATGCCAGCTTGCTGCCCTAATTTGCTTGGAGGCCCAAACACTACAATAACGACTTTCCCATTGTGCAACCATGCCCTTTTCCCTTCATTTTTTGTTGTTCTAACTTTCTTCGCTTCATCCCTTCTCTCCTCTTGATGTTTTTTGGTTAAATATTCATCGAGGAAGAAGTATGAGCCTTTCAAGAGTTTCTTTTTGCCCAAAAACTGTTGTTTATCTTGTACGCTTGCCATGGTGACTTTTATAGGTCGAGGCATCTCTTCACATATCTTCCCAACCCTTCTTGCTTGGCAAATTTGCCCTTTCCAATGTAGTTTCTCTTTCAGAAAGTCTCTTGTCAAATTGAGAGTACTTTCATTCTTCCCATAATCTCTTATTCCCCTGATAATAAAGTTTGTTTTCCTATCCTGTCTTTCTTTGTGTTCTATTTCCTGTGCTCTACGAGCACTTGCATCTTCTTCTTCCTCTGTCCTTATGTAACCATTAGCGTCTTCAGCTCTAGCTTTGATTTCTTTTGGACTATCTTTCCCACTATTCATTTTTGCCTTCTCTTTGGAAATGTCTATTTGTTGAGATACCTATGTATCTACCTGAGTTTGTTTAGAAATTATCACATCCCTATTTGATGTTATTAATCTTTCATGTTTTGCCATACTATCTTCATGTTTTGCCATTCATGTTTTCCTGTCTCTAGAGCCTCTTGTAACATTGTTACCTATGCTTTTAAAATTCTATTACCTTCCATTAGACATCAGTTTGCAACTGTGATCTCTGACTTCCAAAAATCTCCAGCGTTGTCCTGGCATTCATCAGTTCTTGGACATATAGATCTGATGACCAAGTAAGAGGTGTAGATGTGGGACTGTAAATGATTGATTCTTCTTTATTTTTGTTTCTCTTATTTATTTTATTTCTCTTGATCAGTTTTCTTCTCATTTGTCCCAATTTAAGGTGAGCAATCCTAAGCCTTAAAATGCCCTCATATTGCTTTGCGTTTACCCAAATCCATTTTCCTGTTTTGTCTCCTCAAGCAATTTTGACTTGACCCAAATGATTTGTTTCTACAAAATATGAAATTTCCTTGCTCTTTATGCCTAGGCTTTTTTGAGCGTTTTCCATGTTCAAAGGAATTGGTAATATATTAACGTTATTTGAGTTCAAAGTTAATTAGTTCTTTTAGATGAGTATCAATAATTTATAAGTTAAAGCACAGTAAAAGTATAGTAAGGAACTTATGACTTAATAAGAATTAAGAAATTTATAAATATGTTTATGAAGGGATCAATTCATCTATAAACATGTTAACTTACAAGTGTATCTATTTTTCTAGCTTTATCACAATAAGTCAACATATAATTTGTGGAAATTAAATTTGAGCAAGGAGAACAAATCATCCACCCTACCACCCGAGATATGAACCCTTAACATTTTAAAAGAATATGATGATGGGCTTTGATCCACTTATGTGTGTATGGGTCACAAGGTCATTAATATAATCTCTTTGGATGTAACCATACATTCAATCATTATCTTAAGGCATCTCATACCTTTTAAAATAAACAACCTTCACAATAATTTAACCTTGTCCAATACTATAGAAACTCCTTATTTTTCACCATTAAATCTAACTTTTATGATTAATAAATTCATATAAAATAATAAAACTAGAGCAAAGACAATGATACCATCTTACTCTAGTTTTCAATAAAGGTTCCATCAATTTACAAAGATGTTGTCACGTTCTTACTCTAGTTGCCAGTAATGGTTCCATCAATTTATAAAGACATGGATTGCAGTCTCCAACAACCCACTCTGTTTCCCCACCGGCTAAAGCAACATTTTCACTGAGGCCTTGTACCCACTACCAACTAAGAGTAACAATTAGCTCTAATACCATGTTGAAAATTGGACATGTTAGAAATAAAACCCAGGACCTTCCCCTAGCTAGCAAGATGCTCTTCAAACCATGTAATTCTTGCATGATGGGTATTAATAGCAATACAATGTGAAGGTGTAAATTGTTATCTCCAACATTGACACAAAACATAAATATGCACCTTTGGAAAAAGGTTACATATGATAAAAGGCAAAAACATGAATTCTTATCATAGTTACTATGTTCAAATGGATCCCAAATCTTTCAAATCAGTAAAGGCCAAACCTTTGAATTTGTCCTTCTTGAAAAGGAAACAAGAGGATGAAACACTAAAGAAAAAGCATAGAAAGTTACATTTTTTTTAAGTGCATACCATATCTATAAATGTATATCATTTTTTTAGTTACTTCATTATATATTTCAATGTTTTTCTGTGATTCTTTAAATTTTTGGGTAATATGTAATATGTATAATTTCTATATGCCATATTCTGACCATCACCATTCTACCAGCCGCATCCTCAATCTACTCTCAGTATAAAGGAGAATAAGTTGTTAGCAATTTGCTTTGGATTTTCAATATTTTCAAGGGCGTTGAAAATATTTATCTTTGTATTAAACATAAAAACACGTGGAAAAAAGATTACAGTGGTCCTTATGTTTTTACTTTGAACTTTGATACATTACTATTTTAACAAAGAATGATGGAATATAAATGGTTGTGAAGAATGAGAAAAGAAACGCTATCCAATTGAAGAAAAAATACAGCCTAATTTTTTTAAATAGAATTGAAATATATAGGCCATGATAAAATGCACGAGAAAGAATTGGAAATGCTAAAAGTGGAGATTAATCACATGATAGATTAAATCAATGACCTACCTTTATTCAACTACGAGAAAACTTAGTGAGTGAATTCATAAATATAAACATATTACAATGGTATAAAGTTGAATGAAACTCTTTCCACAATGATGATCATCACCATACTATAACGAAGAGGGTAAATCTAGAAAATATTGCTACATTACAATGGTAAAATGCTTACTTTAATACAATAATATGTGACTTTGTACATAGCATGCAATCCTTGTTCACAAAAAAAGTAGTGAGCACATAATTTATTCAGATTAACCCGCTACATTGTATAAAGCATGCAATCCTTGTGCAGCAAGAAATACTACATAAGATTTATTTCCAATCAATTTTGTGTATTTACTTTGTTGATGTAAACTTTCAACTAAAGGTTATTCATCACTTTGAAGGCCATTAAAAAAAATGATGCTCAAATCCTATAAATCTTTGATCGTGCAATAACAAGTGGAAAATTAACATATATTAGTCAATATAAATAACCTAACCACCTAAAATATATTCGTCAATCTAAATAACCTACCTATACATAAAAGTGCATGGCTTTGTTTGGCACAATCAAGAAACATAACAGATTCCCAAAAAATCCAAATTAACTTGAATGCTTATATAGTTCTACAAAAATTAAGCAAGGTGAAATGCTAATTTTGTCACTACTTTACCTCACTCTACAGACATAATTGTTTTCCTTGTGGCTTCAGTGTGTAAATAAGCAAAGTCCTTATGCCTTTAAGTTGTAAAGAAGCAAAGTTTATATATTATGTATGGAAAAATTTTAGGATGAAAACTGTATTGAAATTTATGTGTGTAAACTAGGAAACATCTTAGGAATTTTCACATATGCTTTCCTCCATTGTTGGATACTATGTAAGTTAAGAGTAAAGCTTTGCATCAATTATTTCACTCAGTTTGGACCTTGAAGTAATTTTGAAGTGTTATATGTTTTCTTAGGTTTGTGTTGGCCTTCATAAAGAAAGTGAGACGATTGTATAAGACGCTAATGATTCTTTAAATGATTACCACCAGGATTTATAGTTATTGAACTATTTCATAGGTTGTTTAGCTTGGAAAATTTTGTATTCAAATAATAATAATAATAATAATAATAATAAATAGTAAAAATAAAATAAAAATTGATAGTTGTAACAACCCCGGGTTAAAATTCATGTAATAGAGTTAATAAAGGCAAAATAAGACCAAGGTCATGGGACATGTATTCCAAGCTAAAAGTTGGGCAAAACATCCTAGTGGGTTTTTATTTGGTGTATTATGGCTAAAGAGAAATTTGGCAAAGGCAATGGCAAAGGCTTTGGAAGGGCATGAGGCATTAATTGACATTTTATTTATGGAAATAAAGGAAATTAGGAGAAAAGGGAGATGAAAGGTCGCGGATTTGCATGAGGAGGAAAATGAAGAAAATAGAGGCCTTAATGATAAAAAGACTTCTGAGGATCAGTTCATGGCTTTTGCCATTTTTAGCTTGGAGCTCTCTCTTCTATTCTCTCTCTCTCTCATACGCTTGGACACTTAGAGTTTTATTGGAGCACTCATGGAGGAGTGTGGCATACTTGGGATTTGGAGCAAGAAGACAAAGGAAAAGTAGGAAAGCCTAAGAGGAAAGCGGGATCAACAACTACAATGGGTTTTTCTTTTAGGTACCGAATTGCACGTATGATTTCCTTGCTAATTTTGGCATGCATGTGGTTTTTTGGTTATGATCTGTCATTGGCATGGAGGATTGCCTGGATTGACAGTGGTTTTTCCTAGCCTTGCCATTTCCTGGATAGTTATGGTGTTGTGGGTTTTATTTTTTGTTTTATGGTTGGTGCTCATGTTTCTTATGGCTGTGGGTTGAGTTATTAGTTCTTAGAGCCTTGGCTGGATGAATGCTCTAGAATCCTTGTAACAACTTGGGTTGAGTTACTAGTCCTGGAAGCCTTGGCTGGACAAACGCTTTGGAGCCCTTAGTGGGTTGAGTTACTAGTTCTAGAAGCCTTGGTTGGAAAAATGATCTAAGGCTTGATGGCAATTGTAGGTTGAGTTACTAGTCCTGGAAGCTAGGTTGGAACAGACGCTTTAGAGCCCTGGACTTCTTGGATGGAGACCAATCTGGTGATGGTTAGTGATGTCCAATCGTGAGGTGGAATCATTGGTTGAGGGTTGAGGTGGTTTGGCCTATGGAAGCCCTGGTTTGGCTTTCTTGGTTTATTCCATGGGATCCCATATTCATGCTTGAAATATGGCACGGGGGTGATTGGCTGAAAGAGAGATTTTGTTTAGCCCAATCTATGGTCGGGTGGTACATGGAAGTCCCTAACTTGGTTGGATTTGCATATGTTAATAAGAGCTCTCTTTTCCTCTCATATTTCATGAATAAATGTATTTTTTATCATGTGACTTTGATGGTTGTTCTATCATTGTTATCATTTTGGTTATATGTTGGTTATAAGTATTGTTTTATGACAGTCTTGATTTATGGCTCTTGTCATCTTTTGATTAGTAAATGAATGTCAATGAATGCATGACCTAATAGATGATAATGCAACTATTATGAGAAGGCATCAGACCTTCTTGACGATTCTTAGATAAGTATGAGGTACCTATGTTCATATGTGTTTTTATGACCTATACATTACATGCTCATGATGTGTTTGACGAAATGCATGTCATGGTTAGGATGAATCAGGCCAGGTCCTTGTTCAAGTCTTGTATTAGAGGCCTTGTTTTCTTGTTATTAATCATTCCTGAGAGTTTCATCAAGTTCTGGGCAGAGGCATGAGTCCTAGCCCTGAAAAAGTGGCTCAGAATTTATGGTCATTGGCACAAAACTGCCTGGAAAAGTCTGCAGTCGCATGTAGGCCTTAACATGGGAGTGACTAGAGTGTTTTAGTCACATGGAGGGCTTGTCATGGGAGCAACTAGGGGTCTAGTTTAGTTTAAAAGCAAGTTAACTCAAGGGTTGGGTACCTAGAGTGGTTAGTTAGCCCTTGGGGGTCCTGTAGCTTATGAGGAAGGTCAACTTGGTCTTGTTTTGTCTATTCTTCTTCCTTAATTGTACTTGGGGAGTTGAATCATATCATATTAACTCTTCATCACATATTACCTCGGAGGACCGGTAAGCTTAGGTAAGTGTGGGAGGAGGGTGTTACATATTGGTATCAAAGTATGGTTCAACATTTCAACTAGATGGGCGGAATGTGTTTGTCTTACATGCATGTCAGTTGTATATGTGCTTGTTATGTATGCATGGTAGTGGTCATTGTTACTATTGTGTTGACATGTAGAAGTTGATGATATTGTTGTTGGGATGTGTTTGTCATGAATGCATGTCGGTTGTATATGCATTTGTTATGCATGTTAGTGTCTATATGTTGTTATGCATGCATTGTCATGGTGAAGGTTGTCGTGCATGAGGTCATTGTATGCAGTTGTGTCATCATGATGCTAATGTGTTGGCTAAGATAGAACAGGAGATGCATATTATCAAAGCAAGGTTGCAGCATTGGACCTTGGGGTAAGAGCATATTGTCATACAAGTTTGTATGTTGGGCATGCAGGTATGTTGATTAATGGTTGTTATAAGCATTATGGTTATGTACATGCATGTCATTCTATTGTTGTTGTGTTTACATGCATGATATATGCTAGTTGATCAATGTAATCATATGCACATGTGTTTGTTAGTCATGCATGGTAGTTGATTTGTTGTTATATGCATTGTGGTTGTACACATGATGATTATGGTCATTGTACTTAAGATCTTGATGTTATATGTATCATGTTAATCTAGATTGGAATGTGTAGATGGATATGGTTATGATACTCATGTTTAAGTTGATATACTTGTGACATTATGTCATACTAATCTTGACTGACTTGTATAGATGTGATAGCTTCCCCTGATCCAGGTCCCGGTGTGAAGAAGGACCCTTCCAAGACCTTTTACTTTAGTGATGTGTTAAATTGCATTTTAAAAGAACATTAATGAATACATCTGCATGTGGAAAAGAAGAGTAACATAGCAATCATCAACACATGAAAACATAAGCCATTGATAACGGAGTTCGTCCAAGAGGGACTACGTCTCCGGGCCCCGGTGTCAAGATGGTGTAGGCCGCTGCATTAAGTGTTGTCAATAATGGTGATGTACACAAAGATGATGTCTCGATCATACAAGGAAAAATTCCCTCACACAGGAGTGGCTCTAAGAGATATTCCACTACAGGAATTCTCAATCAAAAGACTCCTATCAGTATGACACAAAAACATGCATGGTGAGCATCCCGCAAACATGGCACAAAAGGGATCTCAATGCAAAACACATGCATGACGACAACAAGAGTATCCAAAAACATACAACAAGGGATCTCAAAGCATAACATAAAGATTTATGACAACAAGTACATCACATAGAATATTCTGCATCAAATCAAGCAAGGAATCATGAGAACATGTAATAAACAAGATCTTGCATCAACATCAATTAAGGATCTGTGCAACATAATGCATAAAGAAGAAGTACATGAACACATCATATACCTCACAACCAAGGGCCATCTGAAGAAGTGGATGTCACACTGCTAAAGCTGCTCGGACCATCGATCTCAAGGCATCGATCGCATGAAGATGGTTGCTCGCACAAGAATGTGGACATCTGTGTTAGCACTTAGAAAAGTGGTTATAAGAATAAATGAGAGAATAAGAAATCTGAAGACACCATCAGATTTGTGGCATCGAGTAGTGTTGAATCAACTGTCCAAAATCCGAATTCTCAGAAGTTGAGAATTTTAGGCTCAAGGAATCTTTTGGATTTCCCCGGGATTCCTCAAAGATTCTGCTCCATGGATTGACTGCAAATCTGCAACTCAGATGGCAAATCTGATCTCGCCATTGCGATCCCTGCGGAAAACCTTGAAAAACAAGTATAAACTTGATTATATTATGAAATGTCAAAATTTTACCTCCTTGCGAAAATTTCATGGCTCATGGTTCCGCTCCCTGTTTTTGCTGAAATCATGGTTCCACATGCATTCTGGGAATGATTGGAAAATGAAAACCTCTGATGAAGAAACAAACATCACCATTGTGTTCTTGGTGACGAGAGGTGTAAAAACCATATAAAATTTGTCAATTTCTGACAAAGTGAGAATTTTGCTCTCTTGCAAAATTCATGGTTCCTGCATTAAAATATTAATTAATCTGCCTTCTGCCTCGAAATCCGTGCCGCAGTCTCTCTGCTCCTCGAACTTTGTGCAGATGTAAAACTACTGAGTTTAAATAAAAACTTATCGGTGGATTTACCAATGTAAAGTGGTTGGCGCATTGGTTAAAAGAGGCATATGGTTACAGAGAGGTCAGGGGATCAAATCCCGCCTCTTCCATGTATAACTTTTATAACCAACAAAGTATTTGAAATAGGGGGTCGAGTTCGCATTGGGCGGCCCGCCCCCGAAAACCGCGCGTTTTTGTACTGATATCGGCGATCGACAGTTGCAATCGACGATTAAAATGGGCGCTGGCGCATATATCGGCGCCTGATATAGGGTTTTGCCGATATTTATATCGGCAATCGCATTCATCGGCGATCAACACTGCGTACATATCGGCGTGATCTGTGGAATGTCGGCGATATATGATATCGGGTGGCGACAAAATCAACGCGTATTGAGGAGTATTGATGATATATATATTGGCGATCGGCGCTGATAATATCGGCGCGATAAAAGGAGTAAGGGTGATATATATATATATATATATATATATATATATATATATATATATATATCATGGCTTCAGGGTGTGTCGGCGATCGGCACAAAGATCGGTTGATATATATATGTATATGTATATATGGGTGCGACAATTGTGGAGGGTTCGGCGAAGGTTATGGTCGATCGGCGACCATAACCTTCGCCGAACCCTCCACAATTGTCGCACCCATATATATACATACATACATAGATATCTATATATATATATATATATATATATATATATATATATATATATATATATATATATATATATATATATATATATATATATATATATATATATATTATATATATAATGTTTATGGTTTGCGATTGCGATAAGGTTGTTTAAAGGGTTCGACGGGGGTTGTTGCCGCCGATCCCGAAACCATGTGTTTGATTGTCTTATATAGTTATTTTTAATAACTATATATTGAAACATATTTCGTTATATGGTTATTTAATAACCATTTTCCATGATTTTTTGTCTCTTATGCAAGTTTAGGAGACAAATGAGAGAACGCCAAGTGCCAATAGCTGATGGGCTACCATGTGGGTCCCACCTGCTCATTGGGATGCCATGTGGCACACTGTGGGCCCTACTTTTCCCCTGTCATATCAAACTTTGAAGAGTTCTATCTTTCGCATACGAGCTCGGTTTGATGAGCCGTTCGCACCTCCGCGATCACGATGACATGATACTTAACATGAACTTATTCCCAGCATAGTCCAAACACTTTGATTTTTTAGCCATCTTTGTCCTGTGTGTCTCTCTAGAGCCACCTGGATCAATCCTCCCTACTGAGGAGCTGTTGGTCCTCCAAAAGCATGAAAAATAATCAGCAACTTTCTTTGTACCCTATCTACATCACAAGCGTCTTGAAAAGGCCTCGCTTCCATGTCCTTCACCCTTGTTCTTCGGAGCCTTAAGCGACGAGCCGACACCTGCTACCTCTGCAACCTGTAGTACATTGTTTTGCAAATTACATGCTTTGAATGACATGACCAACTAAAGACCCAAACGTCCCACACTTGCCACGAGTTTATAACACATACTCGGTGGTCAAGTTTACATCAAGATGGACGTAATACTCCAGCTATGACAACAAGGCCAACATATCATTGTTGCTTAAAAAAGTGATGGAAAACACCTCATCACTGCAACACATGATTTAAATACATAAGGCCAAACATTATTGTTTTGACAAGTGACGAAAACATAACATCACTTTCAGAGTTTTAATATGCAACTCAAAATACGGCTCAAAACATGACTAGACATCATTGATGTTGACCAAGTGATGGAAACACATCATCACTTTTACACTTTAAAATGCAACAAATTATTTACAAAAGAATTACCATGAAATGACAACATGTCAAAAAAACCATTTTTCACTTATCAATGTGAATGGGTCACCTCCTTGAGGTGGTTTTTCTTGTCGAACAATTGCTCTTCCTGGTTCACGCATTGACGCTTTGTCTTTAAGGCGCTATTCTGGATGGAGCTTCCAGCAAGTGGCTATTTGATGGCCATTTCTATTGCAATGACTGCAATAGGATTTCTTCCTCCATATCTGCTTAACCTGTTTCTTTTCATGTCGTTGAGAGGGTCTTTCACGCCTCATGAGTGTTGTCATTCTTTTCCAACACTTGGAAAAGGTATGGTTAGGTAAACCACAAAAAGTACATGTTTTTCGATGCCTTGATCTTCGTTCATTATTAACAACATGATCATAATAAAAATGAACATTCGAAGATCGAAAGTGGTTATACCTTCCTTTGCTGTCTCTGATGTCAGTATGGTGATGAGAGCTTGCCTCAGCTCTCTCCCTGCAATGGAAACTGCCATGGGATGATGGGGATGTTTTCCCATCATTCTCTTTCCTCGACGATGTCTCGAATGAATATGACACCTTTGAGCACTCTCCTTTAGTGTATCTTGAGCCTGCAAATTGATGCTCATGCACAACCTCCAAAGGTTGAGTGATGCCTTGGTTATTAACACCAAGTTCTTTCTCCTCGTGCCTCATCTTTGTAAGGAGCCTCATGTTTGTCCTTGTAATTGGGATCTCCAAATCTCCAACAGACACCATACTATGAGAAGATGAAATCGAAAGGAAATCAACATCTTTTACCTTCTCTTTCGATTTGGAAAGAACTAATGAGGGTTGCTCATCATCCATCGTTGGTGGTTCGCTAACTATCTCAACGCATTCCCCAAGTTCTTTCCTAACATACCCAAGTCCTACCTAACGGGGTAATTCCTCTACTTTGATGGAGTTGACAATGCCTTGGCCATTAACGCCCAAGCCTTTTCCTTCATACCCCATTCTCTTTAATAGTTTGAAGCCAATTCTTGTGGTGTGATTTTCAAACACAGCGAAATCATCATCAAGAAACATACATGAAGATGGGGAACTACTTTTTACCTTGCACGGGTCACGCTGTAGCTTTTCCAAGGCCTCGTCCTTTGCTTGCAGCTGTCGTAGAAAACTTTGTTTCTCCTCTTTCTCTTCAAGTAGATACATCTTCAATTCATTGTTCTCTGTTTGAAGATTACGTTTGTTTTGCTTCAGTTCACCCATGGCCTCTTCTGTGGCTTGTAACTGAAGCTGCAATCACTCCTTTTCCTCTGTCTCTTTCTGTAGAGTTTCACACATAATTTCCACTCTCTTGGAAATTTCGAGCATGGTCTCGTACATCGCTCTTTCATCCTCTGTCATTGTTCACACTACAATTCACATTAACGCAAAGGCGTTCCGATACCACTTGATCCAGGTCCGGGTGTGAAGAAGGACCCTTCCAAGACCTTTTACTTTCGTGATGTGTTAAATTGCATTTAAAAGAACATTAACAAAAACATCAACATGCGGAAAAGAAGAGGAACATAGCAATGATCAACACATGAAAACATAAGCCATTGATAACGGAGTTCGTCCAAGAGGGACTACGTCTCTGGGCCCCGATTTCAAGATGGTGCAGGCCACTGCATTAAGTGTTGTCAATAATGGTGATGTACACAGAGATGATGTCTCAATCATGCAAGGAAAAATGCCCTCATGCAGGAGTGGCTCTAAGAGATATTCCACTACAGGAATTCTCAATCAAAAGACTCCTATCAGTATGACACAAAAACATGCATGGTGAGCATCCCGCCAACATGGCACAAAAGGGATCTCAATGCAAAACACATGCATGACGACAACAAGAGTATCCCAGCAACATACAACAAGGGATCTCAAAGCATAACATAAAGAGTTATGACAACAAGTACATCACATAGAATATTCCGCATCAAATCAAGCTTGGAATCACGACAACATGTAATAAACAAGATCCTGCATCAACATCAATCAAGGATCTGTGCAACATAATGCATAAAGAAGAAGTACATGAACACATCATATACCTCACAACCAAGGTCCATCTGAAGAAGTGGATGTCACACTACTGAAGTTGCTCGGACCATCGATCTCAAGGCATTGATCGCATGAAGATGGCTACTCGCACAAGAATGTGGACCTCTGTGTTGGCACTTAGAAAAGTGGCTAAAATAATAAATGAGAGAATAAGAAATCTGAAGACACCATCATAATTGTGGTGTCGAGTGGTGCTGAATCAACTGTCCAAAATCCGAATTTTGAGAAGTTGAGAATTTTGGGCTCAAGGAATCTTTTAGATTCCCCCGGGATTCCTCAAAGATTTTGCTCCATTGATGGACTGTAAATCTGCAACTCAGATGGCGAATCTGATCTCGCCATTGTGATCCCAGCGGAAAACCATGAAAAACAAGTATAAACTTGACTATATTCTGAAATGTCAAAATTTTACCTCCTTGGGAAAATTTCATGGTTCATGGTTCCTGAAATCATGGTTCCACGTGCATTATGGGAATGACTGGAAAATGTAGACCTCTGATGAAGAAACGAACAACACCATTGCGTTCGTGGCGACGAGAGGTGTAAAAACCATATAAAATCTGTCAATTTTTGACAAAGTGAGAATTTTGCCCTCCTGCAAAATTCATGGTTCCTACATTAAAATATTAATTAATTTTCCTTCTGCCTTGAAATCTGTGCTTGCAGTCTCTCTCCTCCTCGAACTCTGTGCAGAGGTAAAAATATTGAGTTTAAATAAAAACTTATCGGCGGATTTACCAATGTAAAGTGGTTGGCGCATTGGTTAAAAGAGGCATATGGTTACGGAGAGGTCAGGAGATCAAATCCCGCCTCTTCCATATATAACTTTTATAACCAACAAAGTATTTGAAATAGGGGGTCGGGTCCGCATTGGGCGGCCCGCCCTTGAAAACCCCGCACTCTTGTACTAATATCAGTGATCGACAGTTGCAATCGGCGGTTAAAATGGGCGTTGGCACATATATCGGTGCCCGATATAGGGTTTTGCCGATATCTATATCGGCGATCACGTTCATCGGCGCTGCGTACATATCGGCGCGATCTGTGGAATGTCGGTGATATATGATATCGGGTGGCGACAAAATCGGCGTGTATTGAGGAGTATCGCCGATATATATATTGGCGCGATAAAAGGAGTCGGGGCGATATATATATCATGGCTTCGGGGTGTGTCAACGATCGACGCAAAGATCGGCCTATATATATATATATATATATATATATAATGTTTATGGTTTGCGATTGCAATAAGGTTGTTTAAAGGGTTCGGCGGGGGTTGTTGTCGTCGATCCCGAAACCATGTGTTTGATTGTCTTATATAGTTATTTTTAATAACTATATATTGAAACATATTTCGTTATATGGTTATTTAATAACCATTTTCCATGATTTTTGTCTCTTATGCAAGTTTAGGAGACAAATGAGAGAACGCCAAGTGTCAATGGCTGATGGGCTTCCATGTGGGTCCCACCTGCTTACTGGGATGCCATGTGGCACACTGTGGGCCCTAAGAGCTCTATCTTTCGCATACGAGCTCAGTTTGACGAGCCGTTCACACCTCCTCAATCACGACGACGAGATACTTAACATGAACCTGTTTCGAGCATAATCCAAATACTTTGATTTTGGAGCCATCTTTGTCCTGTGTGTCTCTCTAGAGCCACCTAGATCATCCCCTGAGATACATTAATTCTTGGTAAAAGATAATCAATAGACATGATGTCTTCATCTTTGGAACATATGTGATGAGTTGCAGGGCAACATGCTTGGTATTAACATGACAAGGTAATAGCTGATTTGTTTATATAACTAACAATTGGGTGATATGATAATGCATAATAAGATTCAATTTGCAGCAAGGTAAAAGGTAAAAGAAAGGAATTGGGTGAGAATTTCTCTAGTTGCGTTTGGAGACCGCAATTCCAAACAAATGAGTGCTTGCATGAATACAGAAAGTCTTTTTAACCTTGATTTTGTCTGAGATTATATGGATATGTGCTAGATTCATGAATATGTATTTGACAGATATAGCAGTTGACTTCCAGTTATAGCTAGATTCATCAAGGAATTGGAGTTCCTTGAGAACTGTATGTGTTCATTTACAAGGCAACGTACTTAACACAACAAGGTAAGGCAACTAGTGTATCGTTATGTTTATTTTTGTATTGACAATTATGTGTTTATGGCAACATGATGCAGGGATTGCATGGCAAAAGAGGCTACCATGAAATCTTGAAGAATGCTCACGTTGAGCTTTCCCTTGAAAGCATTGGGAACCCATGGGATTGAGTCATCGTGTTTGTTGGGAGTTTTGTGCCTTTGGTATTTTATGATTTGTTTGAGCTTGATTTATGGGTTTTGATTGTGTCTGGTGCAAAGCCTTTCCCCTTTGCTTGTGGTGTTGTATTGTTATTGTTTTTTCATGGTTTTATCTTGTTTGCTTCTTGGTCTTTCCTTTTGTGTTTTGATGGTCTTGGGCATTGGTTGGAAAAGAGGAAAGTTAATTGAAGGCAAGAATATGACAACTAGTTGGATTGGTTGGGTCCATTGGGGTATATGGACGGTGTCAGGACAATCATGAGAAAGGTAACATGAAAGGTAAAGTAAATGGATTTGAAGCGTCGTATGCATTAGCTAAGCTAGGAAGTGATGTTCTCAATGTTGTGCATGGATAAAGGAAGTTCTCTTAACCTTGAACTTGTGATATATGGTAATTATGTTGTGATCATGATTATATATATGTGTGTGTGTGTGTGTGTGTTTTTGTCTGACACAGTCGTCAAGGATCACCATTGTTTTATGCTAATGTTTGTTTGTATGTTGTTGTCTAACAGGGTTGTCAGGGATCATTCTTGTGGAGGAATGAATTCTTATGCAAGTGAATGGCATGAACAGGTTCCTGGACTTATGAGGAATCGAGTGGGAAGAGTATCCCTCACAGATCTATGAGGTCAATATCATATGGATATGATTTGATATTATGTGATTATACCATGGCTATGTTATAATATGGCAAGTAATGTTGAGGGATACATCAACGGAATGAAAGCAGTGTGATCTACGACATGCTAAGACAAGCATGGATAAGACACTAGAAGCAAGGTTGTTTGGTAAGGACAATGTGGTGTTAGGGTGTGCAATAATGGTGTTGTGTACATGTAGGATATGCAGTATTGTGTACCTATGGTGTTATGTGCATGTTGCATATGCAGTGTTGGGTACATATGGTGCTATGTACATGTTGTATATGCCATGCCATGTACAGATGGTGTTGTGTACATGTTGTATATGTTGTCATTCTGTATTTTTTAGGTTGAGGGAGTACACACACAGGACAACATCAAAACCACTTTGGAACCTGGGATCTAGCCCTGCCAGCTTCAGAGAGGGATCTCTCTATAAAATTTAGCTTTGTTTTATGTGAATTTTATGCTAGTTATGGTTGTACTGATTGTTTTGTTTGAAAGGTTTGGTTGATTTAACTGTTATAATTCCATTGGGCTATGGAGTCTATAAATTAAATTGGATTTTGCATCAATTTTTAGAGTTCTCACATGGCAAGCTAGGTTGCACTATTTGGATCTTTTCAGAAATTAAATGGATGGTGAAATAATAGAAGTGTAAGGTTCAGTAGAAATCAAGGAGAAATTAAGAATTACTTGATTTGACTTCAGTGGAAAACATTAAAATTACCAACAACCAAAATAGGGTGCTATAAGTATCAAATCCTATTTATCACAGTTCATGTTAGGTAATTCAGATATTCAGAATAACAGAGAAAGAAAAACAATGTTTAAACAAATAAACATAAGAGACACATCACCATTTAGTACACCACATGAATCCTGTGAAAGGTCCTTGTATTATTGATGCTCCAACACTTTGAAAATTACAATATGTAGAAGAAATTACATTCAGAAATCAACCCTTAATACTTCAAACAATGAAGTATTTATACTGATAATTACAAAATCATTTACAAAATCATTGTCAAACCGACAGTGTATTATTAGCCTAATTACAAACAATATGATTCATTCCTAGCAGAAAAATAGGCCACGTAGACATCTGGAAGGCAAGGTGGCTCTCTTTTGATGGATTTGGTTTTTGAGTCAACCTGAAACTACGCTGTGTTGGTGTACTGACTGTCGTGCTGGCTGCTGTCTTATTGCCCCTGAATTACCTTTTTAATCTAGTAAATCGATTAGTTCTTCCCATCTCTTTTCATCTGGTATGGTCAATTTTATTACCCTCCAGTAAATTTCATCTACCTTTGTGTATTTGGCAAAAGTTGGTTTCACTGTAAAAATGTGTTTTACCTCATTCTGTACGTAGAAATCATTTGACATGGTTTCCAAAAATGCCTTTGTTGTCATACTGCCCTTAATCCCATTGAACTTGATACTACTTTTGGCCATTTCTTTCATCTTCAGGACATAGTCTTCCTGAGTGATCAATTTATCATTTATTACATAAATGTTGGGTAGTCCTTTCTGGATCAATGCTTCAATTCTGTTAGTAAACCTATTTACTTGCAACTCCAATGTTTCACATCTTTCTTCCAACTGATCAATAAGGTTCCTCTTGGTCAAAACATTCTTGACCTCTAAAATAGTAGCATTTCTGTCATTGATTCCTAATTCTTCAAGCTCATATTTTGACTTAGAATTCAGGAATCTGATAATGTTGGAGGCTTCTGTGGGCATTTCTCCAAGCTTCTCTCTTCCCTGCACAATGGTTTCTGTAGCTTTTTCTATCAACTCCTTCTGCTCAAAGATGATTTGGATAGAAGGCCAAATCTCATTCATAGAGTCTAGTATATTCATCCAAATGGTTTCCTTGGCTTGGGCCAAGGTCTGACCAATTGAGGTATCCCTTTCTACCTTCTGCAACTTCTCCAACAATCTTTGTGATTTTTGCATTTCAGTAACACGAGAAGCTTCAGCTTTGGCCTTTTGTACTTCTAAAGCTTTGAGCTGATCCTGCAAAGTCTTGATCTCTTTTGACTGGAGTGACATGTTCTCCAATGTCTTGGTCACTTGTTCAGCACTTGCAGTATGAGTAGAAGAAGTAGTTGCAGTGGTTGTTCCTATTGTTGGAAGCTGAGAAATGGGTATGGCATCTAGGGGCACAATGGCCATCTCCTGACTCTCTTCTTTCTCCTTTATCATTTTCTAAATCTCTACCTCCGTCTGTCTAATTTGTATGTTCTGCTCTATGATCACCTTCATCATGTCAGCCTTTTGTGCCTCATTTTCTTCAATGTCCTTGGTCAATGGATCCTTTGTGGCTGGCATCTTAAGCTTCTTTCTCAAGGCTGCAATGTCCAAATTCTTCTTCTTGATAATTTCCTCTGCATCATTGACATATTTAGGATCATATCCTATCTTAACCACTAAGTCCTCCAAAGACTTGATCCTATTATCTTTTGTTAGGGATGATACTTTCTCCATTTTCAAATGTGACTGAACATTAGCAAATGAAACCTGCAATTTGGATAGTGACATAACCGTGTTAGTTAAAGTAGAAGATATCATTTCACCAGTTTGCTTGTGCATCTCCATTTGATCAATGGGATGAATGTCTTTAGTGCTGAACTCAAATGTAGTGCTCTTGTAGTCTGCTGTTGTTTTTGGTTGTGGAATTTGGGCCTCAAGGAAGGCCATCTGCATCTTTCCATGCTCCGTTTCAAACACTGATAACAATCTACTCTATGAGATGGACGTTTGCTTCCAAAACTGATTATAAGTATTTTTTTAGAATCTCATTTCTGAGCTTAATCTCCCTGTACCTATCAAAAACTGTCTTCTCCTTTTCTGTTTGGACATTCTGTGACTCTAGCTCTATTTCCTTGTGACCTTGTGATGATGAAGGTCCAGTAGGAGATGTTGTAAATTTGTTGGTTGTAGGTGGTGAATCTATGATTATGATGGCAACCTGCTCTTCTGTTTCTTTGTCCACATCTGTCCTAGGAGTCAATTTTGTCCTCTTCCTGTAACTGATCCTGAACTCTTTGGCTTCACTTCCTGTTGTCGATGATGATCCTTCCTCCCTCTATCTTTTGCTTGATTTTTCCTGAGGAGTGGGAGTCTGCAAACTGGAAGTAGAAAAGAGTTGTTCTTTAGCTTCCTACAAGGTGTTTTCTGTCCATTCCAACTTATTAGCATACTTCTCAATTTCAGGTCTTGAAGTATGGATGTAAGGAGTACTTTTATTCTCTACCATGAGCTTTGAAATTATGCCATAAGGGTCATAAGACCATGTAAAGCTAAGATTGAACTTCATTTCTTTAAGCGTCTTGTCTACTTCTTCACCTGCTGTCCTGGTATTGCATACAAGTTGGCCCACCTGTGTCTTTATTCGGAACAATAATTTCTTCGTGGCCACTACAAAATGGATGTCATCAGAATTTAACACCTATCTAATATACTCCAGGGAAAAAATCCTCATTGCGAGGTATTTGGGGAGTTTGTAGGGTGCCAATTCACAACCATAAACCCTGATCTTGGTGTAGTTTTGGTATAAATACCAATCCCTAGTTTTTTCCTAATCTGTTAGATGAGAAATTATCTTGATTTCTTCATTGATTATGGGTTGTATCACATTGTTAAGAATGTTCATGGCTGGGTGAACAAAATATTCAATGAATTGCTTGTAAGAAAACTCCTACTGTTCTTTCATGACTAATGATGTCCAAAAGATCGCTTGTTGTTGGTTTCCTGCATCATCAAGCTTCTGCATTGCAAAATTGAACTTATCTGCCTAATAGTAAAGGAACATACAGATTAAAAAAATAGGTGTAATTAAACACCTGTTCTGTGGGAAACTTTATAAATTGTTCATGAATGCTGTCAGCCAAGAATTGACTGAAATTGAACACAATGGAAGGCTTGTTGTTTGTGGAAAATATGGAGAGGAATCCTAAAATGGGCTCATCTACCAACTGATCAGAATAATAACCTAAAATATATGAAATCATTGATATAATTTGTTTGGCTTGATCAGGGAAGATGGAGGAAGGATATGGAGAATTCTTCTTGGGTAACTGGGCATTCTCAGGAAAGAAGATCTCAAAGATTTTAGCTCTGGTAGCAAAATCTAGCTTTTGATAAAGTTGGGTGAGGGCTTCTAAGGAGAAAGGAGTACTATTTTCCACAAAGGGAATCATCATTATTTGGTCTATGGATTGGGCAATTATAATGAAGAGGATGTCACCTGATGGGGCCATGATAGCTCGTTGGGCAGGGACATAGCATGCCTGACACTTTCTGGTAAAATCAAGAGCTTGGAATGTCAATGGGAAGATGTAACGGGAAAGATTGGACTCCCATAGCCCAATTTCATCAATTTTGTCTACATTTTTGTCTTTTAACCAACAATATAGCTCCAAAAAATCACAGTCACATTGGGTTTCACTAATCCTATAATCCCTATCGGCCAAAGGGACATTATCTAAATCTATAGAGGGAGGGATTAATGGATTAACAGGCTTACCTTGGGTTTTGCTTTTGGGAGGCATGACTGTATCAGTGAAAGTAACAGTAAGAGAAGTTGACAGAAAGCTTACCGGAGAAACAGTAAGAGAAGTTGACAGAAAGCTTACCGGAGAAACAGTAAGGGAAGTTGACAGAAAGCTTACCGGGGAAACAGTTGGGCTAACGAACTGTCAAGGAAATGAGATAGGGAATTATCAGTTTCTGTGTTGGTATGATCGCACGAAATGCTCTGAGAGTGGTTGTTGTGCAAAGTTGTTAGTTTACAAAGGATAAGAAGTGAAAAGGGAGGAGAGCAATGGTTTCAATAGATTTTAAACAGTGTTGCGAAAGTTTCGTTGAAAATGGCACGGGACCGTTAAGCCTGAATGGTAACTCGAAAATTATGAATTAATGCGGAACAGTTCTTTTACCGGGGTGCATTTAATTGGCTAACGGTTAGGCGACGTGGCGGGAGGTGACTGGTGGAGGAGTCATGGTGGGGACGTGGTAAGGCAGGGGAAAGGATAGGCGATTTCAGAGGGGGTAGTGAATGGTAAGTGGTTTCGCAATGGGGGGTGCGAAATCGTGAGGGTCTGCCACACAAGGGATGGAGCCTGGCGGGGAAACAACTTTTTCAGAACCCCCCATCCCCCCGGCGGTAAAGGTAGAATGGAGAGGGGGAGTCAAAGAATGAAACGGGTTGTGGATGCTGAGTGGTAACAAATCTTGATGTCGTTGACTGAGATTTACTTTAATCATAATACGATAAACCGAATTTGTCCCATGCGTTTTATGCTTTTACCTTCCTGACTTAGGATAAAGGTGGATAATGAAATATATACAAAAAGCACTTTATCCCATCATGCATATTTGCCTTTTAGCATATGATTAAAACTTTGGATAAAAAATGACATAGGCAAATATTTACAAAATCATCTAATTTACCTACCCATAACTAAAACTAACATTTTATTTTCCTATAAGGTGCACTTAGACAGACAAACCCACATTATTTTCTTTTATACATAATGAAAAACTATCTAGCCTATCCCTTATTTCTCCTATTGATTCAAATTAAACAATTGAATCAATATCATTTTCTACCTAACTATTGATTTACCAAGATTAGATTGTTTGGCAAATCTTTATTTTCTAACCTAATTTACATAAATTTAAACAAGTTTAACCATGATTACATTGCATGATTAAACCAAAAGCTAGTCATTGTGGCCTTTTAAACAAGCTACACACAACCTTTATTTAACAATAATGACGAAAACTATCTATCAGAAGTGGCATTTAGACTTGCAACACTTTCAGTATTATTCCTTTTTTAAATTTTCTTTCTTTTGGTGGGGTTCAATCTTTTCTTCTTTTTCAATATTTTTCTTTTTTTTTTCTTTTTTCTTATTTATACCCTCTTTCATTTTTTATTCTATTTTTTCTTTTATTTGGAAATCATTGGCAGATTGACAAGTATTTACAATATAAGAGCCGTGAGATACAATACTCAATTACCTTGAGATCCTACCAATTATAGGACCCTAACAGTGGCTCCAGCTGGGGATGGCACTTTCCTTGTGAGGTGTTAAGAACATTTGATCAATAGCCTTGACTGTTCTATTTCAGTAATATCTACCTCTGATTCCTTTTGTTGCAGTACTTATGGTAACATATCAATGGAAGCTTAGGGCCTTCTCTGCAGGCTTCAACTTCTGTTAATAGGTCACCCAATCAAAATAATAAAGACAATGATATTTACAATGATTAATGCTAGAAAAATCTCTATTGCTCAAAGAAATAGTGTTTGAGCATCCTGCCATTGACAGGTCCACCAGGTATTTCTGTCCCATCTAAATTTCTAAGAAAGAATGCATTATGCCCTCTGAAAGCATAAATGACATAAGGCCCCATCCATAAATTGTCAAATTTTCCATGCTTCCCTTTGTCCTCTCTTCTAGAATCCCACTTTAAAACTTTATCACCCAAGGTGAAATCATATGCTTTTGTTCTTCTATCAAAAACCTTCTTGATATTCTCCTAGATGACCTGAGCCTTATTATAGACTTCTTCCCTGGATTGCTACAATTGGATTGTTTGATCAATTCTCCTTTGAATGTCATTTGGCTCAACCTACAATTCCTGAATTATCTTCATGACTGGAACTCCCAAAGAGGATGGAAAAACAACATCCATTCCATAAACCAATTGGTATGGTGACATGCCAATTGATTTCTTAGTTGTGAGCCTATCAGCCCAAAGTGCATTTATCAGCTTGTTGTTGTAGGAATTTACAGGGTAAGTTCCTCAGAAAGAACACCAAAAGGACACCGCTCACAACCAGATCTCAAATCAATACACCAGTATTTTTGACGTGGTTAAAACCCTCAAAGTGCAAGGAGGGAAACAGTCCACGGCCTGTCCCAACGTGGGTACTACAGGCAATTTATTAATCAAAGAATGAAAATTTACATAAGCTTCTCTCATGCACGGATTACCCAAACAATGACCCTCCATGCGCTTTAAATAGAACTCATGGACCAATCGGGTGTCAAGCCACGGATCAAGTGTCGGTAATACCGAGGTGAGAGCGAACCGTCGGATCACTACATATTGTGACCGTCGGATTGTAAGTTACAAAATGTACAACGGTAAAGAAAGACACTTTACCTAACTCTATACCTAACTCTATACTAGACCAAGTTGAACTTAACTATATCCTATGTGTCGGAATATCCTAACATCCCCCCTTAAGAACAACTTGGGATAGGATTGAAGGATTTACAAATATGACACAATAGGAGAAGGAAGGAGGCACTAGAGCCTATCCCCCCTTAGTGACAACTTCCTGAACTCCAAGCATATATCGAAGTTTAGTGAAATTCGCCTTTGTGAGAGCCTTTGTGAAGATGTCTGCAACCTGATCATCTGTTGAACAATATTGCACTTCAAGAACATGGTCATGAATGTGCTTTCTGATGAAGTGCATGTGTAGTTCAATGTGTTTGCTGCGCTGATGCTGGACTGGATCTTTGCATAGCTGAATGGCACTTTGATTATCACACCAAAGTGTGGTTGGATGCTACTGCTCAAAGCCAAACTCTGATAGGATCTGACGAAGCCACAAGGCTTCCTTACTAGCTTCCACGACACCACGATACTCTGCTTCTGCTGACGAAAGAGAAATGGCAGCCTGTTTCTTACAAGCCCATGTAATAGGTCCTGAACCAAGAGTGAAGACATAACCGACAGTAGACTTCCGATCATCAGGGTCACCAGCCCAATCAGAATCAGTGAAACCAACTAATAGAGGAGCTGCTTTGGCACTGTAATGAATCCCAAACTGTACTGTACCTCGAACATAACGAAGTATTCTTTTAGCTGCTTTCCAATGAATTTCACGGGGGTTTTTCATAAAACGAGCAACAAGGCTAACAACAAAGGAAAGGTCAGGACGAGTATGGGTTAAATACAAGAGTTTTCCTACAAGTTGATGGTATAAGGTAGCATCAACTTCAGGAGAAGTACAAGAGACTGAAAGTTTGACTCCAGACTGAAAGGGAGAAGGGGCTGGCTTACAGTCTTCCATGTGAAAATGACGAAGAATATCACAAGCATACTTGGACTGGGAAAGGAAAATACCCTCCTTGGATTGCAAGACTTGAAGACCGAGAAAATAGTGTAAGTGCCCTAAGTCTGTCATTTCAAATTTCTTTTTAAGGCTGGACTTCACATGGTTTATAAGGTTGGGATCACTACCAGTAAGAATAAGATCATCAACATAAAGAACAAGGATGATAAGAGAGTTGCCCACTTTCTTGGTGTAGACAGTATTGTCAGAATAACACCTAGAAAAGCCAGATTCTAAAAGAAAGCTATCCATTTTGGCATACCAAGCCCGAGGAGCTTGCTTGAGACCATAAAGGGATTTCTTAAGTCGACAAAAAGGGCTGGAGTCTGTTTGTATGAAGCCAATGGGTTGTTCCATATAGATTTCTTCCTGCAAGTCCCCATGCAAGAAGGCAGATTTAACATCCATCTGATGGACTTCCCATTTTAAAGAGGCAGCAAGGGAAAGAACAAGGCGGATAGAGTTCATTTTGGCAACAGGGGAGAAGGTTTCAGTGTAGTCAATGCCTTCAACCTGTGAAAAACCCTTAGCAACAAGACGAGCTTTATGTTTATCAACTTTCCCATCTGGTCCATACTTGGTTCTGTAAACCCATTTACATCTAACAAGTTTGCGTCCCTTTGGTAGAGGAACAAGATCCCATGTATCATTTGTCATCAATGAATGATATTCTTCATTCATAGCTGCTTCCCAATGTGGATGGCCTGAAGCTTCTGCAAAAGTGTCAGGATCATGATTTACTGGAGCTTGAGCAAGTAAAGAAGAGGCTCTTTCAAACTGAGAACGTGTACGTCGCTGATCTGTAGGATCACCGGCAAGATCACCTGCTGCATCCCGAGTAGCACGGACCCATCTTGGAAGTTGAGGATCCTGAGAAGGTGGGGGAGGATTATCATCCTCACTTTCATCATCTGAAGAAGAAATGTTTTCAAAGGTAGAAGAGATAGGAAGAGGTGGCACATCCGCCGGACTAGGCTCGCAGGCCGATTTATTTTCATCAAATTTTACATCTCTTCTAATGATAACATTTTTGGACTTAAATGGAATAAGTCTATAACCTTTTACATCTTCAGAATATCCAACAAAAGTACATTTCTCACTCTTAGGTTCTAAAGCTTTATGCTTTTCATCTGGAATATGGGCCCATGCTTCACTTCCAAAAACACGAAAGTGACTTACATCTGGTTTAATGGAACTCCAAGCTTCTTCTGGAGTGATATTTTCTAGAACCTTAGTAGGAGTGCGATTGATTATATAATTTGCACAATTAATTGCTTCGGCCCAAAAACTAAGACTGAGTCCTTTAGATTGCAGCATACAATTAGCCATTTCCTTTAAGGTGCGATTTTTCCTTTCAGCTACACCATTTTGTTGTGGAGTGTATGGAACAGTATGTTGCATTTGAATTCCATTTTCGGTGCAAAAGTTGATGAATGTGTTTTTAACATATTCTCCACCATTATCAGTTCTTAGCTTAAGAATTTGATGTCCAGATTTTTTTTCAACAAAGGCTTTGAAGGCCAAAAAAGTGTTAAATACTTCGCTCTTGAGTTTTAAGAAGTATACCCAAGTGCGTCTGGAGAAATCATCAATGAAAGTTAAGAAATACTTGCAGCCAGAGAATGAAGCAACAGGAAGTGGACCACATAAATCACTGTGCACAAGCTGTAAAGGGGCTGAGGCGTGCCAAGAGGCACGTTTTTCAAAACTGTCCCGATGATGTTTTTCGAGTACACATCCGGAACAAACACCATCTCTGCAAGATACCATAGGAAGACCTGTCACCATATTTTCTTTACATAGATGCTGAAGGGAGCGATAGTTTAAGTGACCAAATCGCTCATGCCAAAGTTTGCTCACTTCATCATTATGAGCAACAAATACTGAGGGAAATTTGATGACCCAAAGTTGTGAAACTTATACAACCTTGTGGAATCATCAGCAATACCAGTAGCTAGAATCTGTTTAGGATCTCTCAGATCCTTGATTACAACATCATGAGGTGAAAATTCAACGATTTTACCTTCACCTGAATGAGTTATCTGATATACAGATAGAAGGTTGCAGGATAAGGTTGGAACACATAATACATCATTAAACTGACCATTGTCTAGATGAACAGTTCCAGTCCCTACAACATTAAGAGATCTATCATCACCAACATATATATTTTTGGTGTTACAATCATTTAAAGAAGAAAACATGGCTTTGTTTTTGGCCATGTGATAAGAGGCTCCAGAATCAATGAGCCACTCATGAGAATGAGAAGAAGAAGATACATTTAATGCATAACCAGACTGAGATGATTGACAACGACATGCAGAAAGTGCCATTCCTGAAGATGAAGTTGAAGTTGAAGTAGAAGAATGCTCCACATGGATGTTATGTTTCTTCATTGCGGCTTCCAAGGCTTCCATCTTCTTAAAGCATTTAGATTCTAAGTGGCCATCTCGATTACAAAAGTTACAATGTCTATCAGTCTTCTTCCATTTTTTTTTATTGGTCTTATCATTTTGCTGAAATGATCTTTCATTTTGCTGAAATGATCTTTCATTTTGAGGCTGAGTTGGTTTAGGACCATTCTTTTGAGGATATTACTTCTTAGGATTCTTTGAATTTGGTTGCTGCTGGGCGGCTAACGCTTTCGTGGAAGAGTTTCCAAGATTAAGAAGACCAAGATGTAAGAGTTTTTCTTGTTCTCTTATTAAAGAATCACAAAAAGAGTCAAAGGAAGGGGCCTTGTAGTTTTGTCCTTGACAAATGAAAGCTTCCCTTGTGGAATGGAAGGTGGAAACAAATACAAAGTAGGCTGGTCCCAACTTAGTGAGGATGGAATAAATAAGGTTACCATCTTCTTTCTTAACTTTAACACCTTCCAAGAGATATCTAAGGGTCTTGAATTTGGACAAGAAATCTTCAATGCAAGAAAAATTATTAGGATCCAAAGTAAGTAACTCATTTTCAAGTTGATGGGCTCTAATTTCATTTTTAATCCCAAAAACTTTAGCGAGTTTTTCCAATGCTTCATGAGGAGTCTCAAGTTCTGCAATATGGAATCTAAGATCAGGAGAAATAGACATCCCTATCAAACCACGTGCTTGATCTTGTCTATTTTCCCATTTTGCAGCCTTGTCTTCATCTTTTGGTTTCTTCTCTTGGTCTGTGGCTATTCTGAAGAGACCTTTACTTCTAAGTAAATCTTCCATGTAGGCTACCCATTGGAAGTAGTTAGTGCTGTCAAGAATGACTTGGCATGGACTTTCCATTTTTTAGAAAAAACTGAAGCTGAAGATGCTGAAAGTAAGTGTTCCAATGGATAGATCTCGAAAAAATAGGCGGTTTTAAAAAAAACGGCTCTGAAAAAGGCTTCCGGATGAAGAAGTTATGGCTTTTTGAAAAAAAAATTGTTGAAGTTGCCGGCAAAGTGCGCGAATGTGCGGGAATGAAAAAATCCGCCCCCACGAAATGGAGACTTGAACCCAAGACCTCTAGTCTCTTAAAATAGCTTTGAACCAATTGATCTATACAAAAAATTTGAGAGAGAGAGAGAGAGGGGGGGGGGGGGGGGGGGGGGCTTGGTTTGCGTGCTTGCCTTGAGAAAGCTCTTTTTCCCTACAAAACACAAAACACAAAACCCAACACGAATATGCAAAGAAAAACGAACCTTGCGGCTCGAAGTTAGCTTTAGCCAAAAAACTAGATTTTTTTTAAAAAAAAATCTCAAAGTTAGCTTTAGCCGAAAAACTAAATATTTTTCTCAATGTTTCTGATTTTCCGAGATCACACTAAGGTGCAGGGAAAAGAGCATACGCATGAGAAAAACCCTTCCTTTCTGTTTCTGATTTGCCCAGATCGCACAGAGTCACAGGGCAAAGAGCATACGCAGAAATGAAAGGTATAGATCCGGTTAAAAAAAAAGGCTAAATAAACCGAAACCGAAATAAGCAGAGATAAAATAATAGTAAACTGCAAAAACACTGTATCTCCCGATCTGAAAAATGACGCAGCTAGGGCTACCGGAAACCTTTTCGCGTGAAACGAAAGGGGTTCCTCATTGGAACAGATGCTCCGAACGCAACAGAGCAGTCCTCTCGGCCCAAAAGCAGTCAGAAACAGCAGATCTAGGAAACGACAGCCGCAGGCAGTTCTACCGGCTTCAGATTTGGATCACCAACGGACGCGGCCCTCAAATAGCTCTGATACCATGTAGGAATTTACAGGGTAAGTTCCTCAGAAAGAACACCAAAAGGACACCGCTCACAACCAGATCTCAAATCAATACACCAGTATTTTTGACGTGGTTAAAACCCTCAAAGTGCAAGGAGGGAAACAGTCCACGGCCTGTCCCAACGTGGGTACTACAGGCAATTTATTAATCAAAGAATGAAAATTTACATAAGCTTCTCTCATGCACGGATTACCCGAACAATGACCCTCCATGCGCTTTAAATAGAACTCATGGACCAATTGGGTGTCAAGCCACGGATCAAGTGTCGGTAATACCGAGGTGAGAGTGAACCGTCGGATCACTACATATTGTGACCGTCGGATTGTAAGTTACAAAATGTACAACGGTAAAGAAAGACACTTTACCTAACTCTATACTAGACCAAGTTGAACTTAACTATATCCTATGTGTCGGAATATCCTAACAGTTGTGCCATGACTTTTTGTTGTCTGCTAACAACTTCTTAATAATATTTACCATAATTTTATTTGAAGATTCAGCCAACCCATTACCCTGTGGGCAATAAGCAGTTGAATGTCCCAAAGTAATGTGGTATTTGTTACATAAATATATCATCTTCTTAGATCTAAAAGCTACAACATTGTCTGTAATAAGCTTGTTTGGACAACCAAATCTATACAAGATATTGGTTTCTAAGAAGTTGATAATAACAACATTTGTGGCTAGTCTGGAAGGTGTGGCCTCAATCCATTTGGTGAAGTAGTTAGTAGAGGTGAGGATCCATTTATGTAAAGTAGAGGATGGAGGATGGACTTCTCCAATGAAATCCAATCCCCATTGTTGGAAAGGACTTTCAATAGATATGGGTTTCAAAGGTAGAGGCAAAAGCTTTCTTTTTCCCTCAAAGATTTGACATTTATGGCAAGAGGTTACCTTCTTATGAACATTTGGGAAAAGTGTAGGCCAGTAAAAACCAGCTCTAAGGATCTTATTGGCAGTGGTTTTCCAATATAGATGGCCACCACAGTCACCTTCATGGAATTCCTGCATTGTTCTTTCTGCATCATCTCTCAATAGACACTTTAGTAGAATACCACCAACATCTTTCCAATATAAAACATTATCTATGATGCAAAATTTAACTGCTTTTAGCTTCATAAATATAGCCTTTGTCTTAGTTAGACCAGGAGGATCATTTAAATTGAATAAAACATAAATAAGGTCTGCATACTAGGGTGAGGTCATGAAAGCCTCATCTAATTGTGGAGTCGCATGTTCCTCTTGATCATCCAATGCAACTACAAAGTTAATATCCAAAGCATTAAAGTTAGATTCAACCATCAATTTGGCTAATCCTTGTCCTTTGATAAGCTTGGTTGGCTTGATTTCCATGTCATACTCAAGAATGATGGCAATCCATTTGCCTCTTTTTCCATTTGGTCCATTTTGTGTTAAAATATCCTTAACTACAACATTTGGTACATAAGCAATTATGTGAGAATGAAGGATATATACTCTGAAATCTTTAATTTCTTTTATCAATGCAAAAGCCTATTTTTCCATTATATTATATTTAAGTGCAACATCCCTTAAAGCCTTGCTAAAGAAAGAAATGGGTTGTTCAAATCCCTCATCGTTTTTCTGTAAAAGGACAATTGCAATAGTATGTTCAAAAGCAAATGAAAAAATTATAAAATCCTTAGTAAAATATGGACTGATTAGGATTGGTGTTTTTTTCAATGCTTGTTTAACTTGGTCAAATGATTTCCTAGCTTCAATGTTCCATCTGATTTTTTAATCTCTTTTTAACATGTTTGTTATGTTTCTGAGAAGTTATGTAAGGTTAGGGATAAACATTCTTAGGAAGTTTATTATACCAATAAATGATTGAAGTTCCTTAATGTTTCTTGGATGATTGATTTTCAAAATAGCTTCAATCCTTTTAGGATCAATTTTAATACCTTCCTTAGATATGATATGACCAAGAAGCTTTCCCTTTTCAAGGACAAACATTGTTTTCTTAGGATTTAGTGAAATACCAAACCTTTTACATTTCTCAAATACTCTTCTCAGATGTAACAAATGTACTTCATCAATTTTAGAATATATAGTGATGACATCTAGATAGATCACAATAAATCTACCAATTTCATCAGCAAAATCAATATCCATTACTCTTTGAAATGTGGCTCCAATGTTCATTAACCCAAAGGGAATCTTCACCTACATGAAGGTACCCCATGGAGTAGTAAAGGTTGTTTTATCTTGATCATTTGGGTGGACTAAAACCTGATTATAACATGAGAAACCATCTAATAAAGAAATCCTAGAAGATCCAACTACCTTCTACAAAATATGATCCATTTTAGGTAAAGGATAGTTGTCCTTTAGGGAGACTTTATTAAGGTTCCTAAAATCTATGCACAATCTGATTTCACCTGTTTTCTTCCTAGTTGGTACAATATTGGAAACCCATTTAGAGTACCTAGGAGGAACTACGATTTTAGAGTCATACATTCTTTTAATTTCTTTCTCAATTAAAGACATCAGAACTGGATTTATTCTTCAGAGTTTTTGTTTGAATGGTTTATGGTCTTCCTTAATTGGAATTTTGTGTTGTATAATCTCTGTATCATATGTTTTAAGATCTTCATAGCTCCAGGCAAAAACATCACTAAATTCCTTGAATAAAGCAATGTATTTTTGTTTTTCAGCAGCTGGGAGTGATTTAGACAGTTTTATGATTTTCGGATCTTTTTCAGTACCTAAATTACATTCTTCAATTGTTGTTCCTGTGGGCTCAATCTTAGGCTTTTTTGCCACATCATTGAAATCAAATAATTCTTCCAGTGGAACTAGACCTCTAGGTAAAACGTTATCTTTTAACTGAAGTGTTTCAAACTCTTCTTTTTTTGGGTCTATCTCAAGCAATTCTAATTTATTTACAACTTTATCTATGGGTGTATTTACATCTGAATTTTCTAACTGCCTTTCTAGATTAGAATGTAAAACTATTTGATTTTCTACTTCATATTCCAAATCAATACTATCATCTTGAAATTCATCTTTAGATTGCAGAAAACTTTCAATTTGTTTATCACTTCCAAACACCTACCAATACCTCATATTATCTGGTACAACTGGTCGATGTTTCACTTCCACTGTATATTCTTGATTAGGGTAAGGCATTTTACAGGAGCTGGCTGAAAAAGCCAGATTATTTGGAATGATATTCTATTTTCTAGGAATTGCAAAAAGGTCATATTCAAGAAAACTTTCTAGAAAATCAAGCACAACATTTATGTATGCTCTCATTCTAAGGTGTTTAGCTGAATACTCTCCTTTAATTTGTTTGATAATTAATTCAACATCCCCTTGAATGGATATTATTTTGACACATAATTCTGTCAACAATTACAATCCTAATATAAGGGCTTCATACTCTGTTATGTTATTGGTGCATTGGAAATTAAGCCTATATGAATGACCCTCAACATGATTATTTCCCGTGTTCACTTCCAAACACCTGCCAATACCTCATATTATCTAGTACAACTGGTCGATGTTTCACTTCCACTGTATATTCTCAAGTAGGGCAAGGAATTTTACAGGAGCTCGCTGAAAAAGCTAGATTATTTGGAACGATATTTTTTTTATAGGACTTGCAGAAAGGTCATATCCAAGAAAACTCTCTAGAAAATCAAGCACAACATTTTTGTATGCTCTCATTCTAGGGTGTTTAGCTTAATACTCTCCTTTAATTTGTTTGATAATTAATTCAACGTCACCTTGAATGGAGATTATTTTGGCACATAATTCTTTCAACAATTACAATCCTAATATAAGGGCTTCATACTCTGTTATGTTATTGGTGCATTGGAAATTAAGCCTGTATGAATGACCCTCAGCTTGATTATTTCGTGTGTTCACTACCCAAATTCCTGCTCCAGAACCATCTTTGCTACAAGAGCCATCAAAAATTATGTTCGAAAGATGTTCAGGAGGAGTGTTTGGTTCTGTTGTTTGTGTTTAGGCTGGGTTTGTTTTAGAAATTTCAGTTTCAGCATTAATCACCTGAGTGTTGATATCTCCATTATTATAAAGAATGAAAGAGCCTAAATCTGAATGGACAGAATAAAGAGGATAGTTGTGAGGCTTCTCTTGACTACTTACCATGAATTTCATCAAGGTTTCCCTATATAATATTCTTTGTTTCCCAAAAACTAGTATGGTGGAAAAGGTCATATCCATCTGTAGGGTTCCTTGTAATTTTTCTCCCCATGAGTGTGACAATAGCATGCCATACTTAGGGGGAATATTTGCAACCACTATATCCATTACCAGAATTTTGGCTGGGATTTGTCCTAAAGTAACACATAGGTGCTCGATGAGACCTAGACATCTTACTTTACTGGAATCAAAGGAGTATAATTCTTTATAAGGCTTGGTAATGTCTAGTCCTAAATTCTTGATAACAACTTTAGGCATTAAGTTGTGGGAAGCCCCTGAATCTAACATACCATTATGAAGGATCTTATCAAGAATATTTAGGCTAACATAGAATGGAGGAACACCCCCTTCCTGTGGTTTGCCCTCAACTTCCGGTCCAAATAAAAGTTCAGGCTGTTCATCATTCAGATTTACAGAGTTTGTGTTTTCCGTTATATTTAGAGCTTTCATTACTTGGGGTCTATACATGTTTTTGTTCATTAACTAGGTGAGAGGAATAGGGATTTTCAATTTAGCTAATTCATTCTCAATGTTGAACGATGTTTAAATCTTAATCAAGTTGGGCAGTTTAGATTGATCTGTGATTTGTCTTGTTATATGTTGACTGGTGGTTGGGATATCTGTTTGAGTAGTTTTAGAAACACTATCAACTATCTTCTTGACAAGAATTTCTACTTTCTTTTTACCAAAATTATCCACAGTTTTCTTAAGAAGATTGTCTGTGGTTTTCCTAGGATCAATTTCAGAGGATTTTTTAGCAGGATTATTAGAGTTTTTGGTGTTGAGAGTATCTGAATTATTTTTGCTCCTAAGGTTATACTGCTTATGGACCTCCATGATGGCATTTTCAAAACCTTGTTTATATTCACCTGATTCTTCAGAATCTAGTTCGGTTTGAGCTAGGAGAAAAAGTTCTTGCTCCTCTTGAGCAAGGAAAATTGTTTCATCATTGTTGATTCCCATCATATTTATTTGATTATCATCCAGCTCTTCAATAATATTACCCTAATCATCAATGTAGTTTTCCTGAAAAGGAGGCTGAACCTGCTGGTCTGGACCCTTTTGTTCTCTTTGTTTGATTTGGGGAACATTTCTTCTGAAGTTTTGGTTTTTATTTGAGGAGCATTTTGGTTCTCTCTCACTTGAATTCGGTCATTTATGTTTACTATTTGCATCATTTGATTCACTACTCTCACTAGGTTGTCAATTTTATGATCAGAGGCAGAAGTGGAAGGCTCTTCTTTAATGGTAACCCTGCGTTCAGATTTTAGTTTGGCCTTCTTGGCTAAGATGTTAGCTTTGACTTTTATGGCATTAGCTTGCATTTCTTCCAAAGTTGTCGGGTCTCTCTCTCTAAGTTGATATTCCATGTCTACATCGAAACCATCAGGAAAATCAATTAAAGCTAGGCCAGGGGAGGGCTTGATGTCTTGTGGAATGGAATTGTAAACAATATTAAACCGTTCACAGTATTCTTCCACACTTTCATTTGGCTTTCTTTTCAGTGATTTATATTCATTTACAAGTTGAAGTGGATTTTTCTTGATTTCCCATCTAGCTAAGAAATTTTGATGGAATGTGTTGGGTCCCTATAATACTAGTGATTACCCCATTACTATTGTAGTTATACCCCTTATTTATATTGTTGTGCCCCTATTACCCCCATATTGTTATTTCTGTGCCCCATAGAATCCCTCTATTGTTATTTTTGTGGCTTTATATTATTATTGTTAGGTCGGCTGGATTATATTGTGACTCCTTAGACTCCTATATATAGAAAGGAGGTTTTGTCATTTGTATCATCCAAGAATTGTTCATTTATGTAATGTAAAGGAGGTTTCCCCCTCGAAGAGGTTGAATTCTAAGGCGTGGATCTCTCTTTTCTATCTTTTTGTGAGCTGGTTTCATAACATTTGGTATCAGAGCTTTGGATTCTAGGGTTTCGCTACTCCAAACAGGTCATCGTGGAATTTTCGCTATAACTTTTTTTCTGTGACGTTTCAAAAGTCGAAAAAAAAACCCATTTGAGAGGAAATCGCGCTGAACCTTGGGTCCGAATTTTAGAGCTTTTTGCACGATATTTACGGAGATATGATCTGAGGAAGTTGGTCTTTTTGCAGACTCCTGAATTACATTCAAAACAGGTGACCTAAGGAAAATCATCATAACTTTTTCTCTGGGGATCGGATTGAAATTTCGTAAGAAGGTACAGAAAGATGACGGACTGTAGTTTCTTGTATGTGTGTTTTAGATTCAAAGGTTAAAACAGTGACTCGTGGCACGTCGTACAAGTTCACTCTACTGAACCAGTCTAAAAGCAAGTCACTGTGGGAGATTTCACATAACTATTCCTTGGAGAATCCAATTTGGCTCAGACTTGTGGCATTGGAAAGAGGACACAGAAGGCTACTACAGGTAGAAATTTCAGAACTGGATGATCCGAAATTACAGAGATACATCAGATTCAATATCAGGCTTCTATAAAGTGAAAAAAGGTGTGTAGTTTTTTTTTTTTAATTTTTTGTGTAAGCTTGGTTTAACGGAATTCAAAGGGCATAGTAAAGCATTATTATCGGTAACTGATGCCCCGAGGAAAGAAAATGCAAACACCTAGTAAGGAACCTGAAAGCTCTAGCATGACTCATGAAGAAGAGGAAGAAATGCTACATGATATATCAAAATTAAAAGAACAAGTGCAACAAATGTCACGCTCACAAAAGCTAACAGAAGCTAAGATAAGTGGCGTGGAATCTAAGATAAATGGCGTGGAATCTAAGATAAAGGGCATGGAAGCTAAGATGGAGGATTCGATGGCAGATTTGAAGATAGATTTGAAGACAGACATGGAAGAATTGAAGAAGTTGCTACAAGAAAGGGTCACTAATGGTGAAAAGGTAGTAAAGGAAACTCATGATGAGAACAAAAGAAATGTTAATCATGATTCCATAGATGCTAATGTTGGATCGAAGAATCACCATATTCCAAAAATCGATATGAGGAAGTTTGATGGCAAGGATCCCGCCACATGGATATTACAGATGGAGCAATTCTTCGATCTCAATAATGTGCAAAACGCACAAAAGGTACGTATGGCAACTGCATATTTGGAACCAAATCAGTTTGTATGGTATCAATGGCTTTGCTCTCGTAAACAATTTATCACTTGGGCAATTTTTACGGAAGAATTGATAGCACATTATGAAGATACAAAAAGCAACACTTTTTTTAGCCAATTGATAAGTCTCAAACAAAAGGGTTCAGTAATGGAGCACATTGAGGAGTTCCAAAAATTGAACATAAGGGTAAAAGATATTCCAGAGGAGCATAGGATTGATGTGTTCATAGGGTCTTTAAAGGATAATATCCAACATGATGTTCGCCTTTGGGAACCTGATTCATTAGAGAAGGCATTCAGGTTAGCAAGAAAAATGGAAAGCAAAATTATGGCAACCAGGAAGCATACCACTCACAACTATAAAGACGGAAGTGTTGTTGCCCCTAGTCTTCCACAACCTATAAGGTTGACACCACAACAATTGGAAGAAAAAAGAGAAAAAGGGCTTTGTTACAGTTGTGATAGCAAATACACTAAAGGTCATAAGTGTGCTGAGAAGAAATTATTCTACATAGATTGTGAAGAGGAAGAAGAAAAGGAGCAAGAAAGGTCAAAAGAAGAAGATATACTCCAGGAACAAAGCCTAGATGAAGAACAAATAAATCCGACCATATCTTGTAATGCATTGGCGGGAATTACCACTCCTCAAACCATCAAGATAGAAGGACAAATCAAGAAGAAAAAGGTAATAGTGTTGATTGATTCAGGAAGCACCCACAATTTTATTCATTGTAGGGTAGCAAAAGAATTGAATTGCTTCCTATATCCAGCACCAGAGTGTCAAGTGATGATTGCAAATGGAGGAACAATAAATTTCTCTGGAAAGTGCCATAATATCAAGCTATCCATGGGAGAATATGTATTGACTAGCCCAATGCTTTCCATTCCAATGGGAGGTGCTGATGTTGTACTAGGAGTCCAATGGCTACAATCCTTGGGTACAATAGCTTTTAATTTTCAAGAAATTTTCATCAAATTTTCTACGGAAGGAAAGGAAGTTGAATTAAGGGGTATTGCAGGGAAACCAGGAAAGATAATCAGCTCTAATGGCATGACAAAGCTTCTAAAAAAGGAGCAAAGAGGTGTAATTGCACAATTATGTTCGCTAGATGTTTCCACATTGGAATCATCTATTTCTCCAGATCTCCAAAAATCCTGGACAATCATTCCAAGGTATTTGAGACTCCCAAAGGTCTCCCACCTATGCGTGATCATGATCATGCTATTCATCTGATTCCAGGAAGTGTTCCTCCAAACATCAGGCCGTACAGATATCCCTATGCCCAAAAAAGTGAAATTGAACGTATGGTTGCAGAAATGCTAGAGGCTGGTATAATTCAACCAAGTCAAAGTTCTTTCTTAGCTCCAGTAGTATTGGTGCACAAGAAGGATGGATCATGGCGCATGTGTCCGGATTATAGGGAGCTCAACAAGCTCACTATTAAAGATAAGTTCCCCATTCCTGTTATTGATGAATTACTGGATGAATTGCATGGATCAATTTACTTCACCAAGTTGGATCTTCGTTCGGGATATCATCAAATCAGAATGAAGATTGAAGACATTCCGAAAACGACATTTAGAACTCATGAGGGTCATTATGAATTTTTGGTCATGCCTTTTGGCCTTACCAATGCACCTTCAACATTTCAAGGTTTGATGAATTCAATTTTCAAACCATTCCTTAGAAAATTTGTGTTAGTATTTTTTGATGATATACTAATCTACAGCAAGTCTTGGAAGGATCATGTTGAACATGTTGACAGGGTGCTACAACTATTGGAGGAGAAACAATTATATGCAAAAAGATCCAAATGTTTCTTTGGAGTCCAAGAGGTGGAATATTTGGGTCATATTGTATCTCATGAAGGAGTTAAGGTAGACCCTAGCAAAATTAAAGCCATTAAGGAATGGAAAATCCCCACATCCATAAAGCATCTGCGAGGATTTCTTGGGTTGACAGGGTATTATCGCAAGTTTGTTAAGAATTATGGGAGAATAGCAGCACCTCTAACAACATTATTGAAGAAAGATTCATTTTCATGGACTCCGGAAGCAACAAAGGCCTTTGAACATCTTAAAGAGGCAATGTGCCAAGCACCTGTCTTAGCTACACCGGACTTCACAAAAACCTTTATTGTGGAATGTGATGCTTCAGGAAATGGAATTGGTGCTGTTCTAATGCAAGATGAAAGACCCATTGCTTTTGAAAGTCGTCCAATCAAGGGAAAGTTTTTAAGCAAAGCTATTTATGAGAAGGAAATGTTGGCAATACTCCATGCACTTAAGAAATGGCGACCCTACCTAATGGGAAGACACTTCAAGGTAAAAACGGATCATGATAGCCTTAAATACTTTTTAGAACAAAGATTATCCTCTGAAGAGCAACAAAAGTGGGTCACAAAGATGTTGGGTTATGACTTTGAAATCATCTACAAAAAAGGGAAGCAAAATGTGGTGGCAGATGCACTCTCAAGAAAGGATGAGGATGTGGAAGCATTGTTGTGTGCCATTTCTATTATCCAACCAGATTGGATAAACGAAGCAAGGGAGGAATGGAAGAATGACGAAGAAGTGTGGGCACTTATTCGAAAGCTACAACAAGATTCCAGTACTTCTGATACATTTAGCTGGCAAAATGATTCGTTATGGTACAAAGATCGCTTATACCTCTGTAAGAATTCCCAGCTAAAACAAAAGATTCTTATGGAATTGCACACTTCTCCCTTAGGAGGGCACTCAGGATTTTTAAAAACTTACCACAGGGTTAAGAAGGAATTTTTTTGGGATGGCCTTAAATCAGATATTCAAAAGTTTGTGGCGGAATGTTTGGTTTGCCAGCAAAATAAAGTTGAAACAATTAAGACACCAGGTCTATTACAACCTTTATCCATTCCAAGCCAACGTTGGGAGGAGGTTTCAATGGATTTTATCACAGGTTTACCCAAGTCTGAGGGAAAGAGTGTCATCATGGTGGTAGTTGACAGACTTACCAAGTATGCACACTTTTGTGCATTATCACATCCATTTAAAGCCAGTACAGTTTCTACTGCATTTATGGAAACAGTTCAAAAGCTACATGGAAACCCAAAGATTATTGTAAGTGACAGAGATCCCATTTTCACTGGAAATTTTTGGACAGAATTATTTTCTTGTCTTGGTACTCAGTTAGCTCATAGCTCATCTTATCATCCTCAATCTGATGGGCAAACTGAGATAGTAAACAAATGTTTGGAAGGATATCTTCGTTGCTTTGTATCTGATAAACAGACACAATGGGTCAAATGGTTGCCTCTGGCTGAATGGTGGTATAACACTTCCTTCCATACAACAACAAAAATGACCCCATTTATGGCACTTTATGGTATCAACCACCATCCATCACATCATATTTAAGAGAAAATTCTAAGGTTCAGGCAGTGGAACATCACATCGAACATCAACAACAAGTCCTCCAACTCTTAAAGGATAACCTCGTGTTGGCACAAAATAGAATGAAACAACAGGCAGATCAACATCGCAGTGAAAGAAGTTTTGATGTAGGTGATTGGGTATTCCTACGGCTACAACCATATAAGCAAATGTCCCTAAAGCAAGCTAAGAAGGATAATAAATTATCACCAAAGTATTATGGTCTGTACAAGGTGTTGCAAAAGATTGGTACTATGGCATACAAATTGGAGCTTCCTGCAGCTTCTCGATTGCACCCAGTTTTCCATGTTTCATGTTTAAAGAAGGTTATAGGTGACAAGCTTCCAATTCAAACAATATTGCCAGAACTTGACGAGGAAGGAAAAATTATATTGGAACCGGAAGCAGTCACAGAAACAAGAACTCGACAGCTACGAAATCGATCAATTTCAGAGTATCTTATCAAGTGGAAGAACTTATCCGCTGAAGATTCCACATGGGAGGATGAGAATTTTATGCAGAAGTATCCAGAACTACTCAAGCGTTGAGGACAACACTTTTTTGAAGGAGAGGGGCATGTTGGGTCCCTATAATACTAGTGATTACCCCATTACTATTGTAGTTATACCCCTTATTTATATTGTTGTGCCCCTATTACCCCCATATTGTTATTTCTGTGCCCCATAGAATCCCTCTATTGTTATTTTTGTGGCTTTATATTATTATTGTTAGGTCGGCTGGATTATATTGTGACTCCTTAGACTCCTATATATAGAAAGGAGGTTTTGTCATTTGTATCATCCAAGAATTGTTCATTTATGTAATGTAAAGGAGGTTTCCCCCTCGAAGAGGCTGAATTCTAAGGCGTGGATCTCTCTTTTCTATCTTTTTGTGAGCTGGTTTCATAACAGAATGCATCAAGCTTAGCTATACTTCCTGCAGGTAAACTCCTAAACCATTTTTTTACATCACCTCCTAAACTTTGAGCAAACAATCTCATTTTTACATCGACTTCATCTACTTCTTGAAGGTCAAACACATCATTCATTCTATCCACATGTTGTTGAGCAGTATGAGAACCAGTGTTATCAAAGGTCACAATTTTAGATTGGTAATCTCCAGGCATAGCATTTAGCTGGCCTGGTAACACCAAAGGTGCATACCTAGCTGCCATGATTGGTTTGGAAGATTGACTGAAATATGGACATGAGGTAGGTGTAGTTGTGATAACTACAGGGATAATAGGAATAACAGTTTGAGATATCACATGTGAGGAAGTTGAGACTATGGAATGAGTAGGAATGGGAGGTTGTAGATGAACAGACTGGGAAGATTGGGTGGACAAAGAGGCTGTTGCAACTGTTAAAGCAGAAAATTCAACAAATTGTTGAATATAAGCTTCTTTAATAGCTTGGTCCAAAACTGAAACTAGACCTTGTAATTTATCAAATTTTTGTAGGGATTCTAGATCAGGATCTGTTTCAAGAAGCTGGGTTTGGGGTATATATGGTTGCAGTAGGGCTTTATCAATGACAGTCTGATCTACAAAAGTCTCATATTTTGATCTAAACAAACTATGCTGGAAAGGCAAATCAAACTCTATATCCTGAATAGTTTCAAATTTCTCTGGAAGAGAGTTAGACCTTGAAAAAGGACTATTCTCAGGAAGAGAATTGAATCTAGACAAAGGACTATTACTACCTTGACTTTCTGTAAGACTTTTCTTTCTCACCAATTTCTCTGGATTATCTACAAATTCAGCAGGGTTGGGATTAGGGTGAGCTCTAGTGAAAATTCTTTTGGGAGCCAGGTCTATTAAAAATCATCACACAAATAAAAATCAAAATCAATGACACACTAAAATATATACAAAATAACAACCTCAGATCATGTATTTCATTATGATATATAATTTTTGATTTATAGAAATACTGATCGAATACCATGGAATAATGATTTTTCAATCTAAAGAGTTTTCATCCCTAATATGGTTGCCACAATGTTGTCATTTTGTATTTTTGAGGTTGAGGGAGTAAACACATAAGACAACATCAAAACCACTTTGAAAGCTGGGATCTAGCCCTGCCAGCTTCAGAGAGGGATCTCTCTATAAAATTTAGCTTTGTTTTACGTGAATTTTAGGCTAGTTATGATTGTACTGATTGTTTTGTTTGAAAGGTTTGGTTGATTTAAGTGTTATAATTCCATTGGGCTATGGAGTCTATAAATTAAACTGGATTTTGCATCAATTTTTAGAGGAGTTCTCACAGGGCAAGCTAGGTTGCACTATTTGGATCTTTTCAGAAATTAAATGGATGGTGAAATAACAGAAGTGTAAGGTTCAGTAGAAATCAAGGAGCAATTAAGAATTCCTTGATTTGACTTTAGTGGAAAACATTAAAATTACCAACAGCCAAAATAGGGTGCTCTAAGTAACAAATCCTATTTATCACAGTTTCTGTTAAGTAATTCAGAATAACAGAGAAGGAAAAACAATGTTTAAACAAATAAACAGAAGAGACATGTCACCGTTTAGTTCACCACGTGAATCCCGTGAAAGGTCCTTATATTATTGATGCTCCAACACTTTGAAAATTACAATATTTAGAAGAAATTACATTCAGAAATCAACCCTTAATACTTCAAACAGTGAAGCATTTATCCTGATAATTATAAAATCATTTACAAAATCGTTGTCAAATCGACAGTGTATTATTAGCCTAATTACAAATAATATGATTCATTTATTGTAGAAAAATAGGCCACGTAGACATCTGGAAGGAAAGGTGGCTCTCTTTTGATGGATTCGGTTGCTAAGTCAACTTGAAACTATGCTGTGTTGGTGTACTGACTGTCATGCTGGCTGATGTACTAGTCGTTGTCTTACTGCTCCCAAATTATCTTTTTAATCTAGTAAATTGATCAGTTCTTCCCATCTCTTTTTATCTGGTATTGATCCGAATGGAAAATGGCATCAACCCATGGTACTCATCCACCCATATTATTCATCGACCCATGGAATTTACCCATGGTATTGTAAATGGCATCCGCCCGTGGTATTGTAAAATCCACCCATGGTATTCATTCACCCATGGAATTGACCCGTGGTATTGTAACTGAAAAATACTATAAGTAATAAGTCACATTTTGTAAAAGGACATATTGTCCATCACAATGTAGCCTTTACAGTTCAGAGGCATGTAGCCACCACATCTCTTCTCAGAGATAAGCTACCATCGCCCTAGCTAGTTTATTTCCATCACTGTTTGTAAGCATATTTCAGTATTTTACATTAATGAAGTGAAGTATTATTTCCGCTGCATATCTATGTTTATGGTTATCTCTGTGTTTTATTGCGTTCCTGTTAAATACGGGCGGATGCCATTTACAATACCATGGGTAAATTCCATGGGTCGATGAATAATATGGGTCGATGAGTACCATGGGTTGATGCCATTTTCCATTCATTTTCCATTCATTTTCCATTCAGGGGATTACCCTCTGGTGAATTTCATCTACCTCTATGTATATGGCAAAAGTTGGTTTCACTGTAAAAATGTGTTTTACCTCATTCTGTACGTAGAAATCATTTGACATGGTTTCCAAAAACGTCTTTGTTGTCATATTGCCCTTAATCCCACTAAACTCGATACTGCTTCTCGCCATTTCTTTCATCTTTAGGACATAGTCTTCCTGAGTGATCAATTTCTCATTTATTACATAAATGTTCGGCAGTCCTTTCTGGATCAATGCTTCAATTTTGTTGGTAAACCTGTTTACTTGCAACTCCAATGTTTCACATCTTTCTTCCAACTGATCAATAAGGTTCCTCTTGGTCAAAACTTTCTTGACCTCTAAAATAGTAACAGTTCTGTCACTGATTCCTAATTCTTCAAGCTCATATTTGGACTTAGAATTTAGGAATCTGATAATCTTGGAGGCTTCTATGGGCATTTCTCCAAGCTTCTCTCTTCCCCGCACAATGTTTTATGTAGCTTTTTCTATCAACTCCTTCTGCTCAAAGATGATTTGGATAGAAGGCCTAATCTCATTCATAGAGTCTAGTATATTTATCCAAATGGTTTCCTTGGCTTGGGCTAAGGTCTGACCAATTAACATATCCCTTTCTACGTTCTTCAACTTCTCCAACAATCTCTATGATTTCTGCATTTCAGTAACACATGAAGCTTCAGCTTTGGCCTTTTGTACTTCTAAAGCTTTGAGTTGATCCTGCAAAGTCTTGATCTCTTTTGACTGGAGTGACATGTTCTCCAGTGTCTTGGTCACTTGTTCAACACTTGCAGTATGAGTAGAAGAAGTGGCTGTAGTGGTTGTTCCTGTTGCTGGAAGTTGAGAAATGGGTATGGCATCTAGGGGGATAATGGCCATCTTCTGACTCTCTTCTTTCTCCTTTATCATTTTCTCCATCTCTACCTCCATCTGTCTAATTTGTATGTTCTGCTCTATGATCAGCTTCATCATGTCAGCCTTCTGTGCCTCATTTTCTTCAATGTCCTTGGTCAATGGATCCTCTGTGGCTGGCAGCTTAAGCTGCTTTCTCAAGGCTGCAATGTCCAAATTCTTCTTCTTGATAATCTCCTCTGCAGCATTGACATCTTTAGGATCATATCCTATCTTAACCACCAAGTCTTCCAAAGACTTGATCATATTATCTTTTGTTAGGGAGGATACTTTCTCCATTTTCAACTGTGACTAATTAGCAAATGAAACCTGCAATTTAGATACTGACAAAGCAGTGTTAGTTAAAGTATAAGATATCATTTCATCAGTTTGCTTGTGCATCTCCATTTGATCAATGGGATGAATGTCTTTGGTGCTGTTGACAGTGCTGGACCCGCCAACATGTCAAGGGGATCTCCCCGGTAAGATGTCCCAATTAGACCTCAAACCGTTTGGCGTAAGAGTCCCAATAGTGGGTCGTAAGGTAACGCCTTGACCACGATGTCGCACAGAGGCAAGTAAGATAACTATGTCAATAGCAAGGATGTGATTGATGCAGAGAGTCAAGGAATGTGTACGAGAGGTTCCAACACTTCGGAGGGAGAGGAAGGTGAAGGTGAGTTCCAGGTTGAAAGGGATCAGTCCCAACTTGGCTAGGAACACACCACACAAAGGACATGCACAGCTTCCAGCGGAGCAGTCCACTTGGATGCGGCAGTCACAACATACAAGGTAAGATAACATGAACAACACTCACAGATCAATCCGAGACGAGTGTGATGGTTGATATAGCAAGGTTCATGAGAAAGGTTTGTCTGATGTCCGGCAGAGCAGTCGACACAGACGGTGACAACATTAATAACATATGCAACACATTAACAACAAGATTCATCTAATTGCATACAAATCATTTCATACACAAGTACGTAAGTTAAACAACATATATCATTAAGGCAATCGGAACAATCCAACTACAATAACAACATATGCATGAAAATGTGTTGGCTCTTATTATATAAAGAAGTGTAAGTCACAATCATACAATACATCCATGTAAACTTGCTAGCTGCAATAGTGGAATGTTACAGCCACATATGCCTGCTCCTCCAAAGATATGTACTAGCTCTGTGCAGTGGAGAAGCCAAGGCACGTTACAATACTATCTAGGCCTTCTTCAAGATAGTCTTAATAGAAGCTTGGCTGACCAAAAGCCTATACAATGAGTTATGAGGGACTATTTATAGCAAAGGGTGGGGCGGCCCTTGACATTCCCCTTTGTGACCATTCAACTACCCTCATGACTCTTCACCTACTCTATGACTGTTACATCCAGTCTTGACACTTGACTTACACTTGACATGACTCAACATTACAATGCACATGTACCCATGTGACTAATGGCTTGTACAAGCCAAACTAGACATCATTTGGACTTAGACAACCATAGAAGTCCAACTGCTCGACATCCTCATGCTGATCAACAGTGACATAATGATGCCAAGATTGGTAGTCCTTGAGAGTGTCTGTGCGTTCTGCTGTGACATCTGTCTGAAACCTAAACCTTGCCTCTATAGCATTTGGATACAATGCTCTCGCTGATCCGGATTTAAGCAGGAACGCAATAGATTACAGAGATAACCATAAATACAGAGATGCAATAACCATAAACACAGAGATGCAGCGGAAATAATGCTTCATTTCATTAATGGAAAATACTGAAATATGCTTACAACCAGAAATGGAAATAAACTAGCTAGGGCGATGGTAGCTTATCCCTGAGAAGAGATGTGCGACTACATGCCTCTGAACTGTTCCGAACTGTATTACAATGAGGCTCGAAGGCCTATTTATTGTTGAGAAACAATGGAAAACCCTTCACATCCCGAAACCTAACCCTAGAAGATGAAACGCCAAATTGTGGGCCCCGTTTGGGTAAATTGGTACATCAATTTCCCGGGGTCGTAACTTTGGCATACGATCTCCGTTTGACGCGTATGATAGCTCGTTAGAAAGATCTATCCGAGTACTACCACTTTGGGAGGCAACATAGGTCCACGGACGCATGTTGCCCCAGAATCCCAAAAAAACGTCGTTTAGGGCCTCAAAACGGCTCCGGAAGTTCAGGACCCGAAAAACTGCTAAAAATAGTAAACTGTGCTGTAATTTAGGAAACTGAAAAGACTGAAAGAGACAGTTGTGGGGGTCCAAATGGGTTGGTGGGTGACCACCAACATCCACCTAGATCACTCACTCCTCTATCCAACTCATCTTTGAGCATGTGCATCATTGTCTTTAGTGTGGCCGGACCAACAACGTACTTGTGCATGATGTCTGCATTGATAGGCAAGTCTAGGCTGGTGGTGGTGCGCATCAGCTCGTCGAAGTATGAGTCAAGCTCCTATTGGACCTGCTTCTTGGTCTTCGCCTGAGTGAGGGTCCCAAGTGATGGGATCGCATGAGTGTGCACTATAACCTCCATGATTTTGAATACTCATGCATGGGAAGCCTGTATGCTAGTGATGAGTTGCGATAGGTCTTCATAGTTCCGGATCTGACTCCGGATATGTGCTTGCAACTTGATCGCATTGGCCTTCATCATCTTTGGCAAATGAAGTGGGGCTCCCTTGTACTTCATCGTCCATGCTCGCATGTTATCAACAACAATATGTATGTTCTTCAAGATGCGTACTCTTCTTTCACATCGCTGCTGCCATCCGTGGAGATGAACGACTGCTTGATGCACGGTACCAAAATTGGAGTACAATGCTCACATAACTATGTCCAAGGACAACACTTCATCCAGTATTGCCTTCTTTAGTTTAGCTCGGGTGGAAATTGTCACCAAGTCTCCTCCCTGCTTGGCCACCTATAGTTCCTTTGCCATTCGCTCATTCTCAGTTATGAGAAAACGAACACTTGGGCTAGTGGCTTCGGCATACACACTAGTTGCATCGGCCAATGTAGCTGGATGCTTGTGCACATCAGTCACGATCACTTTCTCTTCAAATTGCGTAGGGGATGTTTGGTCTTCCGGAGTCACTACTCTCTGAGACTGCACAACTCTATGATGAGATTCGTCAAAGGAGATGTTGTGCATATCTGCTTCCAGTTGAACACCAAGGATCTCAGTGCCTCCTTGGTCATCCGAGACTTGCTCACTGTCTAGGTGCATTGAAGCAAGTGAGTCAACCTCTCTTTGGTGAGGCATGAGGTTAGTGTCATGTTCCAACTCCTATTGCTCCATGTATGCATCCAACTATTCAAGAGCCTATTCTATCTCATGAGCAAAGTCTTGCCCCTGCGAAGGTTCACCCTGTTTGCCTGATGCCAGCTGTTCAGAAGAATCAACTACTTGTACGGGCGTTGCTTCGTCTGTCTGCATGTGATGCACCCCATGCTGAATCTACCACTGTTGTGCTTCCTTCTCATGTTGCCGCAACTCTAGTTCTTTCCGGAGTTGCTCCCTCATCTCATGCAATTCCTTCTCTCCTTCTTCCATTCTCTTCTTATCCCTCTGCCTTCGCGCGATTTTCTTGTTGCGCTGCTGCCTCTTATGTTGAATAGCCATAGCTGCTTGTTCTATAAGTGGATCTGCTCGAAACTTGTAGCTTTGTTCCTCCTCCATGCGGTTGACAATCTTCCTCTTCCCTTTGTTGCGTGCAGGTATGCTTGGCTTTGTTGTTTCTGCTACTGCTGTTGCTTGTTATACAAGTGGATTTGCTCGAAACTTGCAGCTTTGTTCCTCCTCCATGCGATCAACAATCTTTCTCTTCCCTTTATTGCATGCAGGTATGCTTGGCTCTATTGTTTCTACTACTACTGCTACTGTTGGTGTTCTTCATGATGCTACTTCACACTGTTGTGCTAACCACTCTACGACGAAACTGACCTGTTCATTGGGTCTGGAGGAATTGAAGCAATACCTCGATGAGTCCTCATTGGCCCAATGACATGCCCCATGGATCCAATTGAATTGAACTCTCATGTAATGTGGGTCATACGGGTTGAAGCTTTAGAGGCCGAATGGGTACTTCTTCATTTGTTCAACTTCGACATTCGCTTGCTTGATGCTCCAAATCTCGTATAACCCAATTCGCAATGGAAGAGTGGGCCAAGGTGCCTTCTTCTTCTGCTGCAGCCTAGCTGTTAATCTTGCTGAGATATGATACACTACTTCCTGCATGACAAACACGTCCAAAGCAAACTTTTATAGAACATGTGGAGGCTTCTCCGCACTGAACATGTGGAGCCTTCATCGCTTCTTCTGACATGCAGGGTGGATCCTGTTCAAATATCAACATGTACACTGGGGTGACAAGATGTTCAGATAACCATATGACTAGTCCTCTGAAACTTCATTCGGAGAATAGCTTGAAATACATGTTCAAAACAGTCTTCATCGGTAACCATGCCCACTCTAAGCCTGAGAACTCATGTCGAGCACAGACTACATCTAGAATGTAGGCGGACATGTAAAGTTCTACATGCATGCCTTCGAGCGACTGTCGAGCCTTCATGACTTGCTCCTTCAGCTGATGAGCCAGTATGTCGGACCAGTTACATGGTCTTCCTTCTCTAACCAGTTGGTCTAGCACGACCACCCAACTCTGAGGGAAGGTCTCACTGCTTGCTTGGCCACACAGTCGACATGCGAATATGACCAAGTATTGGTACGCCTTCCTCAATATCTTCGTTTTATAGATCTGATTGGGTGTCATCCTGAAACGAGCTCGCTCCTTTATCCAATCCTTCAGAATATCCCTCGAGTGGCCTCTGCTGTTGGGCAAGCTGAACGGGGGAGTCATGACAGTCATGGGCTCGATCATCTGATACATCTCATCGTAATCTTGTGCCTAGAAGGTTGCAAGATTTGTCCCACTAAAGCTACTCAAGTTCATCGTCTCGAGGTCAATGTGAGAGAGGATCCAGTGAATCATGCCCGCGCATGGGAATGCAAGGTATCTACATGCAATCCGGTATAAACCAGATTTATGAATGTTCACTTTCACTTGACGATCTTCAAGGTCTTCTCCAAAAGTACCTGCGAATGTTTCATTCACCTCTTGCCACTTCAGTTTGATGTCCTTGTCTAGATATAGCTTCGTATCTTCATAGATCGGCAGACCAGTGGACACCTGCTTAGCTGCTGCTCCAGTTGCCATACCACCAGTATCCTAAGATCCTGTTCTCTTGGAAGCCATTGAGACAGATGAACACCTGAAAGATTTGGAAACAAGCAGCATGCATGGCAAGAAGTATGTTAGTGAAAACAAAGCAAATCTATGGAAGGACACAACACATACTTGGGAAACTGATGAGCAAGATTGCGTAAATTTCACTCGGAGGCTGAGTGACTAGCTGCCAAAACTGCGCAAAAGGTAGTCTGGACTGGCTGCTGGATCTGCGAAATGTGCAATCTAGTTGGGCAGTTGGTCATTGGGATTGCACAATGCGCAATCCCAGCTGGGAAGGATTGCTGGCCCTGGGACAGATTTGCACAAATTCTTGGGCCAAGCAGCAATTGCCCTCCACGAATGCACAAATCAGTCCAAGAGGCCAGTGTTGGGCTAGAATGCGCAAATCTGGAGAGGAAGGTGAGCCTTGGTGAAGGTAGAGACCGGGCCAAGGTTAGCTCGACTCACCGATGGACAACTGAAAACAAGTCGATGAAATGCATGGCGACACTAAGTGATAGCAGAAGTGATAAACAGTTCATGGAAGACATGAATGGAGATTCAACAAACATATCAACATGGATGTGGGTGAGGCCATTCGTCGGTTGGGTGAACATCCGTGCAAAACAGTTTCATGCATGTGACAACAGTGAGATAGCAACGAAAATTGAAACAGAGCTAGGACAAGCTAGAATATATGTAAACGACAGCAGACGTTCAAAGAAATCAAGCAAACAACACTCACACAAGCGAATACACAAAAAGTGACAGAAATGCTAAAAAAGACAAGTTGAGGCCACTTACCCGTGAATAGATAAGCCAGATGTGTCAAAGAGTCCTGGATGTGCTGTGGGATGTCAGAGCTCCAAGATCGATGTGAATGAATGAGATTTGATGCGTCGAACAAATAATTTTGGTCTCATGACACACATGCTACATGTCTAGGAAAAAGCGACACTTGAAGGGAAACTTCTAAAACAACTTTGCATGTAACCCCCGACTGCTAAAGATAGCTCCCTAAATCATGAGATGTCTTTTGCATGTTGTCTCTTGCTATTCCAGGAAGATCAAGTCATGCATGCATGCAAGTCAAGTTTCATCGGTCTCGTGTGGAACTAGTAAACCATATTGTCCATGCATGTTAGTGCTCAACTGCTTGGAAAAATGCGCATTCCTAACTGTAAGCTGGGCTGACTGCCCAAGGGGATTACACAATTTTTGGGGTATGCAGCTGACTGCTTCCCAGATTTGTGCAAATCCTGTGTTGAACAACCTGTTGTTGAGAAAAATTGCGCAAATCCTGCTGGGAGGGTTGGCTGGCAGGATTGTGCAATCCTGGAGACCAGCAGGCTGTCAGAGAGGATTGCGCAATTCCTGGAGGGAAGGCTGGTTGCCCTCCAGGAATGCACAATTTTCAAGGGGAAGCTACTCAGCATACAGCTGGACCAAGTCCAAGTAAGTAGCCTATTAGGGGAATGGATTGACTGTGATTGACAGGCTGCATTTGTGCGAGGAAAACACTGAAGCTTGAGTACTTGACGAAGCAAGACAAAGTGTTGTGTAAGGTTGGTAGGGGAGGCTCCAAAACAGGCTAAGGAAAAAAATTGGAGGGTGGTTGTAGCTGCTACAACAAGGGTTGAACTCAAATGTAGTGCTCTTATAGTCTGTTGTTGTTTTTGGCTATGCAATTTGGGCCTAAAGGAAGGCCATCTGCATCTTTCCATGCTCTGTTTCAAACACTGATGAAAATCTACTCTGTGAGCTGGAGGTTTGCTTCCAAAACTGATTATAAGTACTGTTTTTGAGAATCTCATTTTGGAGCTTAATCTTCCTGTACCTATCAAAATTTGTCTTCTCCTTTTCTGTTTGGACATTGTGTGACTCTAGCTCTGTTTCCTTGTGACCTTGTGATGATGAAGGTCTAGTAGGAGATGTTATAAATCTGCTGGTTGCAGGTGGTGAATATGTGATTATGATGGCAGTGTGCTCTTCTGTTTCTTTGTCCACATCTGTCCTAGGAGTCAATTTTGTCCTCTTTCTGTAATTGATCCTGAACTCTTTGGCTTCACTTCATGTTGTCGATGATGATCCTTCCTCCCTCTATCTTTTGCTTGATTTTTCCTGAGGAGTGGGAGTCTGCAAACTAGAAGTAGAAAAGAGTTGTTTGTCAGCTTCCTGCAAGGTGTTTTCTGTCCATTCCAACTGATTAGCATACTTCTCAATTTTAGGTCTTGAAGTATGGATGTAAGGAGTACTTTTATTCTCTACCCTAAGCTTTGAAATTATGCCACAAGGGTCATAAGACCATGTAAAACTAAGACTGAACTTCATTTCTTTAAGAATCTTGTCTGCTTCTTCATCTGTTGTCTTGGTATTACATACAAATGGGCCCACCTATGTCTTTATTCAGAATTGTTATTTCTTCTTGGCCACTACAAAATGGATGTCATCAGAATTTAACATATGTCTAGTATACTCCAGGGCAAAAATCCTCATTGGGAGGTATTTGGGGAGTTTGTAGGGTGCCGATTCACAACCATAAACCCTGATCTTAGTGTAGTTTTGGTATAAATACCAATCCCCATTCTTGACCTGATCTGTTAGATGCAAAACTCTCTTGATTTCTTCACTTATTATGGCCTGTATTGCACTGTTAAGAATTTTCATGGCTGGGTGAATAAAATCTTCAATGGTTTGCTTGTAAGAAAACTCCTTCTGTTCTTTCATGACCGATGATTTCCAAAAGATCACTAGCTGCTGGCTTCATGCATCATCAAGTTTCTGGATTGCAAAACTGAACTTATCTGCCTGATAGTAAAGGAACATACAAATTAAAATGGGGGTGTAATTAAACACATGCTCTGTGGGAAACTTTATAAATTGTTCATGAATGATGTCAGCGAAGAATTGTCTAAAATGGAACACAATGGAAGGCTTGTTGTCTGTGGAAAATATGTAGAGGAATCCTAAAATGGGCTCATCGACCAACTGATTAAATTAATAACCTAAAATATAGGAAATCATGGATATAATTTGTTTGGCTTGATTAGGGAAGATGGAGGAAGGATATGGAGGATTCTTCTTGGGTAATTGGGCATTCTCAGGCAAGAAGATCTCAAAGATTTTAGCTCTGGTAGCGAAATCCAGCTTTTGCAAAAGTTGGGTGAGGGCTTCTAAGGATAAAGGAATACTATTTTCCACATAGGGAGCCAACATTATTTGGTCTATGGACTGGGTAGTTATAGTGAAGAGGATGTCACCTGATGGGGCCATGATAGCTCTTTGGGCAGGGACATAGCATCCCTGACACTTTATGGTAAACTCAGGGGCTTGGAATGTTAAGGGGAAGATTCAATGGGGAAGATTGGACTCCTAGAGCCCAATTTCATCAGTTTTGTCTGCATGTTTGTCTTCTTCTTCTTTTTTTTCCAAGGAAAAATCGTAATCTTTCATTAATTTGAAAAATTACATATAGTGGATGCTTGACAACATATGCATCATTGATTCTTTGTCATATCAGTCTCAAAATTCAAACTCTTCCTGTAATGGCTGGAAAAAGAAACATATTCACCACGCAGGGTGATAGCCTGAAAGAGTCTAAAAAGTATTTTCAAATACTGTGATATCTACAATATATACACCATGCACGGTGATCTCATAAGTTATCTTCTGCAAATAAAAACTATGATATATACAATGTAAATTATGACCGAGCACTTTCAGCAAAATTTAGGGTCCATCTACCCGGTGATATGCCAGATCTATATATGGCCTGTGATAATATTGGTATTGTGCAGTACCCCTCTGCTCCTGAATCATCCACTGACCTCTGGGAAGTAGCGTGGCCTCCTTGGAAAGCCTGTCAGCGTTGTTGTTATGCTCCCTGTAAATATGATGACATATGATGGAATTAAAATGTGTTTTGAATATGATCACTTCATCCAAAATATTTCTAAGTGTGTGTGCATGGCAGATAGTGGTATTATTGAACCAATTAATAATGATTTTGGAGTCCCCGTAAATCTGTAGATTGTTGCATTCATGGCTTAAAGAAAAATGCAATAAATGGCGAAGGGTGATAAGTTCAGCATAATTGTTTGTTCCTTCTCCAAGTCCCATCTTGACCCTGAAATGATGTTGGTCAGAGAGGTAAAGTAGAAATCCTCCCCCACACCCATGTTCATGTGCGGCACCGTCGAAATAAGCCCAGGGAATGGAGTGGTCAATGGGATTGGGGGCAAGTGGTCTTCGGGGTCGCGACATAGTATATTCAGGGAGCTCATGATAAGCGGAGATGATTTTAGCAGTGATAATCTGCCAACTGACAACCCCGTCTTCAAAGATTATTTGGTTCCCGCCAACCAAATAGACCAACAAATGATCAGAGGAAGGTAGATCAGATTTGATCCAGGATGCGAGCTGTGCCAGTTTTTCCATGCATGGGTTATGTTATCCCCCTCCCATCTGCCAGCAAAGTGCAACTCTGTTGCGATGGATCTCCAAAGATTGACCGTAGCTTCACATTTAAGAAAAAGATGCTCAGTCGATTTGGAATCTTGCTTACAAAGAACACACCAGTGTGGTCCGTGGATGGCTCTGTGTGTTAAGGATTCTCCAGTGGGGACTTTATTGCTAAGTACACACCAAAAGAAGAGCTTGGTTCGTGGTGGGGTTTTTAATTTCCAGATAGCTTGCCACCATTCATGAGTAATCTCAGGTTGTCTATTATTTATCAGCCCGAGGTAACCATCCTTTGGGGTGTATACTCCATTTTCAGCAAGGCACCACATGATTTCATCCGGTCCCTCCTTAATTCTGATGTGTGACTCAGTCAAAGAAGCAGTGTAATTATTCCATATTTGGTGCCAATGAGGAGGAATATTTAACTGATTTGCAGATTTCCAGGCCTGAGCATATATGGTGGAGTTAACCTGGTCAGCAATATGTGCAATAACACTGATATCTCTCTGATTTAAATGGAGGATTAACTCTCTCGGAAGCTGATATCGCCCACCTCCCCCTGTCCAGGGGTCTAGACCGATGCGCGCTTTTGTGCCATCATTTATTCGCCATGCCAAATTATCTTGAATGTTGGGGAGAGAAAGGAGCAGAGCTTTCCAAACCGATGAAATACCAGTCCTTGTCCATCGTGGCAGCCTAACCCAGTCCATGATTTGGAGAGGCCATATGTATTTATGGTAAGTAACAGAGGTCCAAAGGTTCTATTTGGTGAGGAGTGTCCAACCCATTTTTGCAGCAAGTGCTTGAGCAAAAAGGGGTAAATCTTTGAGTCCCCATCCTCCCCATTTTTTGGGCAAGGCAATCTTGTTCCAACTAACCCAGGCAAATGTTCTCTTATCCTGTTGACCATTCCAAAGATATCTGCTGCAAATCTGTTGAAGGTGAGCAAGTATACTTCTGGGTATCCAGGCTAAAGCCATCTAGAAAACAGGGGTAGCCTCCAAGACTGATTTAATTAGCACTAATCTTCCAGCTCTGGACAAGAAGCAATGGCTCCAATTTGTAAGCCTTTTCTCCAATTTGATGACCAACCATATCCAATCGGCAATTTTTTGGCTCAGGGGTTTGATCCAGAAACCCAGGTATTTGAATCCATGGTCAAGTGGGCGAATAGAATATGGGAAGTGCTGTTGTGCATATTGAGATTCATGGATGGATGTGTGAGCCAGTGTAATGGTGGATTTCCCATGGTTTGCCATCATACCTGTAGCCCGAGAGAAAGTGGATAGAAGATTATCAAAAGAGACAGAGTCTCGAATGCTACCATTCAGGAAAATAAGGACATCATCGACAAATAGGAGATGTGTGAGGTAGCAATGATCATTTATTTTCAGACCGAATAGTCTGCCATTTCGCTTTTCATGTGCAATTAACCGACTGATTCCTTCCATGACAATGAGGAAAAGGAGGGGGGATAGAGGGCAACCCTGTCTGAGTCCCCTTTCAGCATGAAAAAAATGGGAAGCAGAGCCATTAATGAGGACACTGAAGGAAGCAGTAGTAATGCAAGACATGATCCAGGTGGTGAATAGATGCGGGAAACCCAGGTGGATGAGAAGTATTTTGATGTAAAGCCAGCTAACATGGTCGAAAGCTTTCACCAGATCAATCTTTAAAATGATGCCTTTTAGCTTTTTGGATCTAATAGAGTGTATAGCCTCTTGAGCGGTACCAATTGCTTCATGGATCTGTCAGTTCTCGAGAAAAGCGAACTGCTCAGGTGAAATATAATGAGATAGAATGGGTCTGATTCTGTTGGCAATGATCTTAGAGATGATTTTGTAGAGACAATTGCAGAGAGAGATGGGGCAGAAGTCGCTGAAGGATGATGGTGAATCAGTCTTGGGGATAAGGGCAATGAAGGTGGAATTAATGGCATCATACAATTTTCCAGTGGTCCTGCTCTCCTCCACAACATTGAGCAGGTCTTGTCCCAAGAGATCGTAAAATGCCAGATAAAACTCAATAGTCCACCCATCCAGTCCTGGGCTTTTATCTTTTTTAAACCACTTCAGGGTCCCCTCGAGTTCAGCAGGTGTCATAGGTGAATTGAGCTCCTCTGCCACCTCATCATCTACAAACCTAGGGAAGTAGCTAGCCACTTGTATAATATCCACTAGATTGGTCTCTCGGGGAGATTTGTAAAGATTCTGGAAGTGTGAGGTACCTAGCAGAGATAGCTTTTTGAAGGTGTCAGCCACACCTCCATCTGGTAAAGGCAATTTCCAGATAGTGTTAGCTACCTTTCTTCCCTTTGCAAAGTTCTGAAAGAACTTTGTGTTATCATCTCCGGCTTGTAGCCAGATTTCCCTGCTCTTAAGTCTCCAGGTTTCCTCTCTTTCCTTCAATATCTTGTCCTTCTGCTTCTCAAGCTCAATAAGATGTGATTTCTCATCTGCAGATGAAAATCCCTTATTGTTGTCATCCATAAGAGCACTCAGTTCAGATTCAATCAAAGATAGGGTCTGATCATCCCTCTGTTTTTCTCTCTGGCCCAGGAGATGGTTAGATGCTTTAGCTGAGATAGATTGTGGTAGAAACCCTCAGCCAGGGATCTATGTCTCGAGATGGGATTTGGCTTCCAATATTTAGTGACCATCATGATGTATCTCGGTTCCTGAAGCCAGACATGATTGAATTTGAAGGGGGTTTTAGGTTTTGATTCGGGACCAAGGATCTCCAAGTATATTGGGGAGTGGTCAGATATGCCCCCAGAACCCACCCATTGTCTATATCTATTCAGATGTTGCAACAAGGGCACCTTAATCAGGAATCGATCGAGCCTCCTAGCCAGAGCTGCATCCCCTACCCTTCTATTTCTCCAAGTGGGCAGGGGCTTTATCATGGGGACATCCGAGAGGTTGTGCTGCTCCAAGGAATTCCTAAAGTACCCAGATAGAGGATCTACTTGTGCTTGGGATCCCCAAGATTCCCCAAATCCTATGGAGAAATTGAGATCACCCCCGATGACCAGGTGATCGAAAGTAGTAATTTCTAAATTGAGAAAACGCTGCCAGAATTCCTCTCGCTGATGACAAGGTCCATATACATTAATAACCCGAATATTCATACCAAGATCGGCAGAGAAAATGTCCATACCTAAGAACCCTAATCCTCCCCAGGATGTTGTAACCTTAATAGTGCGTGGGTTGTATCCAATGGCTAGTCCCCCCGATCGACCCATAACATCAAGGGAGTAAAAAAACCAACCAGGTTTTAAGGATGTTAAGGTTCGGTTGATGAGATCAGCATCCCCCAGGGTTTCTTGCAGCATGATGATATCCACAGGCTCAGCTTCAAATAACCTACGCAGGGCTAGTTTTTTGGAGGCACTAGCCATACCTCTACAGTTGAATGATAGCCATTTCATGGTGGAACCCTCCCAGGGGTGTTCAATGCTCTAAGAACCCCTTCAAGAGTGAATTGTTTGCCAGTGACAAATTCTGCCCCGGCCTTCAGTATGGCTTTTGAGAGATTGGACTTTCGGCCACGAGATGATTGAATAGCCGGACCAGGAAAGGTGAGACCTAACCCAATATAGGAGGGAGTATGATTCGCAGGGAGGGATCAAGAGCGAAGGTTGTATGAGTGAGGTGGTTCCAATCAATCTAGGGAGGATGGGAGGGGGGAGGAAGGGGGAGAAGGGACAGATGGAGTGGTGGTGGAAATGATGGGAGGGGGCAAGTTAAGTGCGCAGGGTATGGAGGGAGAAATGAATCTAATAGATGTTGAATCAACTGATGTACTGCAAGAAAGAGTAACATATGAGATAGGGTGAGAGGAAAGAGGAGTACCCGCTTTCCTTGTAGCCTCAGCAGCAGCAGCTCGGGATCGAGTCATTGGAGGCGATGGAGTCTTGTGCGCTCCTTCCGCTGCCATGGAGGTACCGACCCGATCAGGTGCTCGGGGAGCCGAAACAGGGGTGGCTGGGGTGGCGACTGCTTTACCCTTTGAGATATAAGGAGCACTCGGAGGATCAGTTGATTTCATGTTTAATGGGCATTCCTTGAAAATGTGCCCTACCTTGTGACATCTCCTGCAACGAAATGGGACACCTTCATAGTCCAAGATCTGAATTCGGGTGTAATGCCTCCATTTTAAAGTAATTTTTTCCTCCAAGCCCTCTCGCGTATCCAAATGCACCAAGATGCGAGCCAAGGTTCGATTCTTGGTCTGAACATAGGACTTATCGAAGTCAAGGTAGGTGCCCAGCGTGTTCCCAATCCTGACAAAAACTTCTTCAGACCAATACTGAAGTGGGAGACCAGGTAATCGAACCCAAATAGGTCCAGCCCCTATCTGCTCCCTTTCCGGGTCAAACAATGGACTCCATTGCTTAAGGAGAACCGGCGCCATCTCTATATGCCAGTATCTCGCTAGAACCAGGTCTGTGAATTCATCCTTAGTAAAATGCAAAGCGAACCATCCCCTAGGAAGGATCTGGACCTCCGACAATTCTTTGAGGGTATTGCCCCAAATTTCCTTGACCCAGAGAGTCAGTCTCTCCGCTGTGTAAGCCCTTCCCCGGACATGCCCAACCAGAATAGCACTGGCCTTGTTCGCGACTTTGCCCATCGATATATCCTCTCCGAAGGAGTTTGTGAAGTCCTTTGTCAAGGCTTTCACACACTTGACCTTGCATTTCCTTGTCCGTGGAGCTGATGGGTGATCCTGTAATGGGTCAGTGGAGATACAACCCTCCTGTTGAATCTGGGCTGTCGATTTAACCCTAATCACAGGGGTTTCAAAACAACCAGAAGGTGGAATGCCAGGGTTTGACGGGCAGTCATTTTGAGGGCCTCCAGGTGCTTGTTCCGAAGTTGGCAGAGGGCTAGACTGGTGCAACTGGTCGCCTGGAGGGCACGGCTCGAATGGAGGAGATGGCGGAGTGACAGCAGCGAGCAGGTTCAACGTCCTAGGTGAGAGCGGGGGGCAATCCATGGCAGGAGATTCTATGGATAGCGAGCTGAATTGAAGGGATGATGTGGGATGGCTAGGGAGGGTGACCATTGGAGTAGAGCAAAGAGGGAACGCAAGCGGATGGCGGATGCAAACCAAGATTTGATGAGTTAGGGTTAGGGCTTCTAAAAATGGCCTGACCGGGAAACGGGTCCAGAGAATAATCCACCTCTTCGTAATCCATGCTATCTTCCATGATGAGGCTGGGAACCGACACTGAGATCATCGGGAACAGTTGACAACGATGCAGGGAGATGGATGTCGACAGTTTGTCGGGAGACTGTGGGATACGGTGAGACTGCATAGTACTAGAGCTAACCTAAACCCTTGCTAGGCAGGCTATGTGGATGAGCCTCCATCCGTATGTCTCTTCGACCCTGTTTGCATGTTTGCCTTCTAACCAGCAATATAGCTCCAAAAAATCACAGTCACATTGGGTTTCACTAATCCTATAATCGCTGTCGACCAAAGGGATATGACTTAAATCTATAGAGGGAGGGATTAATGGATTAACAATCTTATCTTGGGTTTTGCTTTTGGGAGGCATGGCTGTATCAATGAAAGTAATAGTAAAAGAAATTGACAGAAAGCTTACCAGGGAAACAGTTGGGGTAACGAATTGTCAGTGGAAGGAGATAGGGAACTGTCGGTTTCTGTGTTGGTTTGATCATGTGAAATTCTCTGAGAGTGGTCGTTGTGCAAAGTTGTCAGTTTACGGAGGATAAGCAGTGAAAAGGGAGGAGAGCGATGGTTTCAATAGATTTTATATAGTGTTGCGAAAGTTGCATTGAAAATGGCATGGGACCGTTAAGCCTGAACGGTAACCAGAGAATTATGAATTAATGCGGAACAATTATTTTTCCAGGAGTGCATTTAATTGGCTAACAGTTAGGTGATGTGGCACGAGGTGAGTGGCGAAGGAGTCGTGGTGGGGACGTGGTAAGGCGGGGGAAAGGATATGTGGTTTAGGAGGGGGTAGCGAATGGTAAGTGGTTTGGCAATGGGGGGGGTGCGAAATCGTGAGGGGCTGCCACGCAAGGGATCGGGCCTGGCGGGGAAACAACCTTTTTGAACCCCCCCACGGTAAAGGTAGAATGGAGGGGGGGGGGCGAAGAATGATATGGGTTGTGGATTCTGAGCGAGAAGAGATCCCGATGCTGTTGACTGACATGTACTTTAACCATAATATGACAAACCAAATTTGTCCCATGCGTTTTATGCTTTTGCCTTCCTGACTTAGGATAAAGGTGGATAATGAAATATATATAAAAAAGCACTTTATCCCATCATGCATATTTGCCTTTTAGCATATGTTTAAAACTTTGGATAAAAAACGACATAGGCAAATATTTACAAAATCTTCTAATTTACCTACCCATAACTAAATTTACATTTTATTTTTCTATAGGGTGCACTTAGACAGGCAAACCCACATTATTTTCTTTTATATAGAATGAAAAACTATCTAGCATATCCCTTATTTCTCCTATTGATTCAGATTAAAAAATTGAATCAATGTCATTTTCTACCTAATCACTGATTTACCAAGATTAGACTATTCGACAACTCTTTATTTTCTAACCTAATTTATAAAAATTTAAACAAGTTTAACCATGATTACATTCAAAAGCTAGTCATTGTGGCATTTTAAACAAGCTACACACAACCTTTATTTAAGAATAATGACGAAATCTATCTATCAGAAGTGGCATTTAGACTTACAACACTTTCAACATTATTCCTTTTTTTATTTTTCTTTCTTTTGGTGGGGTTAAATCTTTTCTTCTTTTTCAATATTTTTGTTTTTGTTTTGTTTTTAACCCTCTTTTCATTTTTTATTCTATTTTTCTTTTATTTGGAAATCATTGGCAGATTGACAAGTATTTACAATATAAGATCCCTGAGATACAATACTCAATTAGCTCGAGATCCTATAAATTATAGGACTCTAACAATATATATGGTGTTGTGTACATGTGGTGTGGTGTACACATTGTACATATGGTGTTGAGTACATGTTGTACATGTGGTGTTTTGTACATGTGGTGCTATGTACATGATGTAAATGAGGTGTTGTGTGCATGGGGTGTTATGTACATGTTGTAAATGTGGTGTTGTGTGCACAAGGTGCTATGTACACCTTGTGTAGTTGGTGTTGTGTACACGTTGTGCAAGTGGTGTTGTGTACATGTGATGTTGTGTACACATTGTGCAGAGGGTGTTATGTACATGTGGTATTGTGTACACGTTGTGATGTGCACATGTGGTACTACGTATGTGCATTGTGTAGTCGTGGTATTATGAAATATGTATTTGTTGTGTTGTACTATGTGTACATACACGTGTTTTGTTGATTTGTACGCAGGGTGTAGGTGTATGTGTTGTGTTGTACACCAGGGGTAGGTGAATGTGTTGTGTTGTATGTTGGGTGTAGGTGTATTTGTGCCATTGTATGGTGGGTGTAGGTGTATGTGTTGTGTTGTACACTGAGTGTAGGTGCATGTATTGTGTGGTTTTATACGTGTGATGTACATTATATGTATGTGTACATGCTTGAAGAGAAGAGAAGTATTGGTTGCTTGCCGGATGTGGCAACTAATAGGTGTGTGCACAGAAAGGACAAAGAACAAATGTAGAAGCAAGAATTGATTGAAGGATAAGTATCAATATTTTATTTCAGTTTTAATTATGCATGTGTGTCGTGTCCCTTCTCAAACACATTAGTAACGGTGTGCTACTACATAATTTTGCACATTTTTTACTAAGGAAGAGGGCCCCACACTTTCGACTTAGGGACTTAGGGGCCAAATCGACTTTATTTAGCTGTTAGTGGAATGTGGGGGCAACCCACATAAGAGTTCGAATTAGCCATTCAATATGCTTGTAGGGAAAATCGAATGGGTGGATGGACGGGCCCACATGAGGCTAAGGGGGCCCAAGGAGTTATAAAGAGATATCAACTCTCATTTTGTTTTCATTCTAAATATTTGACAAACAAACTCACTCTTGTACACTCTACTGCTTAGTGGGTCTACCGGCTATTTAGCCACGAGTCTTCCGCAGGGAAGATTCAACCTCTACTTCGGGGGACCATCCATGCCCGCCCTAGGGAGACTGTTCCACAGAGATTGCAGGAGTTTCCAGCAGCGATTCATAGCTCATCCAGCCACGCAAAGGAAGGGACTGCATGTTTTTTGGGCAGCCAGAAATACGCAGAGGTTGATTTAGCCACCCAAAAGGCCGAAAATCCAAAGTCAAAATCAGAGAAATTCCCTTCTGTTTTTTTTGGGTTTTGTCCAAGGAGTCTTAGGCTAAAACAACAGAATTTTCTGGGCATTTTTTGGGCACTTTCCAGCAGGCCAAAATTCAGTGAATGTAGCTGGAGAGCAGCGTCCAAGAGGCCGAAAATCAAAATTCAAAATCAAAGAATTTCTCTTCTGGGTTATTCTGGGTTTTGTCCAAGGAGTCTAAGGATAAAAGGGTGGATTTTTTTGAGCAGTTTTTGGGCACTTTCCAGCAGTCCGAAATTCAGCAGATGTAGTTGGAGCGCAGCTCCCAAGAGGCTGAAAATCCAAAGTCAAAATCAGAGAAATTTCGTTCTGGGTTTTATTGGGTTTTGTCCAAGGAGTCTAAGGCCAAAAGGGCAGAATTTTATGGGTAGTTTTTGGGCACTCTCCAGTAGGCCGAAGTCAGCAGATCAACAATTTACTAGGACAACACAGAGCATAGTAGAGCAGGAACTGAACATCCATCTTTCTAGCTATTCTACTACTTGGGTTTGGTCCAGCTTGTACTCATGCTCTCATATTTCATAATACATGGCTCAACAATTCCAGTATTACAGTGTTTCATGGGTGTTTGCTAAATGTTTTTAATTTTCCATTGTTGCACTATTTGTTTAATTGATTTATCACTTAAACTCCTGTTTAGGAACGTTATATTGGTATCAAAGCCATAATATTGGCTCAGCCTGTGGGAAAGATTAGAATCAAACAACATGGCGGTCATCTGGAATGAGGTGGTGAGGATACAACAAATGATGATTGATGTGGGGAAGAAATTGATTCATTCCTCAGTTATTGGGGGAAAACTGGAGGGCATACCAATCATTGGGCCATGGCATTCAGGCGTCCCTCTCTTTTTGGGAATTCTGTGAACTAAGGGGTATGCACAAACCAATGGAGATTCAATGGGATTTTGTAGGGATGATGAGAAGTATTAAGAAAAAAGATGAAAGAGTAGTTGAAGGGGCCATGGTTGGAAAAGAGATAGTTGAGCATACACCCATTGATGAGGCGTCATCCATTGATGAGGTATTCGGGGTTGTGACCGATTTCTCAGGTGATAACAATGCACCACAGGTTGGTGAGGTGTCGGAAGACAGTGCCACTGTTGTTGAAGAGCCGATAGGTACAGAGGCCTCCATATCTATGACGGAGTTTTCGAGATGATAGTCGGCTACAACTGACTGGTGAGCATATCGTACATATTGGGTTGTCTATGGAAGCAGTCTAGGGCTCATCTCGAGCCCGTGATGGAGGAGGATGTGCAGCCATCCCTTAGGCTAGCCATTGATGAGGGGCAACATAGAGGTCATGCGTTGGGTTTTCAGTACAATACTTCAGAGGCCCACTAGCGGGGTCTATAACCTTATCAACCCACCCTTATGCGTTGGATTGAGGGAGGCCGATTTTTCTAGACGTACCCGAGGGGGTGGACAGGTTAGCAGGACTGAGATGAGCATGATACCACATCAACTTGGAGGGCTTGTTCCTTCCACAGAGGATTACACATTCGATCTCTCCTTTGGGATTGGATGACGAGATGTACTAAGATGGTACTTGATGGAGCAAATTAGGAAGTTGGATACATCCATGGCCAAATGTCAGTAGAGGCCATGGATTACCAGAGGGACTCAAGGGCAGGACTATTTTTGGGATCCAGGTGAGATTTTCCATCACATCATAGAGTTGGTAGGTGATGGTAATAGCTACGAGATGGGTTTGACACTTGAGCACACCCCCATTTTTAGATCTCCATCAGAGCCCAAGTCAGTACTAGTGACAGGATGGTTTGACTGGCGAGCAAACAGATTTCATGAGTTGTCTTAGCATATTGAAGGTGCATGGAGTCACAGGGTGACTAGCTTACTCTAGCAAGAGTTGGTAGGAGGAGGTGGCATCGACAGGCTATCATACAGGGCATTGTATGGAGAGAGTGCTCTCTTACTAGCATATGGGATGCAAGGACTATTGAGGATAGGCACAGTAGTGTCATTTTCGTTAGCATGTGGGGAGTCAGGCCGCTCAGGTCTTTTAGAGTAGATGGGGGGATGTAGCCCACATCATGGAGGGTGTACTAGCAGAGAGGTTGATATTTTGGCCCATCCAGGATACTGTATGTTACAGGGTGGTATGGTAGTAGGTAATGGTACACAAGACTACACATAATCAGGTCGTAGCATTCAATGTTATATAGAGGGATGTGGCCTGATGCATACAGACCCAATTCTTGGCCATATCACCCAGTGGTGTGTAGGGCTATGCAACGAGAAGCAGTGGTCTCCAGAGGAGCATGGAGATACATGGTGGTATACCATAGCATGCCGATTTACACTGTGGGGTTGGAGGAGTGACTGAGGACGTGCAGGGAGTGACAGGTGCAATGACACAGGTAAGACACAGGTGTGTACAAGATGGTATATCCATAGTTGGGGGTATCAAGTGGTGTACAGGGGTAGGTTGCAGCATATAGTGGCATTTCATGGAGTGCGGTGGTACTTGGTGGTATGCAGTGACACATGATGCGGTGCAACGGGCTCTTGGAGCTTTACCTTTAGGGAGACTTATGGACAGGGATAGTAGGTGTACCATTGGACGCAACTCACCTAGGATCGATGAGGACATTGTCGAGCATTTGGGGACACCATGTTTAGTGGAGGCAGGGCCTTGAAGGAGTTATCAGCAGATCCAAGGCGGAGAGAGTGTCATACCTAGGATTACTCTTGAGCATTTGGACAGACTCTTGATCATACTCTTTGGGACATACCCACCCATCATCCTCTAGTGTTGCTTACAATCGTAGAGAGTTTGGTTGTTTCACTTTGACACTCTCCATTTAGGCAATAGGGCATGGGGGACTCACCCTAGGCACTTGGATGAGACACCACGTGTCATGGGCCGAGGGGAGACTCTCTAGTTGAGACACTTGGTAGGTGCACAAGTTGATGGTTACAGACTTAGGGATGACATGGTTGATAGTCGAGGTAGCATATGTTCCACCCCTAGGTTCACACTTGGGGAGGTAACCAAGAGGGAGTTACATGGTGCTTTTTTAGTTGGACAACTTGGGGCATTAGGGGAGCATGAGGTGTGGAGGACAGTAGTCCTTGTTGGCAGGATGATGCCTAGGCTTCTGGCAGTACCCGAGCACATCATAAGGATCTGGGATAGCAGATCTTGCTATGTGATTTGGCAGGCATAGAACAACTGGATATTTGCAGCATAGGTTCTTGATGCTCAGTGCCTACCTATTGGATACCTACAAGAGGCAGAGACGGGGCACAAAGGGGTCCCAACAACTAGTAGCATATCACAACGATATACAGAGAGGATTGGGGTTTGTGGACCTCCAATATGGTTATGGGATCCAGGGATCCAATGGATTGGTGGGATACTTCACTCCTCATTGAGCATGGTCGAGATAACAAGCGGAATGATTCGTTCACAGGCGGACACATGGGCAATCACCGAAGTCCTCACTATAGGCCAAATCAAATTGTTGCTCAGGATTTGGGTTAGCCATGGAGAGATAGGCGCTGGCACTATTGAGTCACTTTGGCAAGATTGGCCTAGCCTCGATCATCGCATAGATTATGGCTGAAAGTTATGGGAGAAGAGGTTCTGGTACACGCATGCTAGACAATCATTCATGACCAGAGTGTCACGATGTCAGCAAGATAGGTTCCTTCTGCGATGGGCATGAGATTATGGCATAATAGGGCTGAGTAACTCAACTACCCGTAGAGGTGAGCTGGTTTCTATAGGGGAGGGTCATGCAGATCTTCAATTTGGCTTTAGTGATTCATTGATGGTGTGGGGAACTTCACTAGTGTGGCAGGGTGATCGACAAGAGGAGATCGGGGGAGGCCCGGGTAGAAGGGGGTTCAATTTCACCAGGATTGGATTGCATCTTCAGGAGTTTACTCTTGTAGTGCACGAGATGGACTATTCGGTAGAGCAACTTCATGAGGATTTGGGCAGAGTTTTACATTGTCAGGATGCTCTACTTATTGGTGATAGACACAGGGGTTCTAATGCCAATATCTGGCAGGATAGTGAGTGGAGAAAGGGGGGCTTCACATTGATTAGGTTGGCTTTGGATCCTGGTATCAAGGGACTCCTTCACTATTGGATAGTACAATGATCAAGGATGATCCAATGGTACATTTGGGACCCTAGTGAAGTTTGCAGTGATAGTGGGGGTCCACAGTGAGAGAGGGTGTTTGTTTAGGCATTTCTTGAGGAAAAGCGATGTTTGGTGCATTGGAAGAACTTACCAGATGAGGATGCCACCTGGGAGGGTGAGCATATTTTGGAGCACCCACCTTTGAGGTTGCTTGAGGGCAAGCAACATTTGGGAGGGGAGGACTGTCATGTCCCTTCTCAAACACATTAGTAACAAGGTGATGCTACACAAATTTGCAGATTTTTTACTAATGAAGAGGGCCCCACACTTTCGACTTAGGGACTTAGGGGCCAAATCGACTTTATTTAGCTGCTAGTGGAATGTGCTGGCCACCCACATAGGAGTTCGAATTAGCCATTTGATATGCTTGGCGGGAAAATCGAATGGGTGGATGGAGGGGCCCACATAAGGCTAAGGGGGCTCAGGGAGTTATAAAGAGAGATCAACTCTAATTTTGTTTTCATTCTGAATATTTGACAAACAAACTCACTCTTGTATGCTCTGCTACTTAGCGAGTCTACCAGCTATTTAGCCACGAGTCTTCCGCAAGGAAGATTTAACCTCTACTTTGGGGAACCATCCGTGCCCACCCTAGGGAGACTGTTCCATAGAGATTGAAAGAGTTTCCAGCAGCGATTCACAGCTCAACCAGCCACACAAAGGAAGGGACTACGTGTTTTCTAGGCAGCCAGAAATACGCAGAGGTTGATTTAGCCACCCAAGAGGCAGAAAATGCAAAATCAAAATCAGAGAAATTCCCTTCTGGGTTTTTTTGGGTTTTGTCCAAGGAGTCTATGGTTAGAAGGGCATAATTTTTTAGGCATTTTTCAAATAGGCCAAAAGTAAACAGATGTAGCCGGAGAGCAGCTCCCAAGAGGCCGAAAATCCAAAGTCAAAATCAGAGAAATTCTCCTTTGGGCTTTTCTGGGTTTTGTCCAAGGAGTCTAAGGATAAGAGGGCGAAATTTTCTAAGTAGTTTTTGGGCACTTTCCAGTAGTCTGAAAGTTAGTAGATGTAGCTGGAGAGTAGCTCCCAAGAGGCCGAAAATCCAAAGTCAAAATCAGAGAAATTTCCTTCTAGGTTTTTCTGGGTTTTGTCCAAGGAGTCTAAGGCTAAAAGGGCAAAATTTTATGGGCATTTTTTGGGCACTTTCCAGTAGGCCGAAGTCAGTAGATTAACAATTTACTAGGACAACGCAAAGCATAATAGAGCAGCAATTGAACATCCATCTTTCTAGCTATTCTACTACTTGGGTTTGGTCCAGCTTGCCTTGAGACAAGCCCAGGTGCACTACTTCATTTAAATATTGTACTCATGCTCTCATATTTCATAATATATGGCTGAGAAGTTCCAGTATTATAGTGTTTCATGGGTGTTTGCTAAATGTTTTTAATTTTCCACGATTGCGCTGTTTGTTTAATTGGTTTATCACTTAAACTCCTGTTTAGGAACATTGAAATGTGATATATGACTTTGATTTATGATGGTTACATGTGATCTATGATTCTAGTTTATGATGATTGCATGTGATTCATGGTTTTGATTTACGATGGTTGAGTTTTGAGCTAACCGAATGTGATAAGTTTATACATGATGATTTGATCAAACAACTAGTTTGACTTGTTGTGACAGGAAGTGAATAGAATTGCAAGTGTACCTTATTGACGGGCCACCAATGAGGTATGATTTGAATTTATTTCAATTTGTTTTGAGTCTAATGGAAATTATGTGCTTGATATAGGAAAGCATGGAAGATGCTCGGTTTGGTTGGTTGAAATTGACAACAAGAATTAGTAGGAGCAACAAAAAGGAATTGGAATAGGAAACAGTATGCTGGTAAAGCACTTCAGGAGCAAGGCCATTATGGGACACTGGTACCCAATAGTATCCATTGATTTCCATGAACATGTTATGATCGGTATGATGGTTTTAAGGTTGGGATATGCCTTGGTTTTTGGACCTTTCGATGCGAGGAAACATTGCTAAGGGAGGGGTCGCCCAAGGGACTATGTAACAGAGAAGGGGATGCCTGTAGAACTTGGAAGATGTGTGACTACACGGAAGGGGGTGACCGGATTGCTCGAGGGACTATGTAGCAAAGAAGGGAAGGCCGGGGAATGCATTTTTTGTTGTCATCAGCATTGCCAGGTGGAATCAGAAGCACGTTGGGAGTGCGCCCTGGAACAATGAGCAGGTAACTATTCATTAAGAGGACAAGTGGTGCAGGATTGTAGCACTAGACATTAGATGCAAGTTTGTATTTGGCAGTGGATTTTGGACTTCCTCAGAAGGAGGTGAATCCTGGTACTGCTTTTGAGGGTGGAGGTGTAAGCCTCTGGATTCCCTTGTTGATTGATACTAGCATCATATCCTTTTATTTGTTGGTTGAGCAAATGTGCATATGTATATATGTGTATATTATTGAAAATATTGTATCGAGATAGATTTATAAAGCTCCATAGACAACATTATTATTTTCTAGTCGAAGCAAATGTGTATAAGTATATATGTGGTTTTTATTGTAAATACTGTAATGAGTTGTGTTATAAAGCTCCAATAAATAGTATGTTGGTCATGGTTTTCAACAGGAAGTCATTATAAGTACTGCAACGAGCTGTGTTATAAAGTTCCATGGTTAGTATGTTCTATTTTCAATGGTTTGTTGGTTTATAGGTGTTATTGAACACCGAGGACAGTGTTCCCCTAAGGGGGAGGGGTTTGTAACAACCCTGGGTTAAAATTCATGTAATAAAGTTAATAAAGGAAAAATAGGACCAAGGTCATGGGACATGTGTTCCAAGATAAATATTAGGCAAAACATCCCAGTGGGTGTTTATTTGGTTTATTATGGATAAAGGGAAATCAACGAAGGCAATGGTAAAGGCTTTAGAAGGGCATGAGGCATTAATTGGCATTTTATTTATGGAAATAAATGGAATTAGGAGAAAAGGGAGATGAAAGGTCACAAATTTGCATGAGGAGGAAAATGAAGAAAATAGAGGCCTCAATGATAAAAAGGCTTATGAGGATTAGTTCATCACTTTTATCAGTTAGACTTTTGTCAGTTTTAGCTTGGAGCTCTCTCTTCTATTCTCTCTCTTTAATACTCTTGGAAACTTAGAGTTTTCTTGGAGCACTCTTGGAGGAGTGTGACATACTTGGGATTTGGAGCAAGAAGGAAAAGGAAAAGTAGGAAAGTGCAAGAAGACAACGGGAACAACATCTACAACGAGTTTTGCTTGTAGGTACCGAATTACATGTATGATTTCCTTGTTATTTTTGGCATGCATGGCACATGCATGTGGTTTCTTGGTTATGATCTGTCATTGGCACAGAGGATTGTCTAGATTGATAGTGGCTTTTCCTAGCCTTTCCATTTCCTGGATAACTATGGTGTTGTGGGTTTTATCTTTTGTTTTCTGGTTGGTGTTCATGTTCCTTATGGTTGTGGGTTGAGTTATTAGTTCCTAGAGACTTGGTCGGACAAATGCTCTGGCGCCCTTGGTGGGTTGATTTACTAGTCCTAGAAGCATTGGTTGGACAAACGCACCGGAGACTGACGATAGTTGTGGGTTGAGTTACTAGTCCTGGTAGTCGAGTTGGAACAACTACTCTGGAGCCCTGGGCAAATTGGATGGAGACTGATCTGGTGATGGTTAGTGATGTCCAACCGTGAGGTGGAATCACTGGTTGAGAGTTGAGGTGGTTTGGCCTCTAGAAGCCCTGTTTTGGTTTTCTTGGTTTATTCCATGAGATCTCGCATTCATGCTTGGAATATGGTATAGGGGTGATTGGCTGAAAGAGAGATTTGGTTCAGCCAAATCTATGGTCGGGTGGTACGTGGAAGTCCCTAAATTGGTTGGATTTTCATATGTTAATAAGAGGTCTCTTTTCCCCTCATATTTCATGAGTAAATGTATTTGTTATCATGTGAATTTGATGGTTATTCTATCATTGTTATGATTATGGTTATAAGCATGGTTTTATGACAGTCTTGAGTTATACCTCTCATCATGTTTTTATTAGTAAATGAATGTTAATGAATACATGACCTAATATATGACAATGCAACTATTATGAGAGGGCATCAGACCTTCTTGACGATTCTCAGATAAGAATGATGTCCCTATGTTCAAATGTGTTTTTATGACCAGTACATTACATGTTTGTGATGTGTTTGACGAAATACCTGTCATGGTTAAGATGAGTCGGGCTAGGTCATTGTTCAAGTTTTGCATTAGAGGCTAATTTTTCTTGTTATTAATCATTTGTGAGAGTTTCATCAAGTTATAGGCAGAGGCATGAGTCCAAGCCCTAAAAAAATGGCTCAGAATTCGGGGTGGCTGGCACAAAACTGCCTGGAAAAGTCTACAGTCACATGTAGGCCTTGACATGGGAGCGACTGGAGGGTTTCAATCTCATGGAGGGCTTGTAATGGGAACAACTGGGGGTCTAGTTTAGTTAAAAAGCAAGTTAACTTGGGGGTTGGGCATCTTGTTGGCGGGAAAAACTTCCCTAAGGTAAGGGTTGACAACCTCAACAGATCGAAGGTAAAAAATCAACAAGAAGCATACATTCAAGCAAGAAAACTATGTAAACTACTAAATTCGGGTTTAAGAGGAGTACCCGTAGGTCCTATGTTTGATGTCGATCCCGTAGGGTCCAAACCCTCTGCTTCCTCCAAAGTAATCAGACCTGCAACACAATTTAGAGAAGCATATACATAGCAAGTAGTTCAAAGTGCGTGCATAATAAACATGTTAGATCATCAAGCATAAACATATTAATCATGATATATTAGACATGAATCATTAAAAACATGAGATCATAACATTTCAGGAACAAGACAAAGCTTCTTTATTGATATCAGCAAATAGGAGTGGAAGAATACAACCTGATCTGACCACGACACCAATGAAACCTTCCTCTGGATCCGTCCAACCCAAGCCTCAAAGATCACCTCTCAAGCATGTGCAAAAGGATGTCATATAATGGAAGATGAACATCTTTGCAAGGAAACAAGGGTTTCCTATGACTGGGAGTGCAGGAGGCACAGGGAAAATCATACTTGATATGGGGACAAAAAGGACTATAATGTCGATATCCTATCTCCTTCTATGATTTAGGCCTTCCCATGAGGTGTATAAATACCACCAAAAATTAGTTGATTCAATTAGGCTATGAGTTCTTGTAGGTGGGCTTTCGGTGAAACCCGGAAACCTCACTCAAGAAATAGGAAATATTTTTATTTTTTGATATTTTAAATTATGTACGTGGGTTTTGTATTATGGTACCCACGTGTGTACGTTATTTTTAAAGGGGAGAGTCGTGTATGGAATTGGAAATGTTATTTTTAAATAAATGATAAAGTATGAATGGGAAAGGGCTGCCCAAGGCCATATCAAAGCATCAAACTACAGGAGTGTTGAATGATGCTATAACAGATGCCCCCTAATATATGAGGTCAAAAGGGGTATATGATGGCATAAATGTATTAAATATAAAGAGTGGTCATTTGAGGACTTGAGAGGAGATCACTAGATTCTGGCCTCACTGAATACCTATAGAAGGAACCAAAAAGAAGACTCATGTCTGAGGTGGGCATACCTGTTTAGTCAATTTAGTGTTATCTAAATTGCTAGTATTTATTGTCAACCCGGGGCTCGTAAGCTGATGAAGTGAAGGTGTACTATATGTACTTAAGTATCCTCTTAGAGTTTTTCTTATCGTTGGGGAGTGTTGTTGCGGTTTAATTATGTTCCTAGATGGAATGAGAATTTATACACAAGTGAGTGATGGTGTGTGTGTAGAGTGAATTCTAAATGAGTGGAAGTGTGTGTTGAGTGATTTCTAACTATTTGCTTGAAAGGAAATGCTTGGAATGAATTAATGAAATTGAAATGACTTGAAATAAACTTGAAAGCAAATGACCACTACCAATGGCACTAGACACCATTCAAGTTGCTGCTAATAAAAGGAAAAAGAGAGTCACTTTTAAAACCCAAGAATGAAGATTATCTCTCCCTAACTCAATGCCTCAAAGCACATGTACTGTGTAAAGCACGGAAAGAAAGTAGCTTAAGTGGAATTATAAAAGTGAGAAAAATATGCTTGAAAGACTAATGATAATAATTTGCTATTCCTAATACTCTACTTCAGCCATATGTACTATGGGAAGCATGATTAGAAAGTAGTGAGGAAATAGTCTAGGAAACACTTTAAAATCAAAACTTTTACTTTAAAGACTAGTGGTAATGATTTACTCTTTCTAACTCAATACTTCAAAGCACATGTACTGTGTAAAGTAAGGAAAGAAAGTAGCTTAAGAACAGTCCAAAAAGCACCCAAACAAGCTGCAAGTTAGTGATATTTTGATCTTAAAAGATAGTAGTTTATAATGAAGATCATTCATGTATGTTAACAGCTCTTTGAGAAATAAGATTAAAAACTAACTATAAAGACAAAGGCAGCACTTGAATTGTCAACTTCAAATACCATTAGCTGTAAAGCAAACACAACACATATGAAAATAAATCCCGGGCTAAAAGAAACCTGCAAAGAAATAACACTGATCAGCTGAAAATAAAGGAAAACAAGTAAATAAAACTATACATGCTTAAGGAAACAAATGAGAAAATAATGAAATGCTGCACATGAAATACTTTACAAAGGCTGAGATGAGCAGGGGCCCTCTGTTCATTCAGCCACAAGAGAACTCAAAGATCTGGAAACTTCAAAACAGTGCTATATTGATTTCTCCATTTGCAAAAAGTTTACAAACAGAGTGCTGGAATAGCACTAGAAAACAGAGTTCACAAAACGCTTCTAAATTCAACACGAGTGCCGCAAAATACAACTAATCAAAAGTTCTTTGAGCGTACGCAGACGCATCAATTTATAGGAGCTTCTAAGTTATCCTACGCGTACAACTATTTAACAGAAAAACAATAAAACAGTATGCGTATTAATGGTCCTTGGACACATCACGGTTGCGTGGACGAGTTTGGTGGTTCCTGTCATCATAGATAATAAATCCCTGTTGGATTGCGTCCCCTGCCGTCTTTAGAACCTGGACAAATCACCATTGGAGATGACGTGACCAAATAGCTTTCAAACACCGTTAAACCACTTTGAGTTGACCGTGGTTAAACCAGCTTTGACCATGGATGAAAGTGACGTGGAAGGTTGGAACAATAGGATAGGAACCTCGACCACACTGATACCTGAGTGCCCATGTGGCCCATCTAGCAAACCGACACGTGGATCATAGTATTTAACAAAAAGGCTGCAGGATCTTCAGATAGCTGCGGGATCATCAGATAGCTGCGGGATTCCTGCAAGTAAGTCAAAAACTAAACAAATAGTCATCCATTAGCAAAACTTGCTTGATCATGCTTATTGACACTGAATGTAATGACCTGAGAGGTTTTATGGTGGAAATGAGGCAAAAGTGAAGGAAAGATAAGGAAAAGTGGAGGAAAATGGTAGACAAATGGGTGTAAAATAGAGGTTCTACATACCCCCACTCCGAGGGTATTGCATGTCCTCATGCAATGAAAACACAATTCAGTCCATCTGCTGGGATGCCTCAGCTAGGACATCCAACCTCCTTCTCTTCCTTTGTGTAGAAACATTAACCTTTGGCCTCTTGAACATGCATCTGAATTTCAAATTAATTAAGGCTCTGTTCAGCCTTCTGCATCTCTTCTTGAGTCTGTTATGTTTCTTCTGCCACATGCTCATGTGAAGATAGGTATTATCTTGGATTGCCTTAGCAATATCAGCTTGCTGCTTCATTTCTTCATTTCTCTGTTTAATGTGACGGTTCAGCACTTCCAGTTCATAGATTTCTTGTCTAAGTAAATCTATTTGCTGTTCATGAGGTATGACATTACTTGGGCCAGCAGTGTTTTGCTCCAATGTCTCATAATAGTTGTACACCTCTTGTTGAACTGGGTCAACAATTGGTGACCTCCTTGGACTATATTCATGCTCAATTTCAGTTGTAAACTCCGGCTGAAACGGACTGTCTTCTCTTGGAGGAGTAGCTGCCTCACGTGATGATGGACTATCCTCAAGGTCTGCTTGTGTAGCACCCTTCTCAGGTGTGCTAAGATCAACGAAGAGTGTCCTCGTGGTTTTCCTTTTATTCTGCAATCTACTACTCCTTCTTACAGTGGTAGCACTATGTGTTTCTTTTTGTGCCTTTTCCTTTGGTTTTTGAGCTTTTACTTTCTCAGAGAGGGCAATTTTCTCATGGAGTTTAGTTATCCTCTGTGCTAAAGGCTGGTTATCTCTTTCTTCACCACTAGAATGCTCTGGGGTCTGGTCAGTTTCTCGGACTATGGATTTCCCCTTATCTTGTTTTTGTTTCTTTTTGTCCTCTCTTTTCTTTTTGGCAGCTTCCTTAGCAAGTTCAGCGAGGGTTTCCGAGATGACCTCTTGAGCACTGTCTTCAGTGGGTTCAATCTCAGGCTCAGGATGATGGACTTCTATTTCTTCTACAGTTTGTCCTTCGAAGACATCAGTCTCAGAGATACTTTCCCTTCTCTTCTTTCTGCTCTTTCTAGGTATAGAAGACTCTCCAGGCTCTGCAAAATGATTCCTTACAAGGAATTTTTCCCATGTGTCTCGTTTTTCTTTTAACTGTTCTTCTATCAATAACTTTACAAGACCATGGTGACAGAGGTAAGCTTCTACATTTCGTGGATTTCGTTGAGCCATGGAACACATTTTCCTAAGGCTTTGAAATAGGAAATAAGGAAGGTTTATATCATGCTCTCCTTGGAACTGCAGCATAATTTTACCATGATAGACATACAACACTCCAAATCTCCCTTCACAGGTGAAAAACTTTTGTACTAATAACAATAGAATTTTCCATTCTTCTTTAACATGGGAAATTGGAATGCCTTTGGTAAAAACACTTGTGTCCATACCTGGGTTTTTAAAAATCCGCTTCCATTGTTGATCCTGGACTGCCCGGTTTTTGAACCAACGTTCACCGGTTTGTGGAAGAGAGGTAGCCCTTGCTATGCTTCCTTCGCTGACTGTAACTGTTAAATCTCCCACCTTTGCCTGGCTGTCCTTATCCATAAACGATCTTGCAAAGGCTTTGGTTACTTCCTTATGGTAGCCCTTAAACTTTCTGATACATTGTAACCAATTGGCTCTTTGTAGTGCCTCCTCAACCTGTGGATATGCCTCCAAGAATTTCGAACCTTCCGGTTCAGCCCTCAGAAGCTTTCCCATCGACTCTTCAGCTTTGTTTAAACACAAATTTGATGGTGACCTTACACAGTAACTCCGTAACTTCACATAGTAACTTCTCGGTCTCTGTTCAGACTCTGTGGAACAGAGGGTATACGGTGCATAAACAGTCTCAGACACCGGGAATTCACGGCTTGAATTTAGAGTTAAGCGGTGGAATTAGCGTGGACACGGTAAAAAACAGTGGCTAACAGTCGTAATACGACTGTATTACAGGTTTACGGCTATACGGCAGAGGGAAAACAGAGGATGGTTTATGGAGGTAATCGTAGTGAGTGAAAACGGAACAAGGGAGATAATGGCGAGGAATAGGGTGTTATGAACATAGAGGGTTTTGAAATGACGAACGGAACGGCTACATTCTCCAATTTCGGATGTGGAGTGACACATGGCTGCGGAACGAGAGCTGAGAGACGTAATGCGGTAGGTTACGTCATTAGGGTATAAGACCTTAATGACCGAAACAGCCACATGTAATTTCAAAAATCGTGGTTATTATGAGCTGGTAGACGTGGAGGATTCGGAGATTTGTAGTCGCATGGGAAAAAGACAATGGGTAATCATTACGTTTAGTGGCCAACAAAACATAACCCAGAAAGTTCGCATAATGAAACAACCATAGGTTTAGAGTTTTGAACATACCTCGGATCACATTCGATTTGGCTTCTGATGATTTACTAACCTTTTGTTAACTTTATTGCTAGCACATGATCTTTTCTCCTTGTCTTTGATGATTTTGAACTGTAAATATTTTCTTCAGACAAACTGTGTTTCTTGTGCAGATACAGAAGGCTGCAGGAAAGCTAATCGGCTGCAGGATTGTCAAATGGCTGCAGAAACTGTAATGAAGTCTTCTAGCTGCATAAAATACTTTAGTTGCCTAAAAAAAACTTTATTAATGAAGTGAAATGGAATGAATGAATGAATGAATGAGTGAAAAGCAGTGAGGTGAAGTGAAGATGGTAAGATGAAAGAAAATGGTGAGATGAAATAAATGAAATGGAAATGAAAGAGAGAGAAATTTTTTTTTTGGAAAACATGAGGTGTCAGGTGATCCTGATTTTCACCTTATGTTTTCTGCATGAGACTGCCAATCAGAGATTGGTTTTCAGGTTCATACATTTATTCATTTTTTTTTTTCTTTTTTTTTTTTTTTTTTTTTTTTTTTTTTTTTTTTGGAATTGAAATTGAAACAGAGATTAGGCTGATGGAGGAGAAGAATTCTTCTCCACCAGCCTCATTTCAGAATCGCCTTGGAATAACTTAACAAACTCCTCTCTTGAGAGTGGCTTGTGGTAGACTTTTAACCGGTGGCCATTCACAATAAAGGGAGTTTGAAGTTCATCAATAGTCTTCACTCTAACTGCTCCATTGCTAAAGACTTCATCAATCTCATATGGCCCAAGCCAATGAGTTTGAAATTTTCCTTTGAAGTCTTTAAATTTTGAATCAAACAATAGTGCCCAATCACCCTTTTGAAACTTCTTTTCTTTGATATGTCGATCATGCCATTTGCTTCTTTGGTGCTGAACTAGATCGGTTCTTAGAATTGCATCTTGTCTCATTTCATCTAGTTCATTTAACTGGTCCATTCTGTGCTTCTGGGCTTCTGTTAAGCTCATCCCCAATTGAACTGCTATCTTGAAGGTCTTGATTTGGAACTCAATGGGGAACAGGACTTCCTTCCCATAAACAAGTTCATAGGGAGAATGTCCTGTAGTGTTCCTCCATGTAGTTCTATAGGCCCATAAGGCTTCAGGAAGCCTTTCTGCCCAATCTCTTCTATGAAGATGAACAGTCTTTGTGATGATGCTTTCAAGAACTTTATTTGTAGATTCTACTTGACCATTCGCTTGCGGATGGTATGGAGTAGATGTTCTATGCTTAATCTTATATTCCTCCATCAGCTTTTCCACCATCCTTGATGTAAACTGGCTTCCCTGATCTGTTACAATCTCTCTTGGGACACCAAAACGAGTGAAAATATCCTTGAAAAGAAATTGAACAACTGAATTTTCAGTAGCAGAAGTTAATGCTATAGCTTCTACCCACTTGGTAACATAATCAGTACAAACCAGTATATATCTATTTTGCTTGGATGGCGGATTAATTGGTCCAACAAAATCTAGAGCCCATTTCTCGAAAGGTTCGATGCATACCTGTGGCTGTAGTGGCATTTCATTTGAAAGAGTTGGTCTCCCAGTTCTCTGACAACTGTCACACCTTTTAACATATTGCTTTGCATCCTTAAAGAGAGAAGGCCAATAATATCCTGATGAAAGGATTTTATAGGCAGTCCTCTTATCAGAAAAATGTCCGCCACAAGGTTCGTCATGACATGCTTTAAGGATGTCAGGCATCTCATCCTCTCGTACACATCTTCTGATCATCAAATCTGGCCCTGTTCTGAACAATTCATTAGAGATCCAAGAATAAAGTGAACTATCCTGAATGATTTTCCTTTTCTCATTAGGAAATAAATGTAAAGGTAATTTTCCAGTAACTAAATAATTAGCAATATCAGCATACCAAGGGGTTTTGGTAGTTACTGCAAACAAATACTCATCTGGAAATTTGTCCTCTACCGGAGAGTCCTCATTAGTGTTTTGGATTCTAGATAAGAAGTCAGCTACTGTGTTCTGCTTACCTGGTCGATCTAACACAGTTATGTTGAATTCTTGTAAAAGCAAAAGCCATCTTGTAACTCTACCATTAGTGACTGGTTTGTTCATGAGGTATCTAATGGCAGAGTGATCAGTGTGGACAAAGGTTTCATAGCCGGTTATATAGTGTCTAAACTTGTTTATAGCATGAACAACGGCTAGAAACTCCTTTTCAGTAACAGTATAATTTAACTCAGTAGGAGTCAAATTCTTACTCGTGTAATAAATGGCATAAGGGATCAAATCCTTTTGTCCCAAAACAGCTCCTAAAGCTGTATCTGAAGCATCAGTAGAAATGTGGAAAGGGAGTTTCCAATTTGGACCCCTTAAAATGGGTGCTTCAGATATTCTAGATTTTAAAGCTTCAAAGGCAGATTGACATTCAGGATCCCACTTAAATTCACAATCTTTGGTAAGTAATTTGAAAAGAGGGGATGCTATCTTCGTGAAGTTTTCAATAAATCTTCTGTAGTAACCAGTAAACCCAAGAAAACTTCTAACATCTCTTTGGCAATTTGGAACAGGTAACTTAGAGATGACTTCTACTTTAGATCTATCAACTTGATTCCATCTCCTGAAATATGATGTCCTAAAACAATCCCTTCAGTAAACATCATAAAACACTTTTCATGACTTAAAGAAAGATTTGTTTCCTTACATCTTACCAGTACTTTTTCCAAATTTGCCAAAGCTTCTTCAAATGTATTACCATAGACTGTGAAATCGTCCATGTAAACCTCTACACAATCATGAATCAGATCTGAGAAAATTCCTAGTACAGCCCTTTGAAATGTGGCTGGTGCATTGCATAAACCAAAAGGGAGTACTCGATAGGCAAAAGTCCCCCAAGGACAAGTAAAGGTGGTTTTGTCTTGATCTTCAGGTGCTACCTGAATCTGATTGTAACCACTAAAACCATCCAAGAATGAGAAATACTTTTTACCTGCTAAAGTGTCTAATACCTGATCAATAAAAGGTAGAGGAAAATGATCCTTTAAGGTTGCCTTGTTCAATTCTCGATAGTCAATGCAAACTCTCCATTTACCATTCTTTTTGGGTACTATAACCAAGGGAGAAACCCATTGGCTATCTGAAATGGGGTAAATGAAGTTTACCTTGAGCAATTTCTGAAGTTCTTCTTTCACAATTTCCCTAAGATTTGGATTCATCCGTCTTTGTGGCTGCCTAATAGGTCTGCTGTTTTCTTCAATGTAAATATGATGAATACAAGTCTTAGGGTCGATTCCTTTCATGTCGGTATATTCCCATGCAAAGGCAGTGGAATGTTTTTGCAACAGTTTAGTTAATTCTTCTTGTTGTAGTCTTTCCAAGTTTTTGTTAATGTTTAATGTTTTTCCTGGAAAGATTTCAACTGAAGAACTACCAAACTCTTCCATTGAGAAGAGAGACATTTGTCTAGAGGAGAGATATTCAATATCTGCATCTAACTGGAATTGTGAAGAGTCATATTCTAAAGGTGCCTCAAAATTTTCTAATGTATTTAGAATTTGACTGTCCTCACTGATTTCAGAGATGGTTAGAACAGGTTGAAGAGTTTCCTCATCATTAATCCACTCATCTTCTCCTATTTCTGTTATTGCCTTTGCGGGAGGATACAAGTTGAATTTCTTGGTAGAATTACCATCTGATATATACATGTCTCCCGACCTACAACTTATGAAAGCATCAGCTGTGGCCAGCCAAGGTCTTCCTAAAATAAGAGGATGTCCTCCTAGATTGTTCTTGGGAGTTAAAATCATAAAATCAACTGGATACTCCCAAGAGTCTAGTGAGACTGGAATGTCTTCCAATACACCATCAGGTTTAATGATTGATCTGTCTGCAAGTTGCAGCAAAGTAGGTGTAAAGAGAAGATTAGGAAGTTTTAACTGATCCATGGTCTGTCTACTCATAATGTTGATAGCGGCTCCTAAGTCAATCAAAGTATTTGGGATTTCAACCCCATTAATATGAGTTTTAACAATAGGGCTACCGGGATCTACATATTTTTGCATGGTAATTTTACCCATCATAATGTCTGCAATTTTTCCAACTAGATGTATCCTTTTTGTGTCTCTGGTTCTTTTTATTGTTTTTTTCAAACTCATCTCCTTTATTGTCTTTGCTAGAATGGGAATCTCCTTAATGGCTGTTAACAAGGGGATCTTGATACAGACATTTTTTAATTCATCTAGAAAGCTATAGTCAGGCAACCAAATCTGCTTCTCCACTCCTTTATCAATTTGCAATCTTTCAGGAAAAGGAGGAATAGTTGAAGATGTAGGTTGCTCTACTAAGGGAATTGATTCTTTTTCTTTTTCTTTAATGCTTGGGTTTTGAAGGGATACTTCAGAACCTTTATTGGCTTTGAGAGATTCTTCCTCAGAAATGCTTGGTTGTTGAGTACTTGTAGAAGGTTGGTCTAAGATTCTACCTGATCTGAGTTGGACCTCATTGAGAGGGACAACCATATAGGTAGGGAATGGTTGACCTTCCATAAGTGGTTGACCTTCCATCACATAAGCATTTTGAGGATTCCTATTATTGGGGTTTGGTTGAGGTTGAGAGGGAAGTTGATTTGGCCTCTGCTGAGATTGTAACAAGAGTTGAGAATTTTGATTTTGTGGAGGAGATTGTTGTTGAGGGAATGGTAATGACAATTGTTGACCTTGATTTGGAAGTTGGGGAGCTTGCTGATTCTGAAAGGATTGAGGATATTGATAGAATTGGGCAAATCTCCCATAAGGATTTTGCATTTGCATGCTTTGCAACCATGCTTGGAAAGGATTTTGTGGTTGTGACCAAGGTTGTTGCCAAGGATTCCAATTTGGTGGGGGCTGGAAATTCATAGAGTTGTTAGACCCTTGATTTTGCTGCCCCTGCCAAGGTTTCCTTGCAACAAAACAAAGAGATTCAAGCGTACTTGGATCTTCTTGAAAGACTGCTTTGAGGCCAGGGATTGAAGGACATTCCTTGGTCTCATGGGTTTCTGAGCAAATTACACAGGTTTCCACAACTTGTGCTTCCAAGGGACATTCCCTTAAAGCATGCTTCTTTCTACACTTCGGGCAAAAAATGGTCATAGCCTCGGCTTCTGCCTTTTGTTTATTCTGAATCTTAAGGGTATCAATTTGTTCACTAAGACTCCCTAAGATGTCAGTTTTAAATTCATCTAGCATATTACCGATTTCAGCCCTACTCACTGATCCTGTTGCAGATTTATTTGCCCTAAGGAGAGAAGGATCTCTAGGCCCTTTTTGAGTTTTTGATTTGCCTCTTGAGAGATGGGTACATAGTTCTGCTATCTCACTGAGAGGAAGTTGAGAAATATCCCCTTTCCCCATCATGTTTAAGATATCTATCCACTCATCCCTAATGGCTTTTAATAAGAGGGCTTTTAAGGTCTCTTCATCCAAGGTGCTCATTTTTGCTCTTTTTAGATTATATTGAAATCTCTCAAGTAAATCTTCTAAGCTCTCATCTTCTTTTTGCATCATTTTAAAAACTTCACCCTTATGATCAGTAGGCATACAATAGTCCAAATACCTATCCAAAAAGGTTTGTTTCATTTCATCCCAGGTCCTAATGGACTGAGTAACTAATCCCATAAACCATTTCAAAGCTTGATCTTTTAATGTTGATGGGAACAGTTTGAGTTTCTGAGTATCATCCAGATAGTCATAAGTTCGACACACAACTTCAAATTCAAACAAGAATGTTTCAGGGTCCTCAGTTCTTAATCCATGAAAATTTGGGAGGACGGATGGTGATATGTTTTTCATGGTGGCTCGGGAGTCCTCATCAACAATGGGAAACCCAAATGTGTTATCCCCATCTCTATTTCCTCCAATGGGACCTCTACCTCCTCCATTGTTATTGTTATTTCCTCCTCCTCCTCTACCTCTACCTCTACCGCCTCCTTCTTCCTCTGCCATGATGATTCTCCTAGGGATTTCAAAATCTTCTGGTTCTTCTACAAAGGGTGAATGAGAAGAGATTTCTCCTTCCTCTTCAGGTGAGTCTATTTCCTCAATTACAATTGGTTGTCTGGTAGGGGAAAGAGAAGAGTCTCTTCCTAGTTCAAACTCAATAGAAGGTATAGGAGAGTCAACTCTTGGTTCTTGAATTTCAGGACTAGGAGTTTCGGTTGGAGATAAGGGAGGTATCTCTTGTCTATCTCTTGAAGCAGATGGACTTGTAAAAATTGAACTTCGAGCTCTAGCTAAAAACCTTCCCCTAGAATCTCTAGCTCTATGCATGTCATTTTTATTTTATCCTCAAGTCAAGTTAAATAGTTCCTTTTCTGATCTTCCAGTTCACTCTAGGTGCAAGAAGAGAGCATACTTAAGAAACTATTAGACTAATAACTTTCTCCTTTCTGATCCTCCAGATCACTTCAAAGTGCAAGAGGAGAGCATACTTAGATAGGTTATTAACTTCTTTCCTTGAAGTTGTTGTTTTTTTTTTTTTATTTTTTTTCTTCTAAGAATATGGCTACTTAATTTCACTTCCCCGGCAACGGCGCCAAAATGTTTAGTCAATTTAGTGTTATCTAAATTGCTAGTATTTATTGTCAACCCGGGGCTCGTAAGCTGATGAAGTGAAGGTGTACTATATGTACTTAAGTATCCTCTTAGAGTTTTTCTTATCGTTGGGGAGTGTTGTTGCGGTTTAATTATGTTCCTAGATGGAATGAGAATTTATACACAAGTGAGTGATGGTGTGTGTGTAGAGTGAATTCTAAATGAGTGGAAGTGTGTGTTGAGTGATTTCTAACTATTTGCTTGAAAGGAAATGCTTGGAATGAATTAATGAAATTGAAATGACTTGAAATAAACTTGAAAGCAAATGACCACTACCAATGGCACTAGACACCGTTCAAGTTGCTGCTAATAAAAGGAAAAAGAGAGTCACTTTTAAAACCCAAGAATGAAGATTATCTCTCCCTAACTCAATGCCTCAAAGCACATGTACTGTGTAAAGCACGGAAAGAAAGTAGCTTAAGTGGAATTATAAAAGTGAGAAAAATATGCTTGAAAGACTAATGATAATAATTTGCTATTCCTAATACTCTACTTCAGCCATATGTACTATGGGAAGCATGATTAGAAAGTAGTGAGGAAATAGTCTAGGAAACACTTTAAAATCAAAACTTTTACTTTAAAGACTAGTGGTAATGATTTACTCTTTCTAACTCAATACTTCAAAGCACATGTACTGTGTAAAGTAAGGAAAGAAAGTAGCTTAAGAACAGTCCAAAAAGCACCCAAACAAGCTGCAAGTTAGTGATATTTTGATCTTAAAAGATAGTAGTTTATAATGAAGATCATTCATGTATGTTAACAGCTCTTTGAGAAATAAGATTAAAAACTAACTATAAAGACAAAGGCAGCACTTGAATTGTCAACTTCAAATACCATTAGCTGTAAAGCAAACACAACACATATGAAAATAAATCCCGGGCTAAAAGAAACCTGCAAAGAAATAACACTGATCAGCTGAAAATAAAGGAAAACAAGTAAATAAAACTATACATGCTTAAGGAAACAAATGAGAAAATAATGAAATGCTGCACATGAAATACTTTACAAAGGCTGAGATGAGCAGGGGCCCTCTGTTCATTCAGCCACAAGAGAACTCAAAGATCTGGAAACTTCAAAACAGTGCTATATTGATTTCTCCATTTGCAAAAAGTTTACAAACAGAGTGCTGGAATAGCACTAGAAAACAGAGTTCACAAAACGCTTCTAAATTCAACACGAGTGCCGCAAAATACAACTAATCAAAAGTTCTTTGAGCGTACGCAGACGCATCAATTTATAGGAGCTTCTAAGTTATCCTACGCGTACAACTATTTAACAGAAAAACAATAAAACAGTATGCGTATTAATGGTCCTTGGACACATCACGGTTGCGTGGACGAGTTTGGTGGTTCCTGTCATCATAGATAATAAATCCCTGTTGGATTGCGTCCCCTGCCGTCTTTAGAACCTGGACAAATCACCATTGGAGATGACGTGACCAAATAGCTTTCAAACACCGTTAAACCACTTTGAGTTGACCGTGGTTAAACCAGCTTTGACCATGGATGAAAGTGACGTGGAAGGTTGGAACAATAGGATAGGAACCTCGACCACACTGATACCTGAGTGCCCATGTGGCCCATCTAGCAAACCGACACGTGGATCATAGTATTTAACAAAAAGGCTGCAGGATCTTCAGATAGCTGCGGGATCATCAGATAGCTGCGGGATTCCTGCAAGTAAGTCAAAAACTAAACAAATAGTCATCCATTAGCAAAACTTGCTTGATCATGCTTATTGACACTGAATGTAATGATCTGAGAGGTTTTATGGTGGAAATGAGGCAAAAGTGAAGGAAAGATAAGGAAAAGTGGAGGAAAATGGTAGACAAATGGGTGTAAAATAGAGGTTCTACAATACCCATGCTCAGAAATAGTAAAGCATGTCCGCAGATAAAGTACAAAGTAGATCCATCTTGTATGCATAAGTGTACAAAGAAGACTAAATAATACACGATGGATTGTTCGATCATATCCATAAAGGAACACATCAGAGCTATGTCTTAATATCACATATAGAAGAAAAATTGATCAATGATGCTCGAAGAATGTGTGATCACTGATGTTGCATAACTGATCCTCATAACAGTACCATGTAATATAGGTGGAATAGTGGTACTGCATAAAACTCGGGTGTCAACATATAGAATGCTGCTGAGACGAACTGCAACATATAAAGGTGGCTGGTAGCACTGGCAGAAAATTGAAGGAGCTAACAAGTGAACCAAGATGTTGACACGACCCAAGGTCTTCACCAACCGTAGATGGTACATTTCTACACTATGGGAATAAATGAGCTGAAGTCGACCATGTGAGAAATCATTTGATTACCGATCATTGATGTATATTGTTAACAAATGCGATACAACTTATCAATAATTATGATGAGAGTCAAGGTACCACAGTGCAATCTAACAAGTGCAAATAAATGTGTTGAAGTCAAACTCTTGAGAGAATCTACCAATCAGGAGACATTGATGTATTCTCACTGTCGATAGCGAAGGAGTCTGGCATTGATGATTGCAAACCCTAAGGAACTGAAAAAGGACTCTAGATCTTGTTCCCAGAGAAATGAGTTGGAGTCAATGGGAAAATATCTACTGGAAGGAAGGCATTAAGGCATCCCACATCAACCAGCGTGAGTGTAACCCGCAGGCCAATAATTTGGAAGAACTCGGACGAAAAGAGATGAAGTAACCATTTTGAAGTACATTTCCAACATACACAAGATGTGGCTAGCGCATGATAGAAACCCTCTGAACCAACTAATAATGAGAGCTGACACAGAGGCGATGAATCCACCAATAGGGTCAAATGGAAACCAAGGTACTGCACGAATCCCAATGTGTGATAATATAAGTTGACGTTGAACACAAGGGAAACCACTCAGTTAAAGACCCATGATATTGATCGATGCTGAGCACAAGGTCACCTATCAATGATGTAAATAGGGCCAGGGTGCGGCTCTAGGCCTACTCTTAGAGCAATTTGTCAGAGTTGATAAGAGCAGACCCGCCAATAAGAATTCAATGGAGACCTTCTTAACCAACACAAGCGAAGGACCAAATAACTGATGTGATATTGAAGATAACTTGACAGACTGAGTATGGCCAACTGAAAATGAGTCAAGAGACACCGCTGAATGGTCGACAAAAGTTGACTTCTCTTGGACAAAAGCACGACTCATATGTGACTATATGGTAGCATAAAATAAGTTTGCAATGCAGGAGGCAGTTAATAAACTCTCCATATGATTGGAAGAGATAACCAACCAGAGGAGGACTAACTCAAGAACAAGGTTATGACTCTCCTAAAGTCAAGTTAAGTCCCATCCCAAAGGAGGAAAGTCTTATTTTGAGTGCTTTGTTCAAAGGTGACATAACTGATTCTTGTTGCGATCAAATATAGAAGTAAATGTGTTGTTCCCACTCTTTTTTGAATATATAATTTTTATGTCTTGTTCATATTAAAATCTTGAAAAAGAATAAAATAATGCCTATAGTAAGATGGAAAGAACTATCGTTAAAGGTAGGTGCACTAGTTCCTGGGATTGGAACATTCCTATGCTTAATGCAAGGTGGTAAAAACTAGTCGTCAACACTTAAAGGAAAGTTCTTTCCACGAATAAAAGGTGTAAAGTCGCATAAGCTAATGAATGCATGGTTGAACTTGCAGAAAGGTCATGGTAAAAAGTGGCTTATACATGCATCCAAATGAAGTCGGCTTAAGGCCAAAAGGGTACAAGCAGTCAATATGCAATGCAATCATACAACTCAACACAAGGGGGCCTCTAGGGTATAAAGCCAAAATAATAGCGAAAAAGAAGAGAAATGAGGCTTCATCGCAAAGTCATGGTAGGACTAAAGAGGACTCCCGAGCCTAAGCAATTCTTGCAGCATGGGCAACATATGCTAGCGAGGATCTAACTAGGAAGCCCATGTAAGGAATGGCTCTACCATTATGTTACAATTTTATAAGACGACGAGTGAAAGTGGTTTGAAAACCACAACATAATGGGGTCAACCCTATGGAAAAATATCACAGTATGAGGTTAAGATGCATAATGTAGCGGAAAAAGTGATATGTCCTAACCTATATGCCAGTGATGAAAATGATACCTGCCATGATAGGTCTGCGATCGTGGAGTCGAAGTGTTGAAAAAATGTCACAAAGTCTTCATTTACCTTGGAAAACAACCTCTCCCAACATTTCAAGCCAAAAATTAAAAAGTTCATGAAATAATAAAATTTAAAAATTATGAACTTTATAAAAGTGGGTTTTAAATTTTCACTATAAAAAGACATTTCAACTCACCATAATTCATTTTGACTTGGAAGTGTTGAGAGTTTGAGAGCTTGGGAGAAAATTTTTGGCAACTCCATTCCACGATTTCCTCAGCCAATTCATCAATCGAAGGCTTCCAGGTAATTCTAAATCCATAATGCCATCTAATTTATGCATTTTGAATAGATTCAATTGATTTTTCACCGTAGGAATTTTAATTTTGAATTTTCCTCTGCGTGTATGCAGGTCGGCCCTTTGAAAGTCACATATAGAAAGCCCTACATGCGGGTTTTCAAAGGCAAAGATGTGTGTACACATGACTGTCATTTAGAAAAGTCGTGTATGCGTAGAAAAAATTGAAATTTCTGATTTTTAATGGATGAATCTCCTTGAAGTTACGGGATGGCAATTGTTTGGAAGGAGAGGGAGCATAGTGAAGTTGACAATGAGGTTTTAGAGGATACAGTGGCATTGGATGCATTAAGAAGATGTGGATTTCTCAATTATTTTATGATGTCAAAAATGAAAACCCAAACACAGTTGCTAGATATGCTTGTCCATTACTAGGATCCAGAGCAAGAGGTTTTCATGATAGATCAAATGCCTTTACAAATTGATGTAGAATATATTTACTTCATTATAGGACTTTCCCGAAAAGGGGATGCAATCAATCTAAAAGAGAGGGCCCAGGGAGGCCTCAGTTTCTCTGATTATATAGATATCTACTACACACCAGGGATAGACAAGGTCAAATCTCAAATTTTGATCAACGATGTAAGAATTTTGTCAATCAAGATCATTCTATTTACCATTATCATAGTGGCAGGCTCGGTAACTCTAAATCAGGCCTCTCGACCTACCATGCTCTTGGCGGTAGAGTGCCTTTGTCTGAAAGACTTTGATTGGTGTACATGGATCTTTACTTGTATGAAGGAGCAAATGTCTTCAGTGAGACAAGGGAAAATGAAGAATTTCGGCTATGGTAGCATACTTTGTTCATTTTTCTTTGAGATAGTACCATCACTCCGACCCAGGGTGTCTACCCATAAGTCCATGAGATCCGAGGATGGCCAGATGGGAAGACCTAATTAGGCGACTAGGCGGGGGCGAAGTCTCCCAAGAAGCATTCGATGATGTGTTCTTCCTTTGGTGGGAGGAACAAAACATAACTATAAATGACTACCTCTACGCAGACATAAACTATCGAGAGGACCTAGATTTGGCCCTTCCCGAGGGCGCTGCATGGGGCAAGATGGGTAAATTTTTTAGATTTTTTATGTTATTTTATTTTTTTGGATTTTGAATATGATCTTAAGAAGTTAAAAATCTTTTTTTGTGAAACAAAAATATTAGAATATTATTTGATCATGATGTAGATGTCACACCAGTGAGACCTGAGGGTCTACCTAGGTATAGGCGTCGTAGCAGAGACACGAAGAGAGAAGCAGTTGAGACAGAGAGTCCTTTATATAGTTCAGAGGAACTTGGAGAGTTTGACTTTCGAGGTTCCCATGGTAGCCATAAAGGATCCCCTTGAGGTTATTCAGAGGCGAGTGGTAGGAGTACCATGAGAATGGGTGCGACTCTTCCGACGGGTGGCAAATGCCATCATCTTCTTCTGTGATGCACATCTAGGGCAGGGCCCATAGTCTTATTATCTAGACGACTGATCTTTTATGGACATGATTGGGCTTAAGCCCTAATTTTGTAGGACACATTTCCACATTTTGTAATATTTTGGACATATTATTCCTATCTATATATAGGTGGTTTTGCAATGGTTTGATCATATATAAAATGATTTTATGGTATTTTTTATTTTATTGTGATGAATGATTAATGTGCCAATCTAATGCTTGATTAGCTATAGAATCAACAAATGAATTTTCTGATCGTGGAATATGAATAAAAGTAATAAAATTAAATGATATTTGTAATAATCTCACTCTCAAAAATTGGCGATGTAATGAAGGATCTCTCACATGATATATGTTATTTAATTGAGACACCACCAGTTGTGAATCCAAATAAACCACTAATTATTCAATACCAAAATATATTGCTTCAGATAGTAAATTAATGAAAACATTGTATTCATCCATATTGTTGGATGTAGGATCAACATATATGCCTTTTGAGACTAACAACTGACTAGATGGATAATATATTACCCAAGCGGCGAAAGATAAGTTCCAAGTATGTCTACTAGCACCATCGGTGAATCCTAGATACGCTAGATCACCCATCGAAACCTGCAAAAGCAAGAAATAGGACATGGGTTCAAAATACTCTTCAAATAAAATACTCATAAAACCTAGATCAAAGAATATTAACTGTAATATATCAAGATTCTCCTTGTTCCTCGGATTTACAATGGCTTGTTCATCTGCAGAACACTCAAGTAAGTAGTAATCATTAAATACCTAATTGTTCAAAAGACTTGGAAATTGGTCGCGGGTTCGGTAGAGCTAAAACAACCTTTCCTCCGCTGAAATTAGATCATTTTCCTCGGTGGGGCTCAATGGCTCAAGCGCAGAGCATGTGTGGTAATTAGGGCTTGACAAAGCAAGAATAGGCAAATTCTCTGCCTTCCAGGGCAGGCTGAAGGTAGGATGGTAATACTGCCATCTTAGCAAGTCGTCGACTCTTTCCAAAAGAGCAAAAGGATAGATGGTCATGACATTCATACACGCAAAACTTACCTGTAACACCAAATCCGCTGAATTTTGCAGACAATTTCAGACAACTAACTTGGCAGAGGATTCAAAGGAGCTAGATATGAGTTACTTGTCGATCCAGATGGAAGCAGAGAAGTCGATTAGACAGTTGTAAGAAACTAGTGGAGATTAGCATCATGAGCATCGTTATCCACAACATATTCTAACATGTAATCAATAATGCCCACATTCTATTCAAAGTATCTGACGCCTCTGCAATGCTCTCTCTACCGCAGAATGAGAAAACATAGTTCCCTTCATGGCTTTGAGAATCAACACTCTATAAGGCATGCATTCCATCAGAGGTGATTTAAGTTCCTTCATGCCCAGATCCGTGACTAGCTTGCAGGAAACAAGAAGGATATTTAAGACAACAGTAATAAGATCCCTCATCATTAACCTAGAGAACATTCCCTTTGCATCTTCGAAATTGTGAACGACAACAAGAGCATTAATGACTCCATTGACAGAATCTTCGTGAACTAGTAGAGTCGTGGCTACAACCACTGAAAAATATTGCAGGGTTTTTGAAGACCAATTAAGGTTATAGGAACTCGTGTAAAAAAATAATGGCACCTTGTTGAGGACAAAACTCTATAAGCTCACGTATATCCCAAGCCATGGGTGGTCCAGGAGACGAACGATGGAGATGAAAATTTGCAGAAATCACTCGCCATTCGCAATCAAGCAAATGACGACAAGTGCAAAACCCTTTCTATGTGTAATATTTTTACTCGTTTAAGTTTTTTACTCAACGAAGGAGGACAAAAATAGCACATTAGGATTGGTTGGGATGAACAATGTTTTCCCAACCCAACCTAGTAGAGGAAACACCTTCGATGTATCAAGTGCTACATAGTAGCTTGTCCCTATCGCTTAGTAAAAAATAGTAAAATTAATATATTAAATGTCAGAGAATGCAAGTGTATTTAACAAGTTTCTTTGAAACAAAAGACTTATAAGCGGTTTTGAACCCCAAGGAGGCTACTATTGGATGATATTTTGCATCAAAGTTAATGGTGATAAATTTAAATCATAAATACCTTACACTATTCTCTGGATTCAAATGGGTCTTTTAATTGCATATTTATCATGGATACAATGCACAAATTTACTCATATTCGTGTTGTAGATCCAAAGTAAAATGATTAAAAAGAATGAGATTCCTATGAAAATGTATTCTTTGCAATGAATTTTGACATACCCACTAATGTATCACCATTAATGCGTGATGAAAATAAATGCATTAAAAGGAATTTAGCTCAGATGTACCATCATTAGATTATCCACCAGATATAGTAACATGCATCATCATTTTGAGTGCACACTATGCTTTGTAAGAGTTTAATGAATGGTTGCTTTATTATGAATAAAAAATATTTTAATATTTTAATTTATTTTTAAATATGCTTCAATGTCTCATTTGGTTTTTAACGTGAAATCTTTTAAATATATAAAAAAATCCATTTCAATTATTTTTAGATTCTTAGTATATTTTATTACTTAAATATATTAAATATACTAGAAATACTTGGGTGTCTCAAGGCCATTGGCTGATAGCAATTGTTGGTTGCAATTTTGCAATGCTTATGTCTCCAATTTAATTAGATTAACCCGAGTGAGATAATATGAACCGACACAATTGTTGCTCGCCATTTGGTAATGTTTTCCTCGTTTGTATTTTATTAGATTAGTCAGCAGAGATATAATTGTTGCTCACCATTTCCCAAGGCTTTTCGTTTTTCTATTTTATCCTAGCCATGAAAAACGATTGGATAAAGAAAATAGGAAATAAGGGAATCTGATGTTTTAGATTTGACTGCCGATATAACACTTTGCAGGATCTTAAATGTAAAGTTTTTAACCAAGTTTATTCCAAAGCAACAACACTTTTATTAATAAATGACAATAACTTAAAATAATCGCAACGATGTACAAAGTACTCTAAGAATTCTGTATTTTCCGGGGAGTCATCGAAGGAATTGCGTGGATGGTCAAAAGTCGCTGGAATTCGAGCAAAAAAATTCAAAAAATCTTGTAGAGACAATGTTTGAATCGTTTTTTTGATGGTGAAAATGGATTCAGCATCATCATAAACGTCTAGGACACCTAAAATTTTGAAGTTTAACAACTATAACTTAGATTTATAAAAATCCTTGCCGGATTTTCTCTAAATATTACCAGAATTTCCATAACTTTCTATGCAATTTCTCCGTGTGATGTAGGAAATGTTCCCTCTACGAACGGAGGCAACCCCTCTAGCCCTAGAGCGAGTCTAGTCATAGCAAGACAAAACATTGACTAATTTCCTTAAACAGTCATTATTGAAAGAACCTACCTCAAACCGGTGTTCGATGGAGCTTTCGTTGTACCGCTTCAGCTATCGTTTCCTTCTCCTCAATGACAAATTTACCTTGAACAACACAAGAGAACAACAGAACACGTAACGGAAAACAACAATGATCTATTTACTTATAGAGTCAAGGAACCATAAGCTATCAAGTATATTTTACACAAGACATAGGAAATCATCATTGATTGTATTAAAATGAATAAAAGCAAAGCTTACAACCAAGCCTTGACGTCGCAAGCCTTATCGAAGGGTCCATTCGGTATGTTTCTTCAAGCATTCACTCTCAAAAGGGTCTCCCAATGGATGATAACCCTCTCTGACACTCACAAGCTCTAGTATAGAGCTAAAGCAATCCACAACCAATTGCTAAACTATCAGCAATTCACACTGCAAACTCACACCACAACTAGCTAATTTGCTCAAATCCAAAAACTAAGAACTAGCTGATCATAGCAATAGGGAGTGTTTTTATAGGAGGAGGAGCCTCCATGAAATGAGGGAGAGGGAGCTTATCCTCAAGGGACGTTTATCAAAAGGTGGAACCACCATCCCAAAGGAGGAAAGGCGAACTCCCTTAATCCAACAACCAGTTCTAGAATCACCTAGAAAGCTAACTGTTTGAACTAATTCGCCATATCTAGATCATCGCAAGTCACACACTAGGGCTTAGCAATGACATTGCAAGGAAGCAGTGTATTCAGACAAATCGTCGCAAGAAATATTTTGAGGACTTGTGCCGAGCCCTAAAATTCGACCGTCGCAGGAAATAGATGTACCCCTGCGACGACGTCACGACGATATAGTTCAACACAGAGAATCGTCGCAGGAAGAATGGGGTTCACTTGCGACGATGCAGAAACATAGGTAAAAAGGGTCAATCTTCAGTATTAGAGAGCACTTGTTTAATCTTCTTGAATGAGTGGGAAGATATGGACATGTTTATTTGATGTATGACACAACGGAGATGTCGCTCGGGGACTGATATGAGGTTGGTGACAAATTACTGTGTAACAGATGCCCCCTAAAGCATGAAGCCCGAGAGAGTGGGAGGGGTGAAATGCTTTACGAAATCATAACCAAACCGGAACACCATCGCGGAAAACCTGCAGGCGCAAGTACAACTGATATCTCTGATAGTGAAATACATGTAGTCTAGGCATGGGCGCAACCATCCAAAAGACATATGAAACTTGGTCTGTGGTATGGACATAGCCACCCAGTTGATAAGACCATTTATAAAGATAGAGGTATGGTCGCAGCCATCCAGAAAGACCCAGGTATGGTTGCAGCCATCTAATCAAAGAGTCATGTATGTAATCACGAACTAATCCACACAACCCAACCAATTGTAGTACAATTTCTAACATGCGAATAGATTTGCTGAAGTCGAGCATGGTAGTAAATCGCTTGATTACCGGCCAATGATGTAAACTGTTAACAAGCACAAGAGAAACCACCAGTAATGTTAATGGTTCTCGAGGTACTGCTAGTACAACACACAAAGTGTGAAGAATGAGCTGGAGTCGAACACTCATGGAATCACCCGATCGAAGACCAATGATGTAAGTATGTCATCGAGTGCGAAGAACTTGCCATTGAGGCATGCAAGCTCCAAGGTACCGAAAGGGATCTCTAGATCAACTCCCTGGATAATGAGTTGGTGTCGATAGGAAGCGATCCGTCGCAGGAGGGCCATAATGTTTCCCTCATCAATGACACGAGACAAGGAACAAGATGAAGATGGATGAAACAGAGAAACAAAGGAGGAGGTAAGGGCGCGAACTGCAGAAGGATTATACTCTTGAACATATCAGCGACACGACTCCGGAAGGTGGCAACATTTTGGTACCAAGGGATCGGAGGTCTGACGGAGACAACAAGGATCAAATGGAATGAGGCAAAATGACAAACCCAAACCCCGGAAGGCCAACGATGATGTGAGGATGTCCCAAACCTGGCGAGAAGCAAAAGTGTCAATGTTCAAGAGTGACTAGCTGTCGTAAGTAACCGATGAAGATTTCCAAATTTTCCCCCACCATTGCTGGCGAGTACCCCAATTATTTTTGAAAAACAAGCTTGAAGGGGATAGCATATGCTTGTGGTATAAGTTCGTCCTTCGGACAAATCCAACCTAGTAAAATTTTAACGAGCCCTAGGGAGGAGAAGCTCGGGTCTCATCATGGCGATGAGTCCAATGTCGTCAAGGTTTAACGAGTCTGACACAGGAAAAACTCAGAGGCTTTTTCATGTTTAGAGAGTTTTAAAAATACATGGAAAATAAAACTCCAGGGGGCCCCTTTTCGTAAGTTTGTGTCCCTCAAGCCCGAAAAGGTAGAAAACAATACTCGAGAGAACCGCTTGACCATTTCGATCAAGGAGTACTTTTCGTAACTAGTGTTCCCGATCCGAAAAAGTAGAAAAGAGATTGGAGACACAACGTTCCATAACCAAAAATAAGCTCGAAACGACAAAAGCCCGACCATCTTTTCATTTTTAAACGGTTGGAAAAGAGCTAAAAGCAGACTGCCATTTTTATTCCGTTTAACGAGTCAAAAAGGAAAAACTCAGCAATCTTTTCATATTTTACGAGTCGGAAAAGAGCTTAAAGGAGACTCATGGGAAAATTTTCGCGGTATGGACCAAGCATGCTTCGACCGAAACTTATACCTGTCATACTTGTTCCTGCATAGAAACCAAACGTAAGATCCATTCGACAAAGATACACATTGTGATGTTAAAAAACTAGGTCAAAAACCCTAAAACCATAAGGAAAAACCAAAAACCTACCACCTATAGTTAAAACCCTAAAAATTTAAAAAAAAAAGTTTATATAAGACTTGTGGTAAAAACATTTTTTACATTGTTTTTTTATTTTCAACCTTGGTAATTTTTCTAACACTACGTACCTGTGCAACTTTGGAGGTCGATTTCTTCATCTGTGGTCAACCATTTCGCGCCATACTTTCACCAAGTAAGTATATCGGTCTTGCCTCTGCATTTTGATTGTTTTTAAGTCTAATTTCATGGATTTTGGGTGGATTTGGGAGGATTTTTTCGTTCCAAAATCTCGCCCCGGTCGTCGCAGAAGTCCCCCGTGGGTTTGCGACAATCGAGGATTTTACACACACCAAAATTGGCATCGTCGCAGGAAACACGTGTACCCCTGCGACGATCCGGAAAATAATGAACTGTGAAAGCGGGCCGTCGCAGCTGTTTTAGAAACAGCTGCGACGACGCAGTAAACATAAAATTTTCATTTTTTACATCATTTTAGACCATAAAAATGGCTCAAATCAATTCTAATCAATTAGCATTTGCATATGCAGGGTGCAAAAAATGGTGTTTGTGTGGCAAGAATGCACTCACGACGCTGATGATGAAAGAGGTGCAATGGACCCGCAATGCATACAAGTTCTTCGGAACTGTGGATTATTGAAATTCTTCCTCACACCCCTTTTACGAGCGCAACTGGACTTGCTAGAGTTCTTGATTCGCTCGTGGAACCCGACAGAGGGTAAGTTTATCATTCGGGGTCAGGAGGTTGAGTTCGATGCGACCGACATATATTTCCTTACAGGCTTATCTCGCCGAGGAGAGAGACCCCGCATGGGTGGCATGCGGGTCCTCGGAGAGTCACTTGATATGCTGATTGCACGAGCGTGCCCGGGGGCACGCAAGTCACCCACCAGTGGGAAGTTACAGATCCCAACAGTGGAGGACTTGTCACTGCATGTCCTATTATTCACGATCACGAGAGCAACAGGCTCTCAGGCACAACACGAGGCGACTAAAACCCAACTGAAGTTGGCTTTAGATTGCCTTAACCCGACCATGTATGACTGGGCCGAGGCAGTGTCTCTAAACATAAAGAGACAGTTGACCAAGTGCCAGCGAGGGGAGACCAAACAGTTTGGATACGGGTCCATCCTGGTACCACTCATGCTGGAGCGGGTACCATTACTTCAGCTGCAGGACATGGAGGTCCCGTTGCCGGGACCACGACAGACCAGGATCACTAGGTGGGCCCTGGTGATGCCACGAGGTGGCGGTGGCCAACCAGTATCATGGGGCCCTGTCTACATGGAGTGGCTACATTGACAGCAGGTATTCGTCGAGGACTGGCCCTATGCGGGTACTGACTTCAGAGGAGATCCAAACATGCTGCTCCCGCCCGGAGAGCAGTGGGATGAGAGAGGTAACATGCTTGGTTAACCACTATACTTTTTATATTTCAGTTTTTTATTTTATGTTGTTTTTGGATTTTAAATGTATATGTCTTAATAATTGTGTTCATTTTTGCAGACGTCAGACCTGAGAGACCTGTGGGTCTCGCTCCTACGGCATGGAGGGAGGAAAACAGAGAGCTGGCCCTGCCACCCCCAGGTGGTGATGCAGAGGAGGAGATAGCCCAGAACCTAGAGGGCTTGACTGAGGGGATCCCAGACTATAGAGGGTTCGAGGAGATCCCGCGATAGTATCAGCGCCACACTGTGGGTGTGTCGCCCAGGGTCCATAGACTACTCAGACGAGTAGTACGGGCAGTGGTCTGCTACAGAGAGCAGAACCCACCACAGTAGTCGCCTAGGTTTCATTTTTTGTTATTTTGAGAGACATATGTCTCGGATGTATCTGAACATGTATATTATTTTTTGACATACACATTATTTTTTGAGCGCCTCGGTGCGCCACACGATATATATCGATTTATGTTATATGATTCTTGTTTGTTATGTATGAATGTTTGTCCATGATTTATATTTGTGCAAATGTCCACTTAATATATAATTTACTAATATATCAATTAATATTCATAACACTTGCATCAAAGACAAAGAACACAATAAACAAGAAATCACCTAACGCACCAAACCATAAGAGGTATAATGGCACACGGGTTCATTTTTATGCAAGCTTGAACCATAGAGAACTATGCTTGAATAAGATAAACATTCCCCCGACAGAATAGCCCAATCGAGGTACATGCCCCCCAAGCTTCATTGCATCCAACGAAGTAGATGGAATGAAGGTTGAAAAGACGAGACCTAAGAAAGACTCGATTGACAAGAGGGAAATGTTTCATTTTTTAAAGCGAGGTTGACACAATGAAAGAACTATCCTCGAGCCCTTGCTTCATTTTTTAAAGAGGTCGACACAAGATCAGAACTATCCTCAGGCTCCTATTCATGAGTCGTATGAAAACATGACTCCTAAGAGATCTTCACTGGATGGAAGAACCACGCTCTAGGAGGAACACATGTCATGAGACACCAACGACAGATCGAGTTCCAATGCCCCTAATACATGATGTACGAGACCATTTGCATAATCATCAACAGATGCAGAGGCAGAAGAGGTAGCCACATAATTGACCTGTGGCAAGGAAGGTACTACTTGCGGATAAGAACCGATGGGGGATGATGGTGGTACAAGAGGCACTGGGTGACTAAAGAACAACAATTGATCGATAGTCACCATTCTTCCATCGTGCGGAAAACAAACCACACAGAAAAGTGAAGAAACAAGAGCCCCCATGGCATAAATATAATCCCGGCCAAGGAGAAGACTAAAATCTAAAGCACCTTGGACAACCATCATGTCTATACAGATGGTTTTTCCTCCCAAAGTAACAAGGAACTTTGGAAGGATCTCTAAAGGTTGACTAGTTCCTCCGTCAAATGCCAATAGATTCTGAGTGACCGACACAAGCTGTGGGGAGCCCAAAGCTTGCCAAGTAGTGAAAGGCATGAGGCTAACCGATGCACCTTCATCCAAAAGAGTGCCAGGTACTGCCTTATTATAGGCATGTACTGTAATCTGGAAAGGCACATAGGATGGAAGGTGGAAAGCAGTCAAGTGACTCCAGTCGAAGGAAATGACTGAACTACTTGGTGGGGGCACCATGGGAGTGCCCCCTGCTCTACAGGAACTGAAGAAGGACTCTCTTGATCAGCTGGGATAGGAGGGTCGTTCTCGGACTCAGGAGAATTTGACGAGACGAGAAGAACATGAGAAATATAATCATGATGTTCTTCGGGAACAGAGTGGACCACTGGCGGTGAACTTAAGTCAACACTCTTTCCGACCAATGGTTGGTCAGGAACAAGCTGAGGATAGCCAGGTTCGGGAAGAGGGGGATGGACAAGAGAAGAATCTAAGTCAATCTCTTTGTCAACGGGGAGAGGGTATGAGGAGAGCCTCCGATAACCAACTAGAAGTGGAGGTGAAGAGGCTGTAAGACTTTCCAAAGCAGTGGAAGCTTTGTCCATGAGCGGAAAAAGGTGAAGGAGATGGTTGCCTTCACATAGCCTACAGGGGAATCAAATGTTCCCTTTCTTCTTACCACTGCCAATCGAGGATGAAGGATCGACATGAGCATCAAAGGGCAGTGAGGGACGAGCCAGATCGTGAGACCATACTTCTAAGATACTACGAATACTAGGACAGTCACGAAGAATATGGTAACCCTTGCACAATTTACAAGGAAACTTAACCTTCTGCGGAGGATCAGAAGGTGTTCCGACCTGAGATGTACTCGGAGCAATAGTTGCATGGGCGGCCTCACACTTATTGAACTTCTTCTTCTTCTTTGTCTTCCTCTTCTTCTTCTTAGCCTCCTGTTTACTAGATGTGGAACTTTCACCAGGCGAAGTTAGGAGAGAAGGATGAAGAAACAGGGGAAGAAGGCGCAAGCTCAACCTTGGAATCATCGTGTCGTGATTTAGACGAAGGAGACAGTGGAACGAGAGTCATGATGCTCGGGACCACCGAGGATGAAAACAACCAAACGGGCAAACCGATGGTTAACCCAGGGAAGGACAATGTTGCCATATAAAAAGCACCGACATTTCCAAAAGGAGGAAATGGACTAGGATTCCCATATGGGGGAAGAGCTTGGCCGGTAGACTCTAGGAAAGTTCCCATCAGAAACAACTTTGAAACACACTCACAGTGTAACCAAGAACTCTAACCGTTATCAGGAATATTTCGTGGGCAGTAAATTTTATGACACAGGAACAAAACTTGACCTTTTCATATTTAAAGAGTCGAGAAAAAGGATAAAAGATGACTCTAGTAGCTTTCGAATGTTTAATGAGCACGAAAGGACAAGTGCTCAGATGATCCTTTTCTTTTAAGGAGTCGAAAAGGAATGAAAGTGACTACTATGGAGTACTAGACAAGAGGTTAACTAGACAAACCGTAAAACTACATATACACCTTGGTGATCAAATGAAAGAGAATTGACCAAGGACTTTCCGTACGACAATCAATCTTCCCGAATGCCGTGTTCGGTGCGTTACGGTTTGTAAGGTAGCAAACTCGGCTTCCTACGGATGATAGGATGATAACCTAGTGGGATTTCCCAATATATACTCAACAGTACGGGGAGCACAAGTCCGTACTAGCAACTATTGAATCACAAAAGGAGTAATCACCCAACCTTAAGCGAAAACAATAGTGACTAGGTTTAACGACACTGGGGCACGTCTCTAGCCTAGACCTCTAGATAATGTGCGTTAAGTTCCAATGCATTGTTAGGTTCATTCAATTGATTTTAAGAGTTAATCTTGGATTAAGTTTCGGTTTTCAGGCCCTACTGAATGTATTTCAATAATTCCTAGGATGCAGCTACAATGAGTAAAACATCATTCGTTTCGATGAACAACTACCTAAAGGAGGGTAAAGAGTTCATTTCCAAGCGAATGCAAACCAAGACAAGCAAATGCAAACACTAAGAAACACAATGCATCAATACACTTATCTCACAACTACTAATGAAAGATTTAAACTTTGCTTCCTAATTTCTCAATCATGAAAATTCAGTAATGCAAATGTACTTTCACTTTTGTATGTTGTGTAAATGTAATATTTTTTATTTTTGAAATTTTAATGACAAACAAGCAAGTGTAAACCTGACTGATCCAAACAAATGTAATCTATGTTTGATAGTGTGGAAATCAAATCACCATGAAGAACTGGTTCAATAACCAAACACTAAAGACCAATCAGAAAGAAAACAAGCAGTAAAACAGCCTCAAGCAAATCAATTAGATGGTTGTGGATGAATCTTGGATGGACGGGTAACCCAAACAAAGGACTTCTGGACGAAACCTCGAAAAGAGTGTGGTCACACGGTCTGAAAACACAAGACTTACTCAATGAAACCAAAGAGTAAGTGCCTTAACCTAAAGCAGTCAAAACAAGTTAATGAGAGATGAGACAACAGGGGTCAAGCAACACTGGTTGATTCATGAGGTAAAGTTGTAAAAACAACTTGTACAGGAATCGTCGCAGGGCTATAACTAGCAACCTGAGACGAAAGGCAAATCGTCGCGAGAAGGAAGCTAGCAACTGGGTGATGTCGTCGCAGGTGTACACCTGTCTTCTGCTACGATTCAATTTCAAGAATCATCACAACTGTACGACAGGTTATCTGTGACGTGCAGGTTTACTAAAGAGGACAGGTGCGACGTCGTCGCAGCTGTTAAACTATAAACAGTGACGATCTCAATTAAGAGAAAAAACAAAGTAAAAACACCTGAAGGACACCAGACTAATCTTCCAGACAGTAAGAGGGACTCCCAGATTGACCTAGGTAACCCAGAATATTGATGGCTCAACCCCAAAATCAAGAGACACTATATCAAAACAAATCAAGAGCAAACAAGAGAAAACATACAAAGGACTCCCCAACAGAGTCACCAACTTGTGATGTAGGAAATGTTCCCTCTGCGGACAGAGGCAACCCCTCTAGCCCTAGAGTGGGTCTAGTCACAGTAAGACAAAACAACAACTAATTTCCTTAAACAATCATTGTTGAAAGAGCCTACCTCAAACCAGTGTTCGATGGAGCTTTCGTTGTACCGCTTCAGCTATCGTTTCCTTCTCCTCGATGAGCAATTTACCTGAAACAACACAAGAGAACAACAAAACACGTAACGGAAAACAACAATGATCTATTTACTTACAGAGTCAAGGAACCATAAGCTATCAAGTATATTTTACACAAGACATAGGAAATCATCATTGATTGTATTAAAATGAATAAAATCAAAGCTTACAACCAAGCCTTGATGTTGCAAGCCTTCTCGAAGGGTCCAGTCAGTATGTTTCTTCAAGCATTCACTCTCAAAAGGGTCTCCCAATGGATGATAACTCTCTCTCACTCACATGCTCTAGTACAAAGCTAAAGCAATCCACAACCAATTGCTAATCTATCAGCAATTCACACTGCAAACTCACACCACAACTAGCTAATTTGCTCAAATCCAAAAACTAAGAACTAGTTGATCATAGAAATAGGGAGTGTTTTTATAGGAGGAGCCTCCATGAAATGAGGGAGAGGGAGCTTATCCTCAAGGGAGGTTTCTCAAAAGGTGGAACCACCATCCCAGAGGAGGAAAGGTGAACTCCCTTGACCCAACAACTAGTTCTAGAATCACCCAGAAGGCCAACTGTTTGAACTAATTCGCCATATATGGATCGTCTTAAGTCACACACTAGGGCTTAGCGACGACGTTGCAATGAAGCAGTGTATTGAAACAAATCGTCACAAGAAATATCTTGAGGACTTGCGCCGAGCCCTAAAATTCGACCGTCACAGGAAACAGATGTACCCCTGTGACGACGTCGCGACGATATAGTTCAACACAGAGAATCGTCACAGGAAGAATGGGGTTCACTTGCGACGATGCAGAAACATAGGTAAAAAGGGTCAATCTTCAGTATTAGAGAGCACTTGTTTAATCTTCTTGAATGAGTGGGAATATATGGATATGTTTATTTGATGTATGACACAGCGGAGATGTTGCTCGGGGACTGATATGAGGTCGGTGACAAATTACTGTGTAACACTCCGACTAGTTAGACTACGACATTTTCCAGACATGGGTTGTGGCTATGGGAGTAATGGAGATGTCTCGGCTCTTGTACAGAAAGATGCGCAGGGTGTGATGTCAAGCATTCATAGTGATAATGCATTTGTTGGCTCTGCTTCAACCCGATTGGAGGATATGATTTGTGCCCTGCAGAAGCCATAAATTCCCAACTTGTCATAAATGCCCAAATTGTAAATTGATGTAACCCTTGTACTTTGGTTATCATTACACAAAAGGGTCAATAAGATGATACACAATCGTATGAAAAATAACAATAAATCTTAATGTTTAATGTTAGATTATAGGAAATAATCAAATGTAGTGCTATATCAGGCGTCTTCCTCCGTATATCCAAATTGAGACTCAACAGTGCTATATCACATGCCCAGAGCACATCCATGATCATATCCACCATAACATCCCTATGCAATGCCTTGAGCTCTTGCAACCAATCCAACACAATGAACTTCACATTATTATTGCTCTGCAACAACAAGATTTGGGAGTAGGTATTTTCCGTCGCCTAGATCATAGTTGGGGCCAACAACAGACTCACCAGACTTGATGCACACTCATATACATGGCCGAAGTCCATGACAAATTGAACAACGAAGTAATGATCTTGATGTATTTCCCCTTCTCCACCACGTTAGATCGACAAACCTTCGAGACCAACTTCAGAACAACCATTTGGAGTAAATCTCCCCAGTGCAGCACAACGTTGAGATTCCATAGTAAGTAAATGATTGCATGCTCTTGGGAGAAATTAAACAGCATCAAGAACACATTTCTTTTGGCAGACAAATCTTTCTCTGTTGAAAGGGCCCTTTCTATCATCTCAAGCATATCGACAAGTATTTGTTCTCCCTGTAGCAACCATCGCTGCCAAAATAACATTCCGCCTAATGTAAGGATGGTGATGCTCCAAATTAGCCAAAATATAGGGTATCATGGGCTCAATAAGCTCATTCTCATTTAACCTAGACAAAAACCTAAGGGTTTCCCCTCTAAAGTACTCATTGGGGTGCTGAAGGTTGTTTCAGAGGTGAGGATCATTTATAGGAGGACCTTGCCCTTGGTGTTGGTTTTTTCAATGATATCCAAATATACCATAAGTAATTTTCGTATGGTGTGGTCTTTTGAGGGGAGTACGTATGTGAATATGGTTATGAAAAGTTGTGAGATACTATCATCGTTCAAGAGAAGCATTATGGCCTCTTCTTGAGGCCGTCTATCTTGCGCTCAACGTCGTTTCCTTCCAGGGTTTCTTTGATCTCGTTCACCATAGTCAGTATCCCCTTATTGAAGTGGATCAACAAACTACAAGATTTCTCCATCTTTTGGCAGTCAAGGGTTTCCAGGGCTTTAGCCACAACATATATGAAGTTCAAGTTTAGCCAAGGGTCGTCAGTCAGGTCATGGACATCCAGTTCATTCGATGGGGAGTGGGTATGAATCACAAAGCTATTTATGAGGCCGAGATTAAATTTTTGGTTTTCGAGGGTAGAAGATCTTAGTGCACAGGAATTGTGTTTGTAAAGTGATTCACCAGGACCATCTGAAGATTGGCTTCTAAGCCCACCACAGATGATCAATATTAAATAACTAGCATTTGCACCAAGAGGCGCAAAGCAATACTGCTAGGATATGTGGACCCTCAGTTCATCCATGTTTGAGTCAAAGAGAGTTTATTAGGAAGTGACAAGTGGCAGAGGAGGAGTGGTATAGGAGGTATGGATATTAAAACTTTTAAAATGAGACAAGACGAAATACTTGCGATATTGAGTAGGTTTGAATATTGGTTTTTAGCTTATAAAGTAGATGTGTCTTTTCATAAAGTGGATGTAGTTTATTGATCAGAGATTTTCCAATACCAAAACTATGATACATATAAAATTGGTCCTTTATAATAATAAACATATTATATAGCCAAAGTCCGCAAAATTATAAAGTGGTTGTAGTTTATCAGAAGTACAAGATCTTCTAGAATCGACCCCATGGATTATCCCTGTAATCAGAATAAAACATAGCACTGAGCGTTTTATTATAAAACACAACCATAATAACAACCTGAAACCTTAATATAATATCCATATAGACTTTATAACAACGATCAAACCATAGTGTGACAAAGTGGCAAGTGTAGATAGGTATAAGAGGTTTTGATATTGGAAGTTTTAACATGACACACTTCACAAATTTGCGATATTGCAAAGCTCTGACACAACGAACGCGAAATCACAGTAAAACATTATAAAAAATCTAATCACATACGCATATGATATCAGCGATGGGTGATTATCAGAGGTGACACTATATGAAAGTTGCGATATGGGCGTGTTATCACTCAAGAATTTCCCCGGCTATATAAGGAAATAACTAAGGTAACCTCAAACCAATCTTGTAGGTTGAAGCTGGCCCTTCAACCCGGAGAGGGCTCTCTCCATAAAACTCAACTACCCTATGGTCACTGTAGTAGAAGGTTTTGTGCAATTGAGTTCAGGTGGCCATATTTTTCACTAAGGATGAATTGGTTGGGTGATCTTCAAAACCATTGGGCATGGAGTCCAACTACTTAAACAATTGAGATCACAAATCCAATGAGCAGGTTGTACAAAGCATGAAAAGTCACAAGTCCTTTGACTGTTTGGAAAATTAGAAGAAAGAGAGACTGAAGGAAACAAAGTTTATAGAAGGTTGGAGCAACAAATATTAATGACTGATAATTTAAGAGAGGAGCATCAATGAAATCCAATCTCATAAACTAACATTCTCAGGCATGGAAGAAGACAATTATATAACAGGGAGAAGCAACACATGAATTTCCTACTAACTTCTCATAAAACACTGTGAATACATTCAAGATTGCTCAAATATATCTGGATTACAAGTGTTTATTCAATAATTCCCAACCCTTATTACATCTTCACAATTTGTTTATATAGTTCTCTATATAACAGATTTACAAAATAATAGTCCTTACATTATTACAGAAACATGTTCGATACTAATTACCAAATGTTGAGTGGTCACATTGTATCTATATGTATAGAAAGTATATTACTAAATTATTATGTTTATTAAAATGTTTTTCAAAATGATTAGAAGTGTTGGTGCTATGGGGGGTACTCCGTTGTGATAGTTGGCTTGCACTTGAGGATATCAAGGTGGTAGGGGATTCAAAGATAGCGATTGAATGGTTTGTTGGTAGGAACTCTTTGGCGCCTACTCTCCTCCATTGGATGGAACATGTCAATGTGTTAAAGGCCTCCTTTGCATCCATCCATTTCTTCCATATCTACCGAGAGCATAACGCACCTGTGGATAAGTTGTTTAAGACAAGATCCTTTGTGCCTCTCATGAGGATTTTCTATGAGCTGCTTATCAATGACACCTAACAACTCGGGTTTTTGAATGCTTTATTCCTTCAAGTTATTTATGGTGGTAGTCTAGAATTTTCCACTAGATAGTATGACTGTTGTCTATGACACAACGTTCGTTTTTGTAATTGCCAGATTTTTATGTCTACCTTGTCTGCTGGTATATCTAGGAGCGATTTGGTTACATGTGTTTCTTTTTCTGTTGGAATGATTTTGCTGGCCAATGTTGTAGATGTAACATTTTTTTATTTTATCAATAAAAGACTATTGTTTTCCCCTTTATATTTATTTAATAAAATTATTTTTTGATGTTTAAATGTATGGAAAAAATGTTTCACAAACCAGATGGGTCTCTATCTTGTTTTATCATTTTTTTCCCCTCGCTTAAAGTTGGCTTTCTTTGAGCTCTCGAGCCCTCATTGCACTTTTCTCTCTTCATTTTGTGTGGTGATAAACTTTTTAAAGGGTGGGGAATCCTATTATTGTTTGTCAGATCATTAGTGGGTATAGTTATCACTGACTGGGCTAACCATGGCAGCAGGAGGGATAATACATTGATAGTTATTAAAAAAACACGCATCTACTTCTATCAAATTTTTATGTTAGACCATAAAAGCATAAGTTTTTAACTAAACATAAACAATTTTATATCATATTCTAAAAAAAATTAAATAATTTTAAATCATACTCTAAAAAATTAAATAGTAAAATATTGTACTATTTCCATCGTTTATTGTTTATGATTGAAATCTTGTTTATGATTGAAATCTCATTATTGTTATTATTATTATTATTATTATTTATAAATTTGTTAGAATTATTATTACTTAAAAAAATGATTTAACATGTTGAAATATCTATTACTTAATTTCCTACAAAGTTAACCTTAATTTCTACAAAGTTAATAAGTAATATCTCCCATTCCATATGTTGTAACATGCATTTTTTGTTACCTTTAATATTCATGTTTCATTCAAGAATCACTTGAAAATATCTTTAAAAAAAACAGATAAGGCAAGAGGGAAATGTAATAAATTACATAGCGGAATCGCTAAAAGAAAGAATTGTAAAAGAATCGGCCCCGGTGTAGCCAAGGTTGCTATACGAACAAATCAAATAGCTATATAAATGGTTATATGGAGCTAGACCCGACATATATATGTGTGTGTGTGTGATAGCTGCATATTGAAACAAGAAAGAAACAAAGTAATATATCGGATTCACAAAAGAAACAAGTGTTGAAGTGTTTAAGATCTGGACCTGAAATATATATATTGCGTTTTATAAAGTTCAGCGGGTCCGCAATGTTATGGATGATTGGTTCCGCTGATAGCGCCGATTGCGATTTGCGATTGTGGGCCGGACCTGAAACATATATACATTGTGTTTAAAAGTTCCAGTGGGTCCACAAAGCAATGGGTGTTGGTTCCACCGATTGCGATTTGCGATAGGCGGATCTGATATTTTATATGTTACATTTTAATATTTCCGGCGGGTCTGCTGTATAGCATAGCGCATTATGTACAGGCGTTTGGTTCCGCTGATTGCGATATGCAATGGGCCGGACCCGAAGCATATATATGTTATATTGTAAAGTCCCGACAGGTCCGCGATATTGCATAACGTTTTATATATACGTATACGTATACGTATACGTATATATATATATATATATATATATATATATATATATATATATATATGGGTTCCGCCGATTGCGATATGCGATGGCCGGACCCGATATGGTTTATATGCTATGTTTTATAACTCTGACGCATCCGTCTTGTCGCAATTTATTAAGGTTTGGGTTGATACACCATTTGAAAGCGCCGATTGCGATTTGCGATAGGAAGTCAATGGAGCATTGAGCAGGTGGACCCGATGGAATTATGAAATAGATTTAATTCTTTTGAGTTCCGCGGTAAACCAAAGGTTTGCATTAATTTCGTTGTATAAAGGGAAAATCAGTGTTAAAGCCAAATTCAAAGAAAAGGCAATTGGTCGAGTTTCTTGGTGTTTTGGCCAATTGAAATGCGCCCGATACATGCGTAATCCCAAGTTTACACAAGTCAAACACAATTCATTATGGTAAAAGCAGATTAATCATTATTGAAGCATTTACAGAGGAACTCGGCAGCCGATCAACAGAGCAAGCCAACAGTTATCGTTATCTTCTAAATTCAGTTATTTTCCTATTATTTTATGCTCTTTGAGGTGTCTTTTACCCTTTGTGTAATATTTTGTAATAGTTTTTACTTCAGATAGTTAGGGAAACAATTTAGTAGTTTGATAGTTTCAGAGATCAACAACTGTTTCACAATGTATAAGAAGGGGAAAATTTACAGAGAAGAGGTTCGAATTTTGGAGAACCCGGAGACAAGGCCATTGTATTCATGATATAATTGTTGATTAATGAAGAATCAGAAGTTTCCATGCATTTGTTGGGTATGATTTTGTGACTTCTCTGTTATGTGCCATCTTATGTTTTCTTCCTTCAAGTATGGTAATGAAGCTGCAGGTCTTTATTTTTCCTAGGTAGATAAAGTTAAACTTCTTTAAAAGAGCGCTCCTGTACTTGAAATTTTCACCTTTCTTTCTAAGTTATAGATAGTAGTTTATGTGCAAGGCAACATATTATCTTTAACTTCTCCAAGAGTCATAGATAGTAGGTTCTGTGTTAAACAACATATTGTCCATGATTCAGTTCTCACCTTCATAATTCTTCTAAGTTACAGATAGTAGTTTCTGCGTAAGGCAGCATACTATTTTTAACTTCTTCAAGCTTTCTTCATTTATCATTCATATTCAGCTAATCAAATGGCATTCTGATATTTCCTTGTCACCTAAGTATTGAGAGTAAAAAACCAAGTCTCCAGGTCCTTCATTCGAGAACACAACATATATCTAAGTGACAAATAAGTGACAATAAATAATATTTATTAATGTCTTAAGCACAATTTCTCTACAGCTAGGAAATTGGTTTCTTAAGGTACAACATTAATTGGCGCCGTTGTCGGGGAGAGAAGACAATAACACTTTTCCATGGGTTTTTCAATATTTTCCTCTAGTTGTTCAGTGAGGAGGAAATATTTCGCTGTTTTGAATCAAAGTAGTAACTCTGGCTTCAAGAAGGCCCCATACAAGATTAGACACTTCACAACAGAAGTTTCAAGCTCTTTCAGATCCTGAAAGGCTAGTTTCTAAGAGGATTGGAAGGTCTAAGATTCTAATTACACCAATTCCTACATTGTTTGCATCAGGCAGCAATTCACCTGAACATTCATCTGATAAAGAGTCATCTTTTTCATCATCTTCATTTTAGGAACCTAACTGTCAAGAGCAATCTTTAGAATCTGTTACTTTTCATTTATCTGCTATAATCATTCAACCTCAACCAATAACCACATTACCACCTCTGCACATTCCATCTACCTTTCAGTTAGGTTCCAAATCTGTGGGTAATCAAAGTTCAATAAACATGGCAACACCTGCATTCTTGATGAATAGGTATGCACCTCTTCAACTGCCACAACCATTAAATCAAATGCCACAGGATTACCTCAAAATTATTCCTCGTTTTACAGGGGAAGATGAACAAACTGTAGAGAATCATGTGTCAATATTTTGCAATTTTGCAGAAAACAAAAATGTTGAACATGTAGATGTTGTTATAAGACTTTTTGTTCTGTCCTTGGATGGAGAAGTAAGGAAATGGTTTAAAGGGCTTCCCAATAATTCTATTCCTTCTTGGGAAGAGATGGAACGTTTATTCATTCAGAAATGGGGAGAAAAAAGAGATCATGGGTATTCATTAACATAGTTTAATGCCATAAAGAAAAACTCTGATGAAACTGTGGTCAAATTTGTTAGAAGGTTTAACAAATTGTACAATAGCCTTCTAGTGTAGATTAAGCCTCCTCCTGCTGGTGCAAAAATAACTTTTGCAGGGGCTTTTGAATCAAATTTTGGACTCACATTAAGGGAAAGAAGATCTCCAACCCTTGATCAAATCCAAACAGATACATTAGAGATAGAAGCAAATTTGGTGGCTGCAGGAAAAGCACCAGAGAGACATCCTATACAAGACAAGGGACAGGCAAAGATGGAATCCTCTCAAAGTCAAGCATTGGAGGATATGTGTAATGTAATTAAAACTTTGTAAGATAAGGTAAATAAATTAGAGTTAGAAAATAAGAATTTTAAGAGACAAACACAATATAATAAGAACTTTAATCCCCACAAATCCTACAAAGGGAAAGAAAATATCAAAATCAGATTCAAGCACCATTATATATAGAAGCAGATCCTGGTGAAAAATAGGAGCAACCTGAAGATAAAATTTCTAGAATCTACATTATATGCAGTAGATGAATATGGACTTGGCATCGAAGGAGATGAGTATGTATATGATGAAACAGATGCCATTCATGATGAAAATGAAATTGATGAATATTGGAAACAATTCTCTGATTTTATGGAGGCTGAACTACATAAGAAATATGACTTGAGATTGAGGAAAAGATCAAGAAATCAAGAAAATGAAAGTGAGCAGCAAGTTTCAACTTCCTCACCAAAGGCGACTCCACAAGAATCTCAGCTTGCAAAACAAGTGAATAAAGGAAAGAAGCAACATAACGCAAATGGCAAGACACAGATACTTCAAGGTGAGTCTTCTAAGGATCAAATTGAAAAAATTCCTTTGGAGAAACTTGTTTCAATTCCTCAAGTAATTCCAGTCATGAAGAAAGGTGAAGATGAGAACGAAAGGACTGTTAAACATGGTCACTTGTTTAGTCTTACTAAGGAGTTGGAAAAGGTAAGAATACAAGTTCCCCTTACAGAATTGGCAAAAACACCTATTTATCAAAAGGAGATTACTGAGTTTATTAATTTAAAAGAAAATGAGAGTATAAATGACATTGTAAATCTGCAGGAAGATAAACCAGTAGTGGTTTTTGGTCCACATGTAGAGGAAGTAGATTCTTCAATACCTCCTTTTTATATTTCCTTATTGGTTCATGATTTCCTCCTACATAATTGTATGTTTGATTCGAGAGCTTCACATAATCTTATGCCTTTGTCAGTGATGAAGCAACTAAATCTACAAGTGACCAAACCTTATAGGGACTTGTATTCTTTTGATTTGAACAAAGTCAAGTGTCTGGGGGTTATTAAGGATCTGGCAGTGTCACTAGCCCAAATTCCAACTAGAAGCTTGGTCATGGATGTAGTAGTAGCAGATATCCCTGCTAGATTTGGAATGCTTCTATCTAGGTCCTGGGGGGCTAAATTGGGTGGTGTTTTGAAACTGGATTTTACATATGCTGTTATACCGATTTTTGGTGGGGAAGAGAGGAGATTGTATAGAGAAACTAGATTTGTAAAAACAATTACAATAAATGGAGCAAGTAATTCACCTGTATATAGCCAGGAGAAGGATGACTTTGCTTGTTTCACACTGCATGATAATGCAGAGCTGGTTGAAGATAATCAGAAGCAGCTTACTTCAGCCAATGTAATTATAGAGCTACAAACTGAAGGAGTGTGGAAATGCTTCTTTGATGGAGCTTATTCCAAGGAAGGAACAGGTGCTGGTTTTCTTCTAATTGCACCTGGAGGTAATATGTTCCCTTTTTCCTTTAAATTAGAGTTCGAGGCAACAAACAATGTGGCAGAATATGAGTCCTTGATTATTGCTCTACAAACAACTAAACAAATGGGAGTTAAGTCAATTTTTTCTTTTGGAGATTCGTAGCTGATTATTAAGCAAATAAAAGATCACTGCCAAACAAAGAACCCTAGGCTTAGGGCATACAGAAATGAGGTATGGGATTTAATTGAGAACTTTTTTGAAGCTTTTAACATTCAATTCATTCCAATAGATGAGAATAGATTAGCAGATTCATTAGCTGTGGTTGTGTTGAAGCCCCGAAAATCGGGTCGACAACAAGGGCGATACCCACCCGGTCCGGACCTTGGTTGGCAGCTCCTTATCCGTTTGGTATAGTGGGTCCGACTGGGGATAATGGGACCAGTTTCCCAATTTAAGGGTGTGTGTGTGTGCAGAGTTGGATGACGCTGATCTAAGAGTACTTAAAGCTAATTTAATTCAAACTTTTAAACTAACTCTATGCTATTGTAATCTAATGAGAAACAACACATCTAATATACGCTAACCCGGGGTGAATTTTTTCTATTATGCGATCTAAAGAGATTTCAAACAATAACTGGTAATAAAGATCATTAAGCTATCATAAGAATAGAAATCAATTAAGATAAACCACTTTGCATAAAAAGTTAGGCAAAACAGTTGTGAACAACATATCGCATAATAAGTTATTCATATATCAAACATAAATAAATGACTCCACGGTACAAAAGTGCCAAATGGTAACTCATACATTCATGCAGTAACATATAAACAACTAAAAACTGTATATCACTTTAAGAATATAAACAAAAACAGTCAAGAGATAAAAGTACCATTTATGACTGGTTCCACTCATAAGCTTCAAGCAACAATGATTTATCTCTCCTTGCTCTAACATCTACTAAGAGTACATAAGTGCAACATCAGTAGCAGATATCAAATGCAAACATTAATAAACCTTGATCCATCCATTCATCAAAACCCCCTCTAAGGGTGCAAAAGTGCATGTTCTGAGGACAAGTTTTTTGACAAATTTCTGGACCCTTCTCCTAATGCCTGAGAAGGGTTTAAATACTACTAACTAATTAACTTAATTACATAAATTTAGGATATGGTTTTAAATGACTGCCCTTCTGCTAAAGCAAAACTATTTCTAAAAATTGAATCTAATTCCTAACCATTTCTGCATTTGCTCCTTAGTGCTGCAAGCATGCAACATTCGCCTGGGAAGAGTCGGCTGGTCACCTTCTGCTTTTGTTTGAGCTATGAAAATAGAAATAACAAGCGTTGGCACCACTTTCTGGTAAACTAGAAGATATTTTCGAGAATCTTCCTCTGGCTGGGTGTATTCACTGCGTGTACACTTGGTAATAACCCAAATTTCTCTCAAACCAATTCTGCTTTTGCTATTTCGGTTTCCGGCCTTGCGAATGACTGAACAAGTTAGGGATTCTGCTCTCTGAACAATTTTCTGCATCGAAAACTGCTTCCGTTCTTTGTTCCGGGCTTTTCTGGTACGTTTTCCTTCTTTAGCGCCTTTTTTCTTTTTGCTTTACCGGGCATAAGCTTCAGGATCTTTTGTAAACATGCTGCTTTTGTGCGCTTTTGACTCTGGGCGTTGGATGGCCTATTGACATTAGCATATGTTGAGTGATACTCTGGAATATGTGGTCCTGTTGCAGGCAACATCCATTTATGAAGGGATCTCTTCTCTGTTCTCCGAGCATTGACGCTTTCCCCTTTTCCTTAGATGTTTCCTGCACATTGCTTCGTGTTATTTCCTATCTTACAGTTTACGCAAAGGAAAAGAGTAATGATAATAAAGATTGACATGAAAGCTTTAAGCTCTTATGAATGCATAATCATGACACCCATAACGAACTGACTCTTCGAAAAACACAAAACTGTCCTTCTTGAATACTTTGGCGTACATTCATTAATTTCTTTTAAGGCGCGTGCCCAATTTTGGTTTACGGACAACTTTCCTTGAATACTGCGCCGAGGAAAATTTGCGATGGGTGATTTCTGCGACTCGCATCGCAGCATCGCAGATCGCATCGTCAAGATGTGTCATCGCAGAAATTCATGATCGCATTTATCGCAGATCGCAGATCGCGTTTAGTCATTCAATCATTGTGTGCTGCTTACGCGATGTTGCGATATGCGACGTCGCATATCGGCCGTCGGAGATTTCTTAAGATTTTTCATTTAAGGGCGCTTCATAATGTATGCGATGCGATGAATTTCGCGTCGCTTCTTCGCAGTTTATTATGCTCATAGGAAAACGTTTCATTCTCTTCTCGCGATGCGATACAACTTTAAGGAGTTGAATACAAAAATTTTCATAAAATGTTTTTTTTTTGGTTTTTTATTAAGGGTCCCCATTTGCTTGGTGTTATTGCTAATACCAAACAAAGAGGGGGGTTGTTGGTGGCCACAACAGGTTGCTAGTACTTTCAAGCCTCCTATTAATCCAAGAATAAGATACGAGATAGAGATGAGACACAGACCCTCTGTTCCTACTAATGTTAACAATTGGCAAGTTTTTGAGGATGATCAGCAGATTAAGGAGTTTTTGACTATGGTTGAAGAGTTCCAGGGCACAAAAATTGATCAGGATGAAGAAGAAACAACAGAAATTTCAGAAGTCAGTGATTTAAAAGATTCAATAGCAAATCAGAAGATCTTTCAATTGAAAGATAATATTCTGCCAAAGGGACTTGTTCCTCTTGAAAGGCTTTTTAATTCCAATGATGTGGCTTTTGACTAAGGGAAAATGTCACAAGATGAAAATATTCAGGATCACAACATTGGAATTCAAGAGAAACCCAGGTTAGTAAAATTATACGGTGGAGTTTCACATAATTTTCAAGAGAGATATATTAAACTTTTCAAGAATTATGTTGATGTCTTTGCATGGTCTTATGAAGATCTCAAAACCTATGATGTAAATATTATTCAGCACAATATTCCTTTGAAGGAGGGAATTAAATCCTTCAAACAGAAGCTTAGACAGATAAATCCATTGCTTCTACCAGCAATTGAAAAGGAGGTCAAGAAGTTACTTGATACCAAAATAATAGTTCCACTCAGGTGTTCAAATTGGGTGGCTAATTTAGTACTTGTGAGAAAGAAAAATGGAGAAATAAGGTTATGTGTGGACTTTAGAAATCTAACAGGGCTTCTTTGAAAGATAACTATCCATTGCTTAAAATGGATCATGTACTGAAAAAGGTAATGAGATCTTTTAGAATGTCTATGCTAGATGGATTTTTTGGTTATAACCAGGTGGCTGTAGATAAGGAGGATCAAAAGAAAACGACATTCACAACTCCCTGGAGAACCTTTATGTATGCTAGAATACCTTTCGGATTGTTGAACGCAGGTGCTACATTTCAAAGGGCTATGGACATTGTTTTTGTTGGAGATAAGTTTGTAGTAATATATTTGGATGATATTACTGTTTTCTCAAAGTCTGATGAAGAACATTTGGACCATTTGAAAAAGAATTTTGATAAATGTAGAAGATTTGGACTTTCCTTAAATCCCAAGAAATCCATTTTTGCTCTGGAAGAAGGAAAATTATTGGAGCACATTGTTTCCAGAGATGGGTTGAAGATAGATCTGGCCAAAGTACAAGCTGTGCAAAAAATACCATTGCCTAGGAGTAAAAAGGATATTCAAAAGTTTATGGGAAAGATAAACTTCCTGAGAAGATTTGTATCCAACTATGCAGAAATTGTAAAAGAAATTACTAATATGCTAAAGAAGGAGAATGAAGTGAATTGGACCAAAGAAGCTAGAGAATAATTTTCCAGGATTAAAGAGGCATTACAAGCAGCTCCAGTCTTAATTAGCCTTGATTATCAAAATCCTTTCGAAGTTTTTTCATTCGCGTCATCAAGTTCAATAGCTTCTGTCTTATTGCAGAAGAATGATGAAGAGAAAGAGCAGCCATTTGCATTCTTCAGTAAGATTCTTAGGGATTCTCAGCCGAGATATAATATTCTTGAGAAATAGGTGTATGCTTTGGTAAAAGCCCTGAAAGCTTTTAGAACTTATGTGCTGCAGTCAGAAATCATTGCTTATGTGCCAAATGCTGCAGTGAAAGATGTATTACTACAGGGAGATGTAGAAGGCAGAAGAGGAAAATGGATAGCCAAGATCCAAGAATATGATTTGGACATAAAACCCACAAAGTTGGTGAAAGGACAAGGATTGGCAAAAATGTTGACAGAATCAAACTTTTAGGCATTGGGAATCAACTTGCTGGCACTTGTGGATGAAAAAGCAGCTGAAGAAAGTGAAGGAAAGCAAGATCCAGGTATGAAGATCAGGTATAAATTTTTGTGTTCAGAATGGTATAAGCATATAATTCATTATTTGTGCTTTCTTTCCTATCCCTAATCCTTAGACAGAACAAAGTATAGGGCACTAAAGATCAAGGCACAACCATATGTGATTGTGGAAGGCCGATTGTACTGGAAGGACCCTGTTGGAATTTTATTGCTATGTTTAACAAAGGATGAACTAAACAATCAAATAATATCACGAGGGGTTATGTGGAGGACATTACAGTTGGAAGATGACTGCACATAAAATTCTTCAGGCGGGATTTTATTGGCCTACTTTATTTGGTGATACATATAAGTTTGTTAGAAGTGTCAGCTTTTTGCTGAGAAAAAGAGATTGGCTCCTTTACCTTTGATTCTAGTTTTCATAGAGGAACCATTCAGACAATGGGGATTGGATTTTGTTGGAGAGATCAATCCACCTTCAAGTAGACAACACAAGTGGCTTCTCACAACAACTGATTACTTCACCAAATGGGCAGAGGCAATCCCTACTAAGAGAGCAAATGATCAGATAGCAATGAAGTTATTAGAGGAGAATATTTTCAGCAGGTTTGGATGTCCCATCAAAATTATAACAGACAATGCTCAGGTCTTCAATTCAAGTAATTTTATTGCTTTTTGTCACAAGTATAATGTTATTTTGTCCCATTCAACATCTTACCATCCACAGGGAAATGGATTAGCTGAATCTACTAACAAAATTTTGATGAAGATCCTTAAGAAAACCATTGCAAAAAATCAAAGAGATTGGGATTCTAAGTTAAAGTTTTCTCAGTGGGCTGCTAGAGTAACTACAAGAAGATCTATAGGGAAATCACCTTTTGAATTAGTAAATGGAACTCAGGCTCCGTTTCCAAGTCAACTTGTGAAGTCGGTGATTGCAATGATTCGGGAGGTGAAAGAAGAACCAAATGCTTTGATAAGAAGAATGAATAAAGTGGTGGAGCTAAGCAAGAACAGGGACAAGATATGAGACAACTTGATTATGTATCAATCCAAGATGAAAAGTATTTTTGACAGAAAAGCCAAGGAAATTGATTTTAAAGTTGCAGATTTAGTATTGAGATGGGATACCAGAAGAGAAGATAAGGGTAAACATGGGAAGTTTGATCCTCTCTGGTATGGCCCTTTTAGAATTGTTGAAGTAAGATCCAATAATACCTTCATTCTTGAGAATCTTGATGGTGAGACTCTACAGCTGCCTGTCAATGGGAAATACTTAAAGCATTACTTCTAGTTCTGAAGAATAAGCATCATTTCATTGTAAATACTGGAGTGAAATCAATGTACAAATGCCATAGAATTTAAATTTATGCAAAGCAATATATGACTCCATGCCCGAGGTGAAGGCACTAATCTGCGGTTCTTAGTGCTTCTGTGGCAAAAGCACTATCCCCAGGTGGAGCCAGATGTTGTAACATGCATTTTTTGTTACCTTTAATATTCATGTTTCATTCAAGAATCACTTGAAAATATCTTTAAAAAAAAGAGATAAGGCAAGAGGGAAATGTAATAAATTACATAGAAGAATCGCTAAAAGAAAGAATTGTAAAAGAATCGGCCCTGGTGTAGCCAAGGTTGCTATACGAACAAATCAAATAGCTATATAAATGGTTATATGGAGCTAGATCTGATATATATATATATATATATATATATATATCTATATATATATATATGGAGCTAGATCTGATATATATATATATATCTGTGTGTGTGTGTGTGTGTGTGTGATAGTTGCATATTCAAACAAGAAAGAAACAAAGTAATATATCGGATTCGCAAAAGAAACAAGTGTTAAAGTGTTTAAGATCTGGACTTGAAATATATATATATGTATATATATATATATATATATATATATATATATATATATATATATATATATTGCGTTTTATAAAGTTCGGCAGGTCCGCAATGTTATGGATGATTGGTTCCGCTAATAGCGCCGATTGCGATTTGTGATTGCGGGCCGGACCCGAAACATATATACATTGTGTTTAAAAGTCCTGGCGGGTCCGCAGAGCAATGGGTGTTGGTTCCGATGATTGTGATTTGCGATAGGCAGATCCGATATTTTATATGTTACGTTTTAATATTTCCAGCGGGTTCGCTATATAGCATAGCGCATTATGTACAAGCGTTTGGTTCCGCCGATTGCGATATGCAATGGGCCGGACCTGAAGCATATATATGTTATATTGTAAAGTCCCGACGGGTCCGCGATATCGCATAACGTTATATATATATATATATATATAGATATATATATATATATAGATATATATATGGGTTTCGCTGATTGTGATATGCGATGGCCGGACCCGATATGGTTTATATGCTATGTTTTATAACTCTGGCGCGTCCGTCTTGTCATAGTTTATTAAAGTTTGGGTTGTGTTAGTGTCGGTCTTGAGCCCTCCATCGGTGATCAATAGCTCTTTGCATATGCATAGGTAGGTGTCTCATTAGTGTCAGTTTTGCATCCCGCTAGGCATGCCATAAAACTGAATGGAGGGCTGGTCTTTGTTCCCTTCTTGGCTTTGCTGGAATCAGGTCATACCATTTGAAAAAACCTTGTGTCACACTTGTTTCATTTTTGTCTTGAAATTCCAAGTCTAGGTATAGGGTTTCGGTCAAAATCATTGCCAGGTCATGAGTCAAAAGTCTGATGGTCTTCAGCAAGCCAGAAGGAGGTTTGTAATTACGTTTTATTGATAGTTTTCATCTGCTACAACTTATTTTTACCTTGGTTTTAAAAACTCTGTTTTTAAACCCAAGGTCATGTGAAAATGGCAACAATAAAGGAAATTTTCAAAAATCTTCAGAATGCCGGCAACAACCCTGGTTTCTTCCTCAGAATCCATCAGAGAATCAACCTGCAAAAAGAACCAAGTGAAAACACTCAAAAATCAATTTCAGGCAAAGTGCAACTTAAAAAACAGTGTTAAATTAAATGCCAAAACATGCAACATTTGAAAGTGGGTTTGATGTTTTAATTTTTTTTTAAATGTGGACCTATAAAGACCAAAAAGCCCTCTTCATGGCCTCATTATGCATTGACAAACTTGCAAGACACAAAGAGAAGCAAAGAAAGGCGATTTGGCTGCGATTTTAGTCATTTCTGGAGGAGCGAATAGTTGAGTTGGAGGTGCGACTAGTTGGGCAGGTGCGACGAGTCAGAGCTGCTCTCACAGTGTAATTTTTGAATTGGAGCGACGAGTCAGAGGGGTGCTACTAGTCGAGCTGGGTTTGCCAAGAAACGTGCCAAATCACCCAAATCGCCCTCCCAAATTGCTAAATCGACCAGGTAAGCTCCAAATTCATCTGTGATAACAAGGAATAAGTGAATGATGACATGTCTCATGGTTTTCTTCTTCAAAAATTTGCAAGATAAATGGTGAATTTAAATGTTGTCAATGTAGGCAAATCTGCTAGGGTTTTGTTTGTTTTTCAAGGTAAAAATCCCTCTTATCCCATCCTTGTTCCCTTGGCAATTAAATTCACAAATGTTGCTGCATGTTTATCTTATTATTTCATTTATATCGTTTGCCAGAAATACAAGGTTTCCATCCCATATTCCTTCAAAATCTTTCCCTTCCCAAATTTCTTCGCTAAACCCTAATATCCTTCATGTTCCCACAAACCCTAAATTGCCCTTCTCCTTCCCCACAGCAAGCAAATTACATGGACCTGCAGCAAGAAAATAAAACAAAAAGAATAAATATATATATATATATATATATATATATATATATATATATATAAAAATTGATATGAAAAGAAAAATAAAAATAAAATGCCAAAATGACCCAAATATGAAAAACAAAGATATTATTGGGTATAAAAAAGAGGCAAGCTGCTGTTATGAAATTTATAAAAAGAAAAATCAAAGATTGCAGCTGTGTATATATTCATAATGGACATATTGCTGTGTTTTTGGTCTATAAAATCGTGTTGCTGTGCTGCCCAAAATAAACTCTGTTTTCCCTTTTTTATCATTCCCTTGAAGTTGTCAAATCTCCTTTTGATAAAAATACAAGTGAAGCTCTCTTTCCCTTATCACTTAATGCATATGAATCCCGTCCAGATAGCAGAGTTTGCTTCATTAAAGGATAAAAATCAAATGGATAACGCTGCCCCATACCCCCTGTCATATATGTTCTTTCCCTTGGTCCCTATCATACATGGTTTCGTTGCAAATGATTTCTTAAAAATGATAAGATGGTATGTGTTACATTTTGTGAATTTTCCCTAAAAATCCCTGTTTTTATTTCCCATTCCTTATTAAAAATCCCTCCCCTAACAGTTCCCTTATGATTTTTCCCCTTGAAAACAGCATACTTCTCAGCATTTTGCAGGCAGAGGCAGCAGTTCTATTTACCTTTCAGCTTGCTCATCTGGTTCCAAAACCATGTCAGACACCGAGAGTTATGAGCCTAGTGATGACCATTCATCAGCTACAGAAGTGGTGGTACAGCAGAGGGTTCCTAAGAGGGGTGGTCATCATAGGAGACAGGAACCTACTTCTTTGGCAGCATTGCAGGCTTGTCCTTTGGCAATGAACGGTTTTCGGTACATGTCATGTTTTCAGTTCTGTGAGAGGCTTGCTCACATTCAGCATCATAGTGAGTTGGCACGTTTATTTGTTTTGCACCTTCATGATGGGCAGGTCACTCTTGCAGGGGTGAATTTTGTGTTATCTCCAGAGATGATTTCAGAGGCTAGCGGGATACCGAATGTAGGGGAAGTGTGGCCTAAGCGCAAACTGCTGGACTTTATCTTTTTTGAGCCATATGTCAGGCCCTCATTTGTGAGCCACTTGTCAAGAATCTTTCCTTCCAGATTCCTCCGGGCGGAGTATGTTTCGATCATGAAGCTTATCATGCAATACTTTACATGTGACAGAAGATTTTCACTAGTCTCCACTTGTCATATTCGCATGTTGATGCACTTTACCAGGGTGAGGATGATGAACATCCCGGTTTTCTTCTGCCAGGACTTTCAGAGGATGTCATCCGTATTTCAGAGGCGGACCCCAGCCCAGCAGCATAGGAGTTTGTGCCATCATGGTCTCATTCAGCTCATTGTTTCCCATCAGTTGAGGCAGCAGGGCATTTCATGGGCAGACTTCATTTCTCATGAGGTTTTTACAGCGACATCACGGCCACAGCCAGAGCCACAGAGAGGTCAGCCAGAGCCACAGATCATTCATGAGGAGGGAGGTCCATCACGCTAGGCAGAGATTATTGTGCCTACACATGTTGTTTCCCCACTACAGTGTACATATCAGAGGGGTCATAGGACCTTGTTTGCAGCAGCTCGACGAGTATTTTCTCCACATCAGGTGGAAGGGGTCTCGTCATCATCATCAGATCAGCAAGTGTTATCTCCACACCAGGTGGAAGGGGCCTCGTTGCCGACAGCAGCACAGGTAGCAGAGAGGGGCAAGCAGCCCATGATTGAGGATGAGAGAGCTGGCGATACACGTCATGATTCCATTGATTTTGATGCTCATTCTCCTCCTTCAGATTTTTATGAGCTTATCAGACAGAGAGAGGAGGAGAACCTCGTGTTGCAGCGGAAGCTCGAAATGGCTCAATGGACCATCACTTATCTAGAACAGCGCACCAAACAATTAGAAGAAGAAAAAGAACTTGATGAGCTATGGAGGATCCGCAATGATCGAACTTTGAACCGTAGGAGGCCCGGTGACCCATTGCCTGCTGACCGGGAGTCCATGCTTATCAGTGTGAATGCACACTTGGAGAGATTATTGGAGAAGGCAAATCGTGACAAAGATCTGCTACGCAACATGAAAACACACTATTGGGCAAGGTTGCACGTTTGCAAGGCAAAAATGAAGATACTCCAAAGGAAGTTGTCCGAGGCCCGCAAGAGGAGGAAAAAGACCAACCCGCTCCGTATCTTGGCTGAGGCCTCTCTTACTCACCATGATACTGACTAGCCTTCTTCTAGCAGCAAAACCAAGAAATTTTGAGGCATTTTTGGCATTTTTTTGGAATTTTACAGGTTTTGGCCACTCGACTCGTCTCACCCCGTACGAGACGAGTCGTCGATACAGCTCAGAACGGGGAAAACTCTACATGGTTGGATTTTTCTTGTAAAAGTACACTTGCCTATGGAAGCGTTTCAAATTTTGTGAAGATTTGGGCAGCCAAAAGCTCAAAATACAGCCAAATTTTGACTTTCTGCCCCTTTTTTGAGTTGCAGAAAGCAGTCTTGGGAGATTTGATTTTTTAGGGGTCAAATCAACTCCAAATTCAGAAATTCCGGTTGGGTTGGAAAGTAGACTTCCAGACCTTTCCAATGAGCTATCCTGCACTTGATTTGGACTCCGGGAAGGCCCTCAAACAGCGCTGCCAAAAGGTGCGACTAGTCAAGCCAGAGGTGCGACCAGTCAAGCAAAATTTGCCAGTTTTTGACCAGTTCGGCCAGCTAAGCACAGTTTTCACTTGGGTTGATTATTTAGGCATGTAATTGATGGATTCTTGTGTAAATTTCATGGCATTAGATACTTTTACTCTTCTTTTACCTCTTCTAGAAGCTTCTTTGATGTAAAAAGTTAATATTTAATGCATGGATAGGCTTCCTAACTTTTAGAGGCAGGTTGTTGTGCTGGCCTATTATCTAGTGACTGATTTAGAATTAGTTGTAACAGCTCCTAGGAAGCTGAGCTCGACCCCTAGAGGTGGGGTAAGAGGTTTGACCTTCTATATTATGCCTTCTCTTTCTCATTTTCAGGGTTGGACTCTAGAGGGAGAAGTGCTATTGTATTTTTGACTTGTATTTTCTGCAATTTGAGGAAAAGGAAGGCCAGGATTTTGCAGACTTCATTGTGGATTCTTGTGGATTATTATGTTGATGGTGTGTCTCCTACTGTTATTGTAAGTGTGTTTATGTGTTCCATTTCTTAATCTCTTGCTGCTATTTAAATAAAAGAAGTGATAAAGTTTGAATTCATGCATGCCATGCTCAGCTTTCAATTTTGTTTAAAATTTATGTTTTCCACTGTCTAGAGAGGATTCGAATTCATTGTTCGCCCTCTTTAGCTTCTCTTCTTTCTTCCTTGATCATCTCTTTCAGCTAAAGGCATCAGCATAAACTCCTACCTTGCCCCAAAGACCCACCTGCAAAAACTGAGCTCAATCCCCGCACCCTGAATTGCACTCCCTCCAAATTGCCACCAAAAAACCCAAAAACTTTAAATCAAATCCCCTTATCAGTTTACTAGCCTAAAATCCTTATTCCTAATTGGTCAAACTCATCTCATTGAGAAATCCACCAAGTTTGACCCGAGAGAGCCTTCTCATACCTCGTAGGGCTAGCTACGAGGTGAAATGGTTTGATGTAGCCTTGAGAGTTTGTCTATCTCAGCCTAGGTGAATTCCAAGCGCTAACAGGTTGATACACCATTTGAAAGCGCTGATTGCGATTTGCGATAGGAAGTCAATGGAGCATTGAGTAGGCGGACCCGATGGAATTATGAAATAGATTTAATTCTTTTGAGTTCCGCAGTAAACCAAAGGTTTGTGTTAATTTTGTTGTATAAAGGGAAAATCAGTGTTAAAGCCAAATTCAAAGAAAAGGAAATTGGTCAAGTTTCTTGGTGTTTTGGCCAATTGAAATGCGCCCGATACATGCGTAATCCTAGGTTTACACAAGTCAAACACAATTCATTATGGTAAAAGTGGATTAATCATTATTGAAGCATTTACAGAGGAACTCGGCAGCTGATCAATAGAGCAAGCCAACAGTTATCGTTATCTTCTAAATTCAGTTATTTTCCTGTTATTTTATGCTCTTTGAGGTGTCTTTTACCCTCTGTGTAATATTTTGTAATAGTTTTTACTTCAGATAGTTAGGGAAATAGTTTAGTAGTTTGACAGTTTCAGAGATTAGCAACTGTTTCACAATGTATAAGAAGGGGAAAATTTACAGAGAATAGGTTCGAATTTTGGAGAACCCGGAGACAAGGCCATTGTATTCATGATATAATTGTTGATTAATGAAGAATCAGAAGTTTCCATGCATTTGTTGGGTATGATTTTGTGACTTCTCTGTTATGTGCCATCTTATGTTTTCTTCCTTCAAGTATGGTAATGAAGCTGCAGGTCTTTATTTGCTTAGGTAGATAAAGTTAAAGTTCCTTAAAAGAGCGCTTCTATACTTGAAATTTTCACCTTTCTTTCTAAGTTACAAATAGTAGTTTCTGTGCAAGGCAGCATATTATCTTTAACTTCTCCAAGAGTCATAGATAGTAGGTTTTGTGTTAAACAACATATTTTCCATGATTCAGTTCTCACCGTAATAATTCTTCTAAGTTACAGATAGCAGTTTCTGCGTAAGGCAACATACTATTTTTAACTTCTTCAAGCTTTCTTCATTTATCATTAATATTCAGTGAATCAAATGGCATTCTGATATTTCCTTGTCACCTTAGTATTGAGAGTAAAAAACCAAGTCTTCAGGTCCTTCATTCGAGAACACAACATATATCTAAGTGACAAATAAGTAACAGTAAATAATATTTATTAATGTCTTAAGCACAATTTCTCGACAGCTAGGAAATTGGTTTCTTAAGGTAAAACACCATCCATCGGAAATTCTCCTTCCAAAAAAAGTCTCATTTTCAGTCTTTGTTGTTTTAAGCAAACGATTCCGATTTCATCTATCCAAATTTCTTCCTAACACAAAGTATCAGTTTCATTTTTTGTTATTTTGAGAAAAACTTTAGCCTACGATCACATTTGCTAGGTGTTGTTATTCCAGAGAGAAGAAATGTCAACAAAAGGAGTTAGAGAAAAATGTGGTTATCAAGTGGTCGATCGACCAGTAGACTACAAACAGAAAAAGTAATTTCGGCCTTCATGTCTGTACTCGAATTGCCCTCTTCAAAACTGACGAAGACATGATGATCCAATACCTTTTTTGAGAGATCATCGCTAGCCCACTGAAAGCTGTTGTCAGAATTATTTACTTCCATACTATTGATATCGTTATTAACTCCTGTAGACTGATGTGCAAAAGAGATTGAGGATGGCTTTGTTGCCCTTAATACAGATGGGCTAACGAGGGCCTTTGAAACTGCATATGAAGGGTGGAAAGTAGAAAAATATGCATTTGTTGCAAATTCCGGCTTTGAAGAAATAGATGGTTGTGGCATAGGTTGATTACATAAATTAGAAGGAGGCAAACCTAGCAACTATTGAATCCCCAGTTGTTTGTTCAGTATTGCACTAATATGATTAGGCCCTAAGTTGGATGCTGAGAAAGATGCAGTTGTAGGTATTGTATTCATATAAATTGTGAGATCATTAATATCATTGTGCATATACGAAGAACACCAAATATACAATTGAACACTCAATTTATGATGCAGGGGCATCCAATTGAATGGCTACAACTGTAGTTGAGCATTTGTTATCCTTGATTGGTCATGAGAACATTTTAATTTTTATTTTTGCCTTGAAGGCTGAAGGTCAGGCTAACACAACCTTGTAATTTTTGTTTTCCAAAGTTAAAGAATAAATTAGGAATAATTAGTTAGTAGGGTTAGTTTAATTAGTTAATTAGTTCCAGAAAACTGAATGACAGTTTCTCAACTGTATGGAGTTACAGGCAAGGTATTAAAACTGAGCCAGACCACCAAGTGAGGGTCTACCATCTAGAGGGAGAAAGTAGTCAAGAAGATAAATTTCTTTGTGAGCAAGCAAGTGTGTAATGGTTACTTTTATACTTTAAAAATAAAAGTTGTTTTCTTCTCTGTGCAAGACATTCTACATTTAAGATGATAGTTTAGAGGGAGCTAAAACCATCTAGATGTTGAAACAAGATTGACAAATAAGTTGATACAGACCCAGTGTAGTGCCCCGCTCTAGTTGACTGGCAATGATATGTCATTAACATTTATTTAGCCCTAAGGCCCTCAATTTATTCTTTGAGGACCTCAAGTTGAGGATCTGGACATATGACTCTATTATTAATGGTTGTGATATTAGTGGTTATGATGTTTATGTATGTTCTCCATTGATACTATGATGAAGATAGCATTAATGATTAGGTATGTATCTATTGGTATTATGATGATTGTAGCATTTATGGTTATGCATGTTCTCTATTGATACTATGATGATTGTAACATAAATGGTTATGTTTAATCTCTATTGATTTTATGATGATGATAGCCATGATGGAGGTGCCCCCATGTTACCTACTTGCATTAGTTCTGGTTCACAATGAGCAATGATGCGAATGACTAGGTGATCTTAATGATGCTATTATGACAATGACTAACATTGAGAAACCTTGTACTGATGATTATTGAGTATGGCAGGAAACCATCAGAGGCACTCACATATGACGAGTTGATGACACCTCGTTTGATGAAAATTATATTACTTTATCTTTAAATTTCTAAGTCGATTTTGAAATTTGCTATATATGTTTATCTATATTCTGATGATATGTTAATGGTTACAGGCACAGATTAGTTTCTTGATCGAATGACTCACATATGGGTGATAGGGTTGTACAAGTGGATGGAACTACATGGGAGGGGTGGGACAGTGTCCCTGATCTCACCCACTAGCACTCCCGCCGTGACTTGGGCTGGAAAGGTTGAAACACCTTCGCCTTGAAGATCACGATGCCATGAGGGTAGGTCCCAAAGTTGGGTCGCTTATGAGGATTTTACCAGGGGGCGCGCATCAAGGCGGATTCCTTGATCCTCGACACCATTAGTATCACTATAGCAGACAACATAAGAGATGATAGTGGTCTATGTCGTTGCACCTATACTTTCCCCTCGTAGTCACTGAATGCTTGAAGGGCAACTGGTGTGGCACCCTTGGAACTTCAAGAGATTTTCTTGAAGGTCATGACCAACTTGGCACCCTTGGCATCACAAATAAACTATTAGGCATGGCACCCTTGGAACTTCAAGGGAAGTTCTTGAAGGGCACGACCAAACTTGGCACCCTTGGAATCATTAAAAATAAATAAATTGATAAATATAATCAAGAGATGAAAACTAGGTAAATTTACATCAAGGGTAAATGATGTTAGAAACCGAGGTAATTAAACCAAAAATAAAACTTGGGTTAAGAGGATCATAAGAAGAAATAAAATAGGTTACCTTAAAAAACTCTACCCTTCCCATGTTGGAAAATATTAGGTAGATTATGTAGTTTAATTAGGTAAAAGGGGAAAGAGGGACATAATTGTAATGATAAAGATTAATCCTAAAATAGTTAAACCTAATTAAGAGAAGAGGATGGTGAATTAAAATAAGATTAATAAATTAAATTTTAGAGAAATGTAGAGAACCTCCATGTGGCAACAACCAACATAAGAATATCCATCTAAGAGATAACTTGAGTTAAATTAGGGAGTAGATAGGGGATCAGATCTTGACACATTAATTGACTTTAGTAATGAACACAAATTAAGGAGTAATAAGGGGGATCAAGAGGCAACTAAGATAACAAATAGGAATCTTGTTGAGGTGAGGAAAATATTAGTTTTAAATTAAAATTTAAGTAAATAATTTTGGAGACCCTTGATGAGAGAGTGACACATGGGTGGGTGAATAATCAAACAATTGAATTATAAAAAAATAATTAATTATGCATGACATGCCAAGTGTCACCTATGAGGACTCCTATAAAAGAAGGGGCAAGCCATGGGAGAAGGGACTTTTGGGAATCCTATTGTTGGATTGATGAGACTATGTCAGAGCAGTGATTACCAAACTATAGTGAGTTTGGTGAGGTAGCGGATTTTAGAGAGGGGAATCTTGAGCCAAGGAGTGCTCTCCTGTACCAGCTATTTCATTCCTCCATTGTACAACCCCATTGTAGCTCAGGGGTTCGCGGGGAAGAAGAGTACCCAAGGAGTAGGTTGGGAGGTTAACTGGTGGGTCATCGCATTCGGATCAAGTATGTCGCCATTCACTCTCGGAGGTGACTGGCAACAAGGGAAGACAAGTAACGACAAATCAAGTGGAGTCTCGTCTTCTGGTGAATGGTACATATGTGTTGCAATATTTCTTTATGGCCTTAGTTAAATATATGTAAATTTCATGATATGTTCAATGAAATGAATTTTGGAATGTTTAGACAGTGCTGAATAAATTTCTCGTGAATTCCCAATGTTTTTTTCTCTTTGGGATGTATTTTATTATGATTTATAACAAAAATAGGAAGCAAGGACCAGATATAGTCAAAATAAACTGAACGGCGAATGAGGAAAGCAAGCATAGGTAACAATATCATTAGAAATTACAAATTAAATAGTTGTATATATTTTTATTTCCTCACAGTCTGAGGAACAATAGAAACCACAATAAGCGAACAACCTATTCAAGCTAACAACAAGACGAAAGAGGAATAAATACCAAACCCCGTAAGGGTTTTTACAAAATTTAAATTACATCAAGCCAGAGCAAGGGAGGCCGAAAACCGATCTGGGTTCTTAACTGTTGAAGCTCACAAATAGCACAGAACAACCAACATCAATTCAAAATAGAGAAAAATGAAAGGGTAAGGCCCTACCCTATCTACACAGGGTTGTTGAAGAATCTAGGCGCAGATGGAGGCCATCTACGCCACAACACCCGCAAAAGCACAAAGACAGAGAATTAGATCCATGGCTAGAGAAACTGAAAACGATAGCAAAGCTGCATGAAAATTAAATTGAACAACTTACCTTGGAGGAGCCAAGCAAGCTCATGTCATAGTGAAGGTGAAGTCACTGTCTCAGTACCAAGGTTGTATGGCACAGTAGGGTTAGAAGTTGGGAGAAGGGGCAAACAACCCACGCAGATAACGACATTATAGAAGCTAACTCTAAAAGGAAGCCCTGCGAGGAAGGAGCAGAAGGGTTAGAGGAAACTCGAAAAGAATTGAAAGCAAAAATTAGACAGAAAAATTACCAGTCGTGTAGAGGCCAAGTTGCCTGGAGAAGGGACCAAGAACCTGTCAGAACACCGACTGACCCAAGAAAATACATTAACCAGTGGATACATGAAATTGTAGAACGGCTTGAAAGTAGCAAGGTCAAAGCCACGACAAAAGAAAAACAGTTAACTAATGCGAGGTTAAAGGTTGCAAGGAGAAACGTAGCCACCTGAGGGTCGAAGCCATAAGCTGTTTTGAATTCTTGAAACCAGAGAACAGAGCAGAGTCACAAGGACGAAACCTTGCCCCCATAGCCTCACCGGAGCGGCAACGAATACCAACATCGAAAATCACAAAACCCTAAGTCTAATTTTCGTCAATGAGTTTTTGAATTGTAAACAAGTAAATTAAAATATTATTTAATTAATTTAAAAATATTCTTATTTTAATATTATTATAATCTAAGATGAGAAATTAATCCTTAGTAGTTATATGTATTGTATAAATTTACTTGTAATTTAATAAATTAACTAACTATTAATTTAATAAGAACCTCAAATTCAGTTACAAATTGGTCTTTTGCCCCCTTTTCCCTGTGTCCGGTCAAACTAGCAGTTTCCTCATCTAATATAGCCGTTAGGTAGTCAATTTAGCTGTTACCTAGTCAATAATTATAGCTATTGGAAGTTCTGCTCTAACTATTTAACATGCATTCTAGATCTAATTCTTCAACTTGTCCTGATGATGAACCACACTGGTTGGTTCGAAACACGTCAACAAATATTCTATCATGTGATTTTAGCTGAAGAATTCTCTTAATCTTGACATGGATCACAGAAGCCTCAATTCAACAATTAAGCCTTCGATTCTGAGCGCAAGGTCACATTGGAAATGCTTTGATAAGGCTTAGGCCTTCAGAGTTATATTAATAAGATTTTAAATACAATGGCATATTGTAAGTGCGAGTACTTAAGGTTCATACCCCATGGTCCCACCAATTGTGGTATCAGAGCAGGTTTGTTCCTTTTTCTCAGTAAAGATGGAGGTAGGTAGAAGAGGTCGAGGTAGATCCATCAGAAGAGTAGCAGATGAAGGGTTACGAGAAGAGATCAGGACCTTGACTACACGTTTGGCAGCAGTGGAAGCAGGAAGGCACAAAGATCTAGAAGGTGGGGATGACAGTGAGGAAGAAAACGCAACCACGACGGATGGGTCAGATGAAGAGGGACCAAAGATTAAACTGTTGAGATCAGTTTTGCTGGCTAGTAGCAAGCCAAAACCGAAGCTTTCTAATTATGATGGTAGTTTGTCCACAGAGGCATTGTTGGACTGGATAAGTGAACTAGATAAATATTTTGAATATGAAGAAATCAACGAAGACAAGAAGATCAGGTTTGCTGTCACCAAATTGAAAGGACATTCAGCACTGTGGTGGGACAATGTGCAAGTAGGAAGAAGAAGATTAAATAAGTCCTTGATCAAGAAATGGGACAGGATGATTGCAAAGATGAAGAGTAAATTTCTACCTAAAGATTATCAAATTTCCCTTTACAGATAGGTGAAGAATTTGAGACAGAGAATGATGACTGTAAGAGAATACACTAAAGAATTTTATAAAGTGAACCTGAGGGAGGGATATGTTGAAAATACCCTTGAAAAGACAGCAAGGTTTGTGAATGGCCTACGGATGGAAATCCTAGACGAAATTATTTCTCCTAGAACTATTGAGGAGGCATATCAATGTGCTTTGAAGGTGGAAGAAAAGACAACAACAATGAAGAGGGCAGCAGTTCGAAAACTTCTGTACAGACTGAAAGGGAAGGTAACACTAGAGGAGGAAGGTCATACCAATGAGGAAGAGGCAATGGTATAGGCAGAGGAAATGCCTATCAGTGTTACAAGTGTCACAAATGGGGGCACAGGTCTTTTGAATGTCCTGAAAATGAACAAGCTGGACAGAGGGGAGCATACGTTGCTCAACCTGAAGCAGTAGAGGTACCGCCACAAGAGGTGGAGGATGCCCCTGAAACAGGTGAAGCCTTGGTGTTGAATAAGGTTCTTCTGAAACCAGCTAAGGAAGTGACTGACACGACACAACGGAAAGCATTATTCCGTACTATGTGCAAGTCACATGGAAAATGCTGCAAGTTGATTATCAATAGCGGAAGCACCGATAACTTGGTAGCCACTAAGATGGTGGAAAATTTGGATTTGAAGAGGTTGAAACACCCAACACCATATAAGGTGACTTGGCTACAGAAAGGACACCAGTTGCTGGTTGATGAGCAGTGTGAGGTGGAGTTCCACATTGGGAAGTATAAGGACAATGTGATGTGTGATATTATGCCTATGGATGTATGCCATATTTTGCTGGGAAGACCATGGCAGTATGAAAGAAAGGCCGTCCATAACGGGGAAAAGAATTGCTACAAGTTTGTTAAAGATGGAGTGAAGCATACACAAATAGAAGCCGGACGAAGAACGATTAATCGTTATGCCCGTCGTGGCTCGTGCCCATGAAGGAAGGAAAAGATACTGAAGCTAGCGGAACTAAGGCCCTGTTGATAGGTGGAAAGGAATTTTTGCGATAGGTTGGAAGTAATGAGGTGAACTATGCCATCGTGCGAAGACCAAGAGTGGTATTGCTGCATACCGAAATTACTGATCTGCCTGTGGAGATACAGGAGATGTTGCAGGAATTCAGTGATATTGTGGTAGATGATCTACCTGATAAGTTGCTGCCCAAGTGGAGCATCAATCACCACATTGATTTCATTCCGGGAGCCAGTTTACCAAACAAGGCTGCTTACCGGATGAGTCCAAAGGATAACGAGGAAATTAGAAAACAAGTACAAGATTTTTTGGATAAGGGATTGATTCGAGAAAGTTTGAGCCCTTGTGCGGTTCCGACTATTTTAGCCCCCAAGAAAGGAGGAGAATGGCGAATGTGTACTGATTCTAGAGCGATCAATAAAATCACCATCAGGTATCGGTTTCCTTTACCTCGAATGGATGATATGATGGATTGTTTAAGTGGGGAAACATACTTTTCAAAGATAGATCTGAAGAGCGGTTATCACTAGATCAGGATCAGAGAAGGTGATGAGTGGAAGACGACTTTCAAGACCAATGAAGGCTTGTATGAATGGCTAGTTATGCCATTTGGGTTGAGTAATGCTCCCAACACATTCATGCACTTGATGAATGAGATGTTGAAGGAATTCACAGGAAAATTTGTGATCGTATATCTAGATGATATACTTATATTTAGCAAGACCAGGGAGGAGCATTTTCGACATGTCAGGTATGTACTAGAAAAATTACAGCAAAATAAATTGTTGATAAATCTTAAAAAGTGTTATTTTTTCAAGAAAGAACTGATTTATCTAGGATTTGTAATCTCTGAAAATGAATTGAAGATGGACCCAGAGAAGATTGCAGCTATAGTTAGCTGGCCTTCTCCTAAAGGTCTGTTTGAGGTGCGAAGTTTTCATGGATTGGTGAGTTTCTATCGGAAATTTATTAAAAATTTCAGTGGTATTTGTGCACCTATGGTGGATACCATTAAGAAGGCAAATCAGCCTTTTTATTGGACAGAATCTGCCGAAAAGAGCTTTCAGCTTTTGAAGAAAAAGATTACTGAACAACCAGTCTTGAAGCTACCAGATTTCAACAAACTTTTTCAAGTTCGTTGTGATGCCAGTGGGACAACCATTGGTGCAGTGCTCAGTCAAGAAGATAAGTCAGTAGCATATTTTAGTGAAAAGTTGAATGAGAGCAGGCAGAAGTACACATCTTATGATAAGGAATTTTATGAAGTTGTCCAGGCATTGAAGCATTGGCGACATTATTTATTAGCTAATGAATTTGTCTTGTTTTCAGACAATTTAGTGCTACAGTACATTATGCAACAACACAAGCTGAATCATAAGCACACAAAATGGGTGGAGTATTTGCAGAGCTTCACATTTGTTTTGAAACACATCAACGATCAATCTAATAAGGTGGCAGATGCATTAAGCAGAAGAAGTTTGATCTTGCAAGAGAGCACAATACAAGTATTGGGATTCAAACACCTTAAGGACTTGTACGGATCGGATATAGATTTTAAGGAAGCTTATGGAGCTTGCCAGAATCCACTATTGAGGGAAAATAGCCCATGGTTGGACTATAACTTGCAGGAGGGATTGTTGTTCAAAGGAGGACAGTTGTGTGTTCCAGAGTGTTCTATGCGGGAGAACTTGATTCAGGAAAAACACAGTGGTGGTTTGGCTGGACATTTTGGCGTCGATAAGACTTTGGAACAACTGAGTCATTTCTACTATTGGCCGAGGATGCGAAGGGATGTACAGAGATTTGTAACTAGATGCAAGATTTGTCAGCATGCAAAAGGACACAGTCAAAACATAGGGTTGTATACACCCTTACCTATTCCAAGCAGACCTTGGGACTCAGTCAGTTTGGACTTTGTTTTGGGTCTACCAAAGACACAACGGGGTTACGATTCCATCATGGTGGTGGTGGACTGTTTCACCAAGATGGCGCATTTCATTCCATGTCAGAAGACAAGTGATGCCACGCATGTAGTGCACCTGTTCTTCTCAGAAATAGTCAGATTACATGGATTTCCGAAATCCATTATCTCAGATAGGGATGTGAAGTTCACAGGCCATTTCTGGCGAACATTATGGAAAAAGTTAGATACCAAACTCAATTTCAGCTCAGCTTATCACCCACAGACAGATGGGAAAACTGAAGTTGTGAACCAAAGTCTAGGGAATTTACTAAGGAGTCTGGTTGGTGAGAATTCCAAACAGTAGGACTGTGTGCTTGCGTAGGCGAAGTTTGCTTATAACAATTCGCCCAACAAAATTACGGCCAGAAGCCCTTTCCAAATCCTTTATGGAATACACCCATGCAGGATATTTGAGTTGAGGGACTTGGGAGAGTTGGAGCGCAAAAGTGCTAATGGCAAAGATTTCGCAAAAGAAATTAGCGATATTCATGAGCAGGTCAAACAGAAGCTACAGGACAACAGCCAAAAATATAAGCAAAAAGCAGATTTGAAAAGATGGGAGGTACAGTTTGAGGTAGGAGACCTGGTACTAGCACACTTACGCAAAGAAAGGTTTCCTAAAGGAGAGTACAAAAAGCTGAAGATGAAGAAAATTAGACCTTGTAAAATCCTCCGGAAGTTTTCTGCAAACGCTTACGAGTTGCAGTTACCTCCGAGAATCGGAATCTCGCCCATTTTTAATGTGGCAAATCTGTACCCATATGTTGCTGTTGATGTGGAAGACAGTTCAGAAAGACGAACACGGGACACCCAGGACGAGGAAGAATCATGGATTAAGCAGATGCCTTTAGCACAACCTTTGGAGATAGAACAGATTCTGGACACGCAGATAGCCAGGAAGATGCGAAAAAAGAATATTTGCAATATCTGGTGAAGTGGAAGAACTGTCCTATTGAGGATAGTTCCTGGTTAGATGCTGCACGAATTCAAGGCGCCAGGTACTCTATTGAAGAGCTCATGGGCAGGAGCCATGAGATTAATTTACCCTGGGAGCCTGATGCAGGGGCATCCAATTGAAGGGCTACAGCTGTAGCTGAGCATTTGTTATCCTTGATTGGTCATGAGAACATTTTAATTTTTATTTTTGCCTTGAAGGCTGAAGGTCGGGCTAACACAGCCTTGTAATTTTTGTTTTCCAAAGTTAAAGAATAAATTAGGAATAATTAGTTAGTAGGGTTAGTTTAATTAGTTAATTAGTTCCAGAAAACTGAATGACAGTTTCTCAACTGTATGGAGTTACAGGCAAGGTATTAAAACCGAGCCAGACCACCAAGTGAGGGTCTGCCATCCAGAGGGAGAGAGTAGTCAGGAAGATAAATTTCTTTGTGAGCAAGCAAGTGTGTAATGGTTACTTTTATACTTTAAAAATAAAAGTTGTTTTCTTCTCTGTGCAAGACATTCTACATTTAAGATGATAGTTTAGAGGGAGTTGAAACCATCTAGATTTTGAAACAAGATTGACAAATAAGTTGTTATAGACCCAGAAGCAAGGACCAAATACAGTCAAAATAAACTGAATGACGAATGAGGAAAGCAAGCACAGGTAACAATATCATTTACAAATTACAAATTAAATAGTCGTATATATTTTTATTTCCTCACAGTCTCAGGAACAATAGAAACCACGATAAGCGAACAACCTATTCAGGCTAACAGCAAGACGAAAGAGGCCTAAATACCAAACCCTGTAAGGGTTTTAACAAAATTTAAATTACATCAAGCCAGAGCAAGGGAGGCCGAAAACCCATTTGGGTTCTTAACTGTTGAAGCTCACAAACAACACAGAACAACCAACATCAATTCAAAACAGAGAAAAACGAAAGGGTAAGACCCTACCTTGTCTACACAGGGTTGCTGAAGAAGCTAGGCACAGTTGGAGGCCATCTACGCTATAGCACCTGCAAAAGCACAAAGACAGAGAATTAGATCCACGGCTAGAGAAACTGAAAATGATAGCAAAGTTGCACGAAGATTAAATTGAACAACTTACCTTGGAGGAGCTGAGCAAGCTCACGTCGCAGCAAAGGTGAAGTCACTCTCTTAGTACCAAGGTTGTATGGTGCAATAGGGTTAGAAGTCGGGGGAAGGGGCAAAAATCCCACGCAGATAGTGGCATTATAGAAGCTAAATCTAAAAGGAAGCCCTGCGAGGAAGGAGCAGAAGGGTTAGAGGAAACTCGAAAAGAATTGAAAGCAAAAAACAGATAGAAAACTTACCAGTCATGTAGAGGCCGAGTTGCCTGGAGAAGGGACCAAGAACTTGTCAGAACATTGACCCAAGAAAATACATTAACCAGCGGATACATGAAATTGTAGAATGGCTTGAAAGCAGCAAGGTCAAAGCCACAACAGAAGTAAAACAGTTACCCAATGCGAGGTTAAAGGTTGCAAGGAGAAACGTAGCCACCGGAGGGTCGAAGCCACAAGCTATTTTGCATTCTTGAAACTAGAGAATAGAGCAGAGGCACAAGGACGAAACCTTGCGCCCATAGCCTCACTAGAGAGGCAACGAATACCAACATCAAAAATCACAAAACCCTAAGTCTAATTTTTGTCAATGAGTTTTTGAATTGTAACTTAAGCCTTCGGTTTTGAGTGCAAGGTCACATTGGAAATGATTTGATAAGGCTTAGGCCTTCGGAGTTATATTAATAAGCTTTTAAATACAATGGCATATTGTGAGTGCGAGAACTTAAGGTTTCATACCCCACGGTCCCACCAATTTACAAAGGCAAATTCTCCAACTGCTTTGAGTGGATTCTCATTTATACAACACTTCTCCATTAGTTTACATTTTGATAGTCCCCTGAATTTAATACTATTGTTGCTAAATATGGATTTTATCATCATAACTAAAAAATTTGATCCCGAATTCCTTTTGGAAATCTAATTTGATTCCACCATAAAACAAAGAAACAAATAAGGATTTCACACATTTTATGAAGGAAAAACACAGCCATATCACAAAGCCATAAGACCATATGTACAACAAATTAACTCACAAACATTAAACTGGCAACACACAAAAGACAAACTGGCGGAAAGGACAGAGAGCCATCATGTGGTCTCTCATGCTCATGTAACTCTCTCTTATTAAAATAATTTAATAATACATTTAAATACATGAGCAAGTGGTCTTAAGATAGTGTGTCTATCTTAGACTCACTTGGTTGAGACAATTTCTCAACTTACACACTAATTTAGGAGAGCTAGTTGGAGAGAATCTCTCATCCAAACTAGAACCCTTGGTTTGAGGAATTCTCATGATTTAATTTAATAATTGGATTTATTATTGATTTTTAAGAGAGTGAGGCTAACATTACCCCCCCAATGATAAATCCAAAACGAACAAGGAACCATCTTCCAAGTTCTCAAGTTGATCCTCAAAAAACATTTGCCTGAAAAATCGCCAAAGATGGATGCTGAAAAAAACTCAAATCTGAAGAGAACATGAATCAGCTGCATGTCTGATTCATCTCTAAATGTCGCTTGACAACTCCATCATGTGCCAAGCCACAAAAGGATCCAACTGTCCTTTTCTTGAAAACAACATCTGGTGTCCACTGACACAATTTGATGAACGCCCACCGACGTATTTGCTGATGATGATCGCCCACTGGCTAATGACTTTGAAAAACAACTCACTGTTGCTTTTGCTGTGTTTTAAAAAACTGCTCACTGCAACTTTTGTTGTTGATGCCCACTGGCTACTTCACTGATGTTGTCAAGACTTTCAGTATGACAACCACTTGTCAATTTCATTAACATTTCCCCCCCTTTGTCAACTGAAAGGAGAGATAATCATCTGCACTTGATTTCTGAACTCCCCCCCTTCAGGTGTAGGAGAGTTTCACTAGTGTACTCCCCCGTTCAACTGCACGAGAGTACCATCTTCATTTGACTGTTGGCTGCAATATGTGTGAGTGAATCCAATTGTAAAACTTGTACAATCTTTTGGCTGTGGATGACCATTCCCAGGGATCAATCCATGAATAATTTATCTTCAATCTGGCTGACTGTCGTTGTTTGCTGCATTTTGTTGATGAATTATTCTTCTTGCCACAATGGTGACAAGAATGGAGATCAAAACACTGATCTTCCAGATGATCGATTCTTTGACAATGAGAACATTTTGGTTTGTCTGCAACTTGAGTTTGTGTGCATTTCTGTTTGTCTGCACTTTCAGTTTGTGCGCATTGATGTATGTCTGCAACTTGCTGAGAACTTTCTAATGAGATTTGTTAAAGTAATCCGGCACTAACGAACTAAATGGGCTTTGAATAATCAGGGATATGTAAGTTGTCGTTATCTTTGACATATCCTAAGCCGCGTCGATTTCGATTACTTTGAATTTCTTCCCATGGCTTGATGATGGGTTTGGAATAAAGTTGAATTGGAACAACTTCAACACTTGAAGTTGGTTGGATGAATGAGTTCGAATGATCAACTGTATCTGGAAAAGACTTGGAAGCAACATGCTTCTCTTGCAACTCAATTATCTGCAGTTGCGATTCTAGTTGAAGGAACTCAATCGTTTCATGTGCATGTTGAAGATGCACTTGAATGTCAGCAAGAGTGGTTTTTCTGATGTGCACCATGTTGTCGGTTGATGATAACATTAAATTGTGAAGAATTTGGGACAAATGAATGTGTGTCTCCATGTTGTCTTGCTTACTTTGAAGGTAGGCTCGCTTGGTGTAGAAGTCATGCTTCAAAATTGCGCACTAATGACAGGCTCACTGTACTGTTTGTTGATTGCTGATGCTTTAAACACTTGCTTGAATTGTTGACTTGACGCTCGCTTGATGACGATCACTTTGCTTGAAAGGAACTTTATGAATGCTGTAATGAACTTTACACAGGCTCGCTTGTTGTGCGTTGAACTGTCACACTTGATTTGGTTACTTGACATGCTCACTTGATCTTAGTGCGCTTGTTGTAGACACATGCTTGTTTTGATGCTTACTTGAAGATTAGAAGTCACGCTCGTTTGATGATGATTGCTTGCTTGATTATTTTATGAACACACTCGCTTTCTTGATTGTTTTTACTTGAAATACTTGTTTGTTTGATTGTTTTTAATGACATGCTCACTTGTTGATGATTGTTGTACTTGCTTTAAACACCTATTGTCTTGAACTCTTGGGTGATTACTGCACTTAGTGATGCACTGAATGTGCTGAAAAATGATGGGTGTCGAACACTGTCGAAAATGCACCCAAATGACAAATGATAAATTCAATGTTCAAGTAACAACTAACTTGACTTAATGATGCACTTTAACAAATCAAATGAGGGTGTCAGTTACAACCGAAAATGCACCCAGACAATTCAGTTAAAACATTGCAAGTGATACAAAAAGTGTTCATAATGTTGATGTCGTTTGGACTTGAAATGCTTGAGTGTGTAGCGTCCTTAACTTGATGGCATGAATTAGTTGTTGTGAAATGTTGTTGCAGATATTTCTTTTATCAAGTCGATGATGTGACGCTTTGTGTTTATAAACTTAAGTGCATGTTGTTGTTTTAAGCATAAAAAAGAGAGAGTTTTACAAATTCGACTCAAATCATGTAAGCACATTCACGACACAGAGTGTACCTATGATCCCCTTATTCAATTTCGGGTGGATCTAGGACACGATCACCACAAAAAGATATGTTTTTATTAACCTTCAAGATACATCATCATGACAATGTCTTTAGTGAGGCGTCTCAAGCACAGACTGAGAACTCCTTGGCGTCAAATTGGCTTCAAAAACTAACTTTAAAACAATGATAAGACCAAGCTCGCAACCCTTTGAAGCAGCTTGTCTTCAAAATATGGATGTTCATGGATTAAATCTCTCAAAGTAAAACATTACTTTGAATTACAACAATGTCTTTCACTAAAAAAGCATTCACTTATCGCTCCATTGCAAAGTATGCATCTTATGACTCCAATAACTTTATCATGATTACAAAAAAAACTTTCATAGCCTTACCTCTCCAAAATGTACAAAAATCATTTCTCACTCCAAAAGAAACTTATCACTCCATAAAAAAATTACTATTTTCTTCTCATACAAAATGGTAGGAAACTTTATCTCTTCCAACAATTTACCCTTTCACCCTTATAACTCCAAATATAAAAATAAATTTACCTTATCGTTTTACTGTCATTCGGGTTACAGTAAATACCTCTCTGAATCATTTGAAACCCTTCATTCATTTATTTTAACTCGATTTGGTATCAGGAACTAGGAACAATCCTATGATATAGAGGTTATCCAATTGAGAAGTTAGCTGAGAAGAGCACTTACCTTGAGGTGGCTTACCTCTTAATGTATGGAAATCTTCCTTCTCAGTCCCAATTAGCAGATTGGGAATTCAATGTTTCCCAACATTCAGCAGTGCCCGAGGGAGTATTGGATATCATACAAGCAATGCCTCATGATGCTCATCCAATGGGTATGCTTGTTAGTGCAATAAGTGCACTTTCTACATTTCATCCAGATGCCAATCCAACATTAAGGGGACAAGATATTTACAATTCAAAGTCCAAGGTACCAACTATAGCAGCAACTACATACTTGAGAATCACAGGGAGACCACCTACACACTTCTACAAAGTTTCCAGATTGATTAATTGAACCCCTTCAGCTAGAATTCAACTCAAAGGTATAGTTGGAATCAATGACATGATTCCACCAAGATTCATAAACCTGCATTCTCACTCACTGAGCTACTTCAACAAACCTCATGTTGCGTTTTTTAGCAACTCAAACCTCCTTTTAATTTGCATGAAGAAACCTACTCAACTCTATTGAGAACGATTCAGGTTTTTCCAAATACCACGTCCAAACACAATTGTTGAACAATGGCACTGCCAAAACTATAACATAATTCGACCCTTGCATAAATACAAGACCTGAGGTGACAGATTTGTCGTTCTACACAAAAGGAATCTTGCTTGGTCGACTATCCTTCCGGGCTCGATCTTACAGTGTTGCACGACCCAACTCTACTTGGATTGCTCCAGACATTGAACACAATCCGATGATGCTCCTATCACTTCTGCTAAATGGTTGAACGCACTGGTGGAAACACTGCTGCGGTTCTACCTGTCACATGGTCTCGCCTTGTCTCACTGTTGTGCAGGTAAATAGAGATCTCACCCTCGGCTCACAATGATTGCTGCATTGTGGAAAAAACAAGAGACACTCTTCAGTCGCTAGAGATTTATGTTGATCTACTGCAAATCCCCACTAATCAATAATCAAGCCAAATTTTTACGCAGAACCAAAATGATTTTTTTTTTAGCCTTGCAATTCGACTCTCATACTTCTGCCAAAGCAATGATATGTAGTCTCCTGTGAAAATAAATTTCACTCAACCTCTTCTTCACATGGGATGAAACTAACGGTTTCAATAATCCCAACAATGCCCATATTCAAGCGATCTATATAGAACTGATTAAGTATGCAGAAATCTGAATCTCAATTGCTCTAATCATCGCCCGAGGAATTCAACATGTGCTCCCACCATTTCCATGTTTCACCAATATTTTCTGGCCACCATTGCTGATCCAGATCTGCTTCGATGCAGTTGCATGGAAGTCCCAACCAGGCTCTCTCTCAATGGTAGATCTACACCATACCTTACCAGAACTGGCTTCTTCATTTATCAATATGTTGATAATAAAACTCTATGTAGCAGATCTGGCCACTATCATACGCAGATCTGTCTGATCTGACTTTTTCATAGATGTTGTAGATATGTACATAATGAATTTTTAAGCATTAGAAAATTCATAGACAACCAAAAACATTACAACCACTCTGATACAACATGAAGGAAAATCACACAGCCGTATCACAAAGCCATAAGACCATATGTACAACAAATTAACTCATAAGCATTAACTCACAAACATTAAACTGGCAACACACAAAAGATAAATTGGCAGAAAAGGCAGAGAGCCATCATGTGGTCTCTCATGCTCATGTAATTCTCTCTTATTCAAATAATTTAATAATACGTTTAAATACATGAGCAAGTGGTCTTAAGATAGCGTGTCTATCTTAGACTCACTTGGTTGAAACAATTTCTCAACTTACACACTAATTTAGGAGAGCTAGTTGGAGAGAATCTCTCATCCAAACTAGAATCCTTGGTTTGAGGAATTCTCATGATTTAATTTAATAATTGGATTTATTATTGATTTTTAAGAGAGTGAGGCTAACATTTTACATTCGATTCCATAATTGGTTACTCATGGTTTTGCGAAGCATGCCTTCAATGATGAGATCGAAGGCATTTGTTATGAAACCAACTCAAGAAAAGATAGAAAAGATAGATCAATGCCTTAGAATTCAACCTCTTCGAGGGGGCAACCTCCTTTACATTACATAAATGAACAATTCTTTGATGATACAAATGAAAAGACCTCCTTTCTATATATAGGAGTCTAAGGGGTCATAACATAATCAGAGCCGACATAACAATAATAATCTAAGGGCACAATAATAACAATAGTGGGCTTCTATGGGGCACAATAGTAACAATATGGGCACTACATGGGTACATCAATATAATAAGTGGGCTGTACTAATAACAATAAGGGGTTACACTAGTAGTATAGGGGCCTAACATGCCCCTCTCCTTCAAAAAGCGTTGTCCTCAACGCTTGAGTAGTTCTTGATGCTTCTGTATAAAATTCTTGTCCTCCCATGTGTAATATTCAGTGGGTAAGTTCTTCCACTTGATGAGATACTATGAAATTGATCGATTTTGTAGCTGTCGGGTTCTTGTTTCTCTGACTGCTCCAGGTTCCAATATGATTTTTCCTTCCTCTTCAATTTCTGGCAATATTGTTTGAATTGGGATCTTTTGCAACTTTTGAATAAGTGGCCATACTTCTTCATCCTTCTTTCATTCATCCCTTGCTTCGTTTATCCAATCTAGTTGGATAATAGAAATAACACAAAACAATGCTTCCACATCCTCATCCTTGAAGAGTCTTCCCATTCGGTAAGGTTGCCATTTTTTAAGTGCATGTAGTATTGCCAACATTTCCTTCTCATAAATATCTTGTTTGAGATGTAGCTGTAAAAATACCCAATCACCTACATCAAAACATTTTTCACTACGATGTTGATCTACCTGTTGTTTCGTTTGATTTTGCACTGAAGTGGCATTATCCTTTAAAATTTGGAGAACTTGTTGTTGATGCTTTATGTGATCTTTCACTTCTTGAACCTTTTTCTTCTTGATATGTCCTTCTATCTCTAGATTTTAAGGAGTGGTAATTTCTTCCAATCCTTTACAAGATATGGTCGGATTCATTTCTTGATGCTCGATGTGATCTTTCACTTCTTGAACATTTTTCTTCTTAATACGTCCTTCTATCTTGATAGTTTGAGTGGTAATTTCGAACAATGAATTAGAAGATATGGTTGGATTCATTTCTTCTTTCTTGATGTGATCTTTCACTTCTTGCACCTTTTTCTTCTTGATATGTCATTCTATCTTGAGAGTTTGAGGAGTGGTAATTCTTGCCAATGCTTTACAAGATATGGTCTGAATCATTTCTTCTTTCTCTGGGGTGGGGTCCTGGCGTATATCTTCTTCTTTTGATGTTTCTTGATCTTTTTCTTCCTCCTCCTCATATTCTATGTAAAATAATTTCTTCTCAACAAACTTATGACCTTTAGTGCATTTGCTATCACAATTGTAACAAAGCCTTTTTCTCTTTTTTCTTCCAATTGTTGTGGTGTAACTCTTGTACGTTGTGGAAGGCTAGGAGGAACAAAACTTCCATCTTTATAGTTGTGAGGGGTATGCTTCATGGTTTCCATAATTTTGCTTTCCAATATGTCACAAAGCCCTTTTACTCTTTCCAATTGTTGTGGTGTCGCTCTAAAGAAGGTGTTGCTCTTTGTATCCTCATAATGTGCTATCATTTCATCCGTGAAAATTGACCACGTAACAAGTTGTTTACGATAACAAAGCCCTTCATACCATAAAAATTGATCCGGTTCTAAATATGAAGAATCAATACATAACTTTTGTAACAGTGGTACACCATGTAGATCAAAATATTGCTCCATCTGAAGTATCCAATTTACCGGATCCTTGCCATCAAACTTCCTCATCTTGTTTTTTCTTGATTTTAGGAGCTCGATCTTGAAACGACTCTAACTCTGTACTTTCGGATCTTTAAGTTCTGAAATTGTGACCTGTAGTAGCCCTCTGTTTCCTCTTTCTAATGCCACAAGTCTGACCCAAATTGGATTCTCTAAGGAAGAGTTATGTGAAATCTCCCACAGTGACTTGATTATAGACTAGTTCAGTAGAGCGAACTTGTACGACATGCCACGAGTCACTGTTTTGACCTTTGGATCTGAAAAATGCATACAAGAAACTACAGTCCGTCCTCTTTCTATAACTTCTTACAAAATTTCAATCCGATCCCCAGAGAGAAAGTTATGACTATTTTCCCCAGGTCACCTGTTTGGAATGTAATTCAGGAGTCTGCAAAAAGACCAACTTCCTCAGATCATATCTCTGCAAATATAGCGCAAAAAGCTCTGAAATTCGGACCCGAGGTTCAACGCGATTTCTTCTCAAATGGGTTTTTTGTAACTTCTGAAACGTCGCAGAAAAAAAGTTATAGCGAAAATTCCACGAAGACCTGTTTGGAGCAGCAAAACCGTAGAATCCAAAGCTCTGATACCAAATGTTATGAAAGCAGCTCAAGAAAAAATAGAAAAGATAGATCAACGCCTTAGAATTCAGGCTCTTCGAGGGGGCAACCTCCTTTACATTACATAAATGAACAATTCTTTGATGATACAAATGAAAAAACCTCCTTTCTATATATAGGAGTCTAAGGGGTCATAACATAATCAGAGCTGACATAACAATAATAATCTAAGGGCACAATAATAACAATAGTGGGCTTCTATGGGGCACAATAGTAAAAATATGGGCACTACATGGGTACATCAATATAATAAGTGGGCTGTACTAATAACAATAAGGGGTTACACTAGTAGTATAGGGGCCTAACAACATTCTTTGGAAAAATCTCACCATCATCTTTTTCTCCATATAAAGCAAATTGGGTATAATCTCAGTGATCTTTTCACGCATGCAACATGTGGCCTTTCACCATCATTTTCTCCTATTTCCCATTATTGTCATAAATAAAATGTCAATTAATGTCTCTTTGACTTTCCAAATCATTTTCCATTTCCTTTGTCAATTTCCCTTAGCCATATTAAACCAAATAAACACCCACTAGGATATTTTTCCCAACATTAAGTTTGGAATACTTGTCCCATGACTTTGGTTATTATTTTTCCTTTATTAACTTTATTACATGAATTTTGACCAGGGTTGTTATATGGCAGTTGCTCAGCTACATCAAATGTGTCTAACAATAGGGGGAAGTATGGTCACAACCGGTCCACATTGAATACTGGGTGCGGGCCAAGGAATGGTGGAATGCTGAGCTTGAAGGAATTGTACCCTACAATCTTGTTGATGGTGTACGACCCATATCGGAGTGGAAGAAGTTTGCCATAGGGCCCAGCGAGGCACTCCTTCTGCGAATGTAACCAAACTTTGTCACCCACTTGGAACCTGTGTGGTACCCGATGTTGATCATGACGTTGCTTGTACTTAGGATTTCTCGGTCCAATATGTCATGGACCTGCTGCCGGATACGCTGAATGCACTCAATGAAGCTATTAGCCCTGTTAGCTTCGGCCTGGACATGAGCTGAATCTGCCTGAATAACTGCAAATGGTATGGCCACATCAATAGGGCATAGTGATTGGAAGCCCAGCCCCACCTAAAAGGTATTATGGCTAGTTGAGATATGGAGAGATCTATTGTAACTGTGCTAGACATAGGGGAGGCTTCCATACCATGTGCGTGGATGATTTGAGTTGTACATGTGCAAAAGGTGCATGATCATCTTTTTGATGACATCTATTTGACCATCAGTTTTGGGGTGGAAGATCGTGGACTTAGTGAGCTTGACATCCAGTATTGACGAAAGGCTTGATCAAAATGTACTCAAGAACCTGTTGTCCCAATCTGAGGTAATGGAATGTGGGATCCCAAAGTGTGCCCACACCCGTTCAAAGAATATCTTAGCAATGGCTTCTGTTGTGATACTCTTCTTGCAGGCCGTCATAATAGCCATCTTAGAGAATCTATCGACGACCACAAAAATGCAGTCGTTACCATGCTTAGTAGAAGGAAGGCTCGACATGTAATCCATGGAGATGGATTCCCACAACCAACTAGGAGTAGGTAGAAGAGTATATAGGCTTTGATTCTTGATGGTCGGTTTGGCAATGACGTAGACAATGCAGGATCTGATGTACTTTCCAATATCTTGTCCAAGTTTACCAATAAAAATACTTCAGCAACACTGCCACTATTTTCTCTATTCTGAAATGTCTAGTGACCCGACTATAGTGCACCTCCCAAATCATCTTGGCACGCTTGTTTGAAGGAACACAAAGGTGTCCCAGGTGGCATAACAATGCACCCTAGAGGTGAAAAATAAGGAAATTGCTTGTCTTCTAGGAGCATCTGGTATGTGTTGTCGAATTTTGGATCTCTCTTGTAAAGATGCAACCACCCTGAAGTCTCGTGTCTACAAGATTCGAGCACTATGGTGAGCGCCATGACCGGTGGTCAAATGAGGCAGTCTGCAACATTATTGGTGTTGCGATTCTTATACTTACTTTTTAAATGGAATTGTTGCGGGGATGTGGATCATTTCTGATGGCGATCATTCTGCAACTTTCCTTGTGTCTATATGAACTGTAGAGGCCGATGGTCTATGTGGATGACCGTTTCCTTCCCCATAATATAATGCTTTCTTTGTTGGCAGACTTTTACAATGGAATACATCTCTTTGTCATAGGTGGGATACTTTCAAACTGTGTCTGAAAGTGTCTCACTATAATATGTCATTGGGTGCCTCTACTGAGTAAGAATTGCAACAATAACATAGTTGGAGACATCTGTCTCAATATCAAACAATTGTTGCAGGTCTGGTAATGTGAGCACTAGTGTAGAGCAGAGGCGATGCTTCAACTCAACAAACACCCTTTGTTGAGATTCAGACGAAAAAACTTTGCTTTCGCTTCACCCTTAATGACTTGACTCAAAGAACATAGTTACCGGTCAAACAAGAACTATTACCTTAAAATTGGTACTTGAGCCCAAAAACCCCAAAAAAACATGAAAAAATAACCCAAAAATAAAAAGTGTTGATTATGAATCACCAATTTTTCCAGAGTAAATTTTCAATATTTTTTTTAAAAATAACAGTAAAAAACAATAAAAACCATTTTGTTTGGTGCAAAAAAACACCTTGAAATCGAAAAGTGTTGATGTCGTAATAATTTTTTTTTTTGGTATATTTTCAACGTTTTTTAATAATGACGTTAAAAATAAAATATCATGACTCTGAAAAACTTTAAATTTCCAACAATTTTCAAGCATGGCATTAAAAATAAAATATTACGTCTTTGAAAAGCCTTAAAATTCCAATGAGTTTTAAGTATGACATTAAATATAAAATATCACTTCTTTGAAAAACCTTAAAATTTCAACAATTTTCAAGCATGGTGTTAAGAAAAAATATTTATCACTGTTTCAACCATAGCATTAAAGATAAAATATCATGACTTAGAAAAACATCAAAATCTTGACAATTTTTCAACTATGGAATTAAAACCAAAGATTATGACTACGAAACAATCTTAAGTTTTCAAAAATATTTCAAGCATGATATTATGGAAAAATTCTATGACAATAAAAATTAAAAATGAACAACGAATGAAAGAGTTATTATACTAAGAGTTATTCTTTTTAAATGTTAAATGTATAGCGATTTTAAAATCTTAGCATAAGACAACTTGATACATTGCAAAAAAATAAAAAAAAATCAACTATCAAATTGACACGCAGTGTAGGTGAACTTAACCCATTGTAATGAAAACTTAAAGACCAACCATAAAATTAATACATTGTGGGGCGGACTCGATTTATTATAATAAAAAATTTAAAATCAACTATCAAATTGCACATAATGGAATCGAGTTGCTAAACAATCATCGACATGGACCCTACAAAAAATAATATCTATATATATATGAAAGATACATAAGAAAACAAAAAATCAAATATTGAAAAAAAAATAAAAAAATAAAATACAAAACAAAACAAAAATTCAAATATTGAGAGAAAAAAAATTTAAAAATAATAACAAGTAATAAAACACAAAAAACACATGACAAAAAAAATCAAATATATATATATAGAACACAAAAATACAAAAAAAAAACAAAAATTCAAATATTGAAAAATAATAATAATAATAACAAGTAATAAAACATAAAAAAACATCAAATATAAAAAATATATAGAAATGTCATTAAAAAAAGACTATAAAATGTAAAAAAAAATTAACCATAACATCTCAAAAAAAAAAAAAAAAAAAAATCCACCCCAAGGCCAACCGGCCAGTGGACAATTCATGACAAAAATAAAAATGTAAAAAAAATCAAAATTAACTTGTAAAAATGAAAAATTTAAATAAATAAAAAATTAATTAATTACAAAACAAAAAAATTAAAAATATATATTTAAAAATACACATTTTTTTAAGTTAAAAGTAAAAATAAGAAAAAAAACTTATGTATTCAGGGTTCTATGATCCATAACGAATTAAGCAAAGTCTTTTGGTAGAAATCACACAAGAGAATTTTTTTGTCGACGCGTTTCAAACCAACAAGTGTGGTTATGATGATGAACCACGCTTGTTGGTTCGAAATGCGTCGACCAAAAATTTCTCTTAGGTGATTTCTACCGAAAGACTTTGCTTAAATAAAAACCTCATTAAAAAAAAAAAAAGTTAAACAATCACAAAAAATAAATCAAGATTAAAAAATAATAAATAAAAAAAATAAAATTATGTCATTTTAATTATTTTTTTATTTTTATTCATTTATTTATTTATTTTTGATATTTTTTGTTGTTGTTTTTTTTGTTCGTTAATTTTTTATTCATTTTTTTTACAAGTTAATTTTGGTTTTATTTTTTAACATTTTTATAAGTTTTTTGTTTTTTATTTCATATATTTTTTTTTGTATTTGATTTTTTTTGTCATGTTTTTTTTTTAACCAACATTTAAAAAAATATCCACACTCAATATATTAGAAAATTTGAAGTGTAAAAAATAAACCCTCTAAACAAAAATGGTTGATGTTTATTAGCACTTTTCAAAATCAAGATGAAAATCACTAATAGAAAAAAAGTGTTCACACTTGATACATAAAAAAATTTAAAGTGTAAAAAAAAGCCCTCTAAAACAATGTGTTGATGCTGCATCAACACTTTTCAAAATCAACATGAAAATCACTAACATTTAAAAAAATGTTTATACTTGATACGTTAAAAAATTTAAAGTGCTAAAAATATGCTTAAAAAAAGTGTATTAAGAATCACCATTTTTTAAAATCAAGTGATTTTTTGCTACCTCAAAAAAACGAGTACTATATAATTTTCACGTTTGATCGGTATCTATATAAAGCCAAGTGATATGAGAGAACCCCAACACGAACCTACGGTATAAATTGGCAAGACTCAGAAAGTTGTGGAGCTTTATTAGAGTGGTTGGGGTTGGCCAATCCTGAATAACTTGTATCTTGGTTGGGTCCACATACACACCCCACTCGTTAATGATGTACCCCAGATATTTGATTCAGGTGGATATTGGTGGCCACCCACCAAGTCCACTTAGACCCCCACCATTGTTTCTTTCAGCTTTTCAGTTTCCTTAATTGTAACACAGTTTACTATTTTTAGTAGTTTTTTGGGGAGGCCGTAAACGACGTTTCTTTGGGAAAACTGGGAGCAACATGTGTCCATGGACCGATGTTGCTCCTCCCAAAGTTGCAGTTCTCGGATAGATCTTTCTAACGAGATATTGTGCGCGTCAAACGAAGATCGTATGCCAAATTTACGACCCCGGGAAGTTGATGTACCAATTTACCCAAACGGAGCCCACAGTTTGGCGTTTCATCTTCTAGGGTTAGGTTTTTGAATGTTTAGGGTTTTCCATTGTTTCTCAACAATAAATAGGCCTTTGAGCCTCATTGTAACACAGTTCAGAGGCATGTAGCCGCTACATCTCTTCTCAGATATAAGCTACCATCGCCCTAGCTAGTTTATTTCCATTTATGTTTGTAAGCATATTTGAGCATTTTACAGTAATGAAATGAAGTATTATTTCTGCTGCATCTCTATATGTATGGTTATATCTGTAATTTGTTGCGTCCCTGTTTAAATCCAAATCAATATTGAACCTGGGTCATACCAAAAGTGCATTTCTCTAAATTGGCACACAATTTGTGTTGTCGTAGGGTTTGGAGGACCTGTTGAATATGGTGGAGGTGTTCTTGCCAACTCTGGTTGAAGATCAGGATGTCATCCAAATACACTACCATGAAATAGTTTGTGAAGGTTCGTAAGATGTCGTCCATCATCCTCATAAAGGTTGCGGGGGCATTCGTCAACCCGAAAAGCATGACCAACCATTCAAAAAGATCCTTCTTGGATTTGAAGGAAATGTTCAACACAACAGAGTGTTCAATTGGTACCTGGTGATAATCGAACTTCAATTCAATTTTGCTAAAATATTTGGCTCCCTCGAGCTAATCCAAAAGGAAATCGATCTGTGGGATTAGATACTTATTTCGGACAATGATCTTATTCAGCACCCGATAATCAATACATAATCTCTAGGTCTCGTCCTTCTTCTGTACCAACACGATTGGGCTCCCGTAGGGTGATGAGCTTGGCTTGATGTGCCCTTTCTACAACAACTCCTGAATCTACCTCTTGATTTCATCATTCTCCAGAACATAGCGTTGATTGATCGACCTATTGGATAGTGGCGCCCGGGGTTAGATCGATGGAGTGCTTGACCTGACAGTGTACGAGTACCCCTATGAGTGAGGTGAATGTCCCTGCACTCCACGACCTTGTCTATCTACTATTACCATTCAGAGGAGCCCTATCTGAAGGCTGTGGATGTGGCCATAATCTTTTTCTTGCCTTGAGGGCGCATTATAAGGAAGACAAATTTCTCGGTTTGGGAAATGATCTTACTTCATTGCTTCATAGAGGTCAAATAGATGGCGGTAGGCGGTACTACCTCCAGTATCATGTATAACTTAATTCTCAAAGAAATAATAACAATGTGAGGCCTAGACTCATATACAACATGACGCTTCGACAAGTATGGTTGGCCTAATAATACATCACAAACTTCAAAAGGAGCAACATCACACAATACCTCATTTTTGAAGGACCTGATGTTGTAGGGAAGGCAACATTGTTGGCTGACACGGAGATATTGTCCTTGGTGAAGCCACCCGATAGTGTACGATTGCGGGTGTGGTGTGGTCAGTAGGCCCAATCTCTTCATGAATTCTGCTGAAATGAGGCTCTTTTGGCTTTCGTTGTCGACAATGAATTGCAATGGAGAACCCTTCACCCACATCTGTGAGTGGAAGAGTTGCTCCCCTTCCTCTGAATCTTCGAGCTCAATCTTTTGGATCTTGGTGGTGGCAACGGTGGCGTTAGGTTCCACATCAATAATTATCTTCCCTTTGTCATTCCCCTTTTTGTGTTTTGACTTAGAGTTGGAACATGCATTTGATTCGAAAGCCTTCAGCTCGATCACAAGTGACTACTTGACTCGACACTCACTTGTGTTGTGAGTGGGGCTCTTATGGAACTCACACCATTTCCCTGTGTCCTTCTTTTGTCTTCGTGGTGTTGTTTTTTACTTGCGACTTCGACAGGTTGTTGTGGGTCGCCCCGCCTTAGCTTTGTCCTTTGTTTTGTGATTTGGGGGCACCTTTCCCTTGCTTCAGAGTCACAGATTCAAAGTCTTGCTTCTTTTGTTTAAATTTCTGTTCAATCTTGACAGTGTATCGTTAGGCGATGCTATGCTAAGAGATGTCCAGGAACTCCATCTCATCCTGGATGTACTTGTGTAGACAGTTGGGATACTTGAGTATCAAATGCCACTCAGAATCCTTGATACCCAACTTTGTGGGAAGGGTATGAAAAATATTTGTGAACTCCAACACATCTTGGTACCTTCCCTGCCGCAAGTTGGGCCACTTTATGTATTTATCTTCATAGCTCCCGATAGGGTGATATTGTTCCTTAATGGTGTCTCGGAAAGAATTCCAAGTGGGTGCAGTTAAAAATAATGAGGGTTCCTTCTCATCCTTCTGTTCACAGTAGGTTTCCCACCAGTCCTTGACATGGGGGGCGACTTTAAGAAGTGCAAAAGTGATATTTTTCCGATTGGAAAAGTCATGAACCATAAAATATCCTTCCAACAGATTTCACCATTTATCTACAATGTTTGCATCTATCCGGCCTTAAAATACGAGAATGTCAAAGTTGACTTGTACTTTAAAGGGAGTGACAACTCTAGAGTGGATGTTGGATGAAGATGCGTTGCTTGTGGGTAGCTGCTGAAGGATATGTGAAAAGTTATCGATCATGGCATTCCTTTGTTGCTCGAGGGCTTCTTCGATAAATATTTTGAAAGGATCTCTTGCTCCCTCGTCTTTATTTTCTTCCACCATGGGAGGTCGTCGGGGTTTGCAAGGCTGGTCTTGCAAAGGTTCAACCAGTTTGAGCCCTAACTCCTTATACCCTAAACTCGTTGGGGATATGCAAAGAAAAACAGAGAAAGAGCAGACCGCTCTGATACCAATGATCTAGACTTATACAAAAACGCAATCGAATACATGTACAAACATAAACACATAAATGCAGCAGAAATAAAAATTCATTTCATTAATATCAAAGCATTGAAATATGCTTACATACAAAAGGGAAATAAACTAACTCGGACGATGGTAGCTTATCGTTGAGAAGAGATGTAGCGGTTACATGCCTCTGAAATGTGTTACAATGAGGCTCAAGGGCATTCTTATTATTGAACAACAAGGAAAAACCTTAAACAACCCAAACCCTAATTCTAGGAGATGGAATGCCAAGAGTTTGAGGGCCTCATTGGGCAGCCAACTACCCCGGGTTGTAACTTGGTCATATGATCTTCGTTTGGCACGTACAATACCTCGTTGGAAAGATATCTCCGATTACTACAAGATTTGCGTCAGGCCCTTGCCTATGACTACGGACTGCTGCGGACCTCAAAAAAACATCGTTTAGGAGGTCAAAATAGCTCTAGAAGTCCAAGAATAGAAAAACTACTAAAAATAGTAAACATTGCTATAATCAAGGACACTGATGAAACTAGCTAGAGGTCTAGGTGGAATAGGCGGTTGGCCACCAATATCCTCCTCGATCATTTCAACATTTATTCCTCTACCAACCCATAAATTATATTCCATTGGCAGTTCATATATGTATAGAAAACCATGTCGTCAAAGGTTCTCAAAATCCTCGCTTCAAAGCCTAGGGGAGTCAAAACTATTTATGTGTTAGGGATTCGGTTGAAATCATGGAAGAATCCAGGAATGGGAATAATCCAGCCTAGATATGTTACGTAAAAGGTTGTAGACCTTCTACACAAATTGGAAGGAGAACAAGCAGGCTTTTGGGGTTCTGTTGACACCAGAACAGTTGCAGTCCCTCCGCCTTATAAATATGTGTGTTACTTGAAGTCGTCGACCTTGAACGTATGGTTGTGCAAACGCCTTAGAAATGCAAAGCCAACAATTTGAACTTCAAACAACTAGAAGACATAGGGACATTGCCCTAAATCACAACGTTCAAAGCGAATGCCAAGCTAATAACGTAGACAGAAATGCAAAGCTAACAATTCCAAGTTTGAACAACTAGAAGACATAAGAAATTACCCTAAATCACAATGTCTGAAACATTTTTTTAATAAAGTTGTCGAAACAAGACAAACATATTCAAACTTACCACCCCAACAACAATACAACAATGCGCCTCAACTGAAGATAGATGATGGCCCCAACTCCAGATACACGACCCAACAACAGTGCAACGACTGCCCTCAACTCCAGACACATAATGCGTTGGCACGACAACTCCCAAATTAACATAGCTTTCCCTGTGTGGCACTGTGATACATTTATAACCTGGTACTATGAATCTATGAAAAACGTATGGCAAACATGCATAGGTTATGTGATTCTCTATGGCCATTACTGCAACCATTACATTGTAGTACCGAGAACCATTACACTGCAACTCAAACCATAACGTTAATGCTTTGTGCATTTATCCCTAACATTTATCATGAGGTTTTTGTACAACTATTTCTCGATTGTATGTTTAATTTTTTGTAGGACATGTGACACATCACCTTGGGCTCTGGATCCCTGGTCGTGGTGGCAGACATACATCAACACCTTGGGAAACCAAAACCCCAATGTCTACATTAGAAACTCAATGACATATTTTGTACAGTGACCAAAACTAATACATAAACTAAATGGTATATGTCATTGCTTGTGCAATGACATAATAACTTTAAACTTTGAAAAAAACATTATATCTTCAAAAAAATTATACAAGAATGAAATTTCACTTGTAAAGAAGTATTGCAACATCATTAATGACGAAGTATATTGGATAACAAGTTTACTTAATAAATATAATAACCAATTTCAACGAATACCAATTTAACTTTAGCAAAAAGACACATTCCAAGAAAATATTGAATAGGAACCACTACCAATTTTTGAAATACTGGAACATTATGATTTTTTGAATTTTTTTACGGGATTCTAGCAAGAAATCTACCGTCCAGGCGAGTTTGTGGCCTCGATAAACAACACCGTTTAGATTAGTGTAATCTTAAGACGCCACAAATTAGCCCGTAAAATAATGGAAATTCTGGCAAGACACCATTTTAGATTACCGTAGTCTAAAGATGCCACAAATTAGCCCGGAAAATAATGGAAATTCTGGCAAGATTATGACAAAATCCCACATAATTTTTTTGAAATCTAGGTTATGGTTGTCAAATTTCAAGATTTTGTGTGCCTCAAAAGTTCTTGATGATATTGAATCCATTTCCATTATGAAAAACACAATTCAAACATTCCAACAATCTGATTTTTATTTTTTTAAATAAAATTCTACCATTTGAATAAATTTATATCCTCAATAAACAACTCCATTTAAATTTAACAAATAACATATTTCAAAGATATATAACAACCAATTCACAAACTACTACCAAATTAACTAATTTTTTTTCTTCTTAATTATTGGAAAGAATTTTACATTAATAAAGTAGAGTTTATCTAGATTTTGCGAAAATACCTCCTTGAAAGTGGAGGTCTCCATAGTACTACCGAATTAACTTGAACCAATGACGTGCTCCTAATAAGCATTGAGAACAATCTTTTACCACAAAAAGTACTCTTGAAGACTGCGTGTACGCACGCGCATGTACTCCTTCACATGTATATTGTATTCACCGTACCTGGATGCATCCATCCCCTGCTTGCTGGCATGTTTCCCAAGGTATATCCACATCTAAGCCCTACAAGCCCTCCCCTTTTCAATATTTTATAACATTCAAGGTACAATAATATTGATGCATGCTATATATACATGTCAGGGCAGGAGGCGAGGACGACGTGAAGGTTCAAGATATTTCTGTGAGATCAGAAGTAGCAGCAAGAAACGAAAACCATGGAAGAACCACAATCCACAGAGGGAGAAATCTCTCTCGTAGAGGTACTACTGATACGAACCCTTTGTATTTACAATTTCTTTTCTTGATGATTTCTCGGCTCGTATTTTTATTTACAATTTCTTTGCTTTATAGCTCAAAGATATTGTAGCTTTTGTTAGGGTTAGAATGAAGCCTTTTATTTTCTCGCATACAGTGTGCACCTGAGAAAGATTTGGAGAATAGTAGTGTGCCATTGAATGGTGTTGTAACTGCTCCCAGAGAAACCGCAAACTATCTGGAAAATGATAAATGGATAAATGATGAGGGCGAGAGGCCGGGAACTTTACCTGCATTGTCATCCCAGAATAAACTAGCGACGTCCAGTTCAAAGAATAAGGATTCTTCACCTTCTTCAAGGGTTTTTCCCACTGTTGGGGCGTATGCCGTCCAATGCGTGAAATGCTTAAAATGGAGATTCATCCCAAGCAAGGAACAATATGAAGCCATTCGGCATTGCGCTTCTGAAAATCCTTGGGTGTGTAATAAAGCCTCTACGTGGCGCCCGAATGCATCCTGTGATGACCCAACTGACCTCTCACCAGATATCAGTCGTCTGTGGATAATGGACAAGCCAAATATACCTCGCCCTCCCACAGGATGGGAGCGGTTGCTCTCCCTCAGAGGAGATAGCACCTGCAGGTTTGCAGATGTGTACTATGTTGCTCCATCCGGAAAGAAATTAAGGTCCAAGGTTGAGGTTGAGAAATTCTTGGAAGACGATCCTCAGTACGCCAAGGAAGGGGTCAACATTTCACAGTTCAATTATCAGATCCCCCGACCACTTCATCACAGCTATCTCAGAAAACGCACGGCCTCAGAAGCTCAGAACCAGGGCAACACTGGCCGGAATACCAAAACCAAAATCTCGTCCCATGAGGAAAATTAGCACCTTTCTGGGCATATGACTTCGTGATCAAAGTTACAACGGAGCACTTGCTTGCTTGTGGTTTACAGATCTCGGTATCAAATCATACTAACACCTTTTGCCAAAATCGATAGTACCTGTCACCCTTAATGCCTATAATAAATATGTTATACGTACAGTTACTGTATATTCTTTGTAGGTTGGAAACCTATACTGTATATTTCATAGTGTACTGCAAACCTTTTGCTGCTTAAAAGAGAGGGTGAGCATGGATGTAGTGGGATTTTTTTTGTTATCTCTTAGAGGAGGCTACAATTTTGGGAAATCTGGATTATAAGTGACAAATTTCAGGATTTTGGGTGCTCAAGGGTTTTCAATGGTGCTGAATTTGTTTCCACCATTAAAAAAATGATTCAAACACTTCTATGGTCAGAGTTTTTGAAAAGCAAAGTGACCTTGATTCAAGTGAAATTGTGGCCTTTGGCCCTTTTTTTCACATTATGCATGGGACATCATTTTTTCCAGCCTTTGACACAGTAGATACAGGGCTTCAAATGTGTTATTTTATGAATTTTGTATATGTTACAGAGATATCTCTATATGTTTCAGAAATATGTGGTCCACCACTGATGTATCGCTCTAATTAAATTTTTTTTGTTGGTCTAACCCATGGGGATTTGAATTTTGAATCTCATCCTTTACATATATATCCATTACTGATGTATTGCTTTAATTAAATATTTTTTGTTGGTCTAACCCATGGGTATTTGAACTTTGAATCTCATCCTTTACATATTACTTGACAGAGATATCTCTATGTTACAAAGATATCTCTACCACCACGTCAGTGGTGTATTGCTCTAATTAAATATTTTTTGTTGGTCTAACCCATGGAGATTTGAACTTTGAATTTCATCTTTTACATATTACTTCATAATTTGGCCATAGCCAATTGAACTATACCTGATGAGTTGTATTGCTCTAATTAAATTAAATTAAATGACAATTATTAATTAAATTAATTGATATGGATAAAAGTTATAATAAACTGACTATAAAATTAATAAATAAAATTTGATTATGTAATTTTTCAATTTATATATTTTGGTTATATATATATATATATATATTTTATTTTGAAAAAAAATTATTTTTGAATATATAAATGTAATGAAGAAAAAAAAAAAACTAATATATATAAATTATGTACTTTCTCATAAAAATTATATATTAAAATGATACTAAGATGAAATTAATTATTTTTTCCATATAAATATACAATAATTTTTTTATTGCTAAAATTACATTTTTAAATGTATAAATAAATGAAAAAAATCTCTATATAATTTTAATCATTAATAATTTGCAATTCCATAAAATTATGCTATCTTAATCACATTGATATTTACTCTTCTAGTGATATTGCTAAATTTTTAGCCAACTTCAAACAAAATTGGTGATCTCTAAAAATTCAAAATGTAACATTTGAAATTTTAAACAAAACTTTTAACCTGTAAAAATATAAAACTTTAAAATATAACTTATTTAGATTACTTGATATAAAACCCAAAAATTAATAAAAAGCCAACAAAAAGGTAACTTGCAAAAATCTAAAAGTTGCAAGTTTTAGAAATTAGCATGTTTAGATAGCTTTGTATAAAACCCAAAAATTAATAAAGAATACCCTCAGATGAAACACAGAAATTAAGTTAATGATATAACTGAGCGTAGTGATTAATACCTAAAAGAGTTCTGTTTTTTTTCTAAAATTTTAGTTAAATTGCTTTTAAAGCTAGGTTAAGTGGGTTGAAATGCGTTTACATATAGGTTGAAATGGGTTTAGTTATAGTTTATTATATTTGTTTATGGTATTAAGTATTTAGTTTTGCTTTTGACTGCATATTAGTTTGTCTTTGACCAACATTTTTTGTTCTTAATCTAATTAGTTTAACATTGGGAATTCAATTTTTGAATTTTGGCTTTCGTGATCAATAATTGATAACTAAGAAAAAAATCGGTAATAATCACGTAAGATAATTTTATTGGAGGCATTTCAAACCATCCATTGTGGACGATGAACCACACTCTATGTTTCGAAAGGCGTTAACTAAACTTATCTTACATTTAGGAGAGATAAATCTGATTCTCAGATCCATTAACTCCTGGATCTTCTCCTCCAAAACATTTCTGATGCCAGCTGATTGACATCCCTTCCTAAATCCCATGTGGACCTATGAGCTAGGCCACATTTGCATTGGAAGCGCTATTATAAGCGTAATTCACATAAAATCCCGAACCATACAAAACTCGGAATGCACAGGAATACACGGGAGACCCCACTCTGACCACGTAAATCGGACTTCAAAATACATAGACTCACATTCATAAATCTTTTCGGGTCTGCTCCTTCATGTGCGTTTTCCTTTTAAAACCCTGGGAACTATGTTTTCGTGATACACGGAAATACACTAAAACACATGCGAAATTCAACCCGAAACACATAAGGTCGGACTCCAAATATTTTACACCCACATTCATAAATATCGATGGGTCCGCTCTCGGTCTATCTCCTTTCCGCTGCACCGTCCTTCACATTCCCCGATCGCCGATCAAATTAGGACCGTTGATCCTCTGCTCGATCTGACAGTTGACGTTGCATTCGATCAACAAAACCAATCGTTGATCCTGCGGCGTAGATCTTCATCTCATTTGATCCAACGCCTCACAACGATATCGGTCGGACAACTAATACGAGGATTAACTGCCCGAAAAGTGGTTTCCTCTCTCCTCCTTGCTGCTACGTGTCGAGCGGCTAATGGAATCGGGCAGACTCGTGATATTACCACTTAGAGTGCCCCCGAAATACCATTCCCTGTTGTAGGACTGCTTTTCTCACGCATTAACGCCCCGCAATTTACCCACGCGATAACCGTCGATCTTGTCTTCTACACCGTTGATCTTCCAGATCCAACGGATCCTATGCATCGTTTCTCCAACCTCCTCTTGGACTTGATCTCTTTTTATTGATGGATTTCTATGTTTTAACACGGATCCTCTGTGATACTTTGGATCAATCACTGGGTTTAAAGCGGCTCAAACACTGCTCTTTACACTAAGGACCCCAATTATGCTTTGAACGTTGCGATTTACAATTTCAGGCATAAAAACAGAGAAAACACTTAGATTGATCCGCAAGTGGATATACAGAGATAAAGGAAGGGTTCTAATAGAACCAACACCTTCACAAACACTAATATTTTATTCAATAATGAGTTGCAGAGTCTCGACCCTCTAGCTTGATTACAACAATAAAAAGACCCTGTTCTCTTTCTAGCCTCTATCCACACTTAAGCTAATCTATTCAACCTCTCCAACCTATCCAACCTCTGAATTATACGAAAAGATCACAATTTATACAAAAGTGGATTTATGAACCAATTCTGGTTTAGATCCAAAAATCTCTCACTCTCTTTTAGAGAATCTCTTCAACTCCACTCTTTTCTAAACAAATGCTAAATCAAGCTTTCAAATCCCTCATATCCTATTCAAACCAAATAAATCTAACTATTTGGCCTGATCTCCACACAGGGAGGATCAATCAGCCACTATGCCCTTTTCTCATATTTGACATTAAATAAACACTCTCACACATTTAAATAAATAAAATTAACTAATCTCTTATCTTCCAACCCCTTATAAGTCACAACATGTGATCATTCCATCACATTGCTGACTAGGTCTAAATGCTTCTGCATCAGACTCCCAAAGTTGAAAGTTTTCATGATCTCATGGTCATGTGTTTCTTCTGCTGATCATCCAGTATCCTAAACTTTACTTTGTAACTGGTCATCACTTTCATCACGCCGCTGATTCAATTCTTCTGCCACTGTCACTTCTGTTCCTCCAGGTTTCCAAATCTTGTTTTGTTGTTGTCCTCTTTCCTTGCTGATACAAATTCCTTTTGTTAATTTATCTTCCTTGCTGTCCCTCTTCTTCACTGACTTCATCTTCCACAATTTCTCAACTTTCTCTTTACAATTTGTTCTTAACTGAACTCCACTAACTTTGTCTGTTGTACATTCTCCCTTACCATAGAAATTATGAAATTGATGTCCAATTCCACTTCACTCATTTCATTTACAAACTGTTGTTTGTACTCTACAGCTTCCCGTCCATTATCATTAAAGATAATCATTTCCTCTATGTTATCAGGGTAATCTAATAACCTTTCCAGAAAAATACAAATTCCTTTATATTCAATAAGCATGCCATTCGCATATGACTCCACCTTCCTGTATAAAACATAATTTCCATCACAATTGTCAGACTCAAAATAACTATAGTTTTCAATCTTCATAGATAATTCTGCCATCAAATCTTTATATTGTCCTTCTACATAAGTTATGAAATTGTCATCCATTCTCATTCTAATACTTTCTCTGCATTACATAGTGTTCCTTGTTCTGACACAAGACTATCATTCAACAGTTCAATTGCTAGAATTTCTTGGAGCATATCATTGTGAAGTATCCTTTCATCCTCTATACTTGTACCATTGCAACAAAATGATGTTGTTTTATCTTCTCCTACAACATAAACAAAATTCTGGTTTTCTAAAGCTTCTTCATGGTTTACATATTCATAAAAATAATCCACTTTAAAATCACAGAATTCCTGAACTTCTGCATCTGTCAACATCATCACATATTCCTTCACAATTTCTATAATACTTTCATTTTGATTCTCTACTGAAGATATTTCATTATTGTTATCATCACAAACTTTCATTTGCTTATCTTCAACTTCTTTAATCATGACAATTTTCCGGTCAATTCCATCATTCTCAAAATGATTAAATACATGCTTAAAATATCTTTCCGTTTCAGCCATCCCTTCCAGTAATCTCACTTCTTCATCAACATGCATAAGTACATTGTCCAATCGCTGTTCATTACCTGTCAAACTTGAAAACATACACAACATGTCAGTTTCAAATACAAGGATCTTCATTTGAAGCCTCAATGATCAACGCCTCATGCTTCTCTGAACTATTATGATAGTTCACTAAATTATTGAGAAATTCTTCCCCGACATCTATGACTTCTTCCTCATTAAAGAAAACTTATGGGACTGCAACTTCTTGACTATGCTTGGCAACTTCATCATGAGTTTGTAGAATACCTTTCTGTTCTACACAACTTCTTCCAACACTCGATTTACCCAAATAAGATAACAATGTCTCCTCCTCTTCTATGATAAGACTTTGATCTCTCAAATATTTCCTTGACTTAATTTATTCCGCTGAGTTCTTTGTGTTAGCTTTCCTTCTCTTTGCTTCACAAATTTGCGATGCCTCTATTTCCTTTCCTTTTTCTATTTCTCATTGGTCTTCTATCCATGCTAAAATTCCTTCAAATATGATCCAATAAGTTTTCACTAAGAGAAGACACAACCATTTACTCATACCTTTTAATTTCTTCCACCAATTGAAGTCTTGAAAGTCTTTATGTATCTCCTTATGTGGTTTTCTTGCCTCTGCCTCTTTCACCTTTTCATACACAGGTTCAAATTCATTAGGCTGCATACTTGCAATTTTACGTTCACATAAATAGTTAATCCCAAAAATATGAGATCCTTTTGTCTGTGAAGATGTTACCAACACATTCCTCTCATTCTGATCTGCATAGATCAATTCTTCGTCACTATCATCATTGTCTCCTTCCCCAAGGAGAGATCCTTTCTCTGGTTCACAGATGTATTCTACTCCTTCATCCTCAACTGTTCGGAGTATTAATTTCTCAACAAACAATTCTATGACAGGCCATTTAACTCTTTTTCCCACATAAAATCCTTGTTTCCATTTTTCTCTAATTCCTTTCAATACCGGCTTCTTCAAACGACTGAGTTCTATCTTCATATCAACCAACTCTATGTTCCTTTCTTCTTTACTCATTCCTTTGAGCCCAACTACTTCAGCGCTCTTTTTCCCATGTTTCTGACTTTCCTCTGTATCCATGTCACGACTATCAATAGTCAATTCCATTTCTTCCTTTGGTGGACTTTCCTTATTCACAAGTGCGTTGCAACTAGCCTTTTTCATTTCACTTGTAACAAGTCTCCTTCATGCCTCACCAAACTTTCCTGAGTTTAGCCTTTTGGCACCTATTGGTTCTTTTCTCGAACCTTTCACTGACTAACAATTCTACCCAACGCTCCTCTTGCTCGGATTGTTTTTTCTTCTCAATCTGTCTACTTCTATTATTATAAAAAAAAGGAACAAAAAGTTACAACAAGGCCATAGCCTTGAAAATCTTGCCAAGAGGTTGGCAATTTGCACAAATGTTCATATTCTCAGTTCTCAGTAGACCTCCATCTACGATTTGGCTTCTTATAAGACCCGAAACAGTGCTGAACATAGACAATATAACACCCGAAACATTGCTGAACATAGACAATATAACACGATGCATAAACGACACAAAGACATGCAGAGACCTGACACTAGCATAATTCAAGATACAAAACAGAGTAGTGTTCCTACTTCTAAAGCTGCCAAGAGCGGAAAACCGGACAAGGTCAATCATCATCAGTGGTATAGGGTTCTTCAACGACCCTGCATCCAAATTGTAATGAGTCATCTGAGTCGGAGTGAAGAACCACCGAGCCTGTTGGTTCTCTCTGAGCTGGCTCGCTTGGACCTGCAGAGACAGCCTGATTCGCCATAGAGGAGCTTCCTATTGCTGGACGCTGACTGTCTATTGGAGTCGCCCTCCTCTGATCTACCGGTATTTCAGGATGTGCTTCTCCCTGGCCTCTGAGATCTTCGCATTTTTCAATAGTGACGGAGACGATAAAGGTGGAATTAGCAAGAGTACAGGGGATGCGATAGCGAACCGTGGGGTGGGCCGCATGCTCACAATCATCCCTCCTACCACGCCCGCGACCTCTGCCTCTACCAGATCTGGTGACAGGGGGACTGCTTCGCCCAGGTTCCAACACATCCGTGGAAGAGTGTGTAGGAGGGGTTGACCGCTGAGAGATGGCACGTCCCCGGGAGCCACCTCGCCTGCTTAACATCCTGAGCCGTTCTTGCGGCATTGCAAGGTGCAGAGGTTTATCGAATGAGCAGAAACACGGAGGGTAGTAACCAAATTCAGATTGAAACCGAACTCCCACTAAGTCGCAGGCCCCTGGAACCCGAGCTCGGCGTTTGAATAACGCTCTTGAACCTGGAAAGGGGTCGGACTCAGACACGCTAATGGAGTAGCTCAGAGTGACACAGACCACAGTGATCCATAAAGCTGCAGAAATGAGCGATGGAGCCGCGGGAATGTAGCGTATATGGTGCGCCATTGCACAGTTCACCATGAAGCGGGTGGAGGAGTTAAGAGCCTGCATTAATAACCTTGTGCGAGACCAGCTCGCTCGTCCTGCGCAGTACCCCGTGGCATGCTTGGGCGGACACCTGCCCATGTGACACACCACCTGCCTACCCTCTATGCTTTCAAACACCCGCATCCGGGAGTGAGATATCCTTTTGCACCAGAGAAGTGCATTCCTGTTTGAGTTGTTCATCATCTGCGATTTCGAGGGGTCCTGAGAAGTAAGGAAGTTGCTGGGTTACTCCCTGATTGGCTAATCTGTCTGCAACTTTGTTGGCCGTTCTTCTAACATGCTTGAAGGTAATGCTTTGGGGTTTCCTCAGCCTTTCCTCCAGGGATTCCAATCTACTGAGCAATCTCCAGCTGGATGCTATCTTGACTGCTGAGGTGCCTGCTTGGATTCTGTTTGCTGCTGCTATAAGGATAAGTGAATCTCCTTCAACCTCTAACGGGAAGAAGTTTTTTTGATCTGCAATGCAAATCCCTTTCCATAGTCCTTCCAGCTCAGCTGCATTATTTGTGTCGTTGCCAATCGATCCATAATAGATGTGCAATATGGCCCCCGTGTGGCTCCTGAAGATTCCTCCGAATCCCGCTGGCCCTGGATTACCCTTAGCAGCCCCATCAAAATTCAGTTTGAAATAATTGATTGCCGGAGGAGACCATGTAAGGGGAGAGACCGAGCAGGTTGGAGGACGGGCTTTGACCTGGGCTAAGAAAGTTAAGTCCAGATTCCAGGCTTTCAGAATGGTACATTCCTGAGGAGAGTCTGGCAGATCCGTGTCATGCCAGATTCTGATGGCAAGAGTTTCTTGAAGATTTTGCTTCAGGAGGAGCCACAGAGCATCAGTTGGCCTGCTGGTGTTGTTGAAAATTCTGTTATTTCTTTCCTTCCAAAGAATCCAATAGAGAAAGCCTGGTATTAAAATCCATAGGTAGTTTAAAAGCTGGCTTTTGAAGGGGTTCTTTGGCCATTTTCTAATGGTTTCTGTGATATCTTCCATCCGATCTCCTATTGCATTTTTCAATTCTCTCCCATAGTTGAGTTGCGAGCGGACAAGTCTCCATTAAATGTCTGATGGTTTCAGAATGGAGATTACAGTTGGGGCATCTTGATGGGCCAATGAATCCTCGTTTTTGCAGGTTGTCCCATGTGAGTATGCGCCTCTTACTTAAAAGCCATAGAAAAGTGGAGACCTTGGGCCATATTCCTGGTTGCCAGACCTTTTCCCATATCTGATCCTTGTCTGTCTGGGGGGCTGAGTAGCGAAGCTGATGAGCTTCCTTAGTAGTGAAAGTTCCTTTTGGCGTGTGTCCCCATCGCAGTTTGTCCTGCTGATTTGAGTATTTAATTCTTCTGTAGTTTAATTCCCGATCTATTTCATTGTACGTTTCCCCTTGCCAATCCGCCTGCCAGGAGCTAGCAGGTTTCCAAATTTGGAAGTCTTGGTGCGTGTGCTGCTGCCAGAATTGATGAACATGTGTGAGATTTGCCTGTTGCATGGAAGCTTGCCATATTGGCTTTTGGAATAGGGTCGCCAGTTTCGGGAGTTGTTGCCATGAGTCCTCCCAGAACCTTGCAGTGGTACCTGAGTGAATTTCCCAAAAACTGTGCTCTTGAACGAAGGCGCTGTGAAGCTTTGCTGCATTCCATATCGGAGAACCTTGGGTTGTAGTGCTGATTCTGATGAGGTCGTTCCAATGGCTGCCCGGGGCATATTTTGCTTGCCAGAGCCTCGCCCATGGTGAATTTGGTTTGGAGATCCAGTTCCACCATATACGTGCGCCCATTGTATTGTTGCTTTGGAGAGGATCCCTTAAGCCTAGCCCACCATTTGATTTTGTTTGGCAAACTTCTTTCCAATTGACGAGAGCCCATTTCCTGTTTAGACCAGAGGAGCCCCATAGAAAATTTCTCTGAAGATTGCGAATTGCTTTGAGGACCCATTTTGGCGCTGCCAGGATGGAAAAAAGATACAGCGGCATGGCCTGGAGAACCGATTTGATCAAGACGAGTCTGCTAGCCATGTTTAGAGAGCGAAAAGTCCAAGACGAAAGCTTTGATGTTAGTTTGTCGAGGAGAGTTCTCCATGAAGCGTGTTTGATGGCGGAGTCTGCCAGAGGAGCCCCCAGGTATTTAGAAGGAAGCTTGGCAATGGAGAACCCCAAAATTCGTGCAATATTCCTTTGAGTGGAGGCGGGAGTGTTGAAAAAGAAGAGCTGGGATTTTGAAGCATTGATGGTAGTGCCAGAGGCTTCAGAGAAAAGAGAGAGCAGGGATTTGAAAACTTTGGCCTCTTGAGATGAAGGATGACCAAATAGCATGGTGTCGTCTACAAACTGCTGATGGGATTGGGGATGAAGACCATGGAGAGAAATGCCTTTTAGAGCATGGGTGGAGATGGCGGATTTGAGCAGTCGACTGAGCCCTTCTGCCATTAGGACAAAGAGGAATGGTGATAGGGGGTCCCCCTGCCTGATACCACGAGAGGGGCGGAAAGGCGATGACGGGGAACCATTGAGTAGGACAGAGATGCTGGGAGATGAAATGAGATTCATGATCCATCTAGTCCATGTGGAGTTGAAGCCAAAAGCCAATAACATCTGATGAATATAATTCCAGCTAAGTTTATCAAACGCTTTGGAGAGGTCCAACTTTAGAATCATACCTGGTTTTTTTAGAAGCTTTAAAGAGTGGATTACCTCATTCGATAGGATGATACCGTCCATGATCTGCCGCCCTTCTACATAGCCCGTCTGCTCCGGAGAGATGAGAAGAGGAAGGAGAGGTTTGAGCCGGTTCGCTAGTACTTTTGAGATAAGCTTGTAAATGACATTGCACAGTGCTATCGGTCTGTATTTATCAGGCTTATTGGGTTCTTCACCTTTAGGTACTAGCGCTAGGAAAGTTGCATTGAGGGAGGGAAGAATCCAGTGCATAATTCTTGATTCCTCCACTAGTTCCCATACCTCTGTCTTGATGAGCTCCCAAAACTCATGAAAAAAATTGGCTGTAAAACCGTCAGGACCAGGTGCCTTGCCGTCCTTGAGTTGGGCCATCGCTTCTTCTACCTCCCTGAGTGAAATGGATTGGAGCAGTTTGTTGTTGTGATCCTCCGTTATGATTTTGGGAATATGCTGCGTGATAGTTCTGATTGCGTGGTCTCTGTTTCCTGGAGGTTCTCTGAGAATTTCCTGAAAGTGATCTTTAAATTCCTTCTCCATGTCTTCATGTGCTTCTAGTCTTTCCCCGTGTTGATTGTTTATGAATGCTATGTTGTTGTGCATTCTTCTTTGGATGGCAGTTCTGTGGAAGAATTTGGAATTCTTCTCCCCCTCCTTGAGCCACCTAATTCTGGACTTTTGTCGCCAAAGAATTTCCTCTTGCTGCCTACGGGCTTCAATTTGATTCCAAAGGTTTTGTTCCTGTTGCGCCTGCTCATCTGTTCTGCCTTCCAAAATGAGAGTCTGTTGCAGCGCATTCATTTGCTGCTCCAGCCTTTTGCGGTCCTCGAAAATGTTGCCAAACTGAGTACGATTCCAGACTTTGAGGACTTGTTTTAAATTTTTTAATTTCTGTTGGAATTTGAACATTTTGGCACCTTCCGGCGGGATGAATGATTGCCATGCTTCACTAACCACTGTCTTGAAGTTGGGATTTGAGAGCCAGAAGGCTTCAAATCGGAAAGGTCTATTGCTTCTTGTGCCTGGCCGAGACCATTGTAACATTATTGGCCAATGATCGGAACCGCCTTGGGGCATTATGGAGGCGTGAAAGTCCCCTCCCAGATGAATAGCATTATCCGAGATTAGGAACCTGTCTAGCCTGGAAGCGATGTGTTGAGTGCCCCTGCGCTTGTTGGTCCAAGTGAAGACTCCGTTGGAGGTTTGAATGTCCATTAATTGATTATTTTGAATGAAATCCTTGAGACCGGTGCTGTCATTTTCTAACCTGATTCTACCTCCTTTTTTCTCCTCCATTGTCTTGATAATGTTGAAATCCCCACCACCGATCCAGAGAGGGAACTGCCTGTTTGCATTGAGAATAGTAAGAGTGTCCAGAAGTTCTAATTTTTGCTGAAGAGTCTGCGGGAAATACACATTTGAGAGGTGCCCATGGATGTTTGTGCCGATGAGATGGAAGGATGCTTGAATGAGGTGATGGGTGGCATGAAAGTCATATAGAGTGAGAACCTGTGGATTCCATAAGATGGTTAATCCTCCTGAAGCTCCAGAGGCATCGACTGAAACTGAGCAGCTGCCTGACCAGATCTTGTTGCGAATTCTTTCTATAGCAGTATTAGTGCTTTTTGTTTCTTGAAGAAAAACTAGTGATGGTTTTTCTTGCTGAATCAAGTTTTTTATCATTCTGTGTTTTGAGGGGCTATTGAGCCCTCTCACATTCCATGAGATAAGCTTCATGATGGACAGTGGGGTTTGGGTTTGTAAAACTTTGTCAACTTAGGGAACCGTCCGGATTCCATAAGTATTTCTCCTACTATGATTGTCCTTTGTAGGTCTGTCTTGCGCCCTCTTTTCTTTGTTTCTTTGAGAATTTTTTTCCCATCCCATGGACTACCGGCTTGTATACCAAGACTTTTGTTGCGCTGTGCTTTGATTAGAACTCCTTCAAGTCTGTCGATTTGCCAAGGGGGTATTGAGTTGTATTCTTTCTGTTTGCATGCCGTTTCTAGTTTGAGGATGTCAAGACCATCCAGACTGACATGCACCGGATCTTCTTCCATGATAGAAGGGGAATTCTGATCTTCCACATCTGCAAGGTCCTGTAGACTGAGGGCGAGAGCTGCATCTAACTCCATTGCCGAGGGCTGCTGAGTGTGCTCTGTAGCAAATTTCCCCGGGGAAGGGGGGAGAGAGCCAGTATCAGAAACATGTTTTTTATCTGAAGGGGGACTGGTTAAGAGGCTTTGAGGAACGGGAATGGAAGACTGCCTGGGGGCGATGGGAGCTTGGGAGGAAGAGGGCATGGAGGGGTTCTCCTGAGGTTCTGAACTTGGTTTTTCCTGAGGATCAGGAGATGAGAGCAAAATAAATCTGTTCTGAGAGTCAGATTTGATGGAGCTATCTGAGACTACATGGTTTTTCTTGGCATGCCTACGGCGATTCAGAACTTTTATGAATCCTTCAGAATCTTTATTGGATTCATTTGCTGTAGGTTTGGACTGCGAGTTCAAAGGGAAATCTCGGAAGAGATGGCCATGTTCATGGCATTTACGACAACGAAAAGGGATGTGCTCGTAATCTAAAGGTTGATTCCATTCAAAATCATCATGAAAGAGACTTACCGAGTCGGCGAGAGCTTTGGTCAAGTGCATCTGGACACAGATCCGGGCATAAGAGGTATATCTGCGGGTTTTGGTTTCCTCAGCAACTTTGATGAAAACCCCTAGTTTGTTGCCAATGTCTGCTAGCGTTTCTTCTTTCCAGTATTCCACAGGGAGGGAATACATGCGTATCCAGACTGGAGCCCAACTGAAGTCTTCTTTATCAGGGTTGAACCTAGGTTTCCAGTCCCGGAGGTATAGACCTGATGAGTTAAAAAAATACGGGCCTCCTTCGAATATGCGAGATTTGTCCTCCACACAGTGGAAAATGGCCGTGAAGAAGCCTTTGGGTCCAAGCTGCAGAGTGACTTGGCCTTTAGGCTTCCATTTTGAAGCTATCCATCCCTGCAGCGCCTTTTCAGTTGGCCAGAATCCGAGAAACTTGCCTATGAGCGCATGGTCCTGCATGAACTGGATCTCGCTGTTAATGCGATGACTGGGGAGATCGACTTTGATTCGTTCTGCAGCTTTCGGGATGCAGGTAGCCGAGGTTACCTTTGGCTGTGACGAGGAAGCTTTTTGGTGCACGTCTTTTTCTTTGTCTTCCGTCTCACATGGTACTGAGGGATCCGCTTCGCCATTTGTCAGTTTTGCTCCCTGATCATTTTCAGTGAGACCGCCAGGAGGGGTCAGAGGATTTGCAGACTGTTCATTGTCAGAGGCTGGAGCTGAGTGAGGAGGGGGGGAGGATCCCACCCCTCCTGCGGGCACGTCCATGGAAGGAGGTCAGAAGGAGCCCGGCGGCGCGAGCTCAGAAGGTAAGGGGAGTATAGAGATTAGGGTTGTTGCGTTGCTAGCAGGCAAGGCGTTCATCGGGCGCTAGTTCCCTCTTGTTGGGATTGTTATCTCCTATCCACAATCACAATTGTGGAGCTGCCTCAACAAATTCTACCCAACCACAGTTGGAATTTGTTCTCATCTCCTCTCAAACACTCCTTGCTTTAGGCTTTGCATCTTCAATTGCTCGCTTCCTTCTTTCATTAAGTGATTTCATTTACTGTCGGGTACAATCACCTTTACTTATCTGAGAGTTCTTCTTGCTCTATCTTCTTTAACATAGCCAATATGATATGATGCTGATACAATTCATTCTATCTTTCAATAATTCCACTGCTTCTACTGACTTGCACAATCTTATTTCAAGATACATGAAAGTACCTTTCAAACCTACAATATTTCCTTCAAAGATGTCTTAAAACTAATTCCCATTCCATCAATTAAATCTGTGCCCAATGATTCATCTGTTCACTATTTCATTTAGACTTTCCATTCAAAGGACTCCATACAACCAACAACTATTTCCCATTTTACTTTTCATAATGGACTCTTCAGCGTTCAAGATCAATTAAGATTAGAGCTGAATTTCAATTATATTTACCAATTCATGACAGACACTATCAATTCCTTCTGATAACCTATTTATAAGCAAATCTTGTTTTGCTTCTACAAATTCCAAATTTCATTCCTTGTAGTGGTTTGGTTTTTTTTTTTTTTTTACCCAGTTATATTAAACCCAATCTCTGTTATTTCAATCATCAATATCATTGCCTTCAACAATACTTTAAACAATCCTCAATCATTCTCAGTTTTAACAAAATTCTTCAAATCATTTAAATGACTTCAGTGCCATAGCAAACCACTTTTCTATTTAACTTTAATTTCAAAACCTTTCACTTCAATTTACCTTTTAAATCAAACCAATCATTCAATCAACTTACATGGAATTTTCAGTTTCCTGAAAGGAAAGCACCTTGTTCTTTGAAATTTCAATCTCTTGTTGTTCCTCTGTGATTCAAAACAAATCTATGCAAAATCATCAAAATAAACATTCTTACTAGACCTTCCTCAGAAAATTCACTATTTCCCCATTCTGATCTCAGTGTCCTTTGTAGTATGATCCCCATCTGTATCGATCCACTTCTGTGCAAATTATACATATGCCGAGATTTAAAATTCAATTTCCAAACCAATTCTTATAGAGCGTTGAGCTAGCTCTGATACCAAAATTGATTCCAACTAACTGACATCCCTTCATAAATCCCATGTGGACCTATGAGCTAGGCCACATTTGCATTAGAAGCACTATTATAAACGTAATTCACATAAAATCTCGAACCATACAAAACTCGAAATGCACAGGAATACGCGGGAAACCCCACTCTGACCACATAAATCGTGTTAGTGTCAGCCTTTGTAGCCTTCCTCCAGTGATCAAATATTCTCTTATAAAGTGATTTTAAGGTGTCACGGTCAAATTTTGTCATTTCAAAGAGTTTCAAGAAAAATTTGGTCACTAGGCTTTAGGTCTAGGGTTTGTTTTCACTCTTTTCAAAGTTGTCCAAATGGCAGTCCATGTCATCATTCCGCTGAGTGTATCATCATTCAGAGGGTTTTCATCATCATGTCAGGTTCCAATGGGTCATTTTACACCTTGTTCATGCTTTAGTTGCGTCTAGGTAAATTCATTTCCCTCTCCTAGGGTTTTGGAGGTAATTTCTCTTGGATGGTCAAATCATTGGAAAAATTTGTATCCCGATGTTCATACACCTTCCCCTATCATTAATGTACCTTATCAAACACTTCCCATTACTGAGATTCTCCAAATTCCTCATTTTTCCGCAAACCCTAGTTTCTTGCCACAACTTGGCAATTTTCTAGGCTAGGCCTGTGTTTTGCCCTTTTGGACCCCTTACTCGATCTTTGAGATTCCACTTTCCCCTGCTTCATAACATCCCTCCCTACTTCCAAAAATTTCCCCAAGAATTTAGAAGCCCCTTATCCCCTTCATTTCGACAACATCTCTTGTTTCACATATCGGGATAGGTTTCACTCAATTGATGTTTTTGAGCAATAAAAGATGAATTTGGGAAAACTGAGAGAGGTTTTTGTCCAAAACAGACCAAGGAAGAAAAACCTCCTTCACTTTTTACACAGGTCTAATGGTTTTGGAGAAATGTCAAAAATACAATCGCCTCGGGAGAATTGATGCACCTCTGAAGTGACCTTGGGAAAATCAATTTTTCTCCTAGTTTGGTTGGCCAAATAACTTTCTTGATGAATCAAAGGATAACTAGACAAAAATATCTTTCCAATGAGCTATCATGAGCTCAATTTGGGGTTGAGGAAGACATTCAAAAGTTGACTGCAACAGCACTCTGCTTTGAGGCAACCTCATTTGGCACATTTTGAGCAGTCTTGGGAGATTTGATTTTTGACAAGGCAAATGAACTCCAAATTGAAAAATTATAATTGGGTTGGAAAGTAGACTGAAAGACCTTTCCAACAAGCTATCACACGCCTAATTTGGACATCGAGAAGGCCTCAAAAAGCCTCCTGCAAAAGTGCGATGTGCATAGGAAGTGCGTGGTGCGCGTTGGGTGGTGCGCTGCGCATTGGACAGTTTGAGCCAGTGCAAAATTACACAGGCGCTGCGCGTTGGGTGGTGCGCTGCGCATTGGGGTTGCGCGCTGCGCGTTGGATCTCAGCCACAGGAACCATTTGTCTATGCGTCCAGAACTCAACCAAACTTACTTTTAACTTGCAAATAGGTATTTTCTCGCTGCCTAGTAATGTTAGGGTGTTAAATATATGATTCAAAGAGGCGATTTAATGTATTGGGTTTTGGGAAAATGAAGCCCTAGGTTCATAACAGAGGCATCCCTTAAATTTTTAAAAAAAATGTGTGGGTGGTTTAGTAAGATGTCCCTCATCCTCCATTGATGAAAAAACCAGCTCCTTGCTCATTTGTGCACCCTAGTCAAACATTCTAAAGAGCACACATTGTATTTTGCTCATTTGTCAAAAGGTGACTGTTTTTGTCAAATCATGAAAACATAACATTATTATTATAGCATGGTTTGTATGATGTTGTGGTAAACATACTAAAGTTTTGAGCATACATTGAAATTTGACTCCGCCACACTTATATCACTCTATATATCATAGACATCTTGACACCAAAGCCATGTCAGACACAGATTCAGTTTATGAGCAGGAGGTAGAAACTGATCGAGAGGCTATTCTCGAGAGGGTCAACATCTACTTGGAGGAACGACTTAAAAAGGCCAATAGAGACAATGCATTATTGAAACACATGGCTATGCATTACAAGGCCCGGAACTTAGTTTGCAAGGCGCGAATTAGGGGTCTAAAGGCAAAATTGAAGAAAGCGGTCAAAAAGCAAAAAATACAAAAAGAGCTTGATCATCTTCGGATTTTGGTTGAGGCCTCTTTGGATGAGCATGATACTTGATTGGGGACTCCCAGCCCAAATTTCAAGGAATTTGGAGAAAATTTTGTCAATTTTGAATTTTTGGCTCTAAAAACAGGTTTTTTGGCTCAACGCGCAGCGCGCTACCCATAAGATTGGGAGGTCCAAATCACAAATGGTTTGCATTTTTGGATTTTTCATGATGAAATATACCTGCTCAGCTATTTCCAAGGCATTTCATCAAAGTTTGGGTCCCCAAAAGGTCAAAAAACATGCAAAAATTGACCTCACTGCCCCTTATTGGACACACAGGAAGCAGTCTTGGGAGAATGAACTTTTGGAGGGGAAAATAGACACCAAATGGGGAAATTCCACTTGAGTTGGAAAGTAGACATCCAGGGCTTTCCAACAAGCCAACCTAAGCTCAATTTGGATGCCGGGAAGTGCCTCAAAATCAGCCTGAAAAGTGCGCTGTGCGTAGAGATCAGGGCGCTGCGCATTGAGGATTTTGGCCAATTTTTCACCTTCCAGCTCAGAATTTCGGCCAGTTTTGATCAGTTTCACCTCTTGATGTAATTTTTGGTTTTCCTTGATCTAAGTTGATGTATATGATGTAATTTGGCACTATATTACCTATTCTAGATGATTCATTCACAAAATAGCAAAAATTTAATGAATGAATCAGTTTCCTAGCATATAGGGGTTAGTTGTTTGACTACCTAGTTTTCAGTTTCTTGTTTAGAATTGGTTGAAACAGCTCCTAGAAGGAGGAGCTCGACCCCTAGAGGTTAGGGAATGAGGTTAGCTTGATCTATATATGTAAATTTTCATTTAGTAGCACAGGTTGGACTCTTGGGGAAGAGGCTTAGAGACTTTATTGTACATTTTACTTCAGCATTTTGGCAAAGGAAAGACCAGGGTTTTGCAACACTGTTTGGAATTCTTGTGACTTTATGTCTTGATGATGTGCTTCTTTCAGTACTTGTAAGTTTGTTATGTGTATCATTTTCCTTCTCTCATCTTCTGCAATTGAACAAATGAAGTGTTAAGGTAGAATTCATAATCAGTAATGCTCTGCCTTTAAGTTTGTTTAATATCCTGTGTTTTCATCTGTTTAAGGAGAATCCTTGAGGTTTTCTTGCTCTCCTTAGCTCCTCACCTGTCTGATTTATTCACCTCATTGCTTTTAAGGCATTAAAAAATTGTCTACCTTGCTCCATTCAGACCTCTGCAGAAACTGTGTCTCATCCCCGAGCCCAAATTGCCTTTCTCATTGTTTTCAACAAAACCCTAAAAACAACCAAATCAAAACCTCTGCACTTAATACCTAGCCTAAGATCAGTTGCAATTTTAGTCATCTCGAGCCTCATTGATTACTTTTTGCCGAGATAGACCCGGAGAGAGCCCTCTCCTGTCCTCGTAGGGCTAGCTACGAGGCTGAGCGTGGTATGAGGTTGCCTCGAGTTTTGCCTTCCTCAGCCCGAGGCAGATTTGAGCGCTAACAAATCGGACTTCAAAATACATAGACCCGCATTCATAAATCTCGTCGGGGCCGTTTCTTCATATGCTTTTTCCTTTTAAAACCCCAGGACAACTATGTTTTCGCGATACACGGAAATATACTAAAACACAGGAGAAATCCGACCCGAAACACATAAGGCCGAACTCCAAATATTTTGCACCCGCGTTCATAAATATCGGCGGGTCCGCTTTTAGTCTATCTCCTTTCCGCTGCACCGTCCTTCGCATTCCCTGATCATCGATCAAATCAGGACCATTGATTCTCCGCTCGATCCGACGATTGACATTGCATCTGATCAACGAAACAAGTCATTGATTCTTCTTTGTAGATCTTCACCTCATTTGATCCAACGCCTCACAACGATATCAACCGGACAATTAATACAAGGATTAACTGCCCGAAAAGTGGTTTCCTCTCTCCTCCTCACTGCTACGTGTCGAGCGGCTAATGGAATCAGGCAGACTCATGATATTACCACTTACCTCTTAGAGTGCCCTTGAAATACCATTTCCTGTTGTAGGACTACTTTTCTCACGCATTAACGCCCCACAGTTTACCCACGCGATAACCGTCGATCTTGTCTTCTATGTCGTTGATCTTCCGGATCCAACGGATCCTATGCATCGTTTCTCCAACCTCCTGTTGGACTTGATCTCCTTTTATTGATGGATTTATGTGTTTTAACATGGATCCTTTGTGATACTTTGGATCAATGACTGGGTTTAAAGCGGCTCAAACACTGCTCTTTACACTAAGGACCCCAATTATGCTTTGAATGCTGCGATTTATAATTTCAAGCATAAAAACAGAGAAAACACTTAGATTGATCCGTAGGTGGATATACAGAGATAAAGGAAGGGTTCTAATAGAACCAACACCTTCACAAACACTCATATTTTATTCAATAATGAGTTGTAGAATCTCAGCGCTCTCACTCGATTACAACAATAAAAAGACCTTGTTCTCTTACTAGCCTCTATCCACACTTCAACTAATCTATTCGACCTCTCCAACCTATCCAACTTCTGAATTATACGAAAAGTTCACAATTTATACAAAAGTGGTTTCATGAACCAATTCTGGTTTAGATTCAGAAATCTCTCACTCTCTCCTAGAGAATCTCTTCAACTCCACTCTTTTCTAAACAAATGCTAAATCAAGCTTTTAAATCCCTCATATCCTATTCAAACCAAATAAATCTAACTATTTGACCTGATCTCCACAAAGGGAGGATCAATCAGCGACTATGCCATTTTCTCATCTTTGACACTAAATAAACACTCTCACGCATTTAAATAAATAAAATTAACTAATATATTATCTTCCAATCCTTTGTTAGTCACAACATGTGATCATTCCATCACATTGCTGACTAGGTCTAAATGCTCTGAATCAATTTCATGCATTGTATAATTTATATTCATAGATTGTATTTTTTTAAAGACTTTTTAATTCCCCACATTGTATGAACATCAACATAAATATAATTATGTTATCTTATCTATTTCAAAATCCCTATACATACACCCAAACTATGTAACTGTAGTGGCCGTCGCTAGTTTGGTCACAGTTGACCGACATCGTATTGTTGTGATTCTGACATTTTAAAAATGTAATACCTTCCCAAAATTCTGGTGCACGGTGACTACTCTTTGCTCGTTAATCAACATTTATCGACGGGTATACAAGTAACTTGCCCTCATATTGCTTAGCTTACTTTGATCATCCTTTTATAGCAGTGTTACTGGCCTATTTCAGAACATGCAATAGCTATAACGAGTATTGCATTTCACGTACAGGACGCTGAGGTAGCTTTGGTTTTCAACAGGCACAATAGCGATGAATTATATGGGAAAATGGAAATATGAAGTGTTTATCTCTAAGATTCATTCAAGTGTACTCCTCAGAATCTCTGAGTTGCATCATACAATACAAATGTAAAATAAAATAATGTTTTCATACTTCCCAGAAGCAGCCAAGGTCTACTTGGAGTTTTTATTTTTAAAGACTAGTGGTTTGGATAAAGATATATTGACTAGAGTAGTAAAAGGTTTGAAACAAATAACTAGGGTTTTGTTCTTTGGATAAGTGTGACATTGACCATTAATAAAAGGTTTGAAACAAATAATCTCGCAGGGCTTGATAGAGGATTAACTTTGGCAATTCGTTTTAGTAATTGATTGTTTTTAACGTTGCTAATTTATTTTAGTAATTTGTTGTTTTTTTATTGTTGTAATGTTATTGAATTTTTATCATTTAAATTGTATTTTTAAATGTTATAGAGATTACATGACATGTGCATAGGACACATTAAATTCAATTTTTGTTATTAATATATATTTTAAATATACATCAATATTAATTCATATTAAAATATTTTATTCATAATTTATATTAGATACTTTATTCTATACAAACATTATATATTTTCTTTTAACATTTTTTTTTCTCAATATATGAAGTTGATATCCCGTATTAAAATGTTTTTGAAAAATAGAAGGGAGTTTGATTTTTTTTTACTTCTAGTTACTTTACATAAAGTTATAGTAGCTCATATGGACAGCTAATTAAATATGCATAATGTATTTTATTTATTTATAATTATAGCAGATATTGTTTTTAATTTGGAGAACATTTTATTTTTATTTTAAGAGAGACAAACATACTTACACATAATCTTCACACTAGGTTGTAGGTATCCGCTAGCCTCGTCATTGTATGAAAATGTACCATTCTAGTTTGTAGCAATGCTACTAAGAAAATAGTCATGTTACTGACAACCACATAGGCATACCTTATCATTATATGCAATTATTCATTTTTTGAGGTATGGATGAATTCTGAAGCCTTTTAAATTATAATAGATTAGATTTCTATTCGGTGCATACCATATAAAAGGTCCTTCAATAGGCATTGGACAAAGCCTCTTACATGAATTCCCAAGCTTGATTACAATGTTCAAATGTTTTTTGAGTTTTATTGATGATAATTTTCAAGCTTCTTAATAGATTAGACTTACAATGCTATAGACTAATATGAAACGAAGTCCTCATTCTAATAAGATAGAAGATAATTCACATTTGTCATTTTATAATTGGATATGTTAACAAGAGAACAATAGAATATCATCACACAAGGTTCATTTTAATCATAATTTATTCTTCTTGAGTTTTAATGTACCAATTTAGATTAATCTCAATCCCAAATCTATCATAATCTATTATGTCTAGAGATTGATTAAATCCCTAAGTGGAAACTCTTGTTTTAGAATGCAAAATTTGAGAAAAGGTTCGCATCTCAAGAGATTTGATCCTTCTCACTGTGTGGTAAGTATGACAAATACATAGTTAAGATAGATCTATGCATGTTTCAATTGTGATCAACATGTGAAATTTTTAGATGATCATCATTATGTATGTGTATATGTTTGAGATAAAAGTGATCCTTTGAAATTTATATCATTATAAATCCAAATAATAATAAAGTAATAATGTTTAATGACGAAGACATTGAATAATTAGAAAACGAGATGATCAAGATATTGAATCCTTCTCAATATACTGGTGAAGGATCCATGTAAAACTTATATTCTTTAGTTTTTAGTATAGTGATAATTTTAGAGGATAAAAATTATGTTAAGATTCCCCTTAACGCAGGCTCTCTTGATTGACATTCACAAAAGGATTTCCTTGCATATAACTAGTACTAGGTGCAAAGGGAGTGTTGGTGGGGTACGGAATCACTCATCTGCGCATATTGATACTCTCGGGGACATTGGTTCCCCTAGAGACACGATTACCCCTAATGGTAACAAAGATACTAGAGGAAGTAGGAGACAAGGATAAAATTTCAACCACATGGGAAACTAGCATTTGGCATTACCGGTTACCTATAGGAATGTTGGAAATCGGTGGAGTCCACTTCCATTGGTAAAACCAAGGCTTTGTCCCTTATCGAATACCAATTCTGATATAGGCACTTGCAATGTTGCAATGAGCATATTAACATTGGGTATACATATGGAAGGAAATGAATTGTTTGGTGGAATTCCTCATATGGAATGATTGAGTGTCATAGACATGAATGGAGGTGTAACTATCCCACTTAATGATGGCAAAGGGTGTCCATTATGACTCCTCACATCATAGCTAAAGATGTGGAAGCAAACCCTCCCCCATTAGATGACTCACTAATGCTAGACATCATATGAGGATTGCTAAAATAAGAAAAAGAATCTTGAAATGGTTTATGCACCTAAATGAATAAAGGGTTGATGGGATTAGTGAAGAGGTTGGTCAACCATCATAAAGTATGTTTTTTAACCAATGAAAATGAGTATCTTATCTCCAACTAGACATTAAAAAACATAGGGCACACCCCTAGCAAAGATAAGTTAATTAACAAGCAAACCAAGGATACAAGGGGCCTTCTAAAAAGCAATAATCTTGAGGTGACGAAATCCCTAAAACCCTAGAAGGGATAATTTTAAGGTGTAGAAACCTTGGCGAATCTTACTAGCCTTTAATATGTAAAGGGTAAAACATTTGGCAATATTTTTGGGAAGAAAAAAAACAAAACAACTTAAATTTTTAAGGATTTTATATAGTTTCTATTAAATTTTGACAATTTTTGAGCTAAACTATTTTTAGCCTATAAAATTTGAGCAAATTATTTTTAGAAAAAATGGAAATTATTGAATCTTTCTTTAGGAAAAAGCATTGAAAATTAATCCACGGGTTAAATTTAATCTCTAAATATTTCATTGGGCCCCAAACAATAGAGTTATGAGAAATAATTATGCTAACTTCCCAATACCAATGTTTATTGGAACAAGTATCCCTACAAATAGCAAGGAGAGTCACACCCAAAAAGTACTAATACTGTGATGTAACGTCTATCTTAGGTACCACAATTACTCCCACCCATTGTCACTTAAGTCAAGGTCACTAAATAATGGATACTAAGGATATTGCATTGCAATCAAATTATAAAGGGGAATAATTTGTAACACTACCTCCCACTCTCTTAGACTCCTTTGGATGTGGGAGGTGTTACTTTCTAATTAACCTGGCCTCCATGGTCTACTATGAGGTTGGAGTTACAAAATCTCCCCTGTCCAAAGTTTGTAAAATTAAATTTTGATATCACTATCGCATCCAACTCATCAAGAGCTCTCCGACAATATAAATTGTCTCCATCTGACTCCTATATTGGAAGAGACACTCCCTTTAAATCTAACTAATTCAATTTCAGCGTGATAGCTAGGATCGCCATGTGGCATCCACGTGTGAACCACATGGACTTGTCATGTCATCCCTGTTAGTTGTACACATCTGATGATTCCTATAAGGCAATCACTTGAATGTGTCTTAGCCCACCACTTGAATTAGGGTCATGCCCCCACCAACTATACCCCATAGGATTCCACAACAAGTTCTTCTCATAACCAACCATGATGATGTGGTCAATGGGTCACTTAGACAAGAACTTGTCGCAAAATCTTATGGGGTAGGAGTAGTGGGGTCACAACCCTACTTCATGTGGTGCGTTAAGACACATCCACGTGATTTCCTTATGGGAATCATGAGATGGGTGGAATTGGAAGGGATTACATGGCAAATCCATGTGGGTCACATGTGGATGCCATGTGGCAGTCCTAGTTGATGTGGCGAAATTGAATTAGTCAGGTTTCAAGGGAGTGTATCTCCCCATCTAAGAGTCAGATGGAGACATAATTTATATCACGAGAGATCTCTTGATGAGATGGATTTGATGGTGATATCATAAATTAATTCCACAAACTTCAGAGAGGGAGGATTTGTAACCCCACCTTTATGGTAGACAATGGAGGTTAGGTTAATTAAAAAGTAACATGTCCCATACCCCAAGGAGTCTAAAGTGGGTTGGGGGGAGTGCTACAGAGTGGTATCAAAGCTAAGGTTCAATGTTAAACCTTTGTGGAGTAAAATTGGATCTATATTACAAAGTGTCATCAGGAACAAAATTTTAATACTAGATCTTTGGGGAAAATAATCTAGGAAGCTCTATTCTATATTACAAAGAATAATATTTAAATTGATGATTTTTCATTGTGTGCATGCATGTGTGCTAATTTCGTAATTGTAAATGACAAGATGGTTGGCATGACAGATTTTTATGTGTTAATTTTATATTCTAACAGACATACTAACTTAATATTTGATGTTTCATATATCCAATTGCGTTTTCGTGGTCTTCGATAGATTCTCTAAGATGGTCATTATGGCGGCCTGCAAGAAGAGTATCACAGCAGAGGCCACTGCTAAGCTCTTATTCGAGCGAGTGTGGGTACACTTTGGGATCCCACAGTCCATTGTCTCATATCGGGACAACAGATTCCTAAATGCATTTTGGTCAAGTCTCTTGTCGATGCTGGATACGAAACTTACTAAGTCCACGACGTTCCATCCCCAAACTGATGGTCAAACAGAGGTCGTCAACAGGGTGATCGTACACATTCTGTGCATGTATAACTCGAAGCATCCACGCACATGGGATGAAACTCTCCCCTATGTCCAGCACAGCTACAACATAGCTCTCCACAACTCAACAGGTCACAACCCCTTTCAGGTAGGGCTGTGATTCCAGCATTTATGTCCCATTGATGTGGCTGTACCATTTGCAGTTACTCAGGTAGATTCGGCTCACATCCAGTCTAAAGTCGATAGGGCTAACAACTTCATTGAGCGCATTCAACACATTCGCTAGCAAGTCCATGATATATTGGACATAGCCAATGTTAAATACAAGCAACCCCATGATCAACATCGGGTTCCACACAAGTTCCAGGTGGGCGATAAAGTTTGGCTACATTTGCAGAAGGAACGTCTCGTTGAGCCTCACCGTAAGATTCGCCTGCTTTGATATGGGCCATACACCATCACTAAGGCTATGGCTGGAAATGCCTTCGACCTCAACATTCCACCATTCCTTGGTTTGCATCTAGTGTTTAATGTAGACCGCCTTTGGCCATACTTTCCACCATTGCTGGACACATCCAACATTGTAGAACAATGCACACGAACATAGTTAAACCGAGACAGCATGGAACAAGCCACAACTGATCGGGGCATGGACATGCATATCAAGAACACTCGTCGGCAGAAGATCCAACTGTATCAGGTTGTCAAAGCTGGCCAACAGCTGCACCAAGGCAAGTGGTTCACCAGGGACCAAGTTCAACAGAAGTTTCCCCATCTCATGGAGGAACTCAACGCAATGGGGACCATTGCTTCCTAAGGGAGGAGGACTGATCCAGGTGGATATTGGTGGCTACCTGCCTATTCCACGTGGACCTCCATCGTTTTTTCTTTTCAGTTTCCTTAATTGTAGCACAACTTACTATTTTTGGCAATTTTTCGAGTTCTAAACTTCCAAAGCCATTTTAATAGACTAAAAGGCGTTTTTAGGGAAAACATAGAGACCAAAAAATTCCAAAACTAGTTTATCAATTTGTTTTCGGCCTTCTCTTTGAGATCTTCGAAACGAGGTCTTATGATAGCCAAATGGAGATCGTATGCCAAAGTTACGACCCCGAGAAGTTGATGTACCAATTTACCTAAACGGGGCCCACAATTTTGGTCTTTCATCTCTTAGGATTAGGTTCTTGGATGCTTAGAGTTTTTATTGTTTCTCAATAATAAATAGGCCTTCGAGCCTCATTATAACGCAATTCATAGGCATGTAGCCGCCACATCTCTTCTTAGAGATAAGCTACCATTGTCCAAGTTAGTTTATTTCCATTTTTGTTTGTAAGCATATTTCAGTTATTTGATATTAATGAAATGAAGTGTTATTTCTGCTGCATCTTTATATTTATGGCTATATCTGTGATTTTTTGCGTTCGTGTTTAAGTTCGGATCAATGGTATCAGAGCAGGCTGCTCTTTCTCGATTTTTCTTTGCATCTCCCCAACAAGGTCGACATATAAGGATTTAGGGCTCTAACTGGTCGAACCTTTGCAAGACCAGCCTCACAAATCTTGATGACCTCCCATGGCGGAAGAGAAGAAAGATGAGGGGGCAGATGAGCCTTTCAAAATCTTGCTCGAAGAATTCCTCGAGCGTAGAGGAACACGAAGATGGAAAACTTTGCCCAGATCCTTCAGCGGCTACCCAAAGGCGACGCATCTTCTTTCAGCAACCAGTCTGTAAGTGTCATGCCCTTTAAAGTACAAGTTAACTTTGACATCCCCATATTTGAAGGTCAGATAGATGCGGACGTCGTAGATAAATACTTAAATCTGTTAGAAGGATATTTTTTGTTCACAATTTTTCCATCCAGGAAAATATTACTTTTGCACTTCTCAGAGTCGCCCCACATCAAGGACTGGTGGGAAACCTACTGAGAGAAAAAGGACGAAAGTACACTGACATTATTTTCAATGGCACCCACTTGGGATTCATTCCAGGATTCCATCAAGGAGCATTATTACCCCGTCGAGAGATATGAGGATAAATACTAAAGTGGACCACGCTGCGGCAGGGAGGGGACCAAGACGTGCCAGAGTTAATCAATTTTTTTCATACCCTTCGCAAAAAGTTGGATATTAAGGATTTTGAGCGACATTTGGTACTCAAGTACTGCGGTTGTCTACACAAATACATCCAGGGCGAGATAGAGTTCTTGGACATCTCCTCACTTGGCACAGCGTATCGATAGCTGTCAAGATTGAGCAGAAGTTTAAACAAAAATTGCGAGACTTTGGATATGCGAATCTGAAGCAAGGGAAAGATGCCCCCAAACCACAGAGCAAAGGACAAAGCCAAGGCAGGGCGACCTAGGACAACCCACCGAAGCCGCAAGCAAAGAACAATACCCCGAAGACGAAGAAGGACACGAGAAAGTGGTGTTAGTTCCATAAGAGCTCCACTGACAACACAAGTGAGTGTCGGGTCAAGCAGTCACTGGTGGCCGACCTGAAGGCTTCTGAATCAGACGCATGTTCCGAATCCAAGTCAGAACCCGACAAGAGGACTGACAAAGGGAAGCAGATCATTGACGCGAAGCCCAATGCCACCGTGGCCACCACCAAGATTTAGAAGAATGAGTTTGAAGATCCAGAGGAGGGGGAACACAAGAAGAAGATTGTGGCCACCACCAAGATTCAAAAGAATGAGTTTAAAGATCCAGAGTAGGTGGAACGCAAGAAGAAGATTGTGGCCACGGCTTCCAAACAGGGCTTCTTCGCACATCATCAACAGATGGATAAGGTCGTGGAGTACAAATTGATACTCATCCTCACCTATGGGTGTACCTCTGCAGTGTCAGGTCAAACACTCCATCGATATGACCCTGGGCGCGCTGCTACCCAATGGACGGATCTATCGACACTCTTTTCTGGAGAACGATGAGATAAAGAGGCAAATTCAGGAGTTGTTGTAGAAAGGGCACATCAAGCCAAGCTCATCATCTTGTCGGAGCCCACTTGTATTGGTACATAAGGATGAGACCTGGAGACTTTGTATTGACTATTAGGCGTTGAACAAGATCACTATCTAGAATAGATACCCAATCCCATGGATTTATGACCTTCTGGACCAACTCCGGAGGGCCAAATATTTCAGCAAGATTGACTTGAAGTCTGGTTATCACCAAATGAATAAACCCTCTGATGTGTGGAAGATCACCTTCAAATCCAAGGAGGGCTTTTTCGAATGGTTGGTCATGCCTTTCGGGTTGACGAATGTTCTCACAACCTTCATGAGGTTGATGGACGACATCTTGTGACCATTCACCAATGCATTTGTGGTGATGTGTTTAGATGACATCTTGATGTTTAGCAAGAGTTGGGAAGTGGACCACGCTGTAGCAGGGAAGGGACCAAAACGTGCTAGAGTTTACCAATTTTTTTCATACCCTTCACACGAAACTGGGTATCAAGGATTCTAAATGACATTTGGTACTCGAGTACCGCAGTTGTCTACACAAATACATTCAAGATGAGATAGAGTTCCTTGACATCTCCTCGCTCGATAAAGTGTATTGATAGCTGTCAAGATTAAGCAAAAGTTTAAACAAAATAAGCGAGACTTTGGATCTGTGAATTTGAAGCAAGGGGAAGATGCCTCCAAATCGCAAAGCAAAGGACAAAGCCAAGGCGGGATGACCTAAGACAACCTACCGAAGCCACAAGCAAAGAAAAATACCCTGAAGACGAAGAAGGACACAAGAAAATGGTATTAGTTCCATAAGAGCTCCACTCGCAACACAAGTGAGTGTCAGGTCAAGCTGTCACTGGTGGCCGACCTGAAGGCTTTTGAATTAGATGCATGTTCTGAATCTGAGTCAGAACCTGACAAGGGGAATGACAAAGGGAATCAGATCATTGACGTGAAGCCCAGTGCCACCCTGGCCACCACCAAGATTCAGAAGAATGAGTTTGAAGATCCAGAGGAGGGGGAACACAAGAAGAGTATTGTGGCCACAACTTCCAAACATTGCTGCTTCGCATAGCAGCAACAAATGGACAAGGTCGTGGAGGAGTACAGATTGATACTCACCCTCACCTATGGGGGTACCTCTGCACTGTCAGGTCAAACACTCCATCGATCTAACCCTGGGTGCATTGCTACCCAATGGACCGATCTATTGATGCTCTGTTATGCAAAACGATGAGATCAAGAGGCAGATTCAGGAGATGTTGTAGAAAGGGCACATCAAGCCAAGCTCATCACCCTGTGGGAGACCGCTTGTATTGGTACATAAGGACGAGACCTGGAGACTTTTAATTAACTATTAAGCGTTGAACAAGATCACTATCTAGAATAGATACTCAATTCCACAGATTGATGACCTTTTGGACCAACTCCAGAGGGCCAAATATTTCAGAAAAATTGACTTGAAGTCTAGTTATCGCCAGGTGCCTATTGAACCGTACGATGTGTGGAAGATCGCCTTCAAATCCAAGGGGGGCCTTTTCGAATGGTTATTCATGCCTTTCGGGTTGACGAATGCCCCCGCAACCTTCATGAGGTAGATGAATGACATCTTGTGACCATTCAACAATGCATTTGTAGTGGTGTATTTAGATGACATATTGATCTTCAACCAGAGTTGGGAAGAACACCTCCACCATATTCAAAAGATCCTTCAAACCCTGCGACAACACAAGTTGTGTGTTAATATGGAGAAATGCACTTTTGGCATGACCCAAGTTCAATATATGGGGTCCATCATTGATGAGTAGGGTGTGCATGTGGACGTAGCCAAGATACAAGTTATTCAGGATTGGCTAGCCCCAACCACTCTAACAGAGCTTTGCATCTTTCTAGGCCTTGCCAATTTCTACCGTAGGTTTGTATTGGGATTCTCTTGTATCACTTGGCCTTTAAGTCAAGTCTCTAAGGGTGGAGTGAAAGAAAAAAAAATTTGGTCTGAAACCCAACAGAAGGCGTTTGCTGAGTTGAAGCAGTGCCTCTACTCTGCACCAGTGCTCAATTACCTGACCTGCAACAACCATTTGAGATTGAGATAAATGCCTCCGACCATGTTATTCATGCAGTTCTTACTCAATAGACGCATCCAATGGCTTACCATAGTGCGACACTTTCAGACATAGTCAAAAAGTATCCCACCTATGACAAAGAAATATATTCCATTGTGCATGCTTGCCGTCAATGGAAGAATTACATTCTAGGGAAGGAAATGTTCATCCACATAAACCACCAACCCCTATAGTTCATACAAACACAAGGGAAGTTGCAGAACGATCGCCATAAAAAATCGTCCACACACCTGCAACAATTAAATTTGAACATTAAGTACAAGAAGGGAAACACCAATAATTTTGCAACTGCATTAGCTAACCACCAGTCATGGTGTTAATCATTGTGCTCGACTCATGGGCACGAGACTTCGGGGTGGCTGCATCTTTACAAGAGTGATCCAGAATTCATAGGACATACCAAACACTCTTGGAAGGTAAGTAAGTTCCAAAATTTCACACTAGGATGCACTGTTATGCCACTTGGGACACATTTGTGTTCCTTCAAGCAAGCGTGCCAAGATGTTTGGGAGGCGCACTATAATCAAGTCGTTGGACATTTCAGAGTAGAGAAAACAGTGGCAATACTGCAAAAGTATTTTAATTGGCCGAACCTTTATTAGGATGTTGGAAGGGACATTAAATCCTGCATTGCTTGCGTCATTGTCAAACCACCCATCAAGAAGCAAGGCCTATATACTCCTCTTCCTGCTCCTAGTCAACCTCAGGACTCCATCTCCATGGATTATATGTCGAGCCTTACTTCTTCTAAACATGACAACGACTACGTTTTTGTGGTCGTCGAAAGATTCTCTGAGATGGACATTATGGTGGCCTGCAAGAAGAGTATCACAGCAGAGGCCACCGCTAAGCTCTTCTTCGAGCGAGTATGGGTACACTTTGAGATCCCACAATCCATTGTCTCAGATCGAGACAATAGATTTCTAAGTGCATTTTGGTCAAGTCTCTGGTTGATGCTGGATACCAAACTTACTAAGTCCACGACTTTCCATCCCCAAATTGATGGCCAAACAGAGGTCGTCAACAGGATGATCGTACACATTCTACGCATTTATAACTTGAAGCATCCACACACATGGGATGAAATCCGCCCCTATGTCCAACACAACTACAACAAAGCTCTCTACAACTCAACAGGCCACAACCCCTTTCAGGTAGGGCTGGGATTTCATCCATTATGTCCCATTGATGTGGCCATACCATTTGCGGCTACTCAGGTAAATTCTGCTCACGTCCAATTTGAAGCCGACAAGGCTAACAACTTCATTGAGTGCATTCAACACATTCGTTGGTAGTTCCATGATATATTAGACAAAGCCAAGCTAAGTACAAACAACACCATGATCAACATCAAGTTCCACACAAGTTCAAGGTGGGCGACAAAGTTTAGCTACATTTGCAGAGGGAGCACCTCGCTAGACCCCACCGCAATCTTCGCCCGCTCCAATATGGGCCATACACCATCACCAAGGCTACGGGGGTCAATGGCTTTGAGCTCAACATTCCATCATTGCTTGGTTTGTACCTAGTGTTCAATGTAGACCGCCTTCGGCCATACTTCCCACCATTGTTGGACACATTCGACATTGCATAACAGTTCACACCAACAGAGTTAAACCCAGACTGCATGGAACAAACCACAACTGATTGGATCATGGACACGCAGATCAAGAGCACTCGCCAACAGAAGATCCAACTTTATCGGGTTGTCAAAGCTGGCCAACTACTGAATCAAGGCAAGTGGCTCACCATGGACCAAGTTCAGCAAAATCTTCCCCATCTCATGGAATCACTCAACACAATGGGAACCATTGCTTCTTAAGGGGGGAGGATTGATCCAGATGGATATTGGTGGCCACCCTCCTATTCCAATTGGACCCCCACTGTTAACACTAGAAAATTGTACACGTGCTAGTATAATCCAAAAGACATTAAAAGTGTCCAGCAGAATGCACAGGTGGACATTTTTCCAGTCTAATGCATTATAAAGATTAAAAAATCAAAGGGTCTCCTATGGTCCAAAGTTTATAAAGGAAATCAATTAAGGATGCGCGTAGATTTCTTCGATAAATGCATGCGTGACATATCATCAAAAAGCCACGCGGTTGCAGAAAAGGTGACTCAACAGTCTGAGACCACTCTACACACTTGGAGCCAATTTCTTGATACGAGATCGACCTAGTACAACCGAATTTGAGTCGCCTTGGAGAAGTGCAGTCCTCAATTGAATTCTCTTGTCCTACTCATGTGTCTCTATCATACATGTACCAAGAGAGGGAAGAGGGATTCAAAAAGTTTTATATAAACAGGCCATGGGAGAGCCAAAAGAAGAGACATTGTTATGATGGCCAAATTGCTTGTAAGCAAACCACCAACGAAGTGAAGAGCACTAGCATGTTGGCCAAATTGCTTCTAGGCAACCCAAGACCTTAGTGAGTGAAGAACAATCCACCCTTTGGAGAGTCTTCACACTTTTTTGAGAGAGAGGAGAAACTTGCAAAGAGATTGAGGAAAAGAAACATCATTGCTGAGGATTTTTGAGCTCCCTAGCTCAAGGAATTATCTTCAAGTGTTTTAGTACTTTGATTGTATTCAACTTCTACCATTAGCAATCAAAGGGAGATTTTTCCATATATTATTGATGTGTTTGCTCCATTTGAGCATTCTTATGTTCATGCAACTCTTTGTTTAATTTTATGTTTATGTATGCATTGTATCCATCATTTACAATGTTGTGTTTATTTAAGTTTGTCCACTAACAACACCATTTTTGATTGTGATCCTTTGCAGGTAACAATCCACTGCTAAGGGGGTGCTTTGTGGTACACTTGTGCTCCAAAAACACTACAACAGAAATGGAGACCTTACCGATCCCTTTTCATTAATATAGAGATTGTTTACAGGACCTCCTCTCTGCAGAAACATCCTTCAAGGCGCTCCTCACGTCCCTGGATTTTTTACAGTCCCCCGTGGACCTTTTCTGAGCCCGTGGAAGTGAAGCATTTTCAGAATTTTCTTGCCCACACATTTTCTTCTCTGAGATACGCGAAGCACACATATGTATCTTCGAAAACTGTGAAGCGTGCGTTTGTTTCTACAGAACATGCGCGATAGACAGAAAAACAACAAAAATGCCTTGTATTTTTCATTTTTCTCATGTGATTGGAAACCTCTAGTGAATTGCCTTCAACTCTGCATTTTGTGTTTTCTGTTTAGTACTCATGGTTGCTTGAATGAACCCTAATTCATCAAGCAATTATATTTTTTTCTATCTTTTATTTTTTATTTATTTGCAAACAAATACACATATAGCTTTACTAGGGAGAAACGTAAGTGGCCATAATCCACATATGTTTTCAAACTATTTCACTTAATTTTTGCAAATCATATTAGCTTAATTAGTAAAGCAAGTAAGTGGCCCATTGTCCACGAACCTTCCTACTAACCAAAGCAATTTTTTTCGGGACTAGTAGCAAATGTTAGTAGAGAAAGTGGGTAATCCCTGCTTCCCTTGTGTCTCCTAGAAGAACCTGGGATTGCATATGAAAAATTTCTTGAAAATATTTGAATTTCCATCTCCCTTATTAAACTCCACATAGTTTAATAGGAAAAACTAAGTGGCCCATAATCTATAAACAAATTTCTTTTTCCATGCAAGGAACAACCAACACGTAGCGTAATTAAAAGGATATTGAAAAGGATCATCACATATCCAAATCTTATCACACTTGTCTGTTCACTTGCATCACAGATTAAGTCTCCATACACTTTATACTCAAAGACCATCCATCTTTTGGATCTTTGGTTACTTAGTCTATTTTGTCTTACCAAGTCACCCCATAAGTGAAATAAGCCTCTTTAAAAACAACCATAACTTGAACAAATTAAGTTTCCCCACAGGGGCCACCAAAAAATTTATAGTTTAGGTTAGGACCATTGGGGGTAGGCATCCCATAAGCTGCCATGGTCATGCTTCACCATTGAAACATAGTTGTTGACTTTCTAGGGAGCTTAAAAATCCTTCAACAATCCCATGGAAAATAAAACCCAAAGCATGGCAGAGACCCGATTCAGAGGGGGTTTGGCTTTGGCCTAGTGCGTGCGGTACTATTTAGGGCTACCTGACCCATCTAGTGCTCGGTATTGGTAACCGATTACCAAGAAGATAAAGAATCGAATGCTCACGTGGGACGAAGGTACTTAGTGACCAAATCTAGGGCATCCTTCCCTATAGGTGACGGTGCAGGCAACACTCGACCCTCATTACCATTACCTTGGTTGATTCCTCGGCTATTGGAAGGCGTCACCAATTCTTTCGGGACGTTTCCCTAAGACCCATCATAGGTTATCTTCGCAAGGCCCAGTTACTTTGAGAGTGGACAGGACGATTAGGTCTTCATAGGACTATTTATCATATGCAACAAACAAAAACCCTTTTTTGTTTGCTTGGTCACATAGTTTAATTAAAGGAAAATAAACCATTGATATTTCACTTTGATTTATGTATGTGATCCAACTACACTGATATATATATCTCCGCCCATCACCAAAATAAAAAAAGTGCACAATCTTAATCAACGCCATAGGGGACCTCACGACTCCCCGTCGATCTAGGTATTTTTTAAACCTCCCTCCATTGCCGGGAGGTATATTAGGGCTCTCACCATTTAGGCAGAGAAGACGTTATTCAACCACCATTATTAGATCTTCCTTTATTGGTTAAACTTTGCTTAGAACTCCTCCTTGGCAAGGAACACCCTTCACCACTCTTGAACAATCCACACACGCTACCCCCTTTGGAAGCACACACACTTCTCCTCCAGACAACCCCCTAGCTACCCATCAGGTTAATCCTCTTGTGACATCCCCATAGAGGACTCCATTGCATATAGCTGTCCAAAATCGCTTTGCAATGGCAGGGAATGCACATCCCATTTTTAGCTTCATTAAATCTCCCATATTTAAGCAAGCTCATAAATGACCCTTTTGAACATGGCCAAAATTAGCCAACTATGCTCACAAATCTCCCTTCAAATATTCCAAAATTTGAGGGAACGTAGGGCGAAGACGTAGGGAACCACTTCATGAAATTTCACCTGTGGTGTTCATCTAACAGTATCATAGAGGATACTATTAAATTAAGGCTATTTCAACACACCCTAATAGGGCCCGCCGCGAAGTGGTATATAGACCAGCCCTCTGCGTCGTACGGAACGTTTAGCTCATTAGCTAAAGCATTCCTTACTTTGTTCCAACTCCCAATCCACCATGATTTTGGGTTGGAACTTCTAACCAATTTCAAACAAACACAAGGTACGCACATCTCGACCATATCCATGAATGGTAGAAACGTCGCAGCTTGTGCAAAACTGATTTTGAAGATAAAGTCCTCTTGGACATTCTCTTGAGATCCCTCACCTCCGAAATCTCAAAGGACTTGGCTAAAACATTACCGCAAAGCGAGGTAGAAGCCATCAATAAAGCCCAACAATTGGAGCTGATCTACAACCAGTCAGGTTACATTTATCACGTACTCTGAGACACCCCGTGCTTGCAATCTTATCGAGAAAAAGCAGGCACATCCAATACTGCTGACGGGTTAATTAGGGTCCTATCCCAAGACATCACGGCAGTAGCTGCCAATACCCTACATATTCGATGAATGACCCATCTTACAAGGCTACATCACCATTACAAAATACAAGGCATTATAACGATCAACCTGCACCTATGTAGAATATAGGAAACAAGGTTAACTAGCACCAGCCCCACCCAAGGAGGCTCGTATCATCCCCCATAGGGAAATCAATACTCTTCCTGGAGTACAGATAAAACTTCTGCTCCCCCGAACCAGTACGTTAACTAGGGACAAGAGAACCAATATTCTCCTTTCTTAACACCGCAACAGAATATCCTGTCAAAGCAAAACAATGCATGGGTAAATCTAGTGCAACCATCTCTCGCTTCATTGCATAAATCAAAACAATCGAATTTGGTTAATCCTTCTTACGACGCTAGGAAAAAACCAAAAAATAAGCCAAAGGGTGAGCTCGAGCAGGGAGGTAGCAATCAGGGGTAACCCCCAAGGGCACCAGGGAGGGACAACCCCACCCGGAACCAAAACCAGGGTACGACCAATAACAACTTGCAGAAACAAGGCAAGAACACTAGTCTCCAAACTAATCATGCATGCACCATTTGTGGGGAGTATGGCCATTATATCCATCATTGTCCCCAACTTCCTGATTTAAAAAGGATACAAGACAGTAGGGGGCAAAGTGGCCAACTAATTGCAGTCATGCAAGAACCCTTTCCCCATTAGGGAATTGTTAACACCTAGCAACAAACTTCCCAAGCTCACCCATCTAAAGAGAACCTAAACAATACTCCTAACCATGATATCTTCATGACAGGATAGGATGTCCTCTTGCAAACGATGAATTGAACTTATGAGTCTCCCCTAGAGTCCAATCCATCCACATCGGCTAAGGCCATACCTACTAGACCCTTGACCATTACGCGACCTCCCATTAATGTCATTCCCAAAATGGTTAAAAGACCTTTCGGCATGTAGGAACCAATTCAAGAGTTGCCCATAGTTATAACATAGTTGATGACTTGGCTCAATCATCGTCAGCTATGTCAGTGCTTGAAGTCCTACAGACGTGCCCAACCCAATGGAAAGCCCTACTTTTCACTTTAAGTGCAATCGACCCATCTGATTCTCGCCTCATGGTCTTTGACTTGGACAAAGCTACTCCTCGGCTTCCCTCAGCCATCACTTTCCAAATCCCTGTCTCAATCCAGAATATCAATATCCATTGTTGCATCGTCGATGAAGGGGCTTCCGCTATCATCATGTCCAAAGATGTTTGGCAAAAATTAGGATCCCCTGAACTTAAGCCTTCTAACATAATGCTCAGAGCGCACGATGGATGCCCTTCTACTCTAGTCGGTCTATGCCCTAGCGTGCCAGTTAAGTTGGCTGGAAAAATTGTGTTAATAGAGATAGAAGTACTCGACGCCCAGTTGGATTACAACATCCTCCCAGGTCAAAGCTATATGTACGAAATGCTCGCAGTCGTCTCATCAGTGCTCAGAATCATGATGTCCTCCCATGATGGGAAGGTCATTACCATCGATCAACTCATGTACTATGAGAAGACAACTTCACCCACACTAGATGGCGTGTTTCCCGTAGTATCCCAAAAGGTGGTCACTACTTACACTAAGCTCAACCTAGGACATTTTAAGCCATCAAACCTCCTAGGAACATTCCTAGGAGATCCTCAGGTAATATAAGAGCTTGTCCCAAATACCAGAGTGCAGGTTTGCATGATGACTTCATCAAACACTGCTCAAAGACCGGAATCAGTTCCAAACACCTCAACACCTGCAACTGAAAAAGTCAGGTCTTTACCTCCCACAATCATGCAAACCCCTTTCTTATGCCCCCCACCCGGGTTCATCTCACACCAAGCCATGGAAACCCTCACATTACCAAATATGACTCTCACAGTACCTGTTTGGTACCTAATCCCCATGACTGTGTCAACTGAGTCAGGACATGTAGGAAGGGAGCTTCCCTATACCTCCATTTCAGAGGAAAATCCCTACTCAAAACCATCTAGCACTTACCACAATTGGAGCCGCCAGAAAAGCGAAACAAAACGGTAAAAAGGAGAAACTTCCAACTCCTTAAAACCCGTGCAACCCTTGTTATGTGAGGAATTCAGGCACCCAAATCATATATGTCCTGAAATAGATGAATTAAAAACCATCATGAATGCCTCCAACACATTGGTAGCCTCATTTCCACCAAAACAAGTGAAAGTCGTACCCTTACGTAACAAGGAAGTACACACCAACCATGTGTGCGTCATATGCGATAAATATGGACACTACATGCATCATTGTCTGAATATCCCTGAACTCCAAAGGACACTAAAAGGTCTCATCCAAACCATCAACAATGAGCCCATAATGCCAACCCCACCTCCACAAAACGAAAAATGCCAAAACATCTTCTACATACAAGAAGAGGCATCATCCAGCTCCGCCCCCGCTAATAACACACGAGGCAGAATAAGCCATATTTTCACCCCTCTACTTTACCATGTGCTATATGTAATGACCCTACCCACTCTATAGACTAGTGCCTAGAATTATGGACATGCTACCAAGTCCGACCCAACACCCTGGAGGACCCAAGAAAGAGGTCTAGGGATCAATAGCATGTATGCATTATATGCAGGAAGAACCATCGTAAAAAGGAAGTGCCCTCACCTTCCTCTATTATGCAAAACAACGAATTTCATACGTAACCTCATAAAGGCAAATCCCTGTCTACTGGAGTCAGACACGAAATCCACGAAACCCATCCCCCACCCGGCAAAGAAGGACCCCTAGATGTCCTATGTGTGTTCGAGGAGAAAAGATGGCTAGGCCCTCGCCATTTCACCTCCTATCACCATTGCCAAGCTAGACTAGGCCAAAAGAAATCAAAAAACACTTGGCAAAGAAATTCGCCCATTACATGCGCATTATGCGACAAACCCAATCATTTGATTAATAAATGTCATGAATTGAGTAGATTCAATGATATCTTCTGCTTAGTAGCCCAGATCCCCTATAAGCACCTCTCAAACCAAGAAAAAATTACGTGGTGTTATTGTCGCATATGCTCTCAATTCCACCACACAAGGAATTGTCAGTACCTTACACGGTTCTGTGCAGAGCACTAAAACAAACCCACACAAACAAGCCACCCCATAACAAGACCTTGCCTCAGAGATGGATACCCCCACAAGATATCTTGTCTCCCCATAACAAGACCTCACCCCATAGATGGATAACTCCACAAGATATCTTATCTCACAATAACCAGACCTCACCCCAGATATGGATACCTCTACAAGATATCTAGTCATACAATGACAAAGAGGCATCAACATCCCATGCCATGAGTAGCACCGCCTCTCATATAATCTATGTGGTTAGCGCTGAACTAGTTCAAAGAAACCATGTGCATGGCACAACAGAAGTTCAAAACCCTTTGGAAGGGCCCATACATCATCAAAAATTGCCTCTGCAAGGGGGCATACATACTATCAAAGCCCGATGAGACTTGCCTAAAAAACCCTGTCAATGGTCTCTACCTCAAAAAATTTCACCCATAAAATGTTAGAGTAAGCATGTATGTACAATGAATTATTTTTTATGATGATCACCTCATCATAGATGTATTCTAAAAATCTCTCTCTCATCTCATGTAAACAAATGGATCTTTCCCCAAATTATCACCACGAGTTTGCTGACATCGCATCTCAATGGTCACAAAATCTCATTGCAACAACATGGGCCATAAACTCTCCTGACCGAGCACCTCATCTCTTCAATGGGCTATGTATCAGGTTAACCACCAATAATCAAGCAGAATATGATGTCATCATAGGCCTCTTGGTCGATGCCCACCATCTAGGTATTTTTCACCTGCACGTATTCCTTGATTCCCAACTCGTAGTATCTCAGTTAAATAGGACGCTCAAAGTCCGTGATCCATGCTTTTTTGCAAGTATTTGCATGCAAAAAGGTTAGCTAGAAATTTTGATTGAATCACGTTTACACATATACCTAGAGATAAAAATTATATAATTGATCACATCACTAATCAAATCCTAGACTAGCATGCATCACACATATATAACCATCAAGATATATAAAAACATCAACACAAGATACATCTAGAAACACAAATGCAAAAATACACCAAGAAGTATGGACACATATATCACATCATGAGAGATGCCAAAAAATTCCTTGTATATACATCAAAAAATATATATGGGTACAAAAAGTCACTGACCCAAGACCAGGAAGGATAAGTCAACAAAAAATACTAGGGAGCATCCTCATAAATTGGTGCTTACCCTGGTGCATACATCATCTCAACCCAAAACAAAGGTACATAACCAACCTCCCTAAGGCCCTAGTAGCACCATTTGTGCATCAAGAGCCAAGATGGGACCATGTGTAGCCGTTGCCTTAACAATATGGCGCAAAGTCGTCTGATGCTCCCGCTCCTGGGACATCGTCGTCTCAACCACAACCTTTGGAAGGTGAGCCCATCCCTTAAAGGGCACACCCCCAATCAAGGTCTCCACTCGTCTCCAGGAGTCACAGTTCTATTGTAACTCTGCCTTTGCAGCATCTCATCGCACCTCAACATCCACAGCTCACGCGACGAGTCTCTTTGTAACCATAGCCCCCTCTCTGGAGGGCCCACCAATCTCCAGCCAACGACATTGTGTCGGTCGCTCTAAACCATCTCGAAGAGTAATCAGTGGCCTCGGTAGCTAAGGTCTCTAAGGACCAGGCACGTCCCCCGCAACTCCCATGTGTCTCGGATCATGGCCAAACTAAAAGGCTAGTGGATGTCCTTGCGGCCCCACATCTGCAAGTAAACAAAGCATAGTGTCAATATCATCGTAAATCATAAAAACATGAAAAAACACATGTATACAAATTCATAATTAAAAAACATATACCTTATCGCCCCTAGGCAGCACTTGGAAGGAGCCCCATCCCCGGATGTCCCCGGAAGTCAGCCCTATGGTATGGGTAGTCCAATATCAGCTGGGGGTTCGACTCGAATCAATGTCGTACCACGTCGATCCAATACCAACCCACCTCTCCTCCACCCTCCCGAGGCATCGCCCGTCCCCAACAGCGCATGCAAGGATCCCAAGTAGGCCCCTCCGTACTGCAAGAACAGGGCGAAGCATGACCACCCTCTCATAGAGTATGCTACAAAGTTACAACACTATCCCCCGTCGCACAGGTCAAGCCCAGTCAAAAAATGTCCTCACCTAAAGCCGCTACAAAACTGAGATATGCGACCTCGAGCACCGGATGGGGGATGCCGACCCCACAAGTCTAATAATCATAGCTAGCGCTGCTCGCTCGTCTAGATCCTCCACTTCTGTGATCTTCATGCAGCCATCTACAATAGGGTCTAGACCAGAGTGCTTTGCAACCCAAAGCCTCATGTCAGAATCACCTCCTAGAAGGGGATAAGAAAACATCTCCCATCGCGGCATCAAACCGGTAACAAAATATATGTCAACCTCCACTAGAATCAGGAGGTATGTATGATGGATAACCATTATATGGTGATCCGCATCCCAATAACTAACCAAATATCGCAGGAACCTGTCCTACGACCTAATCAATGGGTTATGAAGAAACTTCAGTAACCCCCATTACACTAGATGTTGCCTCGCACCAACATCCTGCATCACAGTGTTCCAGAGAAGAGTCCAGATTTTCTCTCTCCAAATCATCCTGCCACCAGGGATGCCACATGTCAGAAAGGACAACCCCTCAGGTCCTCAAAAAACCAAAATGGGGGTAAAAAACCAATTTCCCCCCCACCGCGCACTAGTTTCCTAACTAGGTGCACGGTGCACGCCCCTGTTCTTCAGAACAACGCACAATGTGTGCGTCTGTATCCCATACAGATGCGCAGAACCCCTCAAGTCCTCAAGAAACCAAAATGGGGGAAAAAAACCAATTTTTCCCCTACCGCATGCCTGTTTCCTAAATAGGTGCACGATGCACACGCTTGTTCTTCAGAAAAAAGCACAATGTGGATGCCTGTATCCCATATAGGTGCATGCCCGGTGCGCAATATCTTTGGAAAGTCACGATGAACCCCTAGCAGGGCTCGTTGCGCAAACCCATAAATCAGACGTGTAGTGTGCATCTAAGTATCCTTTCTACGTGGGATCTTCTCGCATAACTCCAGTTATGCACGAAGATCGTGCAACTCAGCCAAAGTCACCCGCGCAGTCCCAAAATTTTCCCCTAAAAATCCATACAGGGGAACCCTGTACGACCTACCTAATTTACCAGACTAAAAATCACAAAGGTATCGGCTCAAGCTCCTACTTGTCTAAGACAACACGAATCCTGGGTACACAGGCTGATCGCAACAACAAGAAACACTCTAGGAAAGATCTCTAACCCCCACAACTCAACAATACAAATGATTGATATTTGGGCCCCATAGACCTATTTATCGTCATCTTTTCCATCTCTGGAGGAACATTGCAAAAGCCTGGGATCTCCATTGACAAAACCGAAAGAGACATGAGGATCAGTCCCACAACATCTTCATCATGGAACCCTTCATTCCCGTAAACACGAAAAGTCATTTTTTAGACCTACCACACATGTCAAGTACTTCTCCAGCTCTCTAAGTCCATAACATTCATTACATATATATGTCTTGAACAATGCTTTCACTTTGGGTTTTGGTTGTATCCATTGCAGGAATATCACACATGGTCAGCTTCAACCAGCACCTTGACAAGCGAAAAAAGAGAAGGTATCATTCTCCACTCAGCATGATAGGCTTCCCCCTAAAAAGATTTGCATATCCTGACATCATTTCTCTGAAATGCACCATAAGGTCCAACATCTCGACCATGTTTATCACCATCTCACACTTTTACATGATAATAATTCATGTTGGTCGATAAAAAAACCCCCCCATGGCTCCCTTCATCATTGTCGATCCTTCTTCACACAAAGGAGCCATGACCACTCACTCCGGCCTGGGAACCATCTCACATACATATCTGAAAGTTTAGCCTCATTATGCTACATTCATTTACGCATTCACCCCATTCTCCCGATCCCCCTCACAAATACTAACGGTTGCACCTCCACGTCTTACATTTGGCCTATCGTTCACCCGCATCACATAGCCAATTTGTACCAAATCACCCACCCACCCAACACAGAGAACAACCAACGGGGCCCCCACCCTCAGTAGATACATTACACATTCGCACAGGTTACTATCATCATCAGGCACCCAACTCTATGGTTGTACATCCAAACCAAGCCATATTCTTTTGGCAAATGTACAAATATTTTTTCAAAAAAAAAGAAAAAAAATATCCCATCCACATTTGATTTTTACAATCCATGGCCCTCACTCACCTACAGTTTCTGATCACCTTTGGTCACAACTCATCAGAAAATCACCCACATTTTTCACATCTGTCAAAAATCAATCTCTTACACCCATCTTGGAAAATCCTACCGACTTCAAGATCATCAGAAAACATGTTTTGACTGTCGTCGTTTGCATCTTGAACTTTGACCTCAGAAGAGCTATCTGTATCCTCCAATATCGATAGCCTTGCTATCATGACTGTCTGACCAAATTTATTACAGTCTGTTCATATCTATTTCCTGACTCACCACGTTGGGCGGATTACACCCCTTTCCTGTCGACTTCAACAAATGTATTCCAGTAAATAGGTAGTACCTTGGATACTCCCTCCCTTAATAGGGATATGCTGGGGTGGCACATTGGGAATCATTTATGTCAAGGTAGTGTCGTACTTAGTTACTGTTGCAGCCCATTCACATAATCGAAGACCCTCACTTCACTAAGCACCTCATTCAACAATGCTTATATTATCAGGTGGGGGAGGTACCTGCCACAAAATATCTTTGCATGCCATAGCACCCATCAACAAATTTCTTCACCAAGATATGCATAGGAAAATAATATTTCACCTATTTTGACAAGAAAACGCCCCTAAGGGCATCAACATTGTTCATCATCAGCCATCAGCAGGTCAACAACCAAAAAGTTGACTAGACAAAAATCAATTGTTGTCCAATTGTAATCGGTTCCGATCAGCGATCATAACGAGCATGGGACATGCCCGCCTCGTATAAAACACACCATTATTGTAGTTTTTCCACCAGAGCATGGGTATCATTCATACTCAATCAAGGATTTTTCTCTACTCATCTCTGAAACAAGTTATCCTCTCTCTCGAAAAGATAATCAGACTCTCCAAAGAAAATGAAAACATGATGTATTTTGACTATATGTCTGCTCCTAACCTCATACATCAGGGGGCAACTATTAACATTGGAAAATCATACACTTGCTAGTACAATCCAGAAGACATTAAAATTGTCCAGCAAAATGAACAAGTGGACATTTTTCCAACCGAATACATTATAAAGATTAAAAAAATTCAAAGGTTCTCATAAAGTCCAAAGTTTATAAAGGAAATCAATTAATGCTACGTGTAGATTTCTTCGATAAGAGCGTGGGCGGCATATCATAAAAAAGCCGCGCAGTTGCATAAAAGGTGACTCAGTAGTCTAGGACCACTCTACACACTTGGAGCCAATTTCTTAATACGAGATCGACCTAGTATAGCTGAATTCAAGTCGTCTTAGAGAAGTGCAACCCTCAATGGAATCCTTTTGTCCTACTCATGTGTCTCGATCATACATGTACCAAAAGAATGAAGAGGGATTCAATTTTTTTTATATAAACAGGCCATGGAAGAGCCAAAAGAAGAGACATTGTTATGTTGGTCAAATTGCTTCTAAGCAAACAACCATTTCAATGTTGAACCAAGGAAGTGAAGAGCACTAGCATGTTGGCCAAATTGCTTCTAAGCAACCCAACATCTTAGTGAGTGAAGAGAAATCCACCATTTGGAGAGTCTTAACACTTCTTTGAGAGAGAGGACAAACTTGCAAAGAGATTGAGGAAAAGAAACATCCTTGCTGAGGATTTTTGAGCTCCCTAGCTCAAGGAATTCTCTTCAAGTGTTTTATTATTATGATTGCATTCAACATCTACCACCAGCAATTAATAAAGGGAGATTTTTCCATATATTATTGATGCGTTTGCTCCATTTGAGCATTGTTATGTTCATGCACCTCTTTGTTTAAGTTTATGTTTATGTATGCATTGTATCCATTTTTTACAATGTTGTGTTTATTTAAGTCTATCCACTAACAACACCAATTTTGATTGTGATCCTTTGCAGGTAACAATCCACAGCTAAGGGGGTGTTTTTTGGTACACTTGTGCTCCAAAAACACTACAACATCCACCATTGTTTCTTTTCAGTTTTCGTAATTGTAGCACAACTTATTATTTTTGGTAGTTTTTCAGGTCCTAATCTTCAGGAGCAGTTTTGAGGGACTAAAAGGCGTTTTTAGGGAAAATGGAGAGATCGGAAAAGTCTTAAAGTAGTATATTGATTTGTTTTTGGCATTCTCTTTGAGATCTTCAAAACAAGGTATAATGATAATCAAACGGAGATCGTATGCCAAAATTACGACCCCGGGAAGTTGGTGTACCAATTTACCCAAACGCGGCCCATAGTTTTGGCGTTTCATCTCCTTGGGTTAGGTTCTTTGATGTTTAGGGTTTTCCATTATTTCTCAATAATAAATAATCATTCGAGCCTCGTAGTTTAGAGGCATGTAGCCGCCACAACTCTTCTCAGAGATAAGCTACTATCGCCCGAGCTAGTTTATTTCGATTTCAATTTGTAAGGTTATTTTATTTATTTGATATTAATGAAATGATGTGTTATTTCTGCTGCATCTCTATATTTATGGATATATATGTGATTTGTTGAATTCTTGTTTAAGTTTGGATTAGTGGTATCAGAGTGGGCTGTTATTTCTTTGTTTTTCTTTGCATGTCTCAAACGAGGTCGGATTATAAGGAGTTAGGGCTTGAACTGGTCAAACCTTTGCAAGACCAACCTCGCAAATCCTGACGACCTCCCGTGGCGAAGGAGAAGAAAGACGAGGGGGCAAGAGATCCTTTCAAAATATTTCTCGAAGAAGTCCTCGAGCGACAGAGGAACACGATGATGGACAACTTTGCCCAGATACTTTAGTGGCTACCCAAAGGCGACGCATATTCTTCCAGAAGCCACTCTCGAAGCGCTACACCCTTTAAGGTACAAGTTAACTTTGACATCCCCATATTTGAAGGTCAGATAGATGCAAATGTTGTAGATAAATGATTCAATATGCTAGAAGGATATTTTTATGTTCATGATTTTTCCAGTCGTGAAAATATTACTTTTGCACTTCTCAAAGATGCCCCCCATGTCAAGGACGGTTGGGAAACCTATTGTGAGAAGAAGGATGAAAGTACACCCTCACTATTTTCAGCTGCACCCACTTGGGATTCATTTCGGGACACAATCAAGGATTAGTACAACCCTGTTAGGAGATATAAGGATAAATACATAAATTGGACCATGTTACGGCAGTGAAGGGACCAAAATATGTCGGAGTTTACCAATGTTTTTCATACCCTTCGCACAAAGTTGGGTATCAAGGATTACGAGGGACATTTGGTACTCAAGTACTGCGAATTTCTACACAGATACATCTAGGATGAAATGGAGTTCTCGGACATCTCCTCGCTCGGCACGACGTACCGATACGCTGTTAAGATTGAGCAGAAGTTTAAACAGAAGAAGCGAGACTTTGGATCTGCGAATCTAAAGCAAGGGAAAGGTGCCCCCAAACCACATAAGAAAGGACAAAGCCAAGGCGGGATGACCCAGGACAACCTACTGAAGCTGCAAGAAAAGAACAACACCCCGAAGACGAAGGAGGACACAGGAAAATGGTGTGAGTTCCATAAGAGCTCCACTCACAACACTAGTGAGTGTCGGGCCAAGCAGTCCCTAATGGCCGAGCTGAGGGCTTCCGAATGTGACGCATGTTCCAACTCTGAGTAAAAACACAACAAGGGGAATGATGAAGGGAAGCAGATCATTTACGCGAAGCCCAGTTCCACCGTGGCGACCACCAAGATCTAAAGAACGAGCCTGGAGATCTAGAGGAGGGGGAATGCCTCTTCCACTCACAGATGTGGGTGTAGGGTTCTCCGTTGTAGTTCATTGTCGATAGCGGGAGCTAAAAGAACCTCATTTCAGCAGAGGTCGTGAAGTGGCTGGGTCTATCGACTACAACACATCTACAACCATACACAATCGAGTGGCTTCACCAAGGACGAGATCTCCGTGTCAACCAACAATGTCGCCTTCCCTACATCATCAAATCCTTTACGGATGAGGTATTGATTGATGTTGCTTCTCTTGAAATTTGTGATGTATTGTCAAGACAACCATACTTGTGGGAGCGACATGTTGTATATGAGTTTAGACCTTGCTCTATGATTATTACTTTGGGCAAAAAGTTGTACAGCATACCGGAGGTGTCCTTGCCTAATGCCATCTCTTTGATCTTTACAAAGTAATACAGTAAGATCATTTCACAGAACAGGAAATTTGTTTTCCTTATGATTCACCCTTAGGACAAGAAGAAGATTATGGCCACAACTTCCAAACATGGCTCCTCTGCACAACAACAATAGATGGACAAGGTCGTGGAGGAGTTCAGGGACATTTTCGGCTCACCTATGGGGGTACCTTTGCACTGTCAGGTCAAGCACTCCATCAATTTGACTCCAGGCATGCCGCTACCCAATGAACCGATCTATCAACGCTCTGTTCTAGAGAACGATGAGATCAAGAGGCAGATTCAGGAGTTGTTGCAGAAAGGGCACATCATGACAAACTCATCACTCTATGGGAGTCCGATTGTATTGGATTGTATTGGTACATAAGAAGGACGAGACCTAGAGACTCTGTATTGATTATCAATTATTGAACAAGATCACTATCTAGAATAGGTACCCAATCCCACGGATTGATGACCTTCTGGACCAGCTGAAGGGGGCTAAATATTTCAACAATATTGACTTGAAGTCCAGTTATCACCAGGTGCCTATCAAACCCTCTTATGTGTGGAAGACTACCTTCAAATCCAAGGAGGGCTTTTTCAAATGCTTGGTCATGCCTTTCGGATTGATGAATGCCCACACAAACTTTATTAGGTTGATGGAAAATATCTTGCGACCCTTCACCAATGCATTCGTGGTGGTGTCTTTAGATGAAATCTTGATCTTCAGCCAGAGTTGAGAGGAGCACCTCCACCATATTCGACAGGTCCTTCAAACCTTCTGAAAACACAAGTTGTGTGTCAATCTTGAGAAATTCACTTTTGGCATGACCCAGGTTCAATATATAGGGTATATCATTGATGAGAAGGGTGTGCATGTGGATCCAGCCAAGATACAAGTCCTTCGAGGTTGTCTAGCCGTAACCACTCTAAGAGAGCTCTGCGTCTTTCTGGGCCTTTCCAATTTCTATTGCAGGTTCGCATTGGGGTTCTCTCATATCATTTGAACTTTAAGTCAAGTCACTGAGGGCAGAGCGAAAGAAAATTTATCATGGTCTGAAACCCAACATAAGGTGTTTGTTGAGTTGAAGCAGCTCCTCTAATATGCACCAGTGCTCACATTACCAGACCTGGATCAACCATTTGCTCCGACTATGCTATCAGTGCAGTTCTTACTCAGTAGGGGCATCCAATGGCTTACCACAGTAGGACACTTTCAGACATAGTCCGAGAGTATCCCACCTATGACAAAGAAATGTATTCCATTGTGCAGGCCTATCGTCAATGGAAGCATTACATTCTGTAGAAGCAAACAATCATCCACACACACCACTGACCCCTGCAGTTCATACAGACACAAGGGAAGTTGCAGAGCGTTCGCCATCCAAAATGGTCCACATACCTGCAAAAATTCCATTTGAACATTAAGTACAAGAAGGGAAACACCAATAATGTTGGATACTACCTCAGCCGAACACAAGTCATGGCGTTGATCATTGTGTTTGACCCCTGTGGGCACGACAATTTGGGGTGGCCGCATCTTTACAAGAGCGATTCAGAATTTAGCAACATGTACCAAACACTCCTGGAAGGTAAGCAAGTTCCAAATTTTCACCTCCAGGATGCACTGTTATGCCAACTGGGACACATTTGTGTTCATTCAAGCAAGCATGCCAATATGATTTGGGAGGCGCAGTACAATCGGGTCACTGAACATTTCGAAGTAGAGAAAAATGTTGCAGTACTGCAGAAGTATTTTTATTGGCCCAACCTTCGTCAGCATATTGGGAGGTACATTAAATCTTGCACTGCCTACACCATTGCCAAACCATCCATCAAGAAGCAAGGCCTACATACTCCTCTTTCTACTCCTAGTCGACCTTGGGAATCCATCTCCATGGATTATATGTCGGGCGTTCCTTGTTCTAAACACAACAACAATTGCATTTTCGTAGTCATCGACAGATTCTTTAAGATGGCTAATATGGCAGCCTGTAAGAAGAGCATCACAGTAGAGGCCACTACTAAGCTCTTCTTCGAGCGAGTGTGGGTACACTTTGGATCCCACAGTCCATTGTCTTAGAAAGGGACAACAAATTCCTAAGTGCATTTTGGTCAAGTCTCTGGTCGATGCTGGATACCAAACTTACTAAGTCCACAAATTTCCATCCCCAAATTGATGGCCAAGCAGAGGTCGTCAACAGGATGATCGTACACATTATGCACATGTATAACTCGAAGCATCCACGCACAAGGGATGAAATCCTCCCCTATGTCCAACAGAGCTCTCCACATCTCAACGAGCCACAGCCCCTTTAAGGTAGGGCTGGTATTTCAGCCTTTATGTCTCATTGATGTGGCCATACCACTTGCAGCTACTCAGAAAGATTCAGCTCACATCCAGTCTGAAGCGACAAGGTTAACAACTTTATTGAGCACATTCAACACATCTTTCAGTCGGTCCATGATATATTGGTCAGAGCCAATGCTAAGTACAAATAGCGGCATGATCAACATCGGGTTTAGTACAAGTTCCAGGTGGGTGACAAAGTTTGGCTACATTTGCAGAAAGAGTGTCTTTTTGGACCCCACCGCAACCTTCTCCCACTTTGATATCGGCCATACACCATCACCAAGGTTGTGGGGGGCAATGCCTTCGAGCTCGGCATTCCACCATTCCTTGGTCTGCACGCAATGTTCAATGTAGACCGCCTTCGGCCATTCTTTCCACCATTGCTAGACACATCTGACATTGCAGAACAACTCATGCCAACAAAGTTAAACCCAGAATACATGGAACATGCCAAAACTGATCGGACCATGGACATGAAGATCAAGAACACTCGCAAGAAGAAGATCCACTCGGGTTGTCAAAGCTGGCCAACTCCTGCACCAAGGCAAGTGGCTCACCAAGGACCAAGTTCAGTATAAGTTTCCCTATCTCATGGAGGCACTCAACACAATGGGTACCATTGCTTCCTAAGGGGGAGGACTGATCCAGGTGGATATTGGTGGCCACCCACCTATTCCACTTGCACCCCCATCGTTGTTTCTTTTCAATTTCCTTAATTGTAGCACGACTTACTATTTTTAGTAGTTTTTCGCTCCCTAAACTTCCAGAGCCATTTTGAGGGACTAAAAGGCGTTTTTAGGGAAAACAAAGAGACCAAAATAATCCCAAATAGGTGTAACCATTTGTTTTCGGCCCCACAGTTTTGGCACTTCATCTCCTAGGGTTAAGTTCTTAGAAGTTTAGGGTTTTCTATTGTTTCTCAATAATAAATAGGCCTTTGAGCCTCATTGTCACACATTTCAAAGATACGTAGCCGCCACATCTCTTCTCAAAGATAAGCTACCATCGCCCGAGCTAGTTTATTTATTTTTCTATTTGTAAGCATATTTCAGTTATTTGATATTAATGAAATGAAGTGTTATTCCTATTGTATCTTTGTATTTATGGTTATATATTTGATTTGTTGTGTTCCTGTTTAATTTCAGATCAGTGGTATCAAAGCGAGTTTCTCTTTCTCTGTTTTTCTTTGCATGTCCCCAACAAGGTCAGGATATAAGGAGTTAGGGCTTGAACTGGTCAAACCTTTGCAAAACGAGCCTCACAAATCCCGACGACCTCCCATGGTGAAAGAGAAGAAAGATGAGGGGGCATGATATCCTTTCAAAATCTTGCTCAAAGAGTCCCTCGAGTGATAGAGGAACAAGATGATGGACAACTTTGCCCGGATCCTTCAGCGACTACCCAAAGACGACACCTCGTCTTCCAACAGCCACTCTGGAAGTGGCATACCCTTTAAGGTAAAAGTTAACTTTGACATCCACATATTTGAAGGTCAGATAGATGTAGACACCATAGATAAATGGTTAAAATTTCTAGAAGGATATTTTTCTGTTCATCATTTTTCCAGTTGGGAAAAGATTACTTTTGCACTTGTCAAAGTAGTGCCCCACATCAAGGACTGGTAGGAAACATACTTTGAGAAGAAGGACAAAAGTACACCCTCACTATTTTCAGTCGCACCCACTTGGAATTCATTCTAGGACGCAATCAAGGGGCAGTACTACCCTATCTGGAGCTATGAGGATAAATACATAAAGTGGACCACGTTGTGGGGGAAGGGAATAAGACATGCCAGAGTTTACCAATATTTTTCAGACTCTTCACACGAAGTTGGGTATCAAGCATTATGAGCGACATTTAGTACTCAAGTACCGCGACTTTCTGCACATATATATGAAAGACGATATGAAGTTCATGGACATCTCCTCGCTCGACATGGTGTACCAATACACTGTCAAGATTGAGCATAACTTTAAACAGAAGAAGCAAGAATTTGGATTTGCGAATACGAAGCAAGGGAAAGACACCCATCACAGAGCAAAGGAAAAAGCCAAGGCAGGGCTACCTAGGACAACTCGTCGAAGCCTCAAGCAAAGAACAACACCCCGAAGATGAAGGACAAAAGAAAATGGTGTGAGTTCCATAAGAGCTCCACTCACAACACAAGTGAGTGTCGGGCCAAGTAGTCACTGGTGGTCGACATGAAGGCTTCTGAATCATACACATGTTCAGACTCTGAGTCAGAACCTGACAAGGGGAATGATCAAGGGAAGCAAATCATTGATGCGGAGCCTAGTGCCACCGTGGCCACCACCAAGATCCAGAAGAACGAGCCTAAATATCTAGATGAGGGGGAACGCCTCTTCCGCTCATAGATGTGGGTGAAGACTTCTCCGTTGCAATTCATTGGCGACAACAGGAGCCAAAAAAACCTCATTTCAGAAGAGGTTATGAAGCGGCTGGGTCTACCGACTACAACACATCCGCAACCATACACCATCAGGGGGCTTCACCAAGGACAAGATCTTCGTGTCAATCAGCAGTGTCGCCTTCCCTCCAACATCAAGCCCTTCACAGATGAGGTATTGTATGATGTTTCTCCTCTTGAGGCTTGTGATGTATTATCAGGAAAACCATACTAGTGGAAGCGACATGTTGTATATGAGTCTAGACCTCACTCTATGATTATTACTTTGGCCAACAAGTTGTACAGTATATCGGAGGTATCCCCACCTACCACCATCTCTTTGATCTCTGCAAAGCAATGCAGTAAGATCATTTCACAAATCAAGAAATTTGTTTTCCTTATGATTCGCCCTTGGGGAAAAAAGAAGATTGTGGCCACGACTTCCAAACAGGGCTCCTTCATACAACAACAGCAGATGGACAAGGTCGTGGAGGAGTAAAAGTATATTTTCACCTCACCTATGGGGGTACCTCTACATTTTCGGGTCAAGCATTCCATCAATTTGACCCTAGGCGTGCCGCTACCCAATGGACTGATCTAGCGACGCTCTGTTCCGGAGAACGATGAGATCAAGAAGTAGATTTAGGAGTTGTTACAGAAAGGGCACATCAAGCCAAGGTCATCACTCTATGGGAGCTCAATTGTATTGGTACAGAAGAAGGACAAGACCTGGAGACTTTATATTGACTATTGGGTTTTGAACAAGATCAATGTATGGAATAGGTGCCGAATTCCATGGATTGATGACCTTTTGAACCAGCTCAAGGGGGTTAAATATTTCAGCAAAATTGACTTGAAGTCTGGTTATCACCAGGTGCTTATAGAACCCTCTGATGTGTGGAAGACTACCTTCAAATCCAAGGAGGGCCTTTTCGAATGGTTGGTCATGCATTTCGGGTTGACGAATGCCCCCACAACCTTCATGAGGTTGATGGACGACATCTTGTGACCCTTCACGAATGCATTCATGGTGGTGTATTTAGATGACATCTTAATGTTCAGCCAGAGTTGGGAAGAGCACCTCCACCATATTCGATAGGTCCTTCAAACCCTGTGACAACACAAGTTTTGTGCCAATCTGGATAAGTGCACTTTTGGTATGAACCGGGTTCAATATTTAGGGTACATCATTGGCGAGAAGGGTGTGCATGTGGACCCAACCAAGATACAAGTCATTCGGGATTGGCTAGCCCCAACCACTCTAACAAAGCTCAGCAGCTTTCTGGGGCTTGCCAATTTCTACCGCAGGTTCGTATTGGGGTTCTCTCATATCACTTGGCCTTTAAGTTAACTCACTAAGGGTCGAGTGAAAGAAAAGTTCTTTTGGTCTGAAACGCAACAGAAGGTTTTTATTGAGTTGACACAACGCCTCTGCTCTGCACCAATGCTCACATTACCAGACCTGCGACAACCATTTGAGATTGAGATATATGCCTCCGACTATGCTATTGGTGCAGTTCTTACTCAGCAGGGGCATCTAATGGCTTACACAGTGAAATACTTTCAGAAACAGTCTAAAAGTATCCCATCTATGACAAAGAAATGTATTCCATTATGCAGGACTGTCGTCAATGGAAACATTACATTCTAGGGAAGGAAACAGTTATCCACACGGACCATCGACCCCTGCAGTTCATACAGACACAATGGAAGTTGTAGAATGATCACCATCATAAATGGTCCACATACCTGCAACAATTCCATTTGAACATTAAGTACAAGAAGGACAACACCAATAATGTTGCAGACTTCCTATGCCAACCACAAGTCATCGCGTTGATCATTGTGCTCGACTCTTGTGGGCACGAAACTTCGAGGTGGCTGCGTCTTTACAAGAGCGGTCCAGAATTCGACAACACTTACCAAACACTCCAGAAAGGTAAGAAAGTTCCAAAATTTCACCTCCATGATGCATTGTTATGCCACCTAGGACACATTTGTGTTCCTTCAAGCGATTGTGACAAGATTATTTGGGAGGTGCACTACAATAAGGTCGCTAGACATTTCAGAGTAGAGAAAACAATGGCAGTACTGAATAAGTATTTTTATTGGCCGAATCTTTGTTAGGATGTTGGGAGGTACATTAAATCCTGCACTGCCTATGCCATTGTCAAACCACCCATCAAGAATCAAGGCCTATATACTCATCTTCCTACTCCTAGCCGACCGACCTTGGGAATCCATCTCCATGGATTACTTGTCAGGCTTTCCTTCTTCTAAACACGACAACGACTGTGTTTTAATGGTCGTTGCAGATTCTCTAAGATGGCCATTATGGCGGCCTGCAAGAAGAGTATCACAACAGAGGCCACTGCTAAGCTCTTCTTCGAGCGAGTGTGGGTACATTTTGGGATCCCACAGCCTATTGTCTCATATCGGGACAATAGATTCCTAAGTGCATTTTGGTTAAGTCTCTGGTCAATGTTGGATACCAAACTTACTAGGTCCACGACTTTCCATCCCCAAACTAATGATCAAACAAAGGTTGTCAACATGATGATCGTAAACATTATGCGCATGTATAACTCAAAGCATCCACATACATGGGATGAAAGCCTCTCCTATGTCCATCACAGCTACAACAGAGCTCTCCACAGCGCAACAGACCACAAGCCCTCTTAGGTAGGGCTACGATTTCAACGATTATGTACCATCGATGTGGCCATACTATTGTCAACTACTCAGGTATATTCGACTCACGTCCAGTGTGAAGCTAACAGGGCTAACTTCATTGAGCACATATAACACATCCGCCAGCAGGTCCCGGATATATCTGATAGAGTCAATGCTAAGTACAAACATCACCATGATCAACATCGGGTTCTGCACAAGTTCGAGGTGGGCGACAAAGTTTGGCTACATTCGCAGAAAGAGCGTCTCGCTGGATCCCACCGCAAGCTTCGCCTGCTCTGATATGGGCCATACACAATCACGAAGGTTGTGGGGGGAAATTCCTTCGAGCTCAACATTCCACCATTCCTTGGTATGCGTCCATTTGTCAATGTAGATAGCCTTCAACCATACTTTCCAACATCGTTGGACACATCCGACATTGCTGGGAAAATCTCATGCCAACAGAGTTAAACCTAGAATTCATGGAACATGCCACAACTGATCGAATAAGGAACAGGTAGATCAAGTACACTCACCAGTAGAAGATCCAACTGTATCAGGTTTTCAAAATTGGCCAACTCTTGCACCAAGGCAAATGGCTCACCAAGGACCAAGTTCAGTAGAAGTTTCCCCATTTAATGGAGGCACTCAACGCAATGGGGACCATTGTTTCCTAAGAGGGGAGGACTGATCCAGGTGGATATTGGTGACCACCTGTCTATTCGACTTGCACCCCCACCGTTGTTTCTTTTCAGTATCCTTAATTTTAGCACAACCTATTATTTTTGGAATTTTTTCGGGTCCTAAACTTTCAGAGTTGTTTTAAGGGACTAAAAGGTGTTTTTAGGGAAAACAAAGAGACTAGAAAAGTCCCAATCTTATATATTAATTTGTTTTCGGCATCCTCTTCGAGATCTTTGAAACGAGGTATTATGATAGCCAAACGAAGATCGTATGCCAAAGTTACGACCCCAGGAAGTTGATGTACCAATTTACCCAAGCGGGGCCTGTTAGCCTTGAGGTGCATTGCTGCTATTTTAATGGAAATGTCCCTTATTTTAGCTCCGATGGTCCACGTCTCCTCTTGCGCCACCTTGGCCATACGCCGAACTTCAAGAATTATACACCCGCGCTCATAAATATCGGCAGGTTCGCTCTCGGTTCATCTCCTTTCCGCTGCACTCTCCATTCTCTGATCTTCGTCGTCGATCTTCCCACTGTTCTGACGGTGTGCACTTCACCCGATCGACACTATATGCTTGACCATTCACCACCGTTAGATATTTTCCGCCAGATCTAATGGCTATCGCGCATATCGCTCGGGCAACAAGCGAGAGGGATACCCGCCCGATAAAAGCGGTTTTCTCTCTCTCCTCCACTGCTGCATGGCGCCCGATGAATGGAATCGAGTGGGCTCCGACCTTTACTTCTTACCGCCCGATGACCGCCCGAAATAAACCATTTCCGTCTAAGCAAACCACTCCCGGGTGTTATCCTTCGAGCACCTCCTCCACTCGATAGTTGTTCTATCTACCAATCTAAGATCTGACGACTCAGAGTTATTCCGCTCCTGCAACGACTTCAAGCCTTCGGAAATTGATCTCCTCCATCCATTCCTCCCGATCCAACGTCCCTCGTTCACCATCACCTTAGTTCACCTCGATCGTCGATTCACACTATCCAACGGCCCAAGTGCTCCTGTACCCCACTTCCCATCAGTCACCCGGGGAAGAAATTTGTTGGCTCTGACAATGTCTTTCACAGACGGAAAGTTGAACTGAAATAATGGAATGCATGGCCGGAAGGGGAAAAAATCAACAACACGATGTAGCCGAACCAACAGAAGTGATCATGGAGCATTGCTAGCATGAGTGAGCCACCTGACAGCGCGGCGAAATTACTAGATTTGGTTACTGTGTTTGTTAGAAAAAGAGCTCTCTGAGCTCATGTTTGTCTAGTTATGGCATCAAGTAGTTAGAAGACAGAGGGGATAGATTAAGACATCTCGAGCCTCAGAGGGTTCGAGAGCATTGTAAAAAGCCTATAAATGGCTGAAAGTTCGAAGTATTAAGGGTTCAAATTTTGAAGATTGTGGATACTCTATTCCTCCCAGCGTCTCATCTTCATTCCAGTAATACAAGCTTCTTCTACTGTTACATGTTCAATCGCCATCTTCTCCTCTGTTCTAAGCTTGCACTTGAATAGGTTATTCATGTTTTCTTCTATGTCTAATGCCAGATAGCTGTCATCTTATCTCTGCGTTGATAAATTAGATTTGCAAGATTAATTTAATTTCTGTAGCTAGCCATTCATATGTGTTTATGTATGTATATGCTGGTACAGTCAAGATTCTCCATCTATTCATTGAATCTATAAACTATTGAGCATTAGTGGTCGAAAGCCTTGTCAAGATGAGGGTGTTCATGCATGTCTTGAGTGAAAAGGGAGTTGAAACAGTCATCTGACTTGATCCAAACCCAAATCCATTCCAATAGTTTAGAGAACGATCTTGAAGATTATATGTTACCAGGCATCTCCGAGCTACAACCTAGGAGAGTTTCCTGGAGTGCTAACATAATTGGCGTCATTGCTGGGGAGAGGAGACTAAAGCTCAACTTCCCTGGGGGACGACACAGATCCATCTTTGATGATAGACAAAGCCTGGACACTATTTGGGTTGTAGTCATCTATCTGGCGACTCTACTAGAGGACGAACCTCTTGGCAACTCCACTCCATAGTTCTGGCTCAGTTTGTGAGGCATACTTGGAGAAATCCTTAGAAGCCACAAGCTAACCCAGTACCTGACCCTAAAAAAATCATCAAAGAAAGAAAGGCGTTGCAGAAAGGAGCATCAGGTTCAGGTAGCTAAACAATATTCTATGTCTCTTCAAGAAAATCTTGTAATAGAACAAATACATGTTGAGAGTATAGCATCTAATACTAGCAGTGAAGAAAAAATCTCAGAGATTCATAGAGCTCCTTATTCTTTAGGTTCTCCTTTCATTCTAAGCCCAAAGGAAGCCTCTCCTCCTATCCATCATACTCCTTTAGTCCTATCAGTCACTCCTCAACCCTCTTTCATTCAGACTTCCAGTACCCTTATAGCCACCACAGCTATGGCAACACCTACCAAAATGGAAAGAATCATAGTTGCTAGGTATGGACCTCTAGTACTGCCCACTCCTTTGAATGCCATGCCTACTGGAGAATATCAGAAGTATATGCTTAAGTTCATTGGGACTGAAGGTGTTATAGCCGAGGAACATCTTGAATCATTCTATAGCTATGCTGATAACCTAGACATTAGTGAAGATGATGTATGGATGAGAGTCTTTGTCCAAAGTCTAGATGGAGAGGCTCGAAAATGGTTCAGAGAACTAACCCCAAGGTCTATAACAGATATTGAGGTTTTAGATGATACATTCCTAAAGCATTGGGGGGTTAAGAAGGATCTACACTACTACCACACTGAGTTTGGGAACTTAAGAGGGAAAATGGTGAGTTGTTGTCTGATTTTAATAAGAGCTTTAACCACATGTACAACAAGATACCAGCTGAAGTAAAACCCACCACTACCTCTGCTAAACTCACCTATGCCAGTGCCTTTGATTCTGACAAACTGTCGACTATTGAGGGAGAGATGATGTGCTACCTTGGCTGATATGCAGGATGCAGCCTTGGAAGTAGAATCAAACATCATGGCTGCAGAGAAGCTCAAGGGGAATGTTGATAGAAGGAGACAAAGGGGCGAATCTTCATCATCTTCAGATCCCAAGATAGATAAAATTACCAAGATGATAGAGTCACTAGCCTCTGAAATCTCAAAATTAAAGGTTGAAGAACACCCCGGGAAAGGAAGAGTTCCTAATACCTTTGCTCCTAGAAATCCATATCCATATAGAAGAGCTAATGAGTAGTTGCAGATTCTACAAAGAAGCAAAGATGCCAATGAAGACCAAAGGGTGAAGACCCCTTTCCAGAATGTAGTCATGGAAGAAGAGCAATTTGAAGAAGATGATGAGATCCATTGTCTGGAAGACAAAAGCAGTGCCTCCTTTTTTACCTCAGCTACCTATGAAAAGTCATTATTCAATGATGAGATCAGCCAAGAGTGGGATGGTGGAGCTCTTCTGCAAACTGATGATCAACATAGATATGTTCTGAGGTCAAAGATGAATAATGCCAAGGAAAATCCTATTCAGAGAGCTGTTGTCCCTATAATACAACAAGCTAAAAAGCCGAAACGACTGTCAGTTGATCCCATCATCCTCAAAGCTCCAACTCACAAGGTAAGAGGCCTTGACAAGTCTCCTTCTCCTTTCAGTTTTGAATCAGAATTTTACAAGCTAATCATACCTATACCTCTAATTGAAATAGTGAAGAATGAGTCCTTCAAGAGATCTATCTTCGAGGCCCTTGAGCCTAAAGCCATCCAAGCCTCCACTGACTATGTAAATCTGCAAGACAACAAACCAACTGTTGTTCTCAGCCCAATGATTGAAAATTGTGATGACAACTCCCCATTATTCTATGTCTCTTTGACTATTCATGACAAAATCCTTCACAACTGCCTTCTGGACACAGGAGCCAACGATAATCTAATGCCCAAAGCTGTCATGGATGAGTTGGGTCTTGACATTACCAAGTTTTATCATGACCTGTTTTCTTTTGACTCTAGAAAAGTGAAATGTTTGGGATTAATCAAAGACCTAGCCATCACCTTGTCTCAACTGCCCATGAAGAGCATGATGATGGATATTGTGGTAGCAGATGTACCCCCCAAGTTTGGCATGTTGCTTTCCAGAGGTTGAATCAAGAGATTAGGTGGAACATTGCAAAATGATCTGTCCTATGCGACTGTCCCAGTTTTCGGAGGTGAGAGTAGGAGATTATACAGAGAAGCTCAGTTGGCTTATATCATTAGTGATGAAAGGAATCCCACTAATCATCCCATCTATGTTGTCGACACTGATTTTGGAGCCTGTATTCTTCATATTGAAGAATCCCAGTTGTTCTCCATGCAACTTAAGAAACCAGTTTGCCAGATCATAGAGGAAGAAGGCCCACAAATTTGGGACATGTTCTTTGATGGAGCTTGCTCTAAGGAAGCTGCAGGGGCAGGTGTAGTCCTTGTGTCCCCCATACAAGAATGCATTCATTTATCTTTCAAGTTAACTTTTCAGGTCATAAATAACAAAACAGAGTACGAAGCCTTGATATTGGGCTTAATCGCAACTAAATAAATGGGCATCAAAGGTCTGAAGGTGTTTGGAGATGCAGACCTTATCATTTAGCAGGTCAACAAAACTTTCCAAGAAAATCATCCAAGGATGAAAGCATACAGAGATGAGGTATGGAAGCTCAAGGGTTCTTTTAATAGTTTCAACATTTCTTACATCCGTAGAATGAAGAACCAGCTTGTTGATTCGCTTGTTGTGTTTTCTAGCATGTTTGTTCCTCCTTTGCCTCCTAAATTGACTTATGAAGTTCAGGTGAAATATAGACCATCTCTGCCCGACAATGTCAAATACTGGAAAGTTTTTGAAGATGATGATGAAATTAATAGGTTTTTACAAGTCATTGATGAATTTTCTGAAATTCACATTGACCAAGAAAATAAAACCATTGAAGAATACAACCAGTCCAAGCTAAAGGATGAGATTGATTAGGATAGCATTGTTCAGTTGCCTAGTAACCATATACCCAAAGGATTGGTGGCCCTGGAGAAACTGTTTGATCATAATGATGTACCTTATAAGCCTGCCAAAAAAGAAAATGAGTCTGCAGTTCATAGACATAATGTAGGGAGTCCAGCCCATCCAAAGTACATAAATCTGTCCACTCACTTGTTTTCTGCCCAAAGTTCTGACTATTGCACCCTAATGAAACAATTTGCTGATATTTTTGCTTGGGAGTACAGTGATCTTAAGACCTATGACACCAAAATCATTCAGCATAAGATTCCACTGGAGAAGAACACCATCCCTTTTAAGCAGAAATTAAGACCTATCATCCCTCTCTTATTGCCTTTGATTGAAAAGGAAATCAAGAAGCTATTGGATGCCAAGATCATAGCTCCCCTAAGGTATTCAAAGTGGATAGCTAATCTTGTGGTAGTAAGAAAGAAGAATGGAGAAATCAGGGTTTGTGTTGACTTCAAGAATCTGAACAAATGCTCTAAAAAAGATAGCTACCCCCTGCCTAAGATGGAACACTTGCTGCAAAAAGTTTCAGGAGCTAGAGTCATGTCTTTCTTAGATGGATTTTCAGGTTACAATCAGATTTTTGTACATCTAGAAGATCGGGAAAATACCACCTTCACTACTCCTTGGGGAACTTTCATGTACTCCAATATGCCTTTTGGACTGATGAATGTTGGGGCTACTTTTCAGAGGGCCATGGACATAGCCTTTGTGGGAGAGAAGGAAAAGTTTGTCCTTATTTACCTTGATGACATAACAGTCTTTTCCAGCAGTCACAAGGACCATTTGTAGCATTTGAAGAAGGTGTTTCTAAAGTGCAGACGGTTTGGAATCTCTGTGAATGTAGAAATTTTGAATAATATGACACATATTCAAAAGAGATTATCCTGATCATACAATTTAAGCGGAACATGTATAATACATAATCTCCTCTACGTTGATCATCAAATTACAGAAGCAGAAACATCCACAGGCACACGTAGAAGCATCAATCAAACTCATAAACACAGTATGTATCCCAGGGAAAGCATCTCGCTAAAAACCCCACACTATCTGTATATTATATTGATTGAATCATGTAACAATACAAAGGATAATACTTCTCACAAGTATCTCCACCTGTTACACACAATACAGCTCAAATTTGATCTCCAAATCTCTCCCGCTGCTTGGTTGCCTCCACTGCTCAAACCTGCTCGAGAACTGATGAGAATAGCTTCCCAAACTCGATTTTACACTGCAAAATAGTCACCCACACTATGTTGGACGTGAGAAATAGCTATAATATCATGAAGATACGTGAGCAAACTCATTGGCATACTCAATCCTTTGATTGTGCAAATCATCATGCACAGCTATAGTCACAACTGATAGCAATCTGATCCTCTAACACCTATCCCTGCTGAACTGAACATGCACTGACATGCAACTGAGTTAACTAATGTATTCTTTAGTTGTATTATGAGTTAATAACTTGTGAATTAATTAATAACTAATTCACCCAACTCATCTTTAGTCTATTGATCAGTTAGACTAAATACAACCAGTTTAACAAAGCTAAACTGAACACAACTCCATCAACTGTACCTCCAGTCCACTAAACTCAACTCACTTGAGTTCTAACTGAAGTCATGCATGCAACAACTCAACTGACTCATAAGAAAAATGAATTTCCTTCTGACAGCTGCATGTGCCACTTCCGTAGCTCAAACTGAAGTGCTCCAAGAGAATAAGATTAAGTTTATAGTCCAAATATTATTGTGAGATAATAATATTTGACTTTTCTATTTTTGACTTTGATCACTCACACTTTCATAAAAAATAGAAGTCCATCTATTTTTCCCAACTTGATCAATCATCCATAGACATGATCCATATGTCTAAAAATAGACATAGTCTAAAAATAGACTTGCGCCAAAAATAGCCTGCGGGCCCACTTAGTGAAGGCGACTCTTTTCACTAAGCTCCATCATCTTGTTGCACTCTCAACAAGCATTTCTTGTTGCACACTTTTCAACACTCCCTCTCAACAAGAAAGGCTTCCTCTCAAACCCGATCCTGTAACTCTGGAATGTTCTCCATGCAACACATTTGGCCGGTCCACTTGCTCTGTCATCAAAGTCTCTGACTGCTATTGCCTCTGTCAACTGAAACTCTGCATCTCTGTGCTCTTCAGTATCTGACTGCTCTAGCCTCTGTCACTTTGATCTCTGACTGCATCCGTGCTGCTGCTGGTTCTATCTCCCAGCATTGCATCCGCACTGCACCTCCCAACTGACCTCCCTGTTGGGATAGAAACATCCTCTGATGCTGAAGCTCTACCTGCTGCTGACAAGTGCTCCCTCTCTGACATCTGCGCTACTGCAACATCTCCATGCATCTCGCACCATTGCACACCTCTCTGTGCCACCTAACACTGTGCAAAACACTTGTGCCTCTCGCATTGCTACAGCCTGCTAGCTATGCGCTGTCCTGGGATTCCCTGCACTGTTGCTCTCTCTGCCGCTCCATCCGCATCTGTCTCTACCCAATCAGTCAGTTCCTGCTACTACACATCGGGGCTCCCGTAGCAAGGTCTCATCCAAGAGGTTGGTTACCTCAAGGATCTTGCCCCTCCTCCTTGGGACAATCAATCCACATCACCCCACCTCCTACCTGGAGGTATGCCTGCACGTGATCCTTCAGCCCATCTGGCTCGAAGTTTCCCCCTACTGGAGGTCTCTGGATGAGTAGATGTCTCTACTCTATCTCCTCTCAGCTTCCCCTGTTGTGGCTCCTCCACAACCTCTTGAAGCCGATGCACCAATCGTGGCTCCTCCACAATCGTCTGAGACTTCTTCTGGCTCTGCATGTTGAGAGATAATATACACTCCCTCTCAACCACCAAGTCTCCATCATGACAACGAAAGCATCTCACCTTCGACTTGTCAATCTTCTTCCCATCACTGGAAGAACAAGATTCGGAAAGAGAACCCTTCTCCTTCCCCTTCTTCACCTTACTCGCTAAGGCACAGTTCTCCTCATCCTGCATGGATGAAGAACCGTCTCTGGTGCTCCGTCTAATCTCCTCCTGCATCAAATCCGACCATGGTCGTTCCCAATTTGGTAGTTTCTCCCTTCCATTCACCGAGTCCTGGTAGCTATGCCAACTCTTAGGAAGGTCAAGGAGTCCTAGACTCACCATCCTCATCATCAACAGTAACCCCCACACTTCCCAGCTCATCTCGACACTGAGTGAACCTCGTGAGATACTGGGGCATACTATCTCCATTCTCGAACTGAATGTTTCTGAGTTTTATCTCTTGCTTTGGAATTAAATTCGAATTCCACCAGCACAAAACTCAACTGCTTCCGATCTAGAATTCGTGAGAACAAAATATTTCTCGTACAGAGATTGATTGTATGGGCTTTCACCGGATATTTCACCTTCCAAAGGAAGGATGAATCCAGAGGCTACCTGGCTCGATTACAGGATCTGCCTAGAGAAATAGAATGTAAACACTTCTTGAATAGTAGATCTGATGATCAACAGCTCCGATACCATGTAGAAACGTTTTCTACAAATCATCTAGCTCTGATACCATGTAGAAATTTTGAATAATATGACACATATTCAACAGAGATTATCCTGATCATACAATTTAAGCGGGTGATGTATAATACATAATCTCCTCTACGTTGATCATCAAATTACAGAAGCAGAAACATCCACAGGCACACATAGAAGCATCAATCAAACTCATAAACACAGTATGTATCCCGGGGAAAGCATCTCGCTAAAACCCCACACTATCTGTATATTATATTGACTGAATCATGTAACAATACAAAGCATAATACTTCTCACAAGTATCTCCACCTGTTACACACAATACAGCTCAGATTTGATCTCCAAATCTCTCCCGCTGCTTGCCTGCCTCCACTGCTCAAACCTGCTCGAGAACTGATGAGAATAGCTTCCCAAACTCGATTTTACACTGCAAAATAGTCACCCACACTATGTTGGACGTGAGCAACAGCTATAATATCATGAAGATACGTGAGCAAACTCATTGGCATACTCAATCCTTTGATTGTGCAAATCATCATGCACAGCTATAGTCACAACTGATAGCAATCTGATCCTCTAACACCTGTCCCTGCTGAACTGAACATGCACTGACATGCAACTGAGTTAACTGATGTATTCTTTAGTTGTATTATGAGTTAATAACTTGTGAATTAATTAATAACTAATTCACCCAACTCATCTTTAGTCTATTGATCAGTTAGACTAAATACAACCAGTTTAACAAAGCTAAACTGAACACAACTCCATCAACTGTACCTCCAGTCCACTAAACTCAACTCACTTGAGTTCTAACTGAAGTCATGCATGCAACAACTCAACTGACTCATAAGAAAAACGAATTTCCTTCTGACAGCTGCATGTGCCACTTCCGTAGCTCAAACTGAAGTGCTCCAAGAGAATAAGATTAAGTTTATAGTCCAAATATTATTGTGAGATAATAATATTTGACTTTTCTATTTTTGACTTTGATCACTCACACTGTGATCACTCACACTGTAATCACTCACACTGTGATCACTCACACTTTCATCAAAAATAGAAGTCCATCTATTTTTCCCAACTTGATCAATCATCCATAGACATGATCCATATGTCTAAAAATAGACATAGTCTAAAAATAGACTTGCGCCAAAAATAGCCTGCGGGCCCACTTAGTGAAGGCGACTCTTTTCACTAAGCTCCATCATCTTGTTGCACTCTCAACAAGCATTTCTTGTTGCACACTTTTCAACAGTGAACCCAAAGAAGTCATAGTTTTCTCTAGAAGAAGGAAAACTTCTGGGACATATTGTTTCTGTTGAAGGTGTGAAGATCGATCCAGCAAGAGTTCAAGCAATTCAGACATTGTCCATCCCAAGTTCAAAAAGGGACATTCAATCTTTCCTGGGTAAGATTAACTTTGTCAGGAAGTTTATTCCAGACTTTGCAAAGCTAGTGAAGCACATCACTTCCATGCTGAAGAAAGGATCAGAAATAAAATGGACAGATGGTGCAAGAAGCTCTTTTGAAGCCATCAAACAAGCTATCATGGAGGCTCCCACTCTAATCAGTCCAGATTATACCAGGGAGTTTTATATATTCTCTTTTTCCTCTTATGATACACTTGCAACAATTCTATTGCAGAAAAATGATGAAGGTGTAGAGCACCCTGTGGCCTTTTCCAGCAAAACTCTGAGGGATGCTGAACTAAGGTTTGACCTTATTGAAAAACAAGCTTATGCTCTCATAAAATCGTTAAAGGCATTCAGAATTTATATTCTGCATTCCAAAGTGATTGCATATGTACCTTCAGCCTCAGTAAAAGATGTTCTAACTCAGCCAGATATTGATGGAAAGAGTGCTAAATGGATTTCAAAATTCATAGAGTTCAACATAGAGGTGAAGCCCACCAAGCTTGTCGAAGGTCAAGGCTTGGCTAAGCTTATGGCTAAGGAAAATTGTAGTTTGTTAGACATAAATTGAATGGGTTCAAATTCAAGTGGTGAGCGGACAGAGGAAGGCGCAGAAGAGCAAGCGCAGAATCAGTCTTTGGCTGAAAATCTAACCACCTGTGAATGGTATTCCTGTGTAGTTCATTTTTTGCAGAAGCTAGAAGTCCCTCCAGGGCATAGCTCAAGTCAAGCCCGGGCCATTAAGCTCAGATCAACGAAATTCTGCATTAATAAAAACATGCTTTATTGGAAAGACCCATAAGGGATCCTCTTGAGATGTCTAGACAAAGAATAATTTGTGGAAGTCATGCACCAGTTCCATTCTAACATCTGTGGAGGGAATCATTATTGGAAAAACACAGCCCACAAGATCCTGAGAGCTGGGTATTATTGGCCTACTCTGTTCTCTGATGTGTTTTCATTTATGAAGTCTTGTGAAATGTCAGAGGTTTTCAGGAAGACAACAGCTAAAATCTCTACCCTTGAATCCAGTACACGCCAATGGTCCCTTCTAGCAGTGGGGCCTGGACTTCATAGGTAAGATCAATCCACATTCCAATGGCCATCACAAATGGATCTTGGTAGCCATGATTATTTCACCAAATGGATTGAGGCTATACCCACTAAAAATGCTAATCATCAAGTTATCATAAAGTTCTTCAATGAAAATATTTTCACTAGATTTAGTTGCCCAACCAAACTAGTCACTGATAATGCAACAGCATTCAGGGCAGAAGAATTGGTGGACATGTGTGAATCCATGGGCATTCAATTGGTGCATTCTACCTCATATTATCCTCAACGCAATGGCCTAGCAGAATCATCTAACAAGAGTCTTGTAAGGATAATCAAAAAACTGCTGGAGGACAACAAAAAGAACTGGGATTCCAAGTTGAAGTTTGCACTATGGGCTGACAGAGTTACCAACAAGAAGTCCATAGGAAATTCTCCATTTAAGCTGGTTTATGGCGTTGATGTTGTTTTTCCTATCCAGCTGATTCTCCTTGTGGCCAAATTCTTGCAAGAAGAACAAGATGAAGAGAATGACATGGCGAGGAGAATGAGTAACTTGGTTGAATTACAACAAATCAAAGAACAAATGGTTGAGAAGTCAAGAATTCATCAAAAGAAGATCAAAGAAACCTTTGATAGAAAGGCAAAAATAGACAGTTTTCAGGTTGGTGACTAGGTTCTCAAATGGGATGCATTGAAGGAAAAGAAGGGCAACCATGGTAAATTTGATGCCTTATGGACGGGACTGTTTTTCATTGCTCAAGTTCAGATGAACAATACTTTTATTCTGCACAATTTTGAGCGGGAAGGTGTTTTTGATGGCCCAGTCAATGGGCGGTTTTGAAACTTTACTTCATATGAGGCTTTAAGGCCTTAATAATGTAATAGGTTTTTTCAGTTTTGTTTTTTATGCAAATAAACTCCATGCCCAATGGAACACTAGGAGATAAGTTTGTTTTGGTTGTTACTAGAAAGGTGGTAGTCTGCAGTTCTTGAAACCTCACAGGGAGGCTTTCATCCCCAGAAGGAGCCATTGTTAGCCCTGAGGCGCACTGCTGCTATTTTAACGGAAATGTCCCATGTTTTAGCTCCGATGGTCCACGTCTCCTCTTGTGCCACTTTGGCCATAAGTCGGACTTCAAGAATTATACACCCACGCTCATAAATATTGGCGGGTCCGCTCTTGGTTCATCTCCTTTCCGCCTCGCTCTCCATTCTCTGATCCCCGCCATTGATCTTCCCACTGATCTGACAGTCCGCACTTCACCCGACCGATGCTAGATGCTCGACCATTCACTACCGTTAGATCTTTTCCGCCAGATCTAACGGCTATCGTGCATATCACTCGGGCAACAAGTGAGAGGGATACCCACCTGATAAAAGCAGTTTTCTCTCTCTCTCTTTCGCTGCTACGTGGCGCCCGATGAATGGAATCGGGCGGGCCCCGAACTTTACCGCTTACCGCTCGAAATAAACCATTTCTGCCTAAGCAAACTGCTCCTAGGCATTATCCTTTGAGAACCTCCTCCGCCCGATAGTCGTTCGATCTACCGATCTGAGATCTGACGGCTCGGACTTATTCCACTCCCGCCATGACTTCAAGCCTTCGGCGATTGATCTCCTCCACCCATTCCTCCTGATCCAATGGCCCTCGTTCACCTCGACCGTCGATTCACACTATCCAACGGCCCAAGTGCTCCCATACCCCACTTCCCATCAGTAACCTGGGGAAGAAATTTGTTGGCTCTGACAGTGTTTTTCATAGACGAACAGTTGAACTGAAATAATGGAATGTATGGTCAGAAGGGGAAAAAAGCAACAACACGATGCAGCCGAACCAACAGAAGTGATCATGGAGCATCGCTGGCACGAGCGAGCCACCTGATAGCGTGACGAAATTACTAGAATTTGGTTACTGTGTTTGTTAGAAAAAGAGCCCTCTAAGCTCATGTTTGTCTAGTTATGGCATCAAGTAGTTAGAAGACAAAGGGGATAGATTAAGACATCTCGAGCCTCAGAGGGTTCGAGAGCGGTGTAAAAAGCCTATAAATGGCTGAAAGTTCGAAGTATTAAGGGTTCAACTTTTGGAGACTGTGGATACTTTGTTCCTCCTAGTGTCTCATCTTCATTCCAGTAATAAAAGATTCTTCTGATGTTACATGTTCAATCACCATCTTCTCCTCTATTATAAGCTTGCACTTGAATAGGTTATTCATGTTTTCTTTTGTGTCTAATGCCAGATAACTGTCATCTTATCTCTGCGTTGATAAATTAGATTTTCAAGCTTCATTTACTTTCTGTAGCTAGCCATTCATATGTGCTTATGTATGTATCTGCTGGTATGGTCAGGATTCTCCATCTATTCATTGAATCTATAAACTATTGAGCATTAGTGGTTGAAATCCTTGTCAAGCTGAGGGTGTTCATGCATGTCTTGAATGAAAATAGAGTTGAAACAGTCATTTGACTTGATCCAAACCCCAATCCATTTCAATAGTTCAGAGAACGATATTGAAGATTATATGTTACAGGCATCTCCGATCTACAACCTAGGAGAGTTTCCTGGAGTGCGAACAGGGCCCACAGTTTTGGCTCTTCATCTCCTAGGGTTAGGTTCTTGGATGTTTAGGGTTTTTCATTGTTTCTCAATAATAAATAGACCTTCCAGCCTCATTATAACATAGTTTAGAGGCATTTAGCCACCACATCTCTTCTCAGAGATAAGCTACCATCGCCCGAGCTAGTTCATTTCCATTTATGTTTGTAAGCATATTTTAGTGATTTGATATTAATGAAATGAAGTGTTATTTGTACTCCATATTTTTATTTATGGTTATATTTGTGATTTGTTGCATTCCTCTTTAAGTTTGGATCAATCTCTCTAATAGTTTTGAACTTCATATTCGGTATTTCTTGACTACATCCTTATTTTATTGTACTCCTTACATATAAATATTATGATTAATCACATTACCTTATGAGTGCTAAAAATATAAACACAAGGTTTGGCTTTCACAAAATCTAATGATACTAAAACTCTTGTTGTACTAGTTAGTTACAATCATACTCCATACATGTGACCTTCCGTAACCACTGTACTATTCATGACTACTTGACGCTAATCATTTTTCATAATGAGGGATGCAGATAACTTCATTGGAAATATGGACGGTCGTTGGTAGCGAAGCAATATCTATGGTACTGATTCAACCCAATGCGTAATCATCCCATTAATTGTTTCAAAATGGGGAATGGTGACATCTCTGCTGAGACTATGAATGCTCGCTGGTAGCGGAGCAAGGTCAATGGTATTTGGTAAAATCCCAATGCATGATCATCTCATAGTTAATTAATTGATGAAATAAAAATGAAGCTTCTACAATTCATGCTTATATGTGAATGGAAAAGTGATAACATTTCTTAGTCAGGATAATGGATGACTTTGTTGGGGCTATGGATGCTCGTTGTCAGCGGAGCAATGCTCGATTTTTTAAACTCATGTAGTGGAAACAAAAAGAAAAATAAACCATGATAACTAGTCTCATGGTTTCAATTGAAGTTTATTTTAAAATGGATGTCATCCTTGTGATCTTAAACTAATATCGTAACTTCTACAATATTTTAATCAGAACTATAAGAATGCAACTATTTTTATGGTTTTGAAATGCTCCTATAAAGGTTGAGACATATATCAAAAGATGGTCGTTATGCCCAAATCATTATCGTAATTACCCTAATAGACTGAAAATATGAACAAATGTCTTATATGTGAATAACCATTGAACTCATCAGTATTTGCATACTATGTATCTCATATGATTAATCTTGGTTTCATTCTTGTTGTAGATCAGTTAAAACTTTAGATGTAAAGATGTTCACTCTTTCCTAGGATAGGTTAATGTTTATATTTTGTTGCACTGAAAGGTTCTTTTCTTTCTCTTGTTAACAAAGGAAAGTTTCGTTCTTAATTTAAATCGATTCCATACTCAATTTAAAGGTACCCAGTCTGCAATTCTTGATGCCTCGCAGGGAGGCACCATCCCTAATAGGAGTCTAATGTTCTCATGGAATTCTACCCCCTTTAAAACTATGTTACCTCTTTAGGTTTTGCCTTATGTTAACGTTTCCCTCATCATATGACTTATTTTTATATTCCCGTGATCAAAATTGCATGCTCAAATCTTCAGAGCAAAAATATTCATGTTTGTGCAACATTAGGATTATAATAGTCATTATAAACTATAATCATTTTTATATAAAATAAGAAATTAAAAATTTAATCATAAATAATAATTGCAAAAAACATTATAATTATCATTATAGTAATTTAAAAAAATGATTAAAAATAATTATATTAAAAAGTCAAAAATTAAAATTAAATATAAAAATTAAAATACAAATAAAACATAGGGGTGGTAGGAGGGGGAGGGATATTACTAAATTCTAAAGGAAACATTATGGAAAAATTTTCATGGGGACTTAGATGAAAATTCAATAACCAAGCAGAAACGTATGGACTCTTCTTGGAGATAACTCAAGCTCAAAATCGTGGTGTCTAAGACATTATCATTATGGGTGACTCTTTCCTAATTATTTTATACTTGAGAAGTGGTACTCCTCTAAAAGATAACACATTAAGCCTTTTGTTTTAATGTGTTGTCACTCACTGCATTGTGGGTTTTATTGGTCAAGATTGTCCGAGAGCAGTGAATTTAAAGCCATTTTTTACGCCATAGAAGCTATCAGAGCTTAACCATACCCTCTCCATTGCCATGTGCTCAAAAAAAGTTTTCCAACAGTACATAGAAGTCTGAAAATGAACTTCCGAATCAAAAGTTAGAGCATGTTGAAGATTGCCTTGGAAAGCTCAGGAAACCCAAAAAAAGGGCTAAGTGTGGAGACGAAACACAATCGAAGTCCCGGATAGATCGCAACTGGCTATCGGCAAGATTCTCGGGGCATAGACAAATTATTATCAGCGGGGGGCCAATCTGCGATATAACGTTGAATTGTCGAGGGAGGGTTAAAACAAAGTAACATAGGAATGGCTTGCAAAACCAAGGGTTGGGCCTCCCCTTCTCTCTCTTCCACATGGCAGTGATGATGTCAAAAATGATGTCAGTAAGTTATCGACAATCAACGGCTCTAAGTCTTGGGCTTATCGATGATTGCAATGCAATAAGGAAGGCCCCAGATGCAATATTTCATGAGCTATAGTTTATAAAAATTTCGAGTCTAAGTAATCGGCCGGTGAGGGATATTGCGATATAAAGAAAAGGCCCCCCGCACGTTTATTGAGGGCCTTAAGCTCTTCAAAGAAAAGACTTCAGTCTCTGCCTGTGGTCCTAGGGGGGAATTCATAAAAGGGGCTGAAGGCATAGAGACTAAGGGGAAAATTAAATGTGCCTGCCTATTTCATCCGTTTTTTAATGTTTAAAGGCCCGCGGCTGAGAGAATTAGTTGTCACACTTCAGTGAGGTGCCGATAGCATAGGACAGAGGGAAAAAGGGTGTGATGGGTCGAAGATTAAGGCATACAGTGACCATGAACTGGTCGAGAGAGGATCAGTCATGACTTAGCAAGAACATGTCAGGACCTAAGGGTAGCAAAGAGGAGTGGCATGAAGATATTTCCAGAAACCATTATTTCAGTTTTGATGGACCAATTATGTTTTTTTGTTGTGATCATTGTATTTTTATTCTGTTTTTCTTTCAAGAAAGGAATCCCCCTGTTGTAATAGTTAGAGTATTCACGTTGAGACACCAATTTATAGATATAGCTACAACTTCAGCCTGGAAGATATTTTCTGTAAATGATTTTCTTGTCCTCCCTCTCATTATAAAAGGGAGGAAGAAACATTGAAGAAAGGTTATGAATTCTAGGAAAAAACTGCATGTGCTTCTGAAGTTGTATGGATTCCAGATCTACATATTTTTTAATATGAATGAAACAATGGTGATTCCCATATTCGAGTATTAAAATATGTTGTTTCTTTGTTAAACTTCCATTATGTTCACACTTCCTCTTTGATTTCAAGCAATTGTAGCTGCCAGAAATATCTCTTATATTCTTACAGATTCATTAGTGTTAACTAGTTAATACATATGCATGTATGCAAGTTTGAGATTATATCTTTAAATGTGCGCTTCTTGAAATCATAGCATTCACTCTTCTTACATCCACCTGTCTATCTTTAGCTCAGATAAGTATAGAACTCTTGATGTTTCAAGCTCTATGTGATGAGTTAGTATTCTCTTTCTCTTCTTTCATTATTTTGCAAAATCTGATTAAACTGTAAGTCCTTGATTACTCGGCCTCCACTTGTTTTTGCCTTATTCTTGTGAGTTGTATATGTGAAAGGATACCAGAAAGACATGGCTTATATCCTTGGATGAAGGAACCAACCCATGTTGTTATGTGTATATTTGTATATTTGTAATTACTTTGTGTAGAAGATGCATATGATACCTACGGTTTCTTGAGGATCATATGAGATACATAAAATTTAGATGTGCCCAAGAACTGGTCTTGAGAGCAATCCAAGGTTGTCTCTGGGAGAGACAACACAACGAATCAAAAGTATCCTCCTCTCCTTCTCTAACTCTTCCTTCTTCCATATACTCATAAGTATCAATTTTGACGTTTATATTCAGGCCAACAACGTGTTCTCAATCCCTTAACGTGTTCATGTTTGGATTTCTTATGTTCCCTATTCCTACTTCTCTCCTTCATGAATCATTGTGCCCCCCTCCCTACCTTGATCCCCTCGTCTTATCACCTTGTCATCTATGTTCACTCGTACCATTGTGTTAAGTCCCCTACTCACCTTCTAATGATTACAGATGTCACCCTTTGTCAACCTGACATGGCATCATATGGTTATTGGCTTTATGCAAGTGTGCCTCAATTAAATGCTACTATGCGGAATAGATACACTCTTAATCATGATCCCATGGCTCGTAATAATTGCATCTCTGCAAACTTGCCTCGTTCAATTACTCACCTTCAAATGATTACATATGCCACCCTTCATCAGCCTAACGTGACATTGTATGGTCGTTGGCTTCATGCAAGCGTGCCTCAATTAAATGTTACCGTGTGGAATATATCTACTCTCAATCCTTATCTCATGGCCTGCAAGAAATGCATCTCCTCAGATTGATTTTTTATGATTACTCTGTCTCAGGGCAATGGAATTAATGAAGTTAAATCTAAAGCTCATGCATGACTCTCTAGGTGCGATGAGAATAAATATGGATGTGGGAGCTCAGCCACATTCATATCCTACAAGTGGAGTAGGTTCAGAATCCTCAATACTCTGTGGAATTTGCAATCGGTAACCTCTATGTCAAGGGTGGCATCTAGGTGTTGGTATAATCGAAATATTAGCGATGAGCTTCGAGTAATTATGTAGGATTTATTTTACTATGTGAACCAATTTTGGACTCAACATCCTTGTTGTTGGGTGATTTGGCATCTTTCCCTTTTAGGGTCAGAGGTAAGCGTCTCAATCTATATTCCCTTCAACATTATGAGACATTAGAAGAGTGTTGGTATCTTCTCTGCCTCAAGCTTTAGCTCTATCATATTCAATGTTTCTGAATTGAGAACGGATTTCTTCTCTTTGCTATGCTATGTCTCTATAAGTTGTCCTTATGTCTTAGTTTATGCTCTCTGGATGCTTTGTTGAAGAATACTAGTTACTAGGTATTATCTTGGCTACCCTCATATATTCTCTCTCTTTTTCCCTACAAATATAGATCTTATCTCTTTGCACCAACATCATTTTGTCCCTTTCATGGATTTTACTTCTTCAGCATCTGAAACATCAGCTTCCATAATGTGCAACCACTATAAAAAAGAACATGCAACCATTAACTCTGAACTTCATGATCTGTATGTAAAGTTGTACCAACATATGACATTTGAATGTAATGCTTTTGAAATTATAGTGGCTCTTCAAAAAAGAATTTCGTGCCTTGAAGATGAATTTGATCTACTATGCAACATCATCTCAGATTTTAAGCTCCAGTTTATTTAGCCGAATGGTCCAATTGTGTAGTATACCTAGGGGGGATAGTATGGGTTACAGAGGGAGTTACCTAAGGGAATAATGTCTCCATTTATTTTTTTTCGTTTTTGTGGGGATTTTTGAGAAACAAATTGTAGATTTGATATCCTCTTGAAAAATTACCCAATTTCAAAAAAAAAATTGGTCGAATCGGAGTCCGGATGCGGGAAATATCGCTGACTTAAAATCAACTCTTTTTTCGGAAATTTTTTTGTGACGGTGGGATAGTTGCAGCACGAATTTGAAATTCTAGTGCCTAGACCGGGATTTCTATCACATGGGAATATGCAGAATAGTCGTTCAATTTCCAAAAACAGGTCATAATAAAGATTTTGAGCAATATTGACCGAACTGTGACCATTTTAAATTTTCACCAAGTGATTTTTTGCAAAACATCTTCATGGCTTCTAGCAAGAAATATTTTACAGGGAAAGATAATGGTCCTACTATTGAAGAATTCATAGAAATAGAAAAGTCATTATGGCCAAAACATTGGAAATGTTTGCTATCGCTTAGTATGAAAGAAGAGGCTACCATATAGTGAAACTCACTTGACACCAAGCAGTGGTCCAAACTTTCAGATGAAGAATTTGAAAAACTCATTTTGGACAAATGGTCTCATGCTAGAAAACAGGGGAATGAGACATGTAAGCGGTTATTTTCTACTGGTATTTCTTTATTACAAGTTCATGGATATATTCAGGAGGAGAAGATCATTGTGTCTATAAATCCTAATTGCAAGCAAAGTCTTATAAATGTCAATTTGGCAAAAAAATTGCAAGTTTCAGCAAAACACACAGGTTGATAATGAAAATGTTCAAGTTTATAAAGATTTGAAGATTTCTATGGATAAGTATGTATTGCATTCTGATTTTTATGCTTCAGATATGGCTAATCTGGATGTTGTTTTGGGATACCCTTGGATGGAATCTGTTGGTACTATCAATATTAATGTGCAAAATAAATTCCTGAAGCTTTGGTATAAAAAGAAAAAAATTACATTACAGGATATTTCCATCAATAAACAGGTAGAGTCCAAGGAGGCTGAAGCAAAAGATGTTCCAGGGTCTAACACATCAGTTGAGGAATATGTGGTTGAAGTAATACTGGAAGATAAGAAACAACAACAGGCATCACAACATGTACCAGATACTAATCAGACTCAATTAGGTGGTGAATTAAAGCAAGATACACCATTGGTTAAAACTTCAGCATATCACCACCCACATCACCTAGCAAGAAAACAACCAACAAGATGACAATGAATCAACAACAAGGACAACAACCCTCGCATGACAGATAGAGAGGGGTGACGATCCACCGACAACACATCAACAAAAAAGAGCCGCCAAGGTCAACTTCCATCTCAAGTGAGTGAGGCACTAGCTAGATCGAGGGTTCACCTTTTTCTTGGATGGCTACCATGTGTACTACTCTTTTGAGTAGATCTTATTATTTGTGTTCTTCTTATGTTTCAGGGACGAAACATGTTTAAGAGGGGTGGAATGTAGTATACCTAGGGGAGATAGTATGGGGTACAGAAGAAGGTACCCAAGGGAATAATGTAATAATGGGATGGGTAATAGTTATATGGTAAGCCCATGGTATTAGATATATGGTATTGAGAGAACCATGGGAATGACCCATGGTATTTTATGTATGAATTATATATAGAGGCTAGAAACTCCCCATTGAGAATGTCAAGGAATATTGTATGGACAAGCATATGGCTTGTGGAGTGTTCTCCTTCCTTAAGCAGTGGTTGTATGGTGTTACCCTACCTTATGGGTTTTGATTAATAAAGTTATGAAGTTCATCTATTTCTCTCTTGTTATTTCTAGGCATATTTCTATTCTTATATATTTGCAGGTAATATCTATTACAAATTGTAGAGCCTCCCTAGGATATAAACCTTAAATAACCAACAAACCCTACAGCTTAATCAGTGTTGTAATGTTTGTGGTTTTTGTTTTAATTTTACCACATATACTCCTCTTGGCAAATAACAGTACAGATAAGACTTTGGTTTTTTTATGTAATCTCGATAAAAATAATTAGATACAGACTGACATCCCAAATTTCTTTAAAAGGGCACTTATTGTCTCCCTTCCCACTAACCACTCACCTCATATCACATACATCCACTCTAAACACACTTAGGATTATTATTAAACATTAACATACTTTATTTAATTACCCTATTAAGGTGTACAACCCACTTCATAAAATGGTATGCCTCCTCTTAAAGCATTAATGTCTTTGTCCCCACCACTTAATTAAGCTTCAAACTTTGATGTAATCCACCACTTAATTAAGCCTCAAACTTTGATGTAATTACTATAGTTGTAGTTTAGTGAGATTTTTTTTTGCTTTAAAATTTATGGAAATTATGGTCATATTTTGAAAAAATTCGGTACGAAATTTTGTAAATCTATAAGTTATAGTGGTTAAATTTCAAAAATTTAAGTGCCTTAAACGTTTTTGATGGTGTTGAATCCATTTCCATTATCAAAAACATGATTCAAACACTGCTTCTACAAGATTTTTTGAATTTTTTTTACCGAAATTCCAGCTACTTTTAATCGTCCAGACAAGACAATTCCTCCACCTCTGTAAACGTTTCTCCACCGAATGTGAATACTGACCGTCTAACCAAACACCTCCCAACTGTTAGCGTTACATCATGCCTCATCTGCTAAGGTTTTTCTCTTTCCTCCAATGATGCAACAAGATATTAACTTTGATTTCAAATTTCTGTTTTTTTTTTTAAATTAAAAAATTATAAATTATAAATTTAAACATATACTAAAGATTATATTTATATATATATATATATATATATATATATATAACCGAAGATTAAACTCATTTAAAATGTTTAATATTTAATTAAATCAATTTAATTAAACCTTATTAAGTTCAATTTTATGCCTATTTAAAGCTTTTATTAAAATATAATTAGAATTTGAAGTTTATAATTATTTTTTTTTCTAAGTAACACTAATTCTATTAATGAAACAATAAATTTACAGTGAGGCTCTGGCCTCTGCGGTGCTAGAACATAGTATAACAAGTTTAGACATCTAAAATACTGATTCAAGGCTGCCCACTGAGGGGAAACCAGTGCGAAAATCTGATGGAAAATGTTTCCGGCGCAGGGGTTACAGCTCAAAATCCAAGAGAAACAGTTATGGTAAATTACCAAAATTGATGACATAATTTGAAAAAACATTTAAAAAGCCCCTAAGAATAGGAGTCGGGAATCGAAACCTGGCTGCGTTGACCCTCTAGGTGTCGTTTGGTGGAGGAGGCTCTTCCACGACTAGACACCTGTAATCATCTCCATCATCCTCAACTGCCTGCGTGCTACCAGGAATGCCTTCACCATGCTTGGTGCTATCCTGGATGCCTTTGTGTTTGCGAGAAACAGAGCTGCTGCTCGAGGCCTTCTGTTTGCTGGTGGTCGGCTTCTCCTTAGTTGCCTTTTGTTTGCTAGTGTCCGACTTCTCCTGAACAGTGGCGGGTTGCGCAGTGACAGGATGTTTTGCAATGGTGTGAGTCTGTTCATTCTGCGAGCAAGTCTCCTCTCTAAATGCCATAGAGACGATGGCGATGATGGCATGGTGTTTCATGGTGCAGTGGAAGTGGAATTGATCTGTTTGATGCGGCTGGTGAGGGGACACATAGAGATTGAGCGTCTGGGTTGCAACATTGACACGTCGAGCTTCGATGGGTTGGACCCAGCCTCTTCCACTGCGGGTGGCGAGATATCTACCGGAGAATTGGGTTGTGGACGGGGTGGAGGAAGGGGAGGACGAAGGGGTCGTCGGCTCAAAGGGGGATGGAGAAGGGGGTCGAATGGCGCTGCCTCGACTGCTGCCCCGCCTGCAACACATTCGGTGGCGGAGTCCCGGCATGGTCTTGTGCACCAGAGGAATTAGGTCATGATTTAAAAATATGAAATATACACTGAAATGCTTATAGCATATTAAGAATTTTGATTTTTTGTTTTTCAAGTTAAATATGAACAAGTCTTACATATTTGAATTATGATTGTTCATTAATTTTGTTGTAGTCTTATTAGGAAAACATTGTTCATTAATTTTGTTAATTAGAAAAACATTGTTCATTAATTTTGTTATAGTCTTATTAGAAAAACATGAATTCAACATTTAAAAAAAGGAAAAAGTAAATTTGAAATTTTATGCAACATTTAAAAATCTAGAAAAGGAATTCATTTTCATTACATTCATTTTGTTATTTAAAGGTTTTTGTATGGTTGGAGAATTTTTTCTTTTGTTATCCACGGTAAAATAAAAATAAAAACAATTTCATATAAAGTACATGAAAATCATATTCTAGGGGTGAGATTGACATGGGATGAGCATCTATTTATTATAGTTTTAGTTATTATTATGTGTTTTATATTAAATTAAGTTTTGTTTTTCTTTTATAATGCAGGAAAAGTAATTTGGACATTTGAAAAGGTTGGTTGCATTGAAGGTTTAAAAGGATTATGTATTTTGTTACAAAGAAATTATTAATGTAATTAATTAATATTTTATTTAGGGAAGTTATAAAAATTAAATGAAAAACTAACTCTTTTAAGTATAAAAGAATGTAAACGATTATTTGAAGAAGGGGGGTTAAGCTTTGAGGATTTTTAGGTTAAGCTTTAGAGATGAGGAGACTTATGCAGCTATGGTTCCTACACACATGTTGTGTGAACCAAATTCAAGAACAATGTAACTCTTTATGTGTTTTGATAATTAATGTTCATTTTCTTTATTTCACTCTTGTGTTTTATATTCAAGTGTAATGAACAATTTAAATATACTAACTTGATTAGATGACATATTGATCTACATTATTCAACTTGGATCATTTTCTAGATATTTATACTATTTGAGGTTAGCATAACGTAACTCTTTATGCGTTTTGATAATTAATGTTCATTTTATTTATTTCACTCTTGTGCTTTATATTCAAGTGCAATGAACAATTTAAATAGACTAACTTGATTAGATGATGTATTGATCTACATTATTCAACTTGGATCATTTTCTAGATATTTATATTAATTGCATGTTTCTTTGATAGCTTGCAGGTTGTATTTACAATGCATGACATTAATATTTGGTTGTACCCTTCACAAAAAACATTATTACAAGCCATAATTTTGTGTTCCTTTATAACTATAACTTGAATATTTACTCTCACATATATATTATTTAGAATTTTATATTCAATATATATTTATCAAATTTGTGTAATAGAAGTAGCTCCAAGGGTTAGCTCAGTTGGTCAAAATCAGTGCCTCGTCGTTCGAGAGGTCATAGGGTCCATTTTGTCCGAAGCCCTTGGGGTTAGGCCTTGCTAGTGGGCTACGGGGCTAGATTCCCTTCGGGGTCGATTTGCCCAGATTTTTTCGTGGACGTAGCGACCACCCGTTGACCAAGGTGTCCGTGAACCACAGCCTAAAAAAAAATTAAAAAAATTATGTAATGGAAATTCCATAATACTTTATATTGATATTATTTTTTACATCTACTAGAATAAATATAATTTATTACTGAGATTACATGTGTTTTACATTTTCTTTTTTAATTTATTCTCTTTATTTTACTATGTTATATTCTTTTGTTGTTTCACATTATTGATCATAATTGCATCTTGAAGTTTACATCAAGTTCAAGAATCATTTATTTACATAAGTTTCGTTAAATCTCAAACTTAACTACTATTTATTTTTAAAACATTTTTATATCATTAACCTAGCCATGTGTGTGTGTGTGCGCGCGCTTATTGAACATATTTTTAGAATAGAAATAGGGAATGCCCCCTGAGGTGAAGGGAGGCCAACCCTTTTAACCTAAAGTAGGAGGATGCATATCCTCGTTGAATGTGTTCTTGGATTGCTCTTAGTCACCAGAACATTTGGGAACCAATGCTATGCTATTAGAGTTTATATTTTTTATATTTATGGATTTGTAAATTATTGTTTATTATGTATGCATGTAAATTATAATGATGCAAAAAATAGAGAACGGTGGAATAAAAACTCACAAACCATAATTGACATAAGATATATCCTTAGAAACCCTTTTGGGTTAAAACCTAGTTGGAAGGCGAGTACAAAGAAGTATTGCTTGTGGCTTGTGGGTTACTATAGTGCACAATTCTCTCTATGTGATATCTTCCTATCCTTCTCAACTACACTACTCATCTATGGAATAAATGCTCTCGAAAATAACAAAACCATTTTTCCTCTTAGTGGCCCAATTATATCGCAATCTGGTAGTCTACAATTGGTTAGGTTTGACTCCCTCAACCCTTAACCAGAGTTACGATATGGGCCCTTTTATAGGCTTCTTCATCATAATCATGTGACTAGCCCCTTTTCCATGTGTTATTGGGGTTGATGTGGCATCCTCTCGAATTGTGGTGGTCAAAATAAGAAGGTAAAATTCTAAGTGGCATAAATTTGCATATAGACTCCCACTGAGATGATTCTTGCCCCGTTGGAAAGGTCTATGTGTGTGGAATACAAGTTTAATATGCAATGAATAAATGTCAAATTTTACCCCTAAAAGGCATCGTTTGATGCCTCAAAATGCTCCTAGAAGGTTTCAAACTCCAATTTGCCAAACTGGGACCCGCCCGTAAAAATGGTCATGTAAGTTTATTTCTCCACTTTTTCCACTTTGAAAGCATCGGGATGGATGATAAACTGTTGACACCTAATCCAAATGGATTGGTAAATTAGTGTAAATAAAAAAGTAAAGAAGATGAAGAGACATTGGAAAATGAATCTCAATAGTCTCCCTCTCCTTGTATATATTCATGATTTCTCTTAATGCAAACACAATTTCATTTAGAATTACAAAATTGGCATAACACGGTATCATAACGCATGGCCCAAATTAGCCTCTCTTTGTGTGTAACTCCTATTCCTGCCATTATTCCTTGCCATATTTTGTTATGTGTCCCTATTTCCTCTATGTTTGGAAAGTGCGTTCTTTTCTCTTTGCGTTGAATAGTTTGGAGATGGTGTGATGGTCATTTCAATTTAATGGATGAGAGAGGCACAAATTTTGCATTCAAGAACGAGTTGTGTGTGTTTAAATGGTGAATGTTGTGCGTTAGTTGTATATTTTTAAGGCCATGGTATGTACATTCAAAAACTGGTATGCTATAACTTCCTATTGAAATTCGAGGGTCGCATTCCATGATGCATTAACATCTCTACTTAACTCATTTTTGAAGGCTGATATATACATTATAGTGGGCACAATGCATTGATTTTTTTTTTATGGTTGATGGCATTTATTATTGCATATACTTGTAGGAATTTACAGGGTAAGTTCCTCAGAAAGAATACCAAAAGGACACCGCTCACAACCAGATCACAGATCAATACACCAGTATTTTTGACGTGGTTAAAACCCTCAAAGAGGGAAACAGTCCACGGCCTGTCCCAACGTGGGTACTACAGACAATTTATTAATCAAAGAATGAAAATTTACATAAGCTTCTCTCATGCACGGATTACGCGAACAATGACCCTCCATGCGCTTTAAATAGAACTCATGGACCAATCGGGTGTCAAGCCACGGATCAAGTGTCGGTAATACCGAGGAGAGAATGAACCGTCGGATCAATACATATCGTGACCGTCGGATTGTAAGTTACAAAATGTACAGCGGTAAAGAAACACACTTTACCTAACTCTATACCTAACTCTATACTAGACCAAGTTGAACTTAACTATTTCCTATGTGTCGGAATATCCTAACATCCCCCCTTAAGAACAACTTGGGATAGGATTGAAGGATTTACAAATATGACACAGTAGGAGAAGGAAGGAGGCACTAGAGCCTATCCCCCCTTAGTGACAACTTCCTGAACTCCAAGCATATATCGAAGTTTAGTGAACTTCGCCTCTGTGAGAGCCTTTGTGAAGATATCTGCAACCTGATCATCTGTTGAACAATATTGCACTTCAAGAACATGGTCATGAATGAGCTTTCTGATGAAGTGCATGTGTAGTTCAATGTGTTTGCTGCGCTGATGCTGGACTGGATCTTTGCATAGCTGAATGGCACTTTGATTATCACACCAAAGTGTGGTTGGATGCTGCTGCTCAAAGCCAAACTCTGATAGGATCTGACGAAGCCACAAGGCTTCCTTACTAGCTTCCACGGCACCACGATACTCTGCTTCTGCTGACGAAAGAGAAATGGCAGCCTGTTTCTTACAAGCCCATGTAATAGGTCCTGAACCAAGAGTGAAGACATAACCGGCAGTAGACTTCCGATCATCAGGGTCACCAGCCCAATCAGAATCAGTGAAACCAACTAACAGAGGAGCTGCTTTGGCACTGTAATGAATCCCAAACTGTACTGTACCTCGAACATAACGAAGTATTCTTTTAGCTGCTTTCCAATGACTTTCACGGGGGTTTTGCATAAAACGAGCAACAAGGCCAACAACAAAGGAAAGATCAGGACGAGTATGGGTTAAATACAAGAGTTTTCCTACAAGTTGACGGTATAAGGTAGCATCAACTTCAGGAGAAGTACAAGAGACTGAAAGTTTGACTCCAGACTGAAAGGGAGAAGGGGCTGGCTTACAGTCTTCCGTGTGAAAATGACGAAGAATATCACAAGCATACTTGGACTGGGAAAGGAAAATACCCTCCTTGGATTGCAAGACTTGAAGACCGAGAAAATAGTGTAAGTGTCCTAAGTCTGTCATTTCAAATTTCTTTTTAAGGCTGGACTTCACATGGTTTATAAGGTTGGGATCACTACCAGTAAGAATAAGATCATCAACATAAAGAACAAGGATGATAAGAGAGTTGCCTACTTTCTTGGTGTAGACAGTATTGTCAGAATGACACCTAGAAAAGCCAGATTCTAAAAGAAAGCTATCCATTTTGGCATACCAAGCCCGAGGAGCTTGCTTGAGGCCATAAAGGGATTTCTTAAGTCGACAAACAAGGCTGGAGTCTGTTTGTATGAAGCCAATGGGTTGTTCCATATAGATTTCTTCCTGCAAGTCCCCATGCAAGAAGGCAGATTTAACATCCATCTGATGGACTTCCCATTTTAAAGAGGCAGCAAGGGAAAGAACAAGGCGGATAGAGTTCATTTTGGCAACAGGGGAGAAGGTTTCAGTGTAGTCAATGCCTTCAACCTGTGAAAATCCCTTAGCAACGAGACGAGCTTTATGTTTATCAACTTTCCCATCTGGTCCATACTTGGTTCTGTAAACCCATTTACATCTAACAAGTTTGCGTCCCTTTGGTAGAGGAACAAGATCCCATGTATCATTTGTCATCAATGAATGATATTCTTCATTCATAGCTGCTTCCCAATGTGGATGGCCTGAAGCTTCTGCAAAAGTGTCAGGATCGTGATTTACTGGAGCTTGAGCCAGTAAAGAAGAGGCTCTTTCAAACTGAGAACGTGTACGTCGCTGATCTGTAGGATCACCGGCAAGATCACCTGCTGCATCCCGAGTAGCACGGACCCATCTTGGAAGTTGAGGATCCTGAGAAGGTGGGGGAGGATTATCATCCTCGCTTTCATCATCTGAAGAAGAAATGTTTTCAAAAGTAGAAGAGATAGGAAGAGGTGGCACATCCGCCGGACTAGGCTCGCAGGCCGATTTATTTTCATCAAATTTTACATCTCTTCTAATGATAACATTTTTGGACTTAAATGGAATAAGTCTATAACCTTTTACATCTTCAGAATATCCAACAAAAGTACATTTCTCACTCTTAGGTTCTAAAGCTTTATGCTTTTCATCTGGAATATGGGCCCATGCTTCACTTCCAAACACACGAAAGTGACTTACATCTGGTTTAATGGAACTCCAAGCTTCTTCTGGAGTGATATTCTCTAGAACCTTAGTAGGAGTGCGATTGATTATATAATTTGCACAATTAATTGCTTCGGCCCAAAAACTAAGACTGAGTCCTTTAGATTGCAGCATACAATTAGCCATTTCCTTTAAGGTGCGATTTTTCCTTTCAGCTACACCATTTTGTTGTGGAGTGTATGGAACAGTATGTTGCATTTGAATTCCATTTTCGGTGCAAAAGTTGATGAATGTGTTTTTAACATATTCTCCACCATTATCAGTTCTTAGCTTAAGAATTTGATGTCCAGATTGTTTTTCAACAAAGGCTTTGAAGGCCAAAAAAGTGTTAAATACTTCGCTCTTGAGTTTTAAGAAGTATACCCAAGTGCGTCTGGAGAAATCATCAATGAAAGTTAAGAAGTACTTGCAGCCAGAGAATGAAGCAACAGGAAGAGGACCACATAAATCACTGTGCACAAGCTGTAAAGGGGCTGAGGCGTGCCAAGAGGCACGTTTGTCAAAACTGTCCCGATGATGTTTTCCGAGTACACATCCGGAACAAACACCATCTCTGCAAGATACCATAGGAAGACCTGTCACCATATTTTCTTTACATAGATGTTGAAGGGAGCGATAGTTTAAGTGACCAAATCGCTCATGCCAAAGTTTGCTCACTTCATCATTATGAGCAACAAATACTGAGGGAAGATTTGATGACCCAAAGTTGTGAAACTTATACAAGCTTGTGGAATCATCAGCAAGACCAGTAGCTAGAATCTGTTTAGGATCTTTTAGATCCTTGATTACAACATCATGAGGTGAAAATTCAACAATTTTACCTTCACCTGAATGAGTTATCTGATAGACAGATAGAAGGTTGCAGGATAAGGTTGGAACACATAATACATCATTAAACTGACCATTGTCTAGATGAACAGTTCCAGTCCCTACAACATTAAGAGATCTATCATCACCAACATATATATTTTTGGTGTTACAATCATTTAAAGAAGAAAACATGGCTTGGTTTTTGGCCATGTGATAAGAGGCTCCAGAATCAATGAGCCACTCATGAGAATGAGAAGAAGAAGAAGATATATTTAATGCATAACCAGACTGAGATGATTGACAACGACATGCAGAAAGTGCCATTCCGGAAGTTGAAGTTGAAGTAGGCTCCACATGGATGTTATGTTTCTTCATTGCGGCTTCCAAGGCTTCCATCTTCTTAAAGCATTTAGATTCTAAGTGGCCATCTCGATTACAAAAGTTACAATTTCTATCAGTCTTCTTCCATTTGTTTTTATTGGTCTTATCATTTTGTTGAAATGATCTTTCATTTTGAGGCTGAGTTGGTTTAGGACCATTCTTTTGAGGATATGACTTCTTAGGATTCTTTGAATTTGGTTGCTGCTGGGCGGCTAACGCTTTCGTGGAAGAGTTTCCAAGATTAAGAAGACCAAGGTGTAAGAGTTTTTCTTGTTCTGTTATTAAGGAATCACAAAAGGGGTCAAAGGAAGGGGCCTTGTAGTTTTTTCCTTGACAAATGAAAGATTCCCTTGTAGAATGGAAAGTGGAAACAAATACAGAGTAGGCTGGTCCCAACTTAGTAAGGATGGAATAAATAAGGTTACCATCTTCTTTCTTAACTTTAACACCTTCCAAGAGATATCTAAGGGTCTTGAATTTGGACAAGAAATCTTCAATGCAAGAAAAATTATTAGGATCCAAAGTAAGCAACTCATTTTCAAGTTGATGGGCTCTAATTTCATTTTTAATCCCAAAAACTTTAGCGAGTTTTTCTAATGCTTCATGAGGAGTCTCAAGTTCTGCAATGTGGAATCTAAGATCAGGAGAAATAGACATCCCTATCAAACCACGTGCTTGATCTTGTCTATTTTCCCATTTTGCAGCCTTGTCTTCATCTTTTGGTTTCTTCTCTTGGTCTGTGGCTATTCTGAAGAGACCTTTACTTCTAAGTAAATCTTCCATGTAGGCTACCCATTGGAAGTAGTTAGTGCTGTCAAGAATGACTTGGCATGGACTTTCCATTTTAAAAAAAAAAACTGAAGCTGAAGATGCTGAAAGTAAGTGTTCCAATGGATAGATCTCGAAAAAATAGGCGGTTTTAAAAAAAAACGGCTCTGAAAAAGGCTTCCGGATGAAGAAGTTATGGCTTTTTGAAAAAAAATTGTTGACGTTGCCGGCAAAGTGCGCGAATGTGCGGGAATGAAAAAATCCGCCCCCACAAAATGGAGACTTGAACCCAAGACCTCTACTCTCTTAAAATAGCTTTGAACCAATTGATCTATACAAAAAATTTGAGAGAGAGAGAGAGAGGGGGGGGGGGCCTTGGTTTGCGTGCTTGCCTTGAGAAAGCTCTTTTTCCCTACAAAACACAAAACACAAAACCCAACACGAATATGCAAAGAAAAACGAACCTTGCGGCTCGAAGTTAGCTTTAGCCAAAAAACTAGAAATTAAAAAAAAAAAAAATCTCAAAGTTAGCTTTAGCCGAAAAACTAAATATTTTTCTCAATGTTTCTGATTTTCCGAGATCACACTAAGGTGCAGGGAAAAGAGCATACGCATGAGAAAAATCCTTCCTTTCTGTTTTTGATTTGCCCAGATCGCACAGAGTCACAGGGCAAAGAGCATACGCAGAAATGAAAGGTATAGATCCGGTTTAAAAAAAGGGCTAAATAAACCGAAACCGAAATAAGCAGAGAGAAAATAACAGTAAACTGCAAAAAACATTGTATACCTCCCGATCTGAAAAAATGACGCAGCTCGGGCTACCGGAAACCTTTTCGCGTGAAACGAAAGGGGTTACTCACTGGAACAGATGCTCCGAACGCAACAGAGCAGCCCTCTCGCCCCGAAAGCAGTCAGAAACAACAGATCTAGGAAACGACAGCCGCATGCAGTTCTACCGGCTTCAGATTTGGGTCACCAACGGATGCGGCCCTCAAATAGCTCTGATACCATGTAGGAATTTATAGGGTAAGTTCCTCAGAAAGAATACCAAAAGGACACTGCTCACAACCAGATCACAGATCAATACACCAGTATTTTTGACGTGGTTAAAACCCTCAAAGAGGGAAACAGTCCACGGCCTGTCCCAACGTGGGTACTACAGACAATTTATTAATCAAAGAATGAAAATTTACATAAGCTTCTCTCATGCACGGATTACGTGAACAATGACCCTCCATGCGCTTTAAATAGAACTCATGGACCAATCAGGTGTCAAGCCACAGATCAAGTGTCGGTAATACCGAGGAGAGAATGAACCGTCGGATCAATACATATCGTGACCGTCAGATTGTAAGTTACAAAATGTACAGCGGTAAAGAAACACACTTTACCTAACTCTATACCTAACTCTATACAAGACCAAGTTGAACTTAACTATTTCCTATGTGTCGGAATATCCTAACAATACTATGGTTGATGTTATCATGTGTTGGTCAAAATCTAGTTGTATTGTGTATGGTCATTTTCAGAAATCATGAATCAGGGCATATAGTTTTGATAGTCCTAACCCTTAGTGTTGAATTCGATCAAAACCATTCGTTGCATATGGTGTAGTTTGTTGATTGAAGCCCTACATTCCAAATCATTTATGATAGTCATAAAGTTTATGCATTTAAAATCTATTTTTATTATGTTGAGGTTGTGGTATATGTTGCATGCGTTTTCTTAAAGGTCGTGCTCCATTGATTGTGTGTTGATTTTTTAAAATGGTCGTATACCTATTGATGGGACCAGCCCGCAACTTCACTTTATTAAGTTTTACAATGATATAACAATGCTTTAATCGTTGGTTGAATGATTAGTGAATGATTTGAGGTTTAATATGTTTGATTAGGCACTAATCATAGGATGGTTTTGGATATACAATGTATGGCATTTATGTCAGAATTCATTGAAGCGTACCCGCCTCAGTTATTGTTTCCCACTCTTAGTTAACGCAAAAACCCTTGGTTCTTCATCATTTCTCCATTTCACACTTGTGTTTACGCTACGCCGAGGGTTTGTACTGGTAGCGAGGGTTTGTGCTGCGAATGTATGGGGTTTGGTAACAGGCTCTGCGTGCGCCCAGCTATGGGTTATGCTGCTTGTTGGTGTGGCACCTTTGTTTGTTCTGGTGACTTCATTGCTCGGTTACTTGGGCACAGTATGAAGGTTCTTCTCATCTGTGTAAGAGAGTTGCTGTTGTCTTTGTCTGTTTGGTTACTAAACTTGTCCCTGCTCCACTGTTTTCATTTCATTGTAGTTCTTCTGGTTATTAAATTTGGTTAATGGGTTACTCGTGTTACATTCTACAGGTCACAGTCGCGGTGGCCTCCTCCTCAGCTTCGCAGCTCTATTCAAGTAATTTTTCCATCCAAGATTGCTTATCCTTTAATTTTTCCTCCGGTTTTAACGAGGTCTGCTCCTTAGTCTCAGGGGTTCTCCGTTGGTTGTGGCTCAGTGGGGTTTCACTCTTCCCATGCGACTACTCTCCAGGTAAAGTAGTTCTATTAATTGTGCATTCAGTTTCTCCTTCTTCGGTCGTTTCTTGCCCTTACTCTATTTGCATATGGCTAACAATGTTGCCTTGTTTTGCTTGCGCAGGTGGGGGTTCGTTCTTTGGCGTGGTTGATGAAATTGCTACGGGCTTTGTTCCGGTAGGCTCTGCTACTGTTGTCAATTTGTTTTTGTTAGGTGGTCTCTGTCAGTTTGCTAGGCAGAGTCCCAGTTCTCGTCCACTCGAGTTTCTCTATTGTCGCTATGCGACCTGGTTCAGTCTTGTACAAAAACCCTCATTTGTATTCTGGCAATTTGTAACTATAAACCACCTTTTGGACGGTGGCCGACCAAACCCTCACCCTTAGGGTTCTGCTGGTTCGTAATGTTCTTTCCGCCGTTTGAATGGGTATCCCTGGACTGTTGAATGTATACAAATATTTTTTGTTGGTAATGAAAAGGAATTAACAGGAATTTTTGGTTACATTTGTTTACCTCTGGCCTGGGGTCGTTGCTCAGCGTTTGCATTCTCATTCTTTTTCAAACTGCCTGTAATGTGATTGCCTTTCATTCGTGGAACTCCGTATGTTTGCTGGAATGCTCATCCAATTTCTCTGTTCGCTTTCTATTCTTTAGGAAGGAAATAATATGTAATGGGTAGGAATGCACAGTATTTGTTTAGTTTTTCTTACTCAATGATTAAGGAAAAAGTCAATAAATGTTACAACAAGCTGTTACAGATGGACTCAAATATTTTAGATGAAAGAAATTTTTCTCTTTGTATTGTATTTCTCTACTCATGTACTGAACCCCTCCATGATTGTATTACATTGATTTTTATATTGTGTTTAAACAGTTACTCAAATTGTTCTCGGTTACCATACAGTTACTCTTTGTAGTTACATAGTCGTTAATGATGTTGGGTTTTCTTGTGTTGTATGAGTTACAAAATTATTGTAGGAGTTACAGTATTATACTTTTGTTTATGACAGACATCTATAAGATAGACTCAGAAAATGACAAAACAATGTAACTGTTATGACACTATCCTAACTGTATTGTTCCTAATATTCCTTAACTAATAATAATAAAACAAACTACTCTCTAGATACTATTTTATTCACTAAACGTAAATGAAATTAAAAGTCTTGAACCTGTCCTTCTTGGCTTGAGACCAACACCCGGTCATGATGCCCTTAGCTGGATGCTCCTGCATCACCTATATATATATATATATATTGCATGGTATATGGATGGTATATATGTTGCAAGATATATAATATGAATATTGAGAGTTTGCATCCTTAGTTGATGATTTTTTTGAAGTTATAGTTGAATGCCAATCAGTTTTATTGCAGAGACATATAAGTTTTTGTTACCAGTATCGTGATTATTTTGAGTCTAATTTCTAATTTTTTATGATGTATTCACTCATCTCCATAATTGGAGTAGTTCTCACTGGCAAAAATAACTATCATGAATGGTCCAAGAAGATAAGTCATACCCTTATTTTTAATGAGTTATCGAAAGGAGTGTGTCAAGGAGAAGCTGACAATCCTCCTGAGAAGCCCACTTCAGACAAAGAGCTTGCCATATGGGAGAACAAGAATACGAAGGCCTATGCATTGATTGCATCATCAGACAATGAAGAGGTGAGTCATTATATTATGTCATTTACAAATTCTTTTGAAGCCTTAAATAGGTTGAAGGATTTATATGACTCACACTATGAGCTTGAAGTAGTACAGCTTATTACCAAACTTTTCAATTTAGAATTAAAATATGATGATCCCCTTGCCTTAGCCTCTGAAATAAGAGCCATTATTCATGATATAAAAGCCATCAGTGTTAAAATGAATGTTCCTCTCATAGTTTTCGTCAAGGTATTGTATCCCACTTATTCCCATTATCTTCAGTCATTACACGCTAGTGGAAAACTTAAGGAGATTTCCTTTGAGTCTCTTGTGGAGAATTTTGCTGAAAGAGAGAAGGATTTTCGGAAGAAGAAGATAGTTGATCAACCTCCTAAAGAAGTTGCGTGCCTTGCACAGAAAGAGAAGAATCAAGCACAAGATTCTTCTAGAGGAAGAGGTGATAGAACATGACATGAAAGGAAGAATAATGGAGGCAAGGGTGGCAGACATTACCAAGGAGAAATATATGATCTTCATTGCATACAATGCAATAGAAATGGACACGATTCTTCCACATGTAAGCTCTCATGGGACAGGATTAGACATGACAAGGATGAAGAGAAATGAAAATTATCATATAAAAGGAAAGGTAAAGAATCTGGATCCGCTCATTATGTTGTGGCACATTGCAATATTGGAGTAACTAAATACTTATTTAATGCTTCACTTGCTTCGTGGAAATATGCATGGTTGCTTGATTTAGGAGAAACTTTCCACATGACTTTTAGAAGAGATTTCTTGAAGATATCACTGACAGTGTTGATGGAGTAGTCTAATTTGTAAACAAGCCAAAACTCAAGCCATCTTGGCTTGGCATCTGTTGTACTTCTGTAGATAATTCTAGGTTAGGAATTATGCCAAAGCATCTAAAATGTTTTGTTGGTTTTTAAAGTTTTTTGGATGACCAAAGATCTAAACTATTTGAATAGGTGCAATTCTTAATTACTTATGATTAAATAGAAGGGTTGATTCTTCACCTCTAAACAATAATTTAGCTTTGATTTAGATGTGCAAGGTTGAAACTTTAGAAACTATATGATTTTTTAAACATCAAATAGATTATCTAACTATCATATACATTGGATGTGTGTAAAATACTTTTATAGCCAAACAATATATATTAAGAAACTTAAGGGAAGATGACAATTTATTGATGTAGAGGAGTTAAATCAAACAAACAGTTTAATCAACTAATCTTTGTAATAGATTATAACTTCATGGGGGATTTTAGACAAATTGAAACTCAATATTATCTTACCTAAAGCTCCCATAAACTTCAAACATATGCAGATAAAACAGAGTGAAAATAAAAACAAAGGAAGACTTACATGAACACAATCTGTTTTCAAAATGAATCCAGAATCCTTTTATTCTCTCAGAAATAACTTTGAAGGATACAAGTCTACTCAAAAGTCTATCACAATGGTTCAACCATTTCTAAGTCTTATTTCTAAGTATTTATAGAAAAATATTACATTTGAGATCAGATTCCAAACTAAATATATTTACAAAATAATTTCTATTTTGAAAACACAGATATTTCTAAATATAGAGAAAAAATAAGAAAAAAAAACTACTTAAGTTGTCTAGCACTGAATTTGAGGCTGTTGCTGATGACTGGGCCTAAAAAGTTGTTTTGTTTTTCCTTTTCTAATTATTTGCTCACTTCTTCCTCTAAACCTGCTTGTTGTTGCTTAAAACTACAAAATTACAGTTGTAAAACTTGTTTGCTAATTCAATCAATGAGTAAACATATTTTCTCCCATCTTTCCTCATCTGGAATGGTGCCTTTGATTAACTTTTTGTAAGTCTCATCGACTTCAATGTACTTCTGAAAAGTGGGTATGACTACAAACAAATGTTTGATTTCATGTTGAATCAACAAGTCAAAAGTCAAATCCTCAATGAAAGCCTTCCCTGTAATAGTCCATTTGATCTTGACAATTTTTGCTTTGTCTCTGGCTATTGAATATAACCTTCGTTGGTATTCTTCAAGAGTAATCAACTTATCTCCAATTCCCCTTAAACCTAACAGTCCCTTTTCATACATAACGTTAAATTTTCTATGAAAATTTTGGAGGTTGGATTCTAAATTGTGGCATTTGTTTTCGAGTTGCAACATTAAATTCCTTTTGATGTGAATCTTTCTAACCTCTAGAATTGTTTTAGTTTTGTCATATATATCATATTCTTCAAACTCGTCTTTTGTTTTTGAATTCAAAATCCTGACTAATGTTGTTGCTTCTCCTAGTTTTTTACCCAATTATTTCTTAACTTATGTTATTAATTCCTTTGATTTTTTCTAATAATGTTTCCTGTTCGAACAAAATTTCAATTGATGGCCACAAATTTTTCGTGGATTCATTTATGTCTTGCCATATGTTTTCTTTGGCCTGTGCAAGTGTTTGAGAAATTGCTAATTCATTTTCCAAAGTTTCTATTCTTTGAGTCAACATGTGACTTTTTTGGATTTCTGCCACATATGCATTGCCAATCTTAATTTTTTGTTCTTGGAGGTTGTGAAGTTGTGCTTTCAATTTCTCAATTTCATGTCCCTTTAATGATAGATCTCCCATGGCCTTGGCTAGAGCATTTTTTGAATCAGTGGAATGTATCTCTTATGTTTTAGTAGTTTTGTGTGTAGTTTTCTTCCGGAGTTCTCGCATCCATGATTGTTTGAATCAACGTTTCGAGCCATCCATTGTGGCTCATCATCATGATAGATCAGTGATTGTGTAAGACAGATCTCATTAGATAGAATAAATAGGGTTAAGAGATGTAAAGGGACTGGAAGCCGACCTTAACTTTTTGATTATTTGTTTAATATTTTTAATATTTAATTATAAGATTCTTATTTATTTTTATTTTTATTTATAATTAATTAATTATTTTATATTTGTTTTTAATTTAATTTTATTAATTTTATTTAGTTTTTGTTCTTACTCTAGAGTAAATTAATTAGCTTGATTTTAATGATAGTTATGTTAATTAGTACTAATTTTTATATATTAGTGCTTTTTTCTAGAAATTTTTATGATTATATTGATTTTATTTATGATTTATAAGTAGATTATAGTCTTGATTACAAATCCTATTAATCCTCTTAATAGGATTTTATTTATTTATAATTAATTAATTATTTTATATTTGTTTTTATTTTATTTTATAATTAATTTTATTTAGTCTTTATTCTTACTCTAGATTAAATTAATTAGCTTGATTTTAATGATAGTTTTTTATGTTAATTAGTACTAATTTTTATATATTAATGCTTGTGCCTCGAAATTTTCATGATTATGGTGATTTTTAAGTAGATTTTAGTCTTGATTGATTATTTTATATTTGTTTTTATTTTATTTTATAATTAATTTTATTTTGTTTATGTTCTTACTCTAAAGTAAATTAATTAGTTTGATTTTAATGATAGTTTTTATGTTAATAATTTTTATATTAGTGTTTGTTCCTAGAAATTCTTATAATTTTAGTGATTATGTTTATAATTTTATAAGTAGATTTTAGTCTTAATTAAAAACTAAATAATCTTCTTAAATGAAATTTATTATAAAAGTTCTTATGTATTGGTATATATGTTTAAATACTAATAAAAGTTAATATGATTTGGTATTATAATTCTAAAAGGTATTCAAATTAATTAATTAGTAGTTGCTGAAGTGGAAGCCCTTGCTATTGAAATACCTGTGATTGGAATTGTTGTTAAAGGAATAAATGTTGCTTGAGTTTCTTGTTGTTCTTTCTCCTTTAAAAAGTCTCTAATTCTGTCTCCATCTTTTGTATTTGTGTGTCCTGTTCAATTATAATTTTGAACATGTCCTCTTTTTCCTTCTTTTGTTCACCAATCTCTTTAGTTTGAGGATCTTTAGTAGTAGGAAGTTTCAATTGTTTTCTCAATGCCTGAATCTCAACATTTTTCCTCTTAATCATTTCCTCAACAACTTTAACATTGTTTGGATCATATCCCAATTTAATTACTAGATCCTCCAAAGATTTTATCTTAGTACCCTTTGCTAGAGAAGAAATATTTTCCATCTTTAGCTGGGATTGAATATTACTCAATGAAACATGCAACTTAGATTTTCCATGACCGAACTGGTTAAAGTTGAATAGATCATTTCCCCAACTTGTTTATGTAATCAATATGGTCAATAGGATGAATCTCCTTTGTGTCAAAGGAAAAGATAGGTTTCTTATAGTCTTCAGCAGTCCTGGGAAATGGGATTTTCGGTTCAAGGAATGCCATTTGCATCAGCCCTTTTTCAGTGTCAAAGGCAGAAAGTAATCTGTGTTGAGAAGCCGAAGTTTGTTTCCAGAATTCTGTATAAGTGGTAGTCTTCAATGCTTCATTTTTCCTTTTGATTTCTTTGTACCTAGCAACAATGCTTGGTTAAGTCTTACCGTGGGCTAATTCTCTTGTTTGGGATGTTTCCAATGGCTCATGAGAAGCTGAAGATGTTGGTGAGCTTGTAGAAATTTCTTCAATTCGAGGAAAAGTGGTAACATGAGGGCCTGTCAGGACTAGTGTAGTCTGTGTGATTTCTTCTATGAAGGAGCCTTCAAGAGGATTCTTTTTCTTCTTCTTGTACATCAAAAACTCTGTTTGTTGAATTTCTGTAATTGAAGGGAAAATAGTTTCCCTTACTTTCTTTGCATGTTTTTTTTGGGGAACTAGAGTTTGAGATGTTGTAGGAGTAAAAATTTACTCTTCTACTTCCTGCAATGTGTTCTCTTGCCACTCCTCTTGATTCATATACTGCTCAATCTCTGGTCTAGGAGTATGAGCATAAGGAGTAGTTTTTTGTTCTACCCTTAGCTTGGAAATGATCCCCAAGGGATCATAAGACTAGGAAAAACTCAGTTTAAATTTCATTTCCTTTAGGAGAAGATCTGCCTCCTTTGTTGTTGTTCTAGCATTACAGATGAAAGGTCCAACTTGAATTTTGATTTTAAATTAGGACTTTTTCTTAGTTGACACAAAGTGCAGCTCATTCATATTTATCATCTGCGTGATGTATTCCAGTGCAAAAATTCTGATAGGTAAAAACTTTGGCAACCTGTATGGAGGAAGCTCACAACCATACACTCTAATCTCTAAATAATTATGGTATAGATACCAATCTCCTGTCTTTGTTTGTTCACTAAGATTAATAATCCTTTTAATTTCAGGAGAAATTCTAGGGATTAGATCACTATTAAGTAAACAGGAAATTGTGTATAAATAATGATTTGTGTAGTCACTAAAAGAGAATTCATTTGTATTTTTCCACACCAGTGAGGTCCAATGAATCACATATTGTGGTTTTCCCTGTTCATCTAACTTTGCAGTGGAATTGAAAACCTATCTTGTTGATAGAACAAAAACAAATATACAAGGATTGATGCATGTTTGAAATCCCCTTCTGTAGAAAACTTCATGAACTGATCATGGATAGTTTATGTTAAGAATTCACTGTATTTGAAGATAATAGAAGGTTTCTCATCTATGTTGATTACTATATGCTAGATATATCTCTCCAATGAAATCTAGTCCCCATTGTAAGAAAGGTGCCTGAATCAAAACTGGAACAAGGGGGAGTGCTACTAATCTTTGTTTACCAGCAAAAATCTGACATGGAATGCAACTTCTGACTTTTTCTCCAATCTATGAAAACAACTTTGGCCAATATAAACCTGCTCTCAAAATCTTGTGTGTTGTTTCTCTCCAAGCATAATGACCCCCACATATTCCTTCATGAAACTGATCTATAACTCCTTCTGTTTCACTCTCAATCAGGCATAGAAGTAAGATGTTTAATGGATCTTTCCAATAAAGGTTAGCATTGATAATACAATACTTCATAGCCTTTAATTTAAGAGTTATGCATTGATTTTTTGTGAAACCAGGAGGATATTCAAAATCACGAAGAAAGTTTACGATATCAGCATACCATTCAGAGAACACGGACTTTTCCTCAATATGAAGTGGAAGAGGAGATGAATCTGTAGAAGAAGGTTTTTGCGGATTCTTCTCTAGTGAACTAGAGGAAGGTTCTTGTGGATTCCTCTCTCTTGATACCTGTATGATGGTGCTTATTCGTAGAACTTTACAATTAGATTCAGCCAATAGCTTGGCTAAACCCTGTCATTTTACCAACTTAGTGGATTTGATGTCTAGATCAAATTAAATAATTTTAGCTATCCATCTCCCTCTCCTAACATGTGTATCAGGTTGGGTCAAAATGGTTTTGACAGCATTGCTCGAGACATAGGCAGTAATATGGGAATGAAGGACATAATTTTTGAAAGCTTTTAGAGCTTGTACAAGGGGATAAGCTTGTTTTTCAATGATGTCATATTTTAGCTTTGCATATCTCATAAATTTACTAAAGAAGGCAATTGGTTGGTCATCTTGGTTATCATTCTTTTGTAGTAAAACAATAGCTAAAGTGGTGTCAGAGGCAAAAGAGAAAATCTTGAAGGGTTTTGTATAATCAGGGCTAGCTAATACTGGGGCTTTAGAAATGGTGTTTTTGATTTGTGTAAATTCGTATCTAGCCTACACTATCCATTTAATCTCATTATCCTTCTTCAACATATCAGTAATATCTTTAATAATTTCAGCATAGTTTGGTATAAATCTCCTTAGAAAATTAATATTTCCTAGAAAAGCTTCAATTTCCTTTTTATGTATGGGGAGGCTAATTACCTCAATAGCTGAGACTCGTTTTGGGTCAATTACCACTCCTTTTGAGATGATGTGACCAAGTAACTTTCCTTCTTTTGCGGTAAACAGAGATATTTTTGGGTTGAGCAAGATTCTGAATTTTCTGCGCCTGTCAAAAAACTTTCTCAAGTGCTTTTCATCAGAGTTTGAAAACACACTTAGATCATCCAGATAAATAACAATAAACTTATTGATTTTACCAACAAAAGCTAAATCCATTGCTCTTTGAAATGTTGCTCCTGCACTGGTTAAGACAAATGGCATCCTAGCATACATGAATGTACCCCAGGGAGTTGTGAATGTTGTTTTTTTGTTGTCTTCTAGAGCTACCAAAATCTAGTTCTATCCAGAGAAACCATCTAGCATGGAAATTCTATTAGAACCTGAAACTCTTTGTAGTAATTGATCCACTTTAGGCAATGGATAATTGTCTTTTAAGGATGATTTGCTTAGCTTCTCAAAATCCACACACAGTCTAATTTCACCATTCTTTTTTCTTATAGGAACTAAATTTGCAATCCACTCAGAAAATCACAACGGACAATAATCTTAGCATTCATCAATTTCTTTAGTTCTTTTTCTATGGTCAAAAGCAAAAGTGGATTAATTCTTCTTAATTTATGTTGGAATGGTTTGGCTTCTGGTTTTAAAGGGATCTTATGCTTTAATAAGATTTGTATCATAATTTTTGAGCTCATCATAGGACCAGGAAAATACATCTTTATAATGCTTTAAGAGATTGATATGCTTTTCTTTTATATCCTTGGTTAAGGATGCTGAAATTTTCACATTCTTAATTTCTTCATGAGTTCCAATGTTACATTTTTCTACATCCTCTTGTGGTGTGTTTAATAATGAAGTTTTTAAAACATCATTATGACCAAAAAGCCTCTCAAGAGGGATTAGACCCTTGGTAATGTAATTGTTTTGTAATTGGAGGATATTATGATCAACTATCTTGTTATTCAATTGTGATGATTCATTTTCATTAGTTGATTTATGATCCATAATTTGTTCTTCTTCAATTTGAAAAGCTGAAAATTCATCAATTGCGTGTAGGAAACTCTTCAATTGTTCATCATCTTCAAACACTACCTAGTGTTTAATATTGTCAGGGATTGAAAGCCTACATTTTATCTGAATTTGATATTGGAGTTGCATTGGATCAGGAGTTTTAGAGGAGCTTGCAAAAACTACTAAAGGGTCTGCATAAATGTTCTCATCTCTTGGGATTGTTGTGATGTTAAAAGATTGGAAATAATTTTCTACAGAATCCCATACCTCATTTCGTTAAGATATAAGCATAATATTTTTTTTTTGGCATAGATTCCTTACTTAATTTGACAATTAATTATGAGTCACTGAAAACACTTAAATTTTTAACTTTTAGACTTTTAGCTAACTCAAGGCCTAGAAGTAGGGCTTCATATTCTGCTACATTATTAGTAACATCGAAGTCTAACTTAAAAGGATTGGGTTATGTTTTTTTTATCTGGAGAAATTAATACAATTCCTGCTCTGGCCCCATCTTTAGAAAAAGCCCCATCAAAGTATAACTTCCACATATTAGTTTTTTACATTTAGGTTTTTCCACTATCTTTTCAATGCTAAGATGGGAATTTTGGATATCATTAAATGGCAATGCGAAGCATCCAAAATCCTGATCAACAACATAAATTAGAATTTATTGCTTGATCTCTGTATAACTTAAGATGTTCACCCCCATATATAGGTATAGTGGCATAGGACATGTCCATCTACATATTTCCCCTTAATTTGGCACAGCGTGATTTTGATAACATCATTCCATATTTGGGAGGGATATCTATGACGATAATGTCTAGTACTACACTTTTTATAGGGATTTGTGCTAAAGTTACAACTAGGTCCTTTATCAGTCCAAGACAGGGAACTTTCTTGGAGTCAAAGGTGTACATATCATGGTAAGGTCTGGTAATTTGCAATTGCAATTGATCCATGATTAGTTTGGGCATCAAATTATGAGAGGCCCCAGAGTCTAACATACAGTTGTATAGAATAAAATCATGAACTTTGAGGGTGACATAAAAGGGAGGAACGTTCTCATCAATCATGTCATAACTAGGACCAAAAATCACTGATGGTTTTTCATCCTGTAAACTGATTACGTCCCCCTCAGCATCTATACTCGAGGAATGGATCCACTTTGATCTTTGTTTTTATATCTTGGGTTTTTGGAGAGTTTAGACAGTGAAATAGGGATTTTGACTCTCTCTAACTCTTTTTCTATATTGAAAATTGTTGGAACACTTTTTTCAAAAGTATCATGTTCATTGGGTTGAGTTAATGGTTGGATAACAATTGTTTGGGTTTCAACAATTTTTACTGAAGACTCATTGATTATAACATTCTTGACTGGCCTACTAGGGCTTGGTTTAGGCCTCAAATCATACCTTTTGTTTAATTCAGCTATTAGAAACTTTGAGAAGGCTTGATATTTAGAAACCTGTGAAGTTTCTTGGTTTTGAATTAAAGCTTGATCATTGGAAACTGGAATTATAGCATTCTTTTGTGATTGATCATCGAAATAATTTATGTCATTAGTAACTAATGGTCTAGTTTCTTCAGGTTCTTAATATTCAATCATCAACAGTGGTTGAATTTGTTGATCAGAGTTGGGTCTTTGTAAAATATGGGGTTGGAAAGGTCTTTTGTACTGAGGATGAGGTCTATTTGATGTTTGTTGAACTACTCTAGGTTGTGTTTCAATCTTTGAAATCCTATTTGAAATATTTCTAAGGAAGTAATTTCATCAATTTTTTGATCCTCGGTTTTGCTTTTAGAAGAAGAACCTCCTTCTTCCCTAGCTTTCATTTTCCTTTCATCTTTTTCAGCCTTTGCTTTGAGGTTTTCTAAGGTTGATCTATTTTCCTCAACCTCAATAGCATTGGTCTGCATGTCCGCTAGGGTTACATAATTTCTTTCCTTGAGCATAAATGAAAAGTCATCATCAAATCCTTTAGAGAACCTGCCTTTGGCAGTAGCTACTGGTTGTTTACAATCAAGTGGCATTTTATTGTAAACTTTATTAAATCATTTTATAAAATCAACCACAAGTTCACTAGGTTTCTTTTTAGGTCATCAAATTCAGTCAGATAGTAAATTGGATCCTTTTTAACATCCCATTGGTTTTTAAAAATAGTAACTAATTCATTCCAAGAAGGGATTGAATTAGCTCGTAGTTGTGTAAACCAAATCCTAACATTGCCTTCAAGAGATTGAATAAACAATCTCATGTAGACATATTCATGCTCTGTATTCATGTTATCAGCAAAGACTAAGAAAGCTGCCAGATGGTCTTCAGTAGAAAAACCAGTTTCACCATTGAATCTAGGTAAGCGCTTCAGATATCCATCTGGGAAATTATTTAGCTAATTGGGAAGAAATAAGGCTACATAACAAGCATGAATGATGGGTTGAATACCAGCCATTTGATTAGATGAAGATGAGGATGAGCTTTGAGAAGATGAAGATGATGAAGGGGATGAGGACGAGCTTTTGGGAGTTGTAGGGCTGAAGATAGGTTAGAAGAATTTATGGAAGTTTTTGTTTTTCTTGGTGTTTGTATAACTAATTTTTGTTCTTAAGGACCAAACTTTCCTTGGTTATCAAACAAAGGATTTGTGTAAACAGAAAAGTTGTCCTGAAAGCTAACAGAAGTAGATGGGTAAGTGTGAATTACTGACGAAATAAAATCACTAGGTTTTCATTCTAGTAATAATAGACGTAATTCTTTTTCTGATCTAGGATATTTTGAAAGAGGTTTGGGGATCTCATAAGATTCGAACTGATAAACAACGAGATTTGATTACAAATCAACTCCTTTATATAGTAGTTCTAACACTTTTGGTGGTAGATCTGATAGTTCAGGAGGAATTGGAACAGGTCTGAAAGGATAAGTTTTAGAAACAATTTTAGATGGATGAATTATAGAAGTAGAAGTAGAGGCTTCTAGTCTTTGTCTTGCAGAGGTAATTCCTACTAGTCTCTCAGGATCTGATAATGGAAAATAAAGTTGTGGATCTAAGAGAGACCTAGTGTGTCTACGTGAAGCCAGTTTGTTTTTGTGGAATCTCCAGGTGAATCATTTTAACCTACTAATATTTTTATTCATCGTTAAAAAGGTAAGCTTTAATTGTTGTCCCAGGGAAAATAATTCAAGAATTGCGTTCCCCGGTAATGACGCCATTCTGATGTTGTACCTCTGTAGATAATTCTAGGTTAGGAATTATGCCAGAGCATCTAAAATGTTTTGTTGGTTTTTAAATTTTTTTGGATGACCAAAGCTCTAAACTACTTGAATATGTGAAGTTCTTAATTACTTATGATTAAATAGAAGGGTTGATTATTCACCTCTAAACAATAATTTAGCTTTGATTTAGATGTGCAAGTTTGAAACTTTAGAAACTATATGATTTTTTAAACATCAACTAGATTATCTAACTATCATATACAGTGGATGCGTGTAAACATACTTTTACAGCCAAACAATATAAATTAAGAAACATAAGGGAAGATGACAATTTATTGATGTAGAGGAGTTAAATAAAAAAAACAGTTTAATCAACTAATCTTTGTAATAGATTATAACTTCATGGGGGATTTCAAATAAATTGAAACTCAATATTATCTTACCCAGAGCTCCCATAAACTTCAAAACATTTGCAAATAAAACAGAGTGAAAATAATAACAAAGAAAGACTTACAAGAACATAATATGTTTTGAAAAGGAATCCAGAATCATTTTATTATTTCATAAATAACTTCGAAGGATACAACTCTACTCAAAAGTTTATCACAATGGTTCAACTATTTCTACCTCTTATTTCTAAGTACTTATAGAAAAATATTACATCTGATACCGGATTCCAAACTAAATATATTTACAAAATAATATATGTTTTGAAAACATAGATATTTCTAAATATAGAGAAAAAAATAGGACAATAAAACTGCTTAAGCTTTCTTGCACTGAATTCGAGGTTGTTGCTATTGACTGGGACTAAAAATTTGTTGTTTTGCTTTTCTTTTTCTAATTATATGTTCACTTCTTCCTCTAAACCTGCTTCTTGTTGTTGAAAACTTCGAAATTGCTGCTATAAAACTTGTTTGCTAATTGTTGTAGCAGCGACAACCACCCTCCAAATTTTGCCTTAGCTTGTTTTGGAGCCTCCCTACAAACCTTACATAGCAACTTGCCTTGCTTCGTCAAGTCCTCAAGCTTCAGTGTCTTTCTTGCTCAAAGGCAGCTTGTCGATCACAGTTTGATCTTTTCCCTTCACAGGCTGCTCACCTGGACTTAGTCCAGCTGTAGGCTGAGCAGCTTCCCAATGAAATTTGCACATTTTTGGAGGGAAACCAGCTTTTCCCTTGAGGAATTGTGCAATTCCCTCTAACAGTCTACTGGTCTTCAGGATTGTAGAATCCTGCCAACCACCCCTCCCAGCAAGAAAACTGCTCAATTTTTCCCGTCAACGGGCAGTTCAGCCCAGGATTTACGTAAATCTGGGTAGCAGTCAGTTGTTGGGCCCAGAAATTGCGCAATCCCCTTGGGCAGTTAGCCCAGCTTAAAGTCAGGAATACGCATTTTCCCCAAGCAGTTGAGCACTGGCATGCATGAACAATCTCGTTGACTAGTTCCACCCGGGACTGAGGAAACTTGACTTGCATGCATGCATGACTTGATCTTCCCAGAATAGAAAGAGATAACATGAAAAATTCATCCCATGATTCAGGGAGCTATTTTTAGCAGCCAAGGGTTACATGCAAAGTTGTTTTAGAAGTTTCCCTCCAAGTGTCGTTTTTCCTAGATTTGTGGCATGCGCGTCCTAAGACCAAAATTATCTATTCGACGCATCAGAGCTCATTCATTCACATCAATCTTAGAGCTCTGACATCCCATAGCACATCCAGGACTCTTCGACACATCTGACTCAGCTATTCATGGGTAAGTGGCCTCAACTTGTCTTTTTCAGCATTTCTATCGCTTTTTGTGTATTCGCTTGTGGGAGTGTTGTTTCCTTGATTTTTTGAATGCCTGATGTCATTTACATGTATTCTAGCTTGTTCTAGCTCTATTTCAATTTTCGTTGCTATCTCCCTGTTGTCGCATGCATGAAACTGTTTTGCACGGACGTTCGCCCAACCGACGAACAACCTCACCCACATGCATGTTGATCTGTTTTCTCAATGTTCCATTCATTTTTTGCATGCATTGTTTATCACTTCTGCTATCACTTAGTGTCGCCATGTATTTCATCGACTTACTGCTTTCAGTTGCCCGTCAGCGAGTCGGGCCAACCTTGGCCCAGTCTCTGCCTTCACCAAGGCTGCATTACGAAATCTGGATAAGGAAGGCTCACCTTCCCCTCCAGATTTGTGCATTCTAGCCCAGCACCAACCTCCTGGACTGAATTGCTAATTTATGGAGGTCAATGGTTGCTTGGCCCAAAAATTTTTGCAAATTTTTCCTTGGGCCAGCAGTCTTTCCCAGTTGGAATCGCTCATTCTGCAATCCCAGCAGCCAATTTCCCAACTAGATTGCACATTTTTCAATTCCAGCAGTCAGTTAGTCTCCCAGTAGCCCAGACTGTGCCTTGTGCAGTCTTGGCAGTCAGTCTCCCGACCTCCCATCTGAAATTGCGCAACCTTCATGATCATTCACCCAAGTATGTTACAAGTCGGTTCTCACGTTCATTTTGGTTTTCGACTGACAGATTGCTTGCTATGAGTATTTCCATGTCTCCAGGTATCACAGGTGTTCATCTACCTCTCAGTAGTACATGTACAATGGTTTCCAAGAGATCAGTTATGAAGACACCGTTTAGAGCACGCTTGGGGATGCAGTCGATCAAGTGTCCATGGGCTTACCTACTCACGAAGACATCAAGTTGTTCATGGAAAAGGACATCAAGTAGCAGCATCACAACGAACAGCATCATGAACAACAACTGAAGGCATCATACCGAATACAGTGAATGCAACGAATGCGGCAAACACAGTGAATGCAAGAGGAAGGTTGTTGTCAACATAGAGGCACAACAAAAGTTGCGAGATCAAGCAGATCCACTGATAATGAAAGCAACTTTGGAGACTCAGGCTATGAAGTGACGGCACGACATGCAGATCGCGCGAAGCTAGAAGATGGAACAAAGAAGGAGTTGCATGTGCCGAAGCAGCAACTCAGGAAGAACATGAAGATGCATAGACAAACCAATGAGTTGCAGCAGGAACATGAATAGCAGTGGGCATAACAGGCACTCGCAATGAAACTGCTCCAGTACAAGTTAAGGATCCATCCCAACAGCTGACACAAAACAAACATGGTGAGCAGTGTTGTTGATCGCATGCGAAGGATCCAGTATCATGCATGTCATTTAGCGCACGCATGCAATCCAACCCATTCAACAGACTCACCAAGGTGAAGATAAAAAGAAAGTCCAATTGGGGTTGAACATGCACTTCGACAAGTTTATGTGCATGACCACCAACACACACTTGAAGATCAGCACGGACACTACATGAGTGTGTTGTCGGTTCAACTGTCCCAAGAAGACCATGTGCATGTTAGCAGACGAGTTGGATGAATGGGCCGAACCAATGCACTAGTTGCAACAGAGGCAAGAGTTCGCATCAGCAAGATGTGACCATGAGGTGCACGCACATCATCACAGACAACAAAGCTTGGCATCAGCTCACCACCTTCACCATCACAAGCATGTCAAAGAGTTCGTCTCATCACAACAAACCGAGTGTTAGTGATGTCTTGCAAGGCTTGCTAAAGCCATGTTGTCTCACATGAGCACATGTGCATTGTAATATTGATTCATGTCAAGTGTAAGTCAAGTGTCAACAATTGGATGTAACAATCATAGAGTAGGTGAAGAGTCATGAGGGTAGTTGAATTGTCACAAGGGGGAATGTCAAGGGTCACCCCACCCTTTGCTATAAATAGTCCCTCATAACTCATTGTACAAGCTTTTGGTAAGCCAACCTTCTAATAAGACTATCTTGAAGAAGGCTTAGACAGTATTGTAACGCACCTTGGCTTCTCCACTACACATCTTACCCTCAATAAATCTTTTATAAAATCAAAAGGAACAAGTGTGAAAGAATTGGCCCCTAGTTCAGCCACGGTTGCAATGCGATCAAGTCACAATCGCACATCGCAGCGGGCAGCCACATGCAACATCACCCCTGGTCCCACCGATTGCAATTTGCGATTGGCCGGACCCAAAAATATATGTGTGGCGTTTAATAATCCTGGCGGGTCCACCATATCACATCGCGTTGTGTATTAGAGGAATATTAGTTTTCCTTTGAAATCTCTGAGTTTTAATAGATCTAGCGTGTTTCCTTTTATTTCTTAAGTCATGTTAACAGCGGGTTAGCCCTGGGTTTTTAATTCATGCATTGATTAAGTCCCGCAAGCATAAATCCGTTTTACATTGTAAATCGGTGCATAACACAGAACCGGATCCGAAATCCGGACTTAAAATATTATAGACGGGAACCCATACCCTATCGGGTTTGTGCAACACTATCGCATCGTCATTTCAGTGGAGAGGAACAAAGCTTATTGAACTGCCGAACTCCGATATTGCGATGGTGGATGATCAATTTAATTGTGACCGTTGGATCGCGATTAACTGCAACCGTTGATTTCATTAGCTAATTTGCGCACTAGTGAAATCATCGCAAACCGTTGAACAGTCGGGCTTCATCATTTGACAAATTTTGGATTGAGAAAGTGAATGGGTGTTAAGCACGAGATTGGACCCGAACTTTTTTAGATTAGTGATTTATAATATCCATTGGGTCCAGATTTTGATTAAGGGTCGTGCAGTTTGCGTGCCTGAAATCGCTATTGGTCGTCGGATCAGATAGAGGTTTGATATACGGCGGAAGAGCATATCTGAAAAGTTTCAGAATGTGGGTATGTTTTATTTGAGGTCTGGCCTTAAGCATTTACGCTAGGGTCTTTTTCACATATTTCCTTTGTATTTCGATAAGCGATATCGCGATTAATAACTCTAATTGGTAAAGCGATTGCAATAAGCGATGAAGCCATGCATCAAGAGATGTGTAAAGACCGAGGGAGTGTGAAAAGGGTAAGTTATGCATATTTGTATAGTATTTCCATTATCAAAGCATCGATATAGAAATAAGGATGCGATAGAAGGTTTTGAGGGTTGAGTCCATATACACCCATAGTAAAGAGTGGGGGTTGGTTATATGTGCGGGCATAGAGTACCATGAATGTTTATGAGGATTAAGAAAAGTCCTGATGAAAGAACATGAAGGAAGGGCTAGACTGGGTTATAAATGAATCATGTCGCAGAGACTTATTCAGGCGGGTCTTAACCATTAAGAATTGAAGATTTGACTCGACAGAGAGTTAAAATCCCTGGGATAAAAACCATATCATTCGGAGAGTTATCATTCAAAGAAATGAAAGATCAAACTTCTAGGGGACCCATTCAAATTTGCTACCAAAGCAGGTTTTAATAGGGTGGTGGTTGTGACCACAACAAATGGCGAACCGTTGGGCGAACCAGTTATCTATGTTACCAAATAAACCTTGGATCAATAGAACATCAGGGTGTTAAGATAAACTTGAAATGAAAGTTGTATAGATGAACAGGCATGGGTTCCACTTCAGCATTAATCGCTTCAGGCGGGATAAAGACAAATAGCTTCTACTTACTGATATGGTTTTGACAAGCATTCTCCAATGCTAGTATTATGGGATTTGTTGACCTTCCTCTACCTGTTTTATACTTTCAAAATCCTTTCAGGGCCATCACCAGTTTGTCAATACCTGTTTGGGTGTGTACCTCAGCTCTTTATCGCTCATCAAACTTGATGTAGATATGTTTATATGCACTGTATGTAAGAATTTTTATTTTTTTTAGTGTTATAATTTCATATGATCGAATGGGGCTCAGTCATGGATCATGCCATATTTTTCAACCGCTTAAGCAAGGTTGGGCTTGCTGTGTCAACCGGTACTTTGAGCCCAGCAACAGTCCCTACTCCAACTGGCTTCCCAAACAACCTGTCCTTCCAGATTGGCACAAGGACTCAACATTTCATTTTCTTTTACATAAGTCCTTCCAGTTTCAGGCACAAGGACTAGGGGACAATTAAATTTGCCACAGTATATACGACAGCGAGCTTAGCCCATGAGAGGAGGTTTACTTGTAGATGACAGATATTGGAAATTTTAGTGTGGTGGACCAAACCAATGGAGAATGACTGTAAACCTTATAGACAAGTATAGGCTAGGTTTGGATGGGATTTCTTAAAATGCAGCATTTCGCCATGCCAGTCCAGCTGTGGTTACACATTTTTCGTTTTATAAAGATGCCCTTACATGCTCCGGGTATTTAGGTTATCAACAGATCCTACCTAGTTCCCAACAAATGCCAATGAGTGGCTCTGATTTAAATTTCTCTGCTAATTTTCCAATTCTCATAGGCTCATTGAAAGTTTGCTTGATTTGCAAGGGAACGATGAATTTAGGATTGGCAGACTCATCAGCAAGTTACTGAGGGAGGCAAAAAGCTGAAGGTGGGGAATGAGGGAAATATGAAGAGAGTTATAAAGGTGAAAACGAGACTGAAGGACGGAAATCAATTGGATGAAAAGGACTAAAATTCAAACACAAGGAAAAAAAACTTTGCGAAAAAAAACAAGGATGGACGGGACGAAAATATAACTTAAGCTTACAGCAAAAATAAATGAATCCTAACCTACTCAGGAGGTAACCACCATGTGGTGGCTACTGGAAGTATCTCTTAAGATGTTGGCCATTAACAGGGAGTTTCTTAGTTTCTCCCTTTAAATTTTTCAATCTGTAAGTTCCCTGACCAATTTTTTCCTCAACTTGTAATGGGCCAGCCATAAGTTTTGGAATTTCGTGTGCTTACCTTTTGGCTCACTCAGCTTGTCCCATTTCAAGACTAGCTCTCCTACTTGGTAATCTTTATCTCCTGCCAGATGATGATCAAACCATCTCTTCACGATCATTTGGTGATTTCTAAATTTATTTTTGGCTTTATCTCTCAATTCCTTCAACCTCACCAGTTGGTTGATCCTTTTTTGAAGTAATGTTGAAGGGGTCCCTCTCGAAGCTTGGGAGAGCTATAAAGAGGGAAGGGTAACGTTAGGAGGCAAGATGGCTTCCTGTCCATAGACAAGGAAGTATGGGGAGTTTCCTAATGCTACTTTTGGGGTGACCCTATCGGCCCAAAGGGCATTTGTTAGAGCATTGTGCCAATTCCTCTGGTTGTCGGTGATAGATTTATGGATTATGTGGATGAGGTTTTTATTTGAGGACTCTGCAACTCCATTTCCCTGGGGGTAATAGTTTGATGCATACCTTATGTGAATTGATTTATCGATAGCAAATTCAGTCAATTTTAGTGATGAAAAGTAAGAAGCATTATCAAATATGAGAGCGTCAGGGATGCCAAACCTGTTGATAATAAATTTCTCAATAAAAGATATTACCTCATCTTCATTAACCTTCCGAAGCGGGATGGCTTTGGTCCATCTGGTGAAGTAGTCGGTTGCCGTGAGTATATACTTATGCTGTTGTGAAGAGTTTGGAGTGATCTCTCCTATGACATCGATGCCCATTGCCGGAACGGGTGATAAATCATAACAGTCCTAAGGGGAACGGCTGGCTTTCTTTCTCGTCCTGCAGCAGTTTGACATACCTTACATTTCCAAGCGTCGGCATGCGAGCCTCTGAACACTGTGGGCCAATAATATCTAGCTCTTATATTTTGTGAGCAGTGGTCTCTCCTCCATAGTGACCACGTGTTGGGTCGTCGTGCATTTCTTTCAAGGCATGATCGGCGTCATCCTTTTCCAAACACCTTAGCCAGACTCTATCATAATTTTTTCTATATAATGTGTCATTGGCCAAGTGATACTGATTAGATTTCAATCTGAGCGCCCTCCTTCGTGATGCATCCATGTGCTCAGGACATGATCCCCGTGTTAAATAAAATCATATGTCATAATACCATGACTCAAGGTCCAAAGGGACTTCCAACATTTCGTGCTCACACATCAGCGTCTCATTAATCCATAGGGACTCCTACCTGAATTCTATTTGTGCATTATGTATGCTCTGCGCTTCTCGTTCTTCGGACGCTCCTCAAGGCTTCTATCGCGAGCTCACACAATCCCTGCCCTCGAACTATCTTCGTTGGCTTAATCTTGAGGTTGTATTCTTAAAGGGTGGTTATCCAATTCCCTCTTCGTTCTCCCATTTCTTTCTGCACGAAGAGGGCTCTTATAGCATGGCGGGGAACAATTACTTTAGTCCTAGCCTTTAATAAATAAGGGCAAAAATGTTTTACGACTTTAAAAACCGCAAAACCTTGTTTCTCCACATCTGGGTAGTTCAGTTCTGCTCTCTGGAAATTAGAGCTCATATAAGAAATATGGACTTCGTTTCCATCATCATTTTTTTGGGTGAGGATTGCAGCATATGAAACATCAGAAGCGAAAGTGTACAAGAGGAATTCCTTGTCGAAATCGGGGCTGACCAACGCAGGAGCTTCTACGATGGCCTCCTTAATTCGCTGAAACGATTTCTTAGCTTCATCGCTCCACCTATACACAACGTCTTTCTTCATCATTAGCCGCATGGGAAGCACTATTTCTGCGAAACCTGAAATGAATTTTCCTAACTAAATTAATTTTCCTGAAGAAAGATTGCATTGCCTTTTTATTTGCAGTGGGTTATATTCTCATGATGGTCTCTATTCTTTCAGGATCAATAACAATCCCTTCTTTAGAGAGGATATGACCCAGTGGTTTACCTTCTGTAACTACGAAGACACTCTTCTTGGGATTCAATGATATTCCGTATCTTCGGCATCTTTCAAAAATTTGTTTCAGGTGATGAATATGATTCCTTTTGCAATACGAATACACAGTAATGTCATCCATGTACACTATTATTGATCTGTTAATCAATCCTCGGAAAGTTGTGTCCATTTCTCTCTGAAATGTGGCGCCCACATTAATAAGTCCAAACGGCATTTTACGATATGCGTAAGTGCCCCATTTAGTGTTGAAGGTTGTCTTAAGCTACTCTTCATTGGATACCAACACTTGATTATATCCCGAAAAGCCATCCAATAGGGACAACATTTCAGACCCAGAAACGCACTGAAGAATGTGTTCCATAGAAGGGACTGGATAGTTATCTTTCTGGGATGCTTTGTTCAGGTTTTTTAAATGGATACATAATCTGATGTCTCCATTTTGCTTTCTTACTGGCACGAGATTCGCTACCCAGCGGGTGTGCCTGACAGGAAAAATGATTTTGGCATCCAACATTTTGTTTAATTCTTTCTTCACCAACGATTCCCAGCATGGATGCATCTTTTGAAGCTTTTGTTGGTATGGCCTAACATCCTTCTCCAATGGAATGCATAACGCTGGTATCGAAGGTTTTTAAGTCACCATATGTCCATGCAAAGACGTCCTTATACTCTTTAAACAGCTTAACAAATGCAACCTTTTCTCGTGGATAGCATCCCAAGCCCAAATTAACAATTTTTGGGTCTTCTTTGGTTCTAAGGTTGACCGATTCATACTTCATGGATGAGCTATGCATTTTGTAGTTAGTCGACTTCTTAAATTTATCATGCAGGTCATACAAGTGCTCCATCTTGACAACTAACTTGGGAATTATATTGGACTGATCTTTTTCTTCATCATGACTCTCATTCATAACCCTGTCATGCTCTTTTTCATCAATGAGTGAATTTTTGAATGTCTTCTCGCAATGCAGGAATTCAAGGATTTGCTCGTCACCTTCAAATACCTGCCAATTTGAGATGTTATCAGGTACGAATGGTCTGAAAATTAATTCAACATAATATTTATTCTTGTTTAATCTAAGGTCAGGCAAAAGTTTTGAAGCCATACTAGCCATCAAATCGGCATCTTAGTTTTGCCCTTGAGGTATGTATGTGATATTAAAAGAATCAAAATTGTCAATTAAGCTCCATACCTCATGTTGGTATCTTACCAGGTGTAGTGAATTGCAGTGTATCATTTTCCATACCTGGTCCACAATTATTTGTGAGTCACCAAAAACTTTAAGGTTTTTTACCTTCATATCAATGGCTTTCTTTAGGCCCTGCAGCAAGCCTTTGTATTCTGTCGTGTTATTGGTGCACGCGAACTCCAACCGGCTGACCATCATATGTTGGTTCCCTTGCGGGTCAATGAGAATGCTTCCAACACTTGCACCTTCAAGGCAGTTAGAGCCACCAAAATAGAGTGTCCAAAATATAGAATCTAATGTTACATCAATTGAACTTCTTTCTACGAAATTAGTCCTATCATCTACTATAATACAGGATAATTCATCAGTTGGATTGTAGGGGAGAGCTTCCAACTGTGTGTTTATTGCAGTTTCTTCAATTGTCTATGCATGGAATTCTCCAAAATAGGTTTCTGTGGCACAAACATCGAAACTATAATTCTCAAGGATATAGTTGGTAAACATTACAGGTTCATTGGGGTTGTTTAGTTCCATCACCACATACTTCATGTATCTTTCTCGATCAACTCTCAGCATATCACCTTTTCCCTTCTGAGGCAGCAAGAGATGGGACCAATCAGTTGAGAAATATCCATTCAGTTTTGCTGACCAGTCCCTACTAAGCAACATTCCATAAGCCTCGGGTATGTTTACTACCACTATGTCAATGACTTGTGTGTACTATAGTTTAGCAGCCATCTAAATCAGCACATCTTTCAATTCTCCGATTACTTTTACATTCATTCTGTCGAGTTTCATAATTCGAGTTCTGGTTTTCTCGGGTATTGCATGAAATCTTTTAGCAACAGCGTAAGGCATAACAGTGGACGAGGCACCATAATCTACCAGGCAATTGTATACGTTCATGTTGAAGATTTCAAATGTGATAAGGAAAGGTGGAGTCATGGATTTTGATTTCCTTCCTATCATGGCTGCCCTGACATCTTGGGGGGTTCGATTAATTTTTGACATAGTGGCTTCCATGGTTGGTGGCATTTGGGATGTACTGGAGGTATAAATGGGTCTGGACACCGAAGTTTTGGTTTCACTACTTGGGAGATTTGCAATTCCATTCATTCATAACTTTCAAAAGCAGATCTCTTTGCTGCGTTAACTTTAACATATCGAAGTATGTGATATTAGCTTGAGATTTCTTAAGATCATCCACAATGTTGTAATCAATGTTATAAACAGGGTAGGGCAGAGTAAACATACCTGTTTTGCCATTCTTAGGTGGGAGTTTACCATTTTGAGTCGCCTTCGTTGCAATCGGAGATGTATTATCTTTCTGTGGATAGTTCACAACTGGAGTACTCTTGGAATCACCACTAGGTCTACCCTTCTCAACAAGAACTTTAGGAGCGTATGCCTTCAAAGAGCAGACATATTTCTTTATCTGGTCTACAGGCTTCATCATGCCCACAAGTGGCCCTTTACTTCGTGTGTGGATTTCATTAGTGTGGATTTCTGTCGTCTTATCTCCTTCGTCGTCATCGTTCTCATTTGTATAGAAATCCCACAATACATTGATTTGAGATTCTTCGTCCAAGGGCTCTTCTACTTGGTATTCTTCCTCATTTTCTTGTTTTGGCTCCAGCTCCACTATAGGTTCTTCTTTGTTAAGGAGCGATCCGATAAGATCCAGCTCTTCCATATTTAAATTCCCTTCATTGGGTGGATCAGGCAACGCAAGTTGACCATGACCACCTTTTGTCTTCTTATGATAGAAAGGTTTGAAGGATTTTCTGTTGTTATAATCTCCTCCATTCCCATTTGTACTCTCTCTAGAATTCCTTTTCATATCGATGACTATGTTTGTCAAGTTCTTAATGATCTGATGCAAACCTTCCACATCTGTGGTGTCCCTTTCTTTGACCTCAGCCATTTTGTTATCACCCCCATTATTCTTCTTGGATGACTGAGAGGCTTTCATTCCTTCGATCGTATGATGACATGTTGTGAGACTGTGTTGTGGCCAGCAACAACCCCCCTTTTTATTTAGTTTTAGTAATAAAGCTAAATAAATGGGGACCCTTCTAAAAAATTAAAAAATAGCACTTATGTTTCCCTTTGAATAAAACATGCTATCATAAACTTAGGAGAACACCCACAAAATCCAAAAAACGTAAGTTTTATGATAGATACCAAATAAAATCATTCTCTTAAATAAGACATCACATCGTAAAAGGTAACAAGGGAACATCATACAAACAAGCTATCCGAAATTGCGAAAACGCAATGCGAGATCGTGCATCGTAAAGACTCATCGCACATCACAACTTTCATATGCCGCAAGTATCACCTAAGGTAAAATATCCTGGTCTAGCGATATGAGATAAGGAATCTCGCAAATCGCATCTCGTGCATGCATAAGGTAATTGTTAACAAACGGATTAGCGATATTGCGAAGCAAATCGCAAAATTTCTTTATCACATATCTGCAGGGCTCATCCTTCAATAAAGTTTTTTCTCGTAATCCGATACCGAATTATGGGCATTAATGTAAATTTAGTAGTTAGTTGGTGGTCATTATGAGATAAGATTTGAATTTGATCAAAAGGTCATTTCACGTAGGGTGGTATATTGGATATGATTTTAGAATTAAAGAGCTTTCCCGTCACTTTATCTATTATCATTATTCTTTCCTGACTTGTAAATTTGCAGGAGTGGCAAGCAAAGTAATATACGTGTTAGCGCTTGAATTTGGCCTCAGGCTGAAAAAGACAAAATCCAAGGCAACATCAAACCACTTAGCCTCGTAGCTAGCCCTACGAGGACAGGAGAGGGCTCTCTCCGGGTCTACCTCGGCAAAAGGTTTTCAAAGGGCTGAGATGACCAATAACGAACACTAATTTTAGGCTAGTAAACTAATAGGGAAAGTTGGATTTCAAATAATTAGGGTTTTGTTGGAAAACTGAGCACGGCAATTTTGGGTGCGGGGATGAGACACAGTTTTTGCAGAGGTCTTTTTGGGGCAAGGTAGGAGATTGTCTTGATGCCTTTGAAGGAAGTGAATGGATAGGTATGACTGGTGAGGAGCTAAGGAGAGCAATAAATCATCAGGAGTTCTCCTTAAACAGATGAAAACATAGATATTAAGCAAACTTAAAGGTAGAGCATAGAAACCATGAATTCTACCTTAACACTTCATTTACTTAATTTGCAGAAGAGAAGATTAGGAAAATGATACACATAACAAACTTACAAGTACATGAGAGAAACACACCATCAACACAAATCACCACAGGAATCCCAAATAGTGCTGCAAAACCCTGGTCTTTCCTTTGCCAAAATTGCAGAGATACAAAGAGTAATACAGTCTAAGCTTATCCCTCAAGAGTCTAACCATGAAAATGACTAATAAAATACATAATATATGCAAGATAACATTCCCTTGCCTCTAGGGGTCGAGCTCATCATCCTAGGAGCTGTTTCAACCAATTCTAAACTGAGCACTACAATCTAGGCAATCAAAACAACTTGCCTCTATAAGCTAGGAAACCAATTCATTCATTAAATTTTTGCTATTTTATGAATGAATCTTCTAGAATAGGTAAATAAGTGTCATGTCAACATAAAATTACATTAATTACATCAAGGAGGGTGAAAAATCCCACCAAAATTCAAAACTGGTCAAATGTTGCGTTTTCCTGAGCTGAAGGTGAAAGATTGAGAAAATGTCCTGATGCGTAGCGCGCCATTTCTCAACACGTAGCATGCCTTTGAGCCCACTTTTTGGGCACTTCCAGGAATCCAAATGAGGCTCAAGTGGGCTTGTTGGAAAGGTCTAGATGTCTACTCTCCAGCCCAAGTGGAATTTCTCAATTTGGTGCCCATTTGCCCCTCCAAAAATGCAATCTCCCAAGACTGCTTCCTGTGTGTCCAAAAAGTTGCAGAAGGTCATTTTTTGCTTGTTTTTTGACCTTTTGGGGGCCCAAATCTTCATGAAATGTCTTGGCAGTGGCTGAGCAAGTGTAATTTGTCATGAAAAATCCAAAAATGCAGAGTTTCTGTGAAATGGACCTCCCCATCTTCAGGGTAGCGTGCGGCGCGCTACGCGTTGAGGGCAAAAACCTGTTTTTAGCAAAAAAAATTCAAAATTGACCAAAATTGCTCCAAATTTTCTGAATTTTGAGCTGGGGGTGTATCATTGAGCACCATGCTCCTTCAAGGATGCTTCAGCCAAAATCTGAAGTGGATCGGGCCTTTTTCCTTCGTTTTAGTTCCTTGGCCAATCGTCCTTTAAGTACCTTCATTTTCGCTTTGCACACATGCATGCGGGCCCAATAATGATTCTTCATGTGGCAGAGCATATCTTTGTCCCTGTTTGCCTTGGCTAGCAACTTCTCTAAATGAGTGTTCACCCGAATTAGCATAGACCCTTGCTCAATAGGTTTCAAATCACCGGGCCTCTTGCGAGCCAAGTTCCGGTCTTCTCGAATCCTCCGCAACTCATCAAGAGTGTGTTCATCCTCTAACTGTTTGTTGCACTGCTCTAAGTATTTGATTGTCCAATTTGCCATTTCCAACTTTTGCTGCAATAAGTGATTTTCAGCCTTTAGTTGTTGAATGATCTCCTTTGGCTCCGAGCTAGGAGAACTGATGTCAAGGTCAATGATGTCTATGTCTGGATCACCTGATGGTCCCTCATCAATCATGGGCTACTTCCCTCTCTCCTGTACCTATGCTGTTGTCGAAATCGAGGCCCCTTCCACCTGATGTGGAGATAACACTCGCTGTGCTGATGAAGAAGGCGAGACCCCTTCCACCTGGTGTGGAGATAATACTCGCCGTGCAGATGCAAATAAGGCCCTGTGGCCTCTCTGATATGTAACACATGCTGGAGTGCTGACATGCTCGGGCTCTGGAATGTGAAACTGATGTGAAGGCCCTCCCTCATCATGGACAATCTCAGGAGGTCGCTGTGGCACCATGAAGAAGTCGCGAGAGATGAAATCCTCCCAAGCAATACCCTGTTGTGCCAACTGATGCATCACTATGATCTCGATCAGTGCATAATGATATATACTCTTGTGTTGTTGTGCGGGGCTCTTCCTTTGCACTAAGGGCACCATTCTCTCTATATTTCGGCACATGAAAAATGGGATGTTCATCATTCGTACCCGGGTGAAATGCATCAAAAAACGGATATGGTACGAATATAAACGTGAAAATCTGCCCTCACAAGTGAAATAGTGCATAAATGAGCCTCATAAAGGGTGCATACTCATCCCTTAGGAATCTGAAGGGAAAAACAGCAGTAAGGTGCCTCATACACCCGGGTTTGATATATGGTTGATAATGAAATCTGTCTAGCTGCTGGCGCTTGTTCCACTCTTCCCCAACATTTGGTATCCCGGTGGCTTGAGCAACAATTTCGGGTGATAGGGTGAAGTCCACTCCTGCAAGGTTCACATGACCATTGTGTAAATGTAGGACAAACAAGCGGACTAGTTCTCTGTGATGTTGAATTTGTGAGATCCGCTCACAATATCCAAAGCATGATTGATACTGAAAACATGTCATTGCAAGTGGAGAAGCTTGCAAATGAGCCAAAGTAGTGGGCTCCTCCCTGACATGTTGACCAACTTTACCACCCTTGTGATGCCTCCTTGGCACTTCTACCTCTGGTGTTGAATCACTGTCATAACTCTGCTGATAATCTGATTCGGTTTCTGACATGGTTTTGAAGGCAAGATGTCTGAAATGTAATGCTGACTTTGCACCCAATTAACTGTTGTTTGACTTTTTCAAATGTTGTCACCAAGGGGACATAAATACAAGGGGATTGTTAGGGAAAGGGGAACATGAGGGAATTAGGGACAATAAACAAAAATAAGGAATTTAGGGAAGGAAACATGGGAAATCATAAAATTGTGGGATTTTAAGGTGAAGTAGGGTTTGGGAATTTAGTAGGTAGGGATTTTAGAGAGGAAAATTATGAAATTTTATGGGAAAATTTGAAGGAGAATGTTGATGGAGATGAGGGAAAAGAGGGATCAAAAATGGGCAACCTTGGACAGCAAAATATTTTGAAACCCTAGCACCATTAAGTCTTTAAATCTTCCACAACAATGTAGGGTTTTGACTTCTCATTTTCATGGCATTTTAACATATTAATTTCTCATTCATCTTGCAAAACGAAAACTAGCCATGGAGGAGAGGCCTACCTGAAATTTGCTTGAGAGAAAAGAGGATTTGGTAGCTTGCTGGCAGTTTATTGGGCGAAAAACCCAACGCATAGCATGCCTTGCCCAACGCGTAGCGCCCCTTTGACGTGTAGCGCACGAGCAATTTTGTTCTGAGAAAGGCAGCCTAATGTGTAGCGCGCCCCTGACGCGTAGCGCGCCCTCCCTGATGCGTAGCGCGCCTCTGAAGCCGCCCAATTTGCTCAATGACTCTTGAAATCGCCTTTGCAAGGATTCACTTAGCTTGTGAGAGGCAAATGAGTTGCTAATGAAGAGTGATGTGCTTTTATAGGCTCCCTTTAGATTTTTATTTGCCCAAAACCCACTTTATAATGTTTGAGTGTTGACACTTCTTTTTGAATTAATTGGCTCTGACTTCTGGTTTCCTTTCTTTGAAAAAATTGATTGAAATGATGATTTCTTCTGAAAATTTTTGCAGGGATAGCTTCTAAGATGCTTTGGCAAAGGAGACCAAGGTTGCGCTTCAACATTTGAAGAATTAGAAATTTTGACAATTTTTACAAAAACGAGATAATGACCTTTGTTTTTCAAAAACAGAGTTTTGAAAACAAGGTGAAAATTTAGTTGTACAATAGTGAGAATTATTTGAAATGATGTTTTATGAAGGACATCCCTCTGGCCTGCTAGTCTTTTATGACCTCTCAAGACAAAAATTGACCCAACCCTAGACCTAAGACCTCGAAATTTAAAACAAGATGAATGACCCTTTGAAGATTTTATTTACTTAAACAAACCTGAACCAGCAGTGCCAAATAGGAGGGGAATAAAAACACAAACTCCCTCCACCAGGGTTATGGCATGCCTAACGGAATGCAACATGATCACACTGATGGGACACCTAATCATGAAATGCAAAGAGCTTTGATCTCTGGTGGAGGGCTACTAGACCGACTCTAACAATACGCAGCAATGTGCAGAACGTAATGGGAAAGAAGGGAAAAGCTTCGGTTGCAGAAGACAAAGAAATGACGTCCTTATACACAAACACCACCTGTAACAAAGATGCTGGCATAACTACTTGGGAAGGCATGTACAGTCTCCTCGAAGAAGAAAAGCCAAGAATTATGGAGGTTAAAGCAACTACAGACTCACGTGGGTCGTCTGAGGCATCAATCACTGAACTTGCATGTTCGTTCTTGCACCGAATAGCGGCAAGACCGAAGATTCTTCCATACACAGACATGGTCAAGTGGGTACTAGACAGTGCCGATATAACAGACATACAATTCAAGACTCGAGGCCAAGACCTCATTGGGTCATTCACTGCACAAGATTTAAGGCTTATGTATCATCTACCAGAGCCATAGGCAACCTACAACAAGCAGTTCGTGGAGAAGTTCACCAAAGAAAATGAAGATTTAGCAGAATGCACTAAGAACTGGTTGATAAGGGAAGAACCATTAAAAAAGAGCAAAGCGCACTGACCAAGGCCCATCGAGACTGCGCAGAAGGCGAAAAATAGCACCTGGGAAGCCCGGATCAGGAAAAGGAGGCAGTTTCTGATGCGCGATTGATGGAAATCCCCCGAGCGCTCGGTCGCATGTAAGCCAAAAAATCGCAGGTAAAAGCGCTAAAGACTAAAGGCTGGACCCACACTCCAAAACCAACGGTATTTATCAGGAATACCCTTAGGCGGTAAGCTAATTTGGCTGAAATCTAGCGATTCTATTCAACACTCGACGCACGGTAGCAGAAGAAGCAGCTACAACGGAAAACAACATCATTGACTATGTCAATGAAAACCTTCACAGAGCAAACCTCATTTCAGAGAGCACTCTTGGATTCCTCCCAAAGGCACAACAATTGCAAATAAGCTAGAGACAGAAAGCAGAGGAAAGGGCAGAGTCCATTAAGAAGTTAACCAAGTTAAACTGGGATACTTACTGGTAGTACTTGGTTAAACTGCACAGTCAATGCATGACTCTCAAATGCCTTACGAACTCTGCCGAGAAGATAGCGCCAGCACTTGCCGATTCTGTTTTCGCAGGACAACTAAAATCAAAGGTTGGCCAACCGACGCTCCTCAAGCCGATGCTGAATGCTTGTGACCTCAGAGAACAGATACATAGATAGTTAATTTCCAGATTCAGTTTTAGTTTTAATTTTGATTTATTTTTGCCTTAGATGAGGATGTTCATTTAAACCTCCTCCTATAGTTTTGTAAAAACCTATTTTTAATATTTAGGAAGTAGTATTTTAACCCCTCTCATGCATTTAGAGAAGGGTCCTGAAATTTGTAAAAAACATTTCCTCAGAACAAGCACTTTTGCACCCTGAGAGGAGGTTTTGATGAATGAATGGAATGAGATTTATTGATATCTTTGTTTAATATCTGCTACTGAAATGCACTTTTGTACTCTTAGTAGATGTTGAATTAGGAAGACATAAATCTATATTGTTGAAGCTCATGAGTAGAACTTGTTATCAATGGTACTTTTATCTCTTAATGATTTCTGCTTATGTGTCAAAGTAATATTTTATGCTCAATTATTCATATATGAAAGCTTGAATGTTTGAGTTATTATTTGGCACTTTTGTACGGTAATGACTATTCTGTTTATGCTCAATGTATGAATGACTTATTATGCGATATGCTTCTCACGATTGTTTCGGCTAACTTTTTATACGAAACAATTCATTTTTATCAAATTCTTTTCTTGTATAAATTAAATGATCTTTATTACCAATTGTTGTCGAAATTATTTTAGATCGCATAAGTGAAAAGTGAATCCCGGGTTAGTTTAGACTTAAATATTTATGTTCATTAGAATACAATTACACGTTTTAAATTAGACTTAGATTAAAAGCTTTTTACTTAGAAATCTTTAGAAAACAAAAATTTCAATTCTTATCAACACACACACACACACAAATTGGGAAACTGGTCCCATTATCCCCAATCGGACCCACCATCCCAAACGGAAAAGGAGCTGCTTTCAAGGTCCGGATTGGGTGGGTATCCCCCTTGTTGTAGACCCAATTTTCGGGGCTTCAACAGACTAATCATTTCATTCTCGACTTGTATTGCTTCATTGATAGCACCCTGTAAGGTTTAAGGGTTACTCCTTTTAACCCACATCGCGGTAGGGACAGGGAGAGCAGTGATGTAGAATTGCATGAGCACCTCATCAGTAGGTCTAACGTTAGCTGGGATTCTGTTGAGCAAAGTTTTGAACTGGATGTTAAAATCCTTGACCTTTTCTTTGGTTTCCATTTTCAAACGGGATAGTTCTAAAACTAAGGTCGCAAGTGTTTCATCATCGCCAAACTTGTCTAAAAAGGCCTGTTGAAAGGCACCCCATGAGGTGATCGATCCTATTCTCAAGCTAAAGTACCATGTGGAGGCCACACCAATAAGAGTAAAAGGGAATAAGCAACATACTGCATCTTCATCGGATACCCCCAACATGCGCACGGCTATGAAGAAAGAGTGAATATGCTTATCAGCAGTGTCTCCCCGCTCAGGGTCGAATTTAGGCAATACTCTTTCTGTGTTCTTGGGTAAGGCATGTTGTTGCCCAGGTATCACTACAACATCTTGTGCAAGCCAGGGAGGGAGTGCTCCTGGAGGAGGTGGGGGTTGATTCCCACCTGGCGGAGGCAGTGGAGGCTAATTCCCACCTGGAGGAGGAACGTTAGCCATAGTATGATTTGGGAATTTTTGGTTGAGGGTCTCCTCTCGGCATTCTTTATTAGGATTTCCCAAATCGGGCCAGGAATTACCTTCAAAGAGTGGATCCTCAGGAATTTCTTCCCAAGGAGTTTCGATACTTTGCAAAGACTCTAGTACAATATCTTCAAGAGAAGGGGCTACAGATGTCTCTTAGTTTATGTGATAAAGCCTTGGCTTTCTTTTAGATGTTGGAGGTAAAGACTAAAAGTTGGGGAGCTGTGATAGGGAACAAGCATAAGCATGAGTAAGTACTCTAACTATTTTTTCCTAAGTGACAGGGTACTCCCATAGTCTCTCTTCCTTGGGTGACCCAAACACGGGACTTAGAGGGATCATTGTTTCTTCAAAATGAGGCTTTTCTAAATGGGAGGAAGGATCTTTTCAACCTTTACGATCCATGCATTAATATTTTTGAATCCATGCACGACATTTATAGATGAAATCATAAAAAGCTGTGGAGGGAGGTTCATGCCCTCCTTCTAGTGCCAATTTGTTGACGCGGCGAATTTTCGCTATGCCAACAAGGGGAACTAACCCGATCGTAGGCCCCAATTAGATATGCTTTTGTTTGGGACGGCTAGTTCCAACGGGTTTTAAAGGATCCCGTAACTGTTATAGGTGTTGAAAGATTGCTCCCCGGAGGAAGAATTCAATCAAATCAACAAAAGAAACAGCTAACCTATATATATTAAGTCATATCTATACTATTCTACCCACTTATACTAATCTTAACTATTCTAATCTATCCTACAGGAGCATAATAAAAGAGATTAAACATCATATATAGATTCCAAGTCCAAATGAATCAATTACTGAGTTCACAGATGAACAAGGTTGTATTAAAGCTTACTTGCAATCTAATTATTCATACAAGAATGCACATTCATGTTCCTAGAAATAAACTTGTAACTGATGCTTAATATAGTTTCGAATCGGGGACCGCTCATGAGTTAACCATGATGAAGAATTACATTAAAATAACCAAGACTAGTCATAAGTTGTATCGTTATCAATATGCACAAACAAAACACATTTATATTTATGCCAGCAACAACACCCTGATTCTAAACACATGAAAGAAGAGGAAAATAAATCTGAAAAAAGGCTCCTTCTTGACCCAAACAGTCTTCTTTATTAGCACAATAAATCAAAATCTGTTCTGCCCAAAAAAAAAGTCCTTTCCTCATCTCTGGGGGTAATACTTATGGAGAAAGAGAACTGACCGTCGGTTTCTCTCGACCTTCGGCCTTCCCTCTTCCTTTCCATATTCAAATTAAAATATACAAAATGTAACGGTTAATGAAACAGCGAACACGTTGAAGCCATTGCTACTGGAGCGTTCTATTTCCTGAAGAAAGATGAACGGATGCCGATAGAAAGAGGAATGACTGCATGCCATCCCTTTGCACACGTATTGACTGAACGTTATTCCCTATTATTTCCTGAAGGAAATGAAGACACTGCGCTCATCATCCCACATCTGGCATGATTGAAGGTGTGCTTGGAGGTAATAACATCTTGATGGATCAGCATTGTCATGAGTGCTTACTTTTGACATAGAGCGTGCCTCCATTATGCAATATGGCGGTTCGTATCCCTTTCTTGCAGAGTATGTCTTTGCAATATCAACATCGGTGGTGCAGAGGTGTCGTCTTGATGTAAATTGCATTTATCCGTTACCGTGTCCACTCGAACTTCGCCTTTCTTCTCTTGGTCTTCGCCTGCAGAAATAGTTCATATTAGCTATGATTATGATAAATATGACAAACATGCCTCAAAAACACATCTTTCCCTCAATAAAGCTTTTATAAAATCAAAAGGAACAACTATGAAAGAATCAGCCCTTGGTTCAGCAACGGTTGCAATGCGATCAAGTCGCAATCGCACATCGCAGCGGGCAATCACATGCAACATCACCCCTGGTCCCGCCAATAGCGATTTGCGATTGGCCGGACCCGAAAATATATGTGTGGCATTTAATAATCTCGGTAGGTCTGTCGTATCGCATCGCGCTATGTATTAGAGGAATATCAGTTTGTCTTTGAACTCTCTAAGTTTTAATAGATCTGGCGTGTTTCCTTTTATTTCTTAAGTCGTGTCAACAATGGGTCAGCCCTGGGTTTTTAATTCATGCATTGATTAAGTCCTGCAAGCATAAATCTGATTTACATTGAAAATCAGCGCATAACACAGAACCGGATCCGAAATCCAGACTTTTAATATTATAGACGGGAACCCATACCCTATCGGATCTGTGAAACACTATCGCATCGCATTGTTTCAGTGGAGAGGAACCGGGCTTATTGAACTGCTGAACTCTAATATTGTGATGGCGGATGAGCGATTGAATCGCGACTGTTGGATCACGATTAACCACAACCGTTGATTTCATTGGCTAACCTGCGCATTAGTGAAATCATCACAAACCGTAGAACACTCGGGCTTCATCATCTGACTGATTTCGGGTTGAGAAAGTGAACAAGTGTTAAGCACGAGATCGGACCCAAACTTTTTTAGATTGGTGATTTATAATATCCATCGGGTCCGGATTTTGATTAAGGGTCGTGTAGTTTGCACGCTCGAAATTGCTATTGGTCGTCGAATCAGATGGAGGTTTGATCTACGGCAGAAGAGAGGATCCGAAAAGTTTCAGAATGCGGGTATGTTTTATTTGAGGTCCGGCCTTAAGCGTTTACACTAGGGTCTTTTTTGCATATTTCCTTTGTATTCCGATAAGCGATATTGCGGTTAATAATTCCGAGTGGTGAAGCGATTGCGATAAGCGATGAAGGCATGCATCGAGAGATGTGTAAAGACCGAGGGAGCGTGAAAAGGGTAAGTTATGCATATTTGTATAGTATTTCCATTATCAAGCATTGATATAGGAATAAGGAAGCGATAGAAGTTTTTGAGGGTTGAGTCCATAGACACCCATAGTAAAGAGTGGGGGTTGGTTATATGTGTGGGCATAGAGTACCATGAATGTTTATGAGGATTGAAAAAATTCCAGCTGAAAGAACATGAATGAAGGGCTAGATTGGGTTATAAATGAATCATGTCGCAGAGACTTATTTAGGGGGGTCTTAACCATTAAGAATTGAAGATTTGACTCGGCAAAGAGTTAAAATCCCTGAGATAAAAACCAGATCATTTGAAGAGTTATCATTCGGAGAAATGAAAGATCAAACTTCTAGGGGACCCATTCAAATTTGCTACAAGTGCAGGTTTTAATAGGCTGGTGGTTGTGAGCACAACAAACTCTTCGACACATCCGGCTCAGCTATTCACGGGTAAGTGGCCTCAACTTGTATTTTTCAGCATTTTTGTCACTTTTTGTGTATTTGCTTGTGTGAGTGTCGTTTGCTTGATTTCTTTGAATGCCTGTTGTCGTTTACATGTATTCTAGCTTGTCCTAGCTCTGTTTCAATTTTCATTGCTATCTCACTGTTGTCGCATGCATGAAATTGTTTTGCACAGACGTTCACCCAACCGGCGAACGGCCTCACCCACATGCATGTTGATCTGTTTGCTCAATCTTCCATTCATGTTTTGCATGCATTATTTATCACTTTTGCTATCACCTAGTGTCACCATGCATTTCATGGACATACTTGCTTTCAGTTGCCCGTTAGCGAGTCGGGCCAACCTTGGCCTGGTCCTTGCCTTCACCAAGGATTTATTGCACAATCTGGATAAGGAAGGCTCACTTTCCCCTCCAAATTTGTGCATTCTGGCCCAGCACTGGCCTCTTAAACTGAATTGCTCATTTCTGGAGGTCAGTGGCTGCTTGGCCCAAAATTTTGCGCAAATTTGTCCCTGGGCCAACAGTCTTTCCCAGCTAGAATCGTGCATTCTGCAATCCCAGCAGCCAACTTCCCAACTGGATTGTGCATTTTGTAGTTCCAGCAGTCAGTTAGTCTCCCAACAGCCCAGACTATGCCTTGTGTAGTCTTGGCAGTCAGTCTCCCGACCTCCCGGCCGAAATTGCGCAACCTTCATGATCATTCACCCAGGTATGTTGCAAGTCAATTCTCATGTTCATTTTGGTTTTCGACTAACAGATTTCTTGCTATGAGTGTTTCCATGTCTCCATGTATCACAAGTATTCATCTTCCTCTCAGCAGTACAGGTATAATGGTTTGCAAGAGAGCAGAGACGAACACACCGTTCAGAGCACGCTTGGGGATGCAGTCGATCAAGTGTCCATGGGCTTACCTACTCACGAAGACATCAAGTTGTTTATGGACAAGGACATCAAGCAGCAGCATCATGAACAACAACTGAAGGCATCATACTGAATGCAGTGAATTCAAGAGGAAGGTTGTTGTTAACATAGAGGCGAAGCAAAGTTACAAGATCAAGTAGATCCACTGATAATGAAAGCAACTTTGAAGACTCAGGCTATGAAGTGACGGCGCGACATGAAGATCACGCGAAGGCAGAAGATGGAATAAAGAAGGAGTTGCATGTGCCGAAGCAGCAACTCAGGAAGAAAATGAAGCTGCACAGACAAACCAATGAGTTGCAACAGGAACATGAACAACAGTGGGCACAACATGCACTCACGGATGAAACTGTTCCAGTACAAGTTAAGGATCCATCCCAGCAACTGACACGGAACAAAAATGGTGAGAAGTGTTGTTGATCACATGCAAAGGATCCAACAACATGCATGCATGCAATCTAACCCATTCAATACACTCACCAAGGCGAAGACAAGAAGCAAGTCCAATTGGGCTTGAACATGCACTTCAGTAAGTTGATGCGCATGACCACCAACGCCCACTTGAAGATCAGCATGGACACTATCCATCAGTGTGTTACCGGTTCAACCGTCCCAAGAATACCATGTGCATGTTAGCAGACGAGTTGGATGAAGGGGTCGAACCAATGCACTGATTGCAATGGAGGCAAGAGTTCGCTTCAGCAAGATGTCACCATGAGGTGCATGCACATCATCATGGATGACCAAACTTGGCATCAGCTCACCACCTTCACCATCATAAGAATTTCAAAGAGTTGGTCTCATCACAACGGACCGAGTGTTAGTGATGTCTTGCATGGCTTGCTCAAGCCATGTTGTCTCACATGAGCACATGTGCATTGTAATATTGAGTCATTTTAAGTGTAATTCAAGTGTCAAGAGTTGGATGTAACAGTCATAGAGTAGGTGAAGGGTCATGAGGGTAGTTTAACTATCACCAAGGGGAATGTCAAGGGTCACCCCACCCTTTGCTATAAATAGTCCCTCATAACTCATTGTATTGGATTTTGGTCAGCCAACCTTCTACTAAGACTATCTTGAAGAAGGCTTGAACTGTATTGTAACGCGCCCTAGCTTCTCCACTGCATAGAGCTAGTACATATATTTGTAGGAGCATGCAGATGTGGTTGTAACGTTCCACTGATGGGGCTAGCAGGTTTACATGGTGTATTGTATGATTGTGACTTACACTTCTATATATAATAAAAGCCAACACATTTTCATGCATATCTTGTTATTGTAGTTGCACTGCTATGGTTGCCTTAATGATATATGTTGTTTAACTTGCGTACTTGTGTATGAACTAATTCACATTCGATTATATGAATCTTGTTGTTAATGTGTTGCTTATGTTGTTAACGTTGTCACCGTCTACCGGACAGACCTTTCTCTGAACCTTGTTATATCAACCGTCACATGCGTCTCGAACTGATCTGTGAGTGTTGTTCGTGTTATCTTACCTTGTATGTTGGGACTGCCGCATCCATGTCGACTGCTCTGCCGGAAGCTGTGCATGTCCTTTATGTTGTGTGTTCCTAGCTGAGTTGGGACTGATCCCTTTCAACCTGGAACTCACCTTCACCTTCCTCCCCTTTGAAGTGTTGGAACCTCTCATACTCATTCCTTGACTCAGTGCATCAGTCATGTTAGCGCTTGAAATTTCACCTCAGGTTGAGAAAGGTAAACCTCAAGGCAACATCAAACCACTTAGCCTCGTAGCTAGCCCTACGGGGCGGGAGAGGGCTCTCTCCGGTCTATCTCGATAAATATCTTCAATGGGCGAGATAACCAATAGGGTAACACTGATTTTAGGCTAGTAAACTTATCAAAAGGGTTGATTTGGAATTTTTAGGGTTTTTGGTGGCAAATTGAGGAGTGGCAATTTTGGGTGCGGGGATAGGACACAGTTTCTGCAGGGGGTTCTTTGGGGCGAGATAGGATACAATATTGATGCCTTAGATTGAGGTGAATGGATGAGAAAGACAGGTGAGGAGCTAAGGAGAGCAAACAATAACTTTGAATTCTCCTTAAACAAGCAGAAAACATTGAAATTAAACAAACTTAAAAGCAGAGCATGACAGTCATGAATTCTACTTTAACACTTCATTTGTTTAATGTGCAGAAGGAAAAGTAAGGAAATGATTCACATAACACACTTAAAATTACATAGAGAAACACACCATCAATACATGTAACCACAAGAATCCCAAAAAGGACTGCAAAACCCTGGTCTTCCTTAGCCAAAAATTACAGAGATACAGTGAATAATACAATGATAGCTTCTCCCTCAAGAGTCCAACCTTCCAACCTCTGAAAATGATTGAGAAAATACATAATATAGGCAAGCCAACCTCTTCCCTTGCCTCTAGGGGTCGAGCTCACTATCCTAGGAGCTATTTCAACCAATTCTAAACTAAGCACTGAAAACTAGGCAGTCAAAACAACTTGCCTCTATAAACTTGGAAACCAATTCATTCATTTAATTTTCACCTATCTCATGAATGAATCTTCCAGAATAGATACATAAGTGTAAAAGTGTCAAAAAATTACCTTATTTACATCAAGGAGGATAACAATCCACTCCAAAAAGTCAAACATGGTCAAATCTGCGTTTTTCTGAGCTGTACAGTGAAATTTTGAGAAAATTGCCTGATAGGTCGCGCGCCTCTGCCTGACGGGTCGCGCGCCTTTGAGGGAACTTTTGGGGCACTTCCAGGTGTCAAAATTGGGCAATAGTAGGCTTGTTGGAAAGGTCTGTGAGTCTACTTTCCAACCCAACTAGAATTTCTGAATTTGGTGGTCATTTGCCCCTCCAAAATTGCAATCTCCCAAGACTGCTTTTTGTGTCTCAAAAATGTGGCAGAAAGTCATTTTTTGCTTGTTTTTTGACCTTCTGGAGGCCCAAAACTTCATAAAATATCTTGGCAATGGATGCGCATATGTAACTTTTCATGAAAAATCTGGAAATGCTGAGTTTTTACAAAATGAAGTTGCCAAGAGAAAGGGTCGAGCGGGGGGTGAGACCCGTTAAAGGGACAAAACCTGTAAATTGCCTGAAAAAACCAAAATTGACCCAAAATGCTCAAAATTTCTTGGGATTTGTGCTGTGTCTGAGCTATTTAGTGCCTTGCTCCTTCAAGGAAGCCTCAGCCAAGATGTGGAGGGGATCGGGCCATTTTCTCCGTTTTTGTGCTTTGACCAACCGCCTTTGGAGCACCTTCATCTTTGCCTTGCACACGTGCATTTGTGCCCAATAGTGGTTTTTCATGTTCTGAGCAGGCTCAACTTCTGGTGTTGACTCACGATCATCACTTTGCTCATAGTCGGTTTCTGTTTTCGACATGGTTTCAGGGGCAAAGTGACTGAAATGTACTGTTGCTTCTGCTTTGAAATCTGTTGTTTTAACTGTTTTGAAATGCTGTTTCAAGGGGGCAAGTAGCACAAGGGAAATGTTAGGGAAGGGAGACTTGGAAGGGAAATTGGGAAAAATATATGAAACAGGGGTTAAAGAGAGGAATCATGACATCAACATCATCATACAATTTCATTTGCAAGGATGTTATGGAAGGTAGGGTTTAGGGTTTGATTTTTGATTTCTTAATATTTTTCGTAGGGAAATTAAATAACAGTGATAAGGGAGTAAGAAATGGGAGGTGGGAAAATGTAGGAACAATAGGAATGAAAAGGAATACCTTAAAACAGCAAAACAAACCCTAGCAACTTTGATATTTTCAAGCAAAAGCACATGGAGTCTTTACTTGCAAATGAAGGCTCTTAAAATATTATCATGATCTTCTCAAGCTTTAGCAAACCATAATTTATATGATTGAAGGCCTACCGGACAAGCTTGAACAATTTGTGGTCGCTTGGCAGCTTGCTGGTAATTTTCTGTGGAGGAAACCCTGATGGGTCGCGCGCACTGCCCAACGGGTCGCGCGCCCTCAACGGGTCGCGCCTGTGTAATTTTTACACTGCTGGAGGTGCCCTGACGGGTCGCGCGCCTTCAACGGGTCGCACGCCTGGTTCAATGGGTCGCGCGCCTTCCCAACTCACACAATTCGCTCAAACTCTCTTGGAAACAATTGCTCTATCACTTGAATGCGCAATGAGGCTTGATGGAGGGAGATTAGGGCTTTTATAGCCTTGTTTGAATTAATTTCATGTCATAACCCTCTTTATAATGTTTTTCCATGACACTTTATAAACTTGACTTTTTTGGTTTCCTTTTGTCCTGAAACTGATTGATTTGATGCTTTTCTTTGATAATTTTTACAGGGATAGCATCTGAGGGATCTTGGCAAGGGAGCCAAAGTTACATGCTGTCCTTTGAATCATTTTGAATTTTTTACAATTTTCACAAAATTTTTGAGAAATGACTTTGGCTTTAAAAACAGGGTTTTTAAATCCAAGGTGAAAATTAACTGTACAAGATAGAATCTTTTGAAAAAACACTTTAAAAATCATCCCTCTGGCTTGCTGGGCACTTATTGACCTTCAGAGACGTGACCTTGAAAACAAACTGGACCTAAACCCTAGACCTAAGACTTTGACCTCAAGACAAGACAAACAACTTTAAAAAAGTTTAATAACTAAAACAACCTGATCCAGCAGTGCCAAGAGGGGAATAAAATACCAGCTCCTCCATCAGGGTTATGGCATGCCTAATGGAATGCAAGACACTAATGAGACACCTACTTATGCAAATGCAAAGAGCTTTGATCGCTGATGGAGGGCTACTAGACCGACTCTAACATTGGCTCCAATGGGGATGGTAGCTCCTTGGAGATACCAAGAACCTTAGACCTCTGGGAGAGCAGACCAGTGCTTTTGGCCATTGGGCGATGGAGTCATTATTTACACCTTTGACACAAAACTTTGACACATTTATTGAATGAAAACTTGACTGCAAACTGACTGAAACTTAACTGAAGCTTGACTCAAACCGACTCGATGGCGAACTGAAATAACTTGAAAAAACTCACTCAATAAACCAAACACAAATGACTCATGACTGACTTAACTAAAACAAGAACTTACAAAGCTTATGGAAGGGCAGCAGTCCATCAAGATGTGAAATCATGATGACAACCACCTGTGTTTCTTACAAGACAATATACATCAAACTATATCAAAATGCCAATGCAACCAATCAAGAATATGCCTTCTTGACTGATTCTCCCACTCAGATCTCATGATCAACAATAGATACTGATAATTGGGCATCCGAAAACATAGCTGACCATGATCTCCTTCATCACTGAACACACCAATAATCACTTTCACTGCTGACTGTAACAAATCTGCCATTGGATCCTGGAAAACATGAAGACTTGACATTGCCACCTCCTGCTGAAAGAACAAGGTGTCTTTTGCTTCAAATTCTGATCTGCCTTCATCATGTGCTTCAGTAAAAGTATGCTCATAAGCTTCAAAAAACTCCGAACAAATGGATGAGCAGATCTCTTCTTGGAAAAACATTTCAGCACATGAAACATATGAAGAATCTGAAAGGTAATCTTGTATGCTATGATCTTCTGTAGTCTGACAATATGGTAGGTCATCTTCATATGATATCACAACCAAATTATCAAGTTCCTTATTACATTCTTCAATATTATCAAGCACAATATTATCATTTACATCGTCTACCACAAATTCACTCAAAGAAACTTTTTCACTTGCTTGAGCAAAGATCTCACCTTGCTGTTCATGAGCTGACTGAATGACCTCTTCATGAAGACTCGGTTCTAATGGCAGACTAGCAGCACGACTGAGAACATTTGAATCCATACTGCTGTCTATGATCTCAACAACAAAATTCTCCTCTTCAGGTTTCAGCACAAGGTATTCTTGGTCAGCATGATCTGAATGTTGATCTAAAATAGTTGACTTGACTACATCACATGAATCTTGACTACCCCGCATTCTGTCTTCTTCTGTGAGAAGATCTGAAATAAAACCCTTTCTTTCATCATTTTCAGCCATATGGCCATCTTCAACCTGCTGATCTTGATTCTGCTGCAAAGTGTCCTGATCATCTTGATGGGAATTCTCTAAGTTTTATGTGCGCTGCTGAAATGGATTCTCATACAGAGCCTCCATAATCTCAACGTCCATAAAATTATCATCTTCATAATATGTCTCAAGGCTTTCAATAAAACTATAAGCATGCTTGCAACAGTCTTGAACTAAATTTAATGATGGATAAGAGTCCTTATATCGTTCAATGAACATAGCATGAAAATCCTTTAAACAGTAAATACAAGCAGGCGGCAAACTTTCATACCAAGATTGAGCTACACCTTCCAGAGTGGCCAGGAATATCTTCAACAAGCAATCTTCAGGAAAATCCACCTTCAACTTGCGAATATGCATATGAAATCTGACTAGATGTAAAGCAGCATCCTTCTTACCATCATCATTAAATATAGGCAGATTCCTTGACCAATCTACCTTCGGAATTTTATTCGGAAAACCTGGAATGTGATCTCGGCTCAAGGGAGCATATCTTCTTGCAATCCGATCCATCTTGAAAATCTCAAAGCTATTGATCTCTCTGTAGTGAAGTCACCATGAAGCACAGGTTGATGGATTCTTCAGTGAAAAGAGTCGCCAAGTGAATGATTTCAGCCTTGTCAGTGTCTGATCGTTGTCCACTATCAACAATCAGATCTGAACTTGATACATGTACTAGGGCAATTAACAAGTTAAATGTCACGTTTACAAGCTAGACCGGAGATTGACTGAAGCAGCGTTTATCTACTTCCGCTAATGCAAAGCAAAAGCGTTTCGAAGGCTACCTGGCATAACTTCAGGCTCCGTCTGTAGCTTATAAAACAAATGACATCAACAAGCAAACCATTTGTTCTTCCCCAATATGGTTGCCAATATGTTAGCGCTTGAAATTTCACCTCAGGCTGAGAAAGGTAAACCTCAAGGCAACATCAAACCACTTAGCCTCGTAGCTAGCCCTACGGGGCGGGAGAGGGCTCTCTCCGGTCTATCTCGATAAAGATCTTCAATGGGCGAGATAACCAATAGGGTAACATTGATTTTAGGCTAGTAAACTGATCAAAAGGGTTGATTTGGAATTTTTAGGGTTTTTGGTGGCAAATTGAGGAGTGGCAATTTTGGGTGCGGGGATAGGACACAGTTTCTGCAAGGGGTTCTTTGGGGCGAGATAGGATATAGTATTGATGCCTTAGATTGAGGTGAATGGATGAGAAATACAGGTGAGGAGCTACGGAGAGCAAACAATAAATTTGAATTCTCCTTAAACAGCAGAAAACATTGAAATTAAACAAACTTAAAAGCAGAGCATGACAGTCATGAATTCTACTTTAACACTTCATTTGTTTAATGTGCAGAAGGAAAAGTAAGGAAATGATTCACATAACACACTTACAAGTACATAGAGAAACACACCATCAATACATGTAACCACAAGAATCCCAAAAAGGAATGCAAAACCCTGGTCTTAGCCAAAAATTGCTGAGATACAGTGAATAATACAATGATAGCTTCTCCCTCAAGAGTCTAACCTTCCAACCTCTGAAAATGATTGATAAAATACATAATATAGGCAAGCCAACCTCTTCCCTTGCCTCTAGGGGTCGAGCTCACTATCCTAGGAGCTGTTTCAACCAATTCTAAACTAAGCACTAAAAACTAGGCAGTCAAAACAACTTGCCTCTATAAACTTGGAAACCAATTCATTCATTTAATTTTCACCTATCTCATGAATGAATCTTCCAGAAGAGATACATAAGTGTAAAAGTGTCAAAAAATTACCTTATTTACATCAAAGAGGATAACAATCCACTCCAAAAAGTCAAACATGGTCAAATCTGCGTTTTTCTGAGCTGTACAGTGAAATTTTGAGAAAATTGCCTAATAGGTCGCACGCCTCTGCCTGGCGGGTCGCGCACCTTTGAGGGCACTTTTGGGGCACTTCCATGTGTCCAAAATTGGGCAATAGTAGGCTTGTTGGAAAGGTCTATGAGTCTACTTTCCAACCCAACTAGAATTTCTGAATTTGGTGGTCATTTGCCCCTCCAAACTTGCAATCTCCCAAGACTGCTTTCTGTGTCTCAAAAATGTGGCAGAAAGTCATTTTTTGCTTGTTTTTTTACCTTCTGGAGGCCCAAAACTTCATAAAATCTCTTGGCAATGGATGAGCATATGTAACTTTTCATGACAAATCTGGAAATGCTGAGTTTTTGCAAAATGAAGTTGCCAAGAGAAAGGGTCGCGCGGGGGGTGAGACCCGTTAAAGGGACAAAACCTGTAAATTGCCTGAAAAAAACCAAAATTGACCCAAAATGCTCAAAATTTCTTGGGATTTGTGCTGTGGCTGAGCTATTTAGTGCCTTGCTCCTTCAAGGAAGCCTCGGCCAAGATGTGGAGGGGATCGGGCCTTTTTCTCCGTTTTTGTGCTTTGACCAACCGCCTTTGGAGCACCTTCATCTTTGCCTTGCACACGTGCATTTGTGCCCAATAGTGGTTTTTCATGTTTCGGAGCAGGCTCAACTTCTGGTGTTGACTCACGATCATCACTTTGCTCATAGTCGGTTTCGGCTTCTGACATGGTTTCAGGGGCAAAGTGATTGAAATGTACTGTTGCTTCTGCTTTTAAATCTGTTGTTTTAACTGTTTTGAAATGTTGTTTCAAGGGGGCAAGTAGCACAAGGGAAATGTTAGGGAAGGGAGACTTGGAAGGGAAATTGGGAAAAATATATGAAACAGGGGTTAAAGAGAGGAATCATGACATCAACATCATCATACAATTTCATTTGCAAGGATGTTATGGAAGGTAGGGTTTAGGGTTTGATTTTTTATTTCTTAATATTTTTGGTAGGGAAATTAAATAACAGTGATAAGGGAGTAAGAAATGGGAGGTGGGAAAATGTAGGAACAATAGGAATGAAAAGGAATACCTTAAAACAACAAAACAAACCCTAGAAACTTTGATATTTTCAAGCAAAAGCACATGGAGTCTTTACTTGCAAATGAAGGCTCTTTAAATATTATCATGATCTTCTCAAGCTTTAGCAAACCATAATTTATATGATTGAAGGCCTACCGGACAAGCTTGAACAATTTGTGGTCGCTTGGCAGCTTGCTGGTAATTTTCTGTGGAGGAAACCCTGATGGGTCGTGCGCACTGTCCAACGGGTCGCGCGCCCTCAACGGGTCGCACCTGTGTAATTTTTACACTGCTGGAGGTGCCCTGACGGGTCGCGCGCCTGGTTCAACGGGTCGTGCACCTTCCCAACTCACACAATTCGCTCAAACTCTCTTGGAAACAATTGCTCTATCACTTGAATGCGCAATGAGGCTTGATGGAGGGAGATTAGGGCTTTTATAGCCTTGTTTGAATTAATTTCATGTCATAACCCTCTTTAAAATGTTTTTCCATGACACTTTATAAACTTGACTTTTTTGGTTTCCTTTTGTCCTGAAACTGATTGATTTGATGCTTTTCTTTGATAATTTTTGCAGGGATAGCATTTGAGGGATCTTGGCAAGGGAGCCAGAGTTACATGCTGTCCTTTGAATCATTTTGAATTTTTTACAATTTTCACAAAAATTTTGAGAAATGACTTTGGCTTTAAAAACAGGGTTTTTAAATCCAAGGTGAAAATTAACTGTACAAGATAGAATCTTTTGAAAAAACACTTTAAAAATCATCCCTCTGGCTTGCTGGGCACTTATTGACCTTCAGAGACATGACCTTGAAAACAAACTAGACCTAAACCCTAGACCTAAGACTTTGACCTCAAGACAAGACAAACAACTTTAAAAAAGTTTAATGACTAAAACAACCTGATCCAACAATGCCAAGAGGGTAATAAAATACCAGCTCCTCCATCAGGGTTATGGCATGCCTAATGGAATGCAAGAGACTGATGAGACACCTACTTATGCAAATGCAAAGAGCTTTGATCGTTGATGGAGAGCTACTAGACCGACTCTAACAAGTCACACCATTTCTACTAACAAAGTTATTTTACTTGCCTCTGTGTGACATCGTGGTCAAGGCATTACCTTACGACCCATTGTTGGGACTCCTACACCAAACGGCCTAAGGTCTAATTTGGGCTTCTTACTAGGGAGAACCCCTTGACATGTTGGCGGGTCCAACACCAATTCAATCAATGAGTAAACATATTTTCTCCCATCTTTCCTAATCTAGAATGGTGGCTTTGATTAAATTTCTATAAGTCTCATCGACTTTAGTGTACTTCTGAAAAGTGGGTTTGACTACAAACAAATGTTTGATTTCATGTTGAATGAACAAGTCCAAAGTCAAACCCTCAACGAAATCCTTTCCTGTAATAGTCCCTCTGATCTTGGAAATTTTTGCTTTGTCTCTGGCTATTGAATACAACCTTCACCGGTATTCTTAAAGAGTGATCAACTTATCTCCAATTCCCCTTAAACTTGGTAGTCCCTTTTGATGCAGCACATTAATTTTTCTGTGAAACTTTTGGAGGTTGGATTCTAAATTATGGCATTTGTTTTCAAGTTGCAGCATTAAATTCCTTTTGATGTGAATATTTCTAACCTCCATAAGTGTTTCATTTATGTCATATATGCCATATTCTTCAAGCTCATATTTTGATTTTGAATTCAAAATCCTAACTAATGGTGTTGCATCGCCTCGTTTGTTACCCAATTATTTCTTAACTTCTGCTCTTAATTCCTTTGATTTTTCTAATAATGTTTCCTTTTCAGATAGAATTTCAATTGATGGCCACAAATTTGTCATGGATTCATTTATGTATTTCCATATGTTTTCTTTGGCCCGTGCAAGTGTTTGAGCAATTGCTAATTCATTTTCCAAAGTTTCTATTCTTTGAGTCAACCTGTGACTCTTTTGGATTTCTGCCACATATGCAATGTCAATCTTAATTTTCTATTCTTGGAGGTTGTGAAGTTATGCTTTCAATTTCTCAATTTCTTGTCCCTTTAATGATAGATCTCCCATGGCCTTGGCTAGATCAGTTGTTGAATCAGTGGGTTGTATCTCTTCTATTGTAGTAGTTGCTCAACTAGAAGCCCTTGTTGTTGAAATACATGTAATTGGAATTGCTGCTAAAGGAATAATTGTTGCTTGAGTTGCATGTTGTTATTTCTCCTTTAACAAATTCTGTAATTTTGTCTCCATCTTTTGTATGTATGTGTTCTGTTCAATTATAATTTTGAACATGTCCTCTTTTTCCCTCTCTAGTTCACCAATCTCTTTAGTTTGAGGATCTTCAGTAGTGGGAAGTTTTAATTGTTTTTTCAATGCCTGAATGTCGGAAATTTTCCCCATCAACTTTAACATTGTTGGGATCATATTCCAATTTAATTAATAGATCCTCCAAATATTTTATCTTAGTATCCTTTGCTAGAGAATAAATATTTTCCATATTTAGCTGGGACTCAATATTACTCAATGAAACTTGCAACTTAGATTTTTCCATGGCTAAACTAGTTAAAGTTGAATAGATCATTCCCTCAGCTTGTTTATGTAAATCAATCTGGTCAATAGGATGAATTTCCTTTGTGTCAAAGGAAAATATTGATTTCTTATAGTCTTCAGTAGTATTGGGAAATGGGATTTTAGGTTCAAGGAAAGCCATTTGCATCAACCTTTTTTCAGTGTCAAAGGCAGAAAGTAATCTGTGTTGAGAAGTTGAAGTTTGTTTACAAAATTCTATATAAGTAGTAGCCTTCAATGCTTCATTTTTCCTTTTGATTTCCTTGTACCTATAAAAAATTCATGGTTCTATCTTACCATGGGATAATTCTCCTATTTTGGATGTTTCCAATGGCTCATGAGAAGCTGAAGATGCTAGTGACCTTATAGAAATTTCTTCAATTCGAGGAAACATAGTAACATAAGGGACTGTCAGGACTAGTGTAGTATGTGTGATTTCTTCTGGAAAGGAGACTTCAAGAGGATTCTTTTTCTTCTTCTTGAACATTACAAACTCTATTTGTTGAATTTCTATAACTGAAGGGGAAATAGGTTTCCTTACTTTATTTGCATGTTTTTCTTGGGGAACTAGAGTTTGAGATGTTGTAGGAGTAAAACTCTACTCTTCTGCTTCCTGCAATGTGTTCTCTTGCCACTCCTCTTGATCCATATATTGCTCAATCTCTGGTCTAGGAGTATGAGCATAAGGAGTAGTTTTCTATTCTACGCTTAGGTTGGTCCCAAGGGATCATAATACTAGGAAAAACTCGGTTTAAATTTCATTTCCTTTAGGAGAAGATCTACCTCCTTTGTTGTTGTTCTGGCATGACAGATGAAAGGTCCAACTTGAGTTTTGATTTTAAATTGGGACTTTTTCTTAGCTTACATAAAGTGCAGCTCATCCATATTTATCATCTACCTAATGTACTCCAATGCAAAAATTCTGATAGGTACAAACTTTGGCAACATGTATGGAGGAAGCTCACAACCATACACTCTAATCTTTGTATAGTTTTGGTATAGATACCAATCTCATGTTTTTGTTTTTTCACTGAGATGAAGAATCCTTTTAATTTTAGGAGAAACCTAGGGATTAGATCACTATTAAGTAAATAGGAAATTGTGTATAAAAGATGATCTGTGCAGTCACTGAAAGATAATTCATCTCTATTTTTCATAACCAGTGAATCACAGATTGTGGTTTTCCCTGTTCATCTAAATTTTGCAATGGAATTGAAAACCTGTATGACTGATAGAACAAAAACAAATATACAAGGATTGATGCATGTTTGAAATCCCATTCTGTAGAAAACTTCATGAACTAATCATGGATACTCTGTGCTAATAATTCACTATAATTGAAGATAATAGAAGGTTTCTCATATTTAGTAAATACTGACAAAAACCCTAGGATAATGTCATCAACCCATTGGTCAAATTGATAACCTAGAAAATAGGAAATTATTGAAATGATTTGTTTGGTCATCTCTGGAAACATTGAAGTTGTTGGGTAAGGTGGATTAGTTCTAGGTAATTTAGCATCTTCAGGAAGAAAAATCTCAAAAAAATTAGCTCGTTGAGGGAAGGTAATATTTTTGTAGAGATCCATGAGGGATTCTACAGAAAAAAGGATGTGGTGGAGTTAAGGATTCAATCTGTAATATTTGAAAAAATGGATTGGGCTGTAGTTGTAAACATAACATCGCTATTCTATGCAACGACAACCCTTTGGCTACGAATATACCTAAAATGATACCATGACACAAATTTGGGCAAGGGGTGAGTCTGGGGAAATATGAATTGAGGTAAGAAAGAATCCCATAAAGTCAATTCATCATTGAGGTCAACGAATTTCTATTTCATCCAGTTATGTAACTCATACAAATCAAATTCACATTATGTCTCTGAAATATTGTACTCCTGGCCTACTAATGGCAAATGGTCCAGGTCTATCACAGGTGGAAGCATGGGGTTTTCCTCGGTCATTTTGGATTTTCACTTCGAAGAAGACATTAGAAAGAATACAAGGACATGAAATGATGGTTACCAGGTAATTGGTCATCTTGCAGGTATTTTATGTTGGATCGTTTTACTAAGGTTGTACTAGAGCTTGGCACACAACTTTCCTTAACAGAATGCTAAATGTGTAATAGAAAAACTGTGGGTTTACTATATAAATAGGGGAATTAACCGTTTATGGGATTTGATATGGGCGCGAGGTATTTATGATGGAAATGGCTATGATTGGGTAATGACTTTAGAATTAAGTAATGGGCAGCAGACAAGTGGCAACAATGGAGTGGATATGGTGGGAGCGGAAACAGTCGAAACAGGCATGGGCGGTTTTGGCGACGATTGCTGGCGAATTTTGGAGGGGGGTGGTGGTAAGTTGTTTTCAAGGCGTGGGGTCAGGGGGGGTCTAAACTGTCTCTGCACTTGATACATTTCATATATGGTTTGGTTTAAAACTGCTTTTTAGACCCCCACCACCCCCCGCAATTAAATTCCAGAGAGGCGGGGGGGGGGGGGGGGGAATTGCCTTCTCCACCGTTGATCGGGTAAAGAAGGTATTGGTGGTCAGTTATTGCGCTAGCGGTATTAAAACACGACAAAAATGTCACTTCAATTTAAAACTTTATTACAGCTTTACCAAATGCATATAAATTCAAATAATCAAATATCTAAAGTTCTAACTTATCAAAATTTAACTTTTCTGAATCTAATAGCGGCATTTAAATGTGCATCGTTGGTTTTATTCTTTTCTAGGGATTTCATTTCCTTTTTTTTATTTTTCTCAATATTTTTCATTTTTTCAATTCTATTTTTTATCCTTTTTCATTTTTCTTTCTTTTATTTTTTGACATATAAATGTAAAAATGAAGAATGATGTTACAACAACACCATCAGGCTCAAACTTCCTGGTCTCTCAAACTTTATTCTACATGATGTTTTAACCCTCTCGAAGTTGTAGAAAATCATGTTATCTTTGGTTCACATTTTCCTACAAGGACACTCCATTCACATATTTTATGGAAAGGTTGAGGTCAGAAAAAACATCAGACAACTCACTTGTCATGACTAAGATATAAGAAGAAAGACTTCTAAAGTTGCAAGGAACCTTTACTCATGCACAAAATTTTGTATATAGTTCTCAATTTGATGAAGGTACACTACCATCCCATCTCTTATGGCATGCTACATTTGGACATTTAAACTATGACAGGGTGCACTTATTGGTTAACCTACCATTCCTAGGAATCTTATGCAATGTGATGATTGTATCTTAGGAAAGCACAACAAACAATGTTTTCATGATTCTCGTTCCAAAGCACATAGAAAGTTTGAACTCGTTCATTCTGATTTTTGTGGCCCTATGCCTATTCCTTTTGCAAATGGTAGTGATTACATGATGACATTTATTGATGACTACACCAAAATGCGGTTGGTATATCTATTGAATAACAAATATGAAGCTTTTGAAACTTTCAAGAACTTTCATGATTGGATTGAAAATGATACACAATCTCATGTTGGCTTTATTCATATTGATAATGGAAAATAATATACTTCAAATGAATTTAAAACTGTCTTCACCAGCATGGGATTAAACATCAAACAACGTGCCTTATAATCTCCAACAGAACAATGTAGTTGAAAGAATGAACAAGAGAATTGTTAGACCTCAGAATTACTCTCCCTTTGACAACTTTTCCCACTTCTTTCTCTTGTTTTCTATAAAAGACAGATCCCCATCACTGATAAATGATATATTTTGTCTCAAGGAGGACAATAAATGATTGACATGTTATACTTTTATGTTTTTTCTATTTGAAATAAGTTTTTTCAAATTAGTTATGGAACGCAGCCTATTCTACAGCTAACTATGTGTTCCATAGCTACTTCCATGGTTGAACAGGTTACAGGTGTCAAACGAAGGAATCGGCCACATGGGCATCTCTAGAATCGTCTCAACATGGATCCTATCCTAGTCACCCAACCCAGATCGACAAAAAAGCCAGCTCAAGACCACAATAAAAGGTGGATTCAAACGTATGAAACCTAGAAGCGATAAGACTCTTTGTCTACCCTTTCATGGTTAATTAATAAATCCAACAGATCTGTTGAAGCATTAACTCAGATCAGCCACCTGTGTCAACAGTTTTGTGCAACCACATTGTTCGAATTCAAGTCACCTGTACCTGATCAAATATTTACGCAGACTGGTTGTAATACGTGTAGACCACCTGTAGCTAATTTTCCTCAAAAGACAGTTATGAATATTTTCTTTTAAATACCAGTTGAACAGAACCAGAAGGAGTTCGAAGTTTTTGATGTATTAAGTTTAAACTTATCAGCTCTGTAATTTTGGAATTTTGTTTTATAATACAAAGTCGTGTGTTGATTGATGATCATTTGAAGGAGCATTTTGAATTAAGTTAGCAGCTCAACCTAGTCATTTGCAGAGAGACCCTGCGCTGAAGGAGGTTTTCTTTTCATTTGTTTTCTTCTTTCTGTTTAGTTTTAAATTCTTCATTTGCTTTTAGCAGTGTTTATAACTTAGGTTGATTTCTTATAGTTTGATTCCTTTTAGTTTTAATCAGTAGCATAATGTTAGAATTCAATTATGTAGTCTTGTTTCTCCAATCCATTTCATAAAGGAAAAGACTTTGTTTCTAAACAGAGTAAGGTTGAAAGTAATGAGGATGTGTTGTTGATTAGTTTACTCACTGTTTTTGTTATTTACTTCCTAGTTCAGGTTGTCAATGCATTGTACTAAAGAATGTTTTTGGTAACCATTTCAAGCTGATATCCATCCTAAACTAAATGGTTAATCATTCACTTTACATAAGGGTTGAAACCAATCAGTTACCTTCTGCGTGTTTTTATTTAGTTTCTTTTCTAGATCATGAAGTACAGAAGTTGCTTGAATTCCATCTTAAGGAGGTTATCCTTCGAAATTAAAGGTTAAGGTAACTAGAAGTACTTCAATTAATTTCATTCTCTGTATATATTTCAACATGATCTACAACTTTACCTTCTAGTTTTAAGAATTATTTATGAAGTAGGATTAGATGAGAAGATAGGATAGATGCTCTGTTTGTTCTTCTTTTAACTTAGATTTTGACTAGTTTTTAATTTCTTGGTTCACCTTTAGGAAATTTAGATTCGGTTTCTCATACTTCAAATTGTACATCATTAGGAATTAAAGAGAAAAAAAACCCCCAAAACAATCTAAAATACAAAACAATGAAGTAAGAAGGGTTAACTAGCACATACAATGCACTACACTTCATCAGCTTACGAGCCTCGATTGATAATTTATGCAAAGCAATTTAGGACACTAAATTGACTAAACATTTTGGTGTCGTTGTCGGGGAAGTGTAACTAGGTAACCTTATCTCTTACATTAAAAAAAAATGATATGCATAGAGAAAGAGACTCTAGGGGTAGATTTATAGCTAGAGGCAGGAGTTCAATTCCTACAACACCACCTACTCCAACAAGAACCAAAAGAGATACACCTCCATCCCAAGCTCATACTCCCAGCCATAGAACTCCTGAAATTCCAGGGGCAGAAATCCAATCAAAAGAATCTCCTACTTCATCTACCAAGTCAATCCTAGAGGAGAAAAATATTGGGTCTCCAACAGCAGGAATAGCCTTTTTCACCTCTACAAGGGAGAACATTTTAGTTGAAGAATTAGGAATACATGGAGGAAGAAGAAGTAGAACCTCTCTCCCATATCCCATTAATAGAAGAACTGGAGGAGGAGAAAGTAACCTTGCAGGTTGAACCCTATACTGACTCTGAAGAAACTATAATGGTAGAAGAAGAAGAGGATGGAGAATTCACACTATTTGGAGGAGCGGGTAGAGGAAGAGGTAGAGGAAATAATGGAGGAGGCAGAGGAAATAGGGAAATAGATAATTCTTTTGGATTGCTATAGTGGATGAAGAAACAATGCCACAATGAAAAATATCTCACCTTCTGTCCTCCCAAACTTCCATGGGTTAAAAAGTGAGGATCCTGAAACATTTTTATTTGAGTTTAAAGTCTTGTGCAGAACCTATGATTATCTAGAAGACTCTTAAAAACTTAAGTTGTTCTCTTCAACACTGAAAGGAGCTGCTTTGAAGTGGTTCATGGGGTTAGTCACTCAATCCATTAGAACATGGAATGACATGAAAAAAGTGCTTTTGGATAGGTATTTTGATTATTGCATGCCTACCAATCACAAAGATGAAGTGTCCAAAATGATGCAAAGAGAGGATGAAAATTTAGAGGATTTGATTGAGAGATTCAACTATAATTTGAAAAGAGCAAAGATGGACAATTTAGATGAAGATACCTTAAAAGCTATTTTATTAAAAGCCATTATAGATGAGTGGATATATATCCTTAACATGATGGGGAAGGGAGATATCTCTCAACTCCCATTAAATGATATAGGAGAATTATGTGTTCATCTCTCAAGAGGGAAATCCAAAACTGGGAAAGGTCCAAGAGATCCTTCTCTTGTTAGAGTAAATAAATCTGCAATTGGATCAGTGAGTAGGGCATAAATTGGTAATATTATTGATGAATTTAAAAAAAATATTCTAGGGAGTCTTAGTGAGCAAATAGACACCCTTAAGTTGCAAAACAAGCAGAAAATCGAGGTTTATGCTTCAACTATTTTTTGTCCAAAATGCAAAAAATAAAATAAAAAAAATGCTCTAAGAGAATGTCCTTTGGATGCAAAAATTATAGAGACTTGTATGATTTGCTCAGAGAATCATGAAACCAAGGGTTTTCCTTCGATTCCAAGTCTTAAGGCTATTTTTCAACAAGAAACGGCTCCAAATTCAAGAGAACCTCTTTGTTTTGTCTCTAGAAAACCTTGGCAGGTGCAAAAAAATCAGGAATTTAACAATCAAATGTAGCTTCAGCCCCCACCAAATTGGAATTCTTGGCAACAACCATGGCCTCAACCTTAATCTCAATCTCAACCTTGGGCACAAGGAGTACAAAATCCTTATGGGAGATTTTCTCAATATTATCAATATGCTCCATCATATCAGAATTATCCTCCCCCACATGTTCCACAACAAAATCAGCAGCCACAACTTCAATATCAGAACCCTCAACTTTCATTACCATTTACACAAAAAAAATCCACAACAAAACCCAAATCCTCAAATCTTACTACCATTTCAGCAGAGGCCAAATCAACTACCTGCCCAACCATTACCAAACCCCAACAATAAAAATCATCAGAATACCTACATGGTGGAAGGACAACAATTTCCAACCTATATGATCACTCCTCTAGATCTCAATGATGTTCAATTAAGATCTTGTAGGATATTAGAAAAGGAAAGGCCTTCTGTAGTTTTTCAAGAACAAGACAATTTTGAGGAAGATTCTCTACAACCCAATAAAAGTTTTGAGGGAACATCTCTCCAAAACCAAAATACTGAAAATGAAAAATAGAAAGAACTAGTGAACTCAACTCCTATCATTAAGCAATCAATATCTACTTCTGCACCTCCTTTTCCTGAAAGATTACAAGTTGATAGAGGAGTAGAAAAACAGATCATGTTGCCTAATTATGATTTTCTAGATGAATTAAAAAATGTCTGTATCAAAATTCCTTTGTTACAAGCCATTAAGGAGATTCCAATCCTAGCTAAAACAATAAAGGAGTTGAGCATAAAGAAACCGGGAAGAAAATCAAAAGAAACAAAAAGAATTCACCTGGTAGGAAAAATAGCAGATATAATGATGGGAAAAATTGCCATACAAAAATATGTAGATCCAGGAAGTCCAATTGTGAAAACACATATCAATGGAGTTGAAATTCCAAATACATTGATTGATTTAGGGGCAGCAATAAACATCATGAGCAAACAAACCATGGAACAGCTCAAGCTTCCTAATCTTCTTTACACCCCTACATTACTACAATTAGCGGATAGATCTGTAATCAAACCAGATGGAGTGTTAGAAGATATTTCAGTATCCTTAGATTCTTGGGAATATCCTGTTGATTTTATGATCTTAACCCCCAAGAACAATCTAGGAGGACATCCACTCATATTAGGAAGACCTTGGTTGGCCACAGCTGATGCTTTCATTAGTTGTAGATCTGGTGATATGTATATTTCTGATGGGAATTCAACAAAGAAATTCACTCTATATCCTCCAGCAAGAACAATCACAGAAATAGATGACAAAGAATGGATTGATGATAAAAATGACATTCAGCCTCTCTTTACTATTTTAGATATTAGTGAAGATAGTCAAATTTTAAATACAATGGAAATTTTTGAATCATCTCCAGAATATGAACATGATCAATTTCAAGAAAAATCCAATATTGAATATTTATCATCTAGGCAGATGTCTCTTTATTCTATGGAAGAATTTGTTAGCTCTACAATTGAAATATTTCTAGGGAGAACATTGAACATAAACAATAACTTGGAGAAATTACAACACGAAAAGCTAATCAAGACATTACAACAACATTATGTTGCATATGCATGGGAATATACTAACATGAAAGGAATTAGTCCTAAGACTTGTATACATCACATCTACATTGAGGAAAATTGTAGACCTATCAAACAACCTCAGAGAAGGATGAATCCAAATCTTAGGGAAATTGTGAAAGAAGAGCTACAAAAACTGTTGAATGTAAACTTCATTTACCCAATTTCAGACAACCAATGGGTTTCCCCTTTAGTGATTGTGCCTAAAAAGAATGGTAAATGGAGGGTGTGCATCGATTACTGAGAATTGAATAAAGCTACCCATAAATATCATTTTCCTTTGCCCTTTATAGGTCAAGTGTTAGATACATTAGCAGGTAAGAAGTATTTCTCATTTTTGGATGGTTTTAGTGGTTATAATCAAAGTTAGGTGGCACCTGAAGATCAAGATAAAACCACATTTACTTGTCCATGGGGAACTTATGCCTACCAAGTACTTCCTTTTGGGTTATGTAATGCACTTGTAACATTCCAAAGAGCAGTGCTAGGAATTTTTTCTGATCTAATGCATGATTGTGTAGAGGTATATATGGATGACTTTACAGTCTATGGGAATACATTTGAAGAAGCTTTGGAAAATTTGGAAAGAGTTCTTAAAATATGTAAGGAAACAAACCTTTCACTAACCCATGCAAAATGTTTTATGATGTTTACAGAAGGTATTGTTTTAGGGCATCACATTTCAAGATATGGGATTAAAGTTGATAAATCTAAAGTTGAAGTCATCTCTAAATTATCAATTCCAAATTGCCAAAAGGATGTTCGAAGTTTTCTAGGATTTACAGGATACTATAGACGATTTATAGAAAATTTCACTAAAATAGCATCCCCACTCTTCAAATTACTCACCAAGGATTGTGAATTCAATTGGAATCCTGACTGCCAGTTAGCATTTGAGACTTTAAAAACAAAAATTTCTGAAGCACCCATCTTGAGAGGTCCAAATTGGAAACTACCTTTTCACATTTCAACAGATGCTTCAGATACAGCTCTGGGAGCTGTATTAGGACAAAAAGACTTGATTCCCTATGCCATCTACTATACAAGTAAGAATTTGACTCCCACTGAGTTGAAATATACTGTAACTGAAAAGGAATTTTTAGTTGTTGTTCGGAAGATGAAATGCCTGAGATTCTTAAGGCATGTCATGATGAGCCGTGTGGTGGACACTTTGCTGACAAGAGGACAGCCTATAAAATCCTTTCTTTAGGATATTATTGGCCATCCATCTTCAAATATGCCAAAGAATATGTCAGGAGGTGTGACAGCTGCCAGAGGGTAGGGAAACCTGCTCCTTCAAATGAAATTCCACTACAAATTCAGGTACTCATTGAACCTTTTGAAAAATGGGCCTTAGATTTTGTTGGGCCAATTAATCCTTCATCTAAGCAAAAGAAGTATATATTGGTATGCACTGATTATGTCACTAAATGGGTAGAGGCCAAAGCATTACCTTTTGCTAATGAAAAATCTGTAGTTAATTTTCTTTTTGAGGACATCTTCACTCGTTTTGGTGTTCCAAGAGAAATTGTGATAGATCAGGGATCTCAATTTACATCTAAAATGGTGAAGGGTCTTGTGGAAGATTACAACATCAAACATAGAAAATATACTCCCTATCATCCATAAGCAAATAGTCAAGTTGAATCTACAAATAAGGTGATTGAAGGAATTCTCACTAAGATTGTGCATCTACATAGAAGAGATTGGGCAGAAAGGCTTCTTAAAGCCTTATGGGCCTGTTGTAACATCTATCTTTTTGTTTCATTCAAAAAATCACTTGGAAAATATTTTGAAAAAAATAAGGCAACAGGGAGATGTAATAAATTGTATATTAGAATCAAAACACAAAAGAAACAAAGTGATATATCAAATTCGCAAAAGAAACAAGTATTAAAGGGTTAAAGTCAGACCTGAAATAGCATAAGTTGCATTTTATAAATTTCGGTGGGTCCGAAATGATATGTATGATTGGTTCCACTGATAGCGTCGATTGTGATTTGCAATCGTGGGCCGGCCCGAAATATATATATTATATTTAAAATCTCAGCGGGTCCGTAAAGCACTGAATACATATGTTGGTTCATTCACCGATTTCTGATTACGATTCACGATAGCTGGACCCGAAAGGTATATACATCGTGGTTTTAAGTCCCGTCGGGTCCGCCACACTGCTGAGCTATGTACGTTGGGTTCCGCCGATTGCGACTTGCGATGGCGGACCCGAAATATATATGTTTTATTGTAAAGTCCTGGCGGGTCCGCTATATCAAAAGCCCTTCATATATATTTTGTTTACGCAGTTTTATATGTATTTCTATTATAAAGGATTATAATAGAAAGGTCGGACCCGAAGCGTATATATATTATGATTTATAAGCCCCAGCGGGTCCGCGAGGCATACGAAAAGGCAGATTTCAAGCTACAAGCAGGTTTTCGGGTGGAGCAAAAACGGTAAATGGTTTTTATTGGAGCTCACCTGATCCCACTTATCATTCGACATGTAGCAGCCGAGTGGAGAGAGAAAACCGCCCATTTCGGGCGGGTATTCTCCAGGCTTATGTCCCACCCGAAATCTTTATAGACCGTCTGATCTAAAAAGTGCAGATCTACGGTGGGTATATATCGGCAGAAAAGGTATGCCTTGATAGTTGTGCGGAGCCCGTATTAAAAGCAGAAAAAGCATGTTTTATGGCATATTTTCATTATAAAAGGTATATAATGGAAAAGCGCAAATATGAAGGATTTATGCATAAGTCCAACACTACCATAGTTATGTGGCTTAAGGGTGCATAAAGTTAAGTTTGTAGTGATATATTGGGTCGATTGCGATTTGCGATGGAAGTCAACGGAGCGCTGAGTGGACGGATTTGACAGGTTTATAAAGCAATATTAACTCTTTTAAGTCCCATATTAATCAAAAGTTCGTGTTAATTTCGTTGTATAAAGTGGAAAATCAAGGTTAGAGACGAATCTGAAGGGGAAGACAGTCGGGTATGTTTTCTTTGTGTTTTGGCCAATCAAAATTCCAATGTAAGCTCAAGATTACACAAGCTAAACGTATTTCATTACAGCTAAACGAATTAAACATTATTAGGGCATTTAAAGAAGCATATTAACAGAGCAAGCCAGTAGTTATCTTCTCCTTCTGAATTCAATTATGTTCTTATTATTGCATGTTCTTTGAGGTGTTTTTTACCCTCTGTAAAGTCCTGTAATAGTTTTTACTTTATATAGCTAGAGAAGCAGTTAAATAATTTGGGCAGTTTCAGAGATTAATAATTGTTCCACAATGTATAAAAAGAGGTTACTAAGAAAGGGTTCGAACTTTGAAGAACCCAGAGAAAAGGTCGTTGTATTCTTGATATATTTGTTGATTAATGAAAGAATCAGAAGTTTCCATGAATTGTTGAGTATAATTTTGCAACCCTCTCTATTATGTGTCATCTTATGTTTTCTTCTTTCAAGTATAGTAATGAAGCTGCAAGACTTTATTTGATTATGTAGATAAAGTTAAAATTCCTTAAAAGAGCACTCCTATACTTGAAGTTTCCACCTTCCTTTTTAAGTTATAGATAATAGTTTCTGTGAAAGATCAGCATATTATCTTTAATGATCCAGGTGGATGTCGGTGGCCACCCACCTATCCCATTTGGACCCCCACAACTGTCTCTTTCAATTTTTCTGTTTCCTTAATTATAGCACAGTTTACTATTTTTAGCAGTTTTTCAGGTCCTAAACTTCCGGAGCCATTTTGAGGCCCTAAACGACGTTTTTTGGGAAACCCTAAACCAGCGACTTTTCTGTCTAAAAATCGTCTTTTCTATTGTAGTCCTTGGAGAGATCTTTCCAACGGGCTATCATGCGCTTCAAATGGAGATAGTACGACCAATTCGCGACCCCGGGAAGTTGATGTACCAACTTACCCAAAAATGGGGCCCACAATTTGGCGTTTCATCTTCTAGGGTTAGGTTTTGGAATGTGAAGGGTTTTCCATTGTTTCTCAACAATAAATAGGCCCTTGAGCCTCATTGTAACACAGTTTTTGGAGATAGTTTAGAGGCATGTAGCCGACACATCTCTTCTCAGAGATAAGCTACCATCGCCCTAGCTGGGTTATTTCCATTTCTATTTGTAAGCATATTTCAGTATTGTACAGTAATGAAATGAAGTATTATTTCCTCTGCATATTTGTCTTTATGGTTATCTTTGTATTTTATTGTGTTCCTGTTTAAATCCGGATCAGTGGTATTAGAGCGGTCTGCTTTTTCTCTGTTTTTCTTTGCATGTCCCCAACGAGGTCGGAATATAAGGAGTTAGGTCTAGAACTGGTCGAACCTTTGCAAGACCAGCCTCGCAAATCTCGACGACCTCCCATGGCGGATGAGAAGAAAAATGAGGGGGCAGGAGATCCTATCAAAATCTTGCTCGAAGAAGCCCTCGAGCGACAAAGGAATGCGATGATGGACAGCTTTGCCCAAATCCTTCAGCGGCTACCTAAAGACGACGCATCGGCTTCCAATAGCTACTCTAGGAATGTCACACCGTTTAAGGTACAAGTTAATTTTGAAATCCCCATCTTCGAGGGTCAAATAGACACAGATGCCGCAGATAAATGGTTAAATCTGCTCGATGGGTATTTTTCTGTTCATGAATTTTTAATTCAGGAAAATATTGTTTTCGCTCTTCTCAAAGCATCCCCCCACGTCAAGGACTGGTGGGAAACCTACTGCGAACAGAAGGATGAAAGTATAGGCTCACTGTTCTCAGTCGCACCCACTTGGAATGACTTCCGGGATGCCATCAAGGAGCAGTACTACCCTGTCAAAAGCTATGAGGACAAATACATCAAATGGATCACACTGCGGCATGGAAGAGACCAAGATGTGCAGGAGTTCACAAACATTTTTCATACCCTTCGCACACAATTGGGTATCAAAGATTCTGAGCTGCATCTAGTACTCAAATACCGCAGCTGCCTACACAGATACATCCAGGAAGAGATGGAGTTCTTGAACATCTCCTCACTCAGCACAGCATACCGATACGCTGTCAAAATCGAGCAAAAGTTTAAACAGAAGAAGCGAGACTTTGGATCTGCAAATCCGAAGCCCAAAGGACAAAGCCAAGGCGGGGTGACCCAAGACAACCCCTCTAAGCTGCAAGAAAAGAACAACACCACGAAGCTGAAGAAGGACATAGGAAAGTGGTGTGAGTTCCACAAGAGTCCCACTCATAACGAAAGTGAGTGTCGGACCAAGCAGTCGTTGGTGGCCGAGTTGACGGCTTCCAAATCAGATGCATGTTCTGACTCTGAGCCGGAACCCGACAAGGGGTATGGCAAAGGGAAGCAGATCATTGATGCGGATCCCAGTGCCACTGTTGCTACTGCCAAGATCCAGAAAAATGAGCCCGAATATCCAGAGGAGGGGGAACGTCTTTTCCACTCACAGATGTGGGTGAAGGGTTCGTCGCTGCAATTCATTGTCGACAGTGGCAACCAAAAGAACCTCATTTCAGCAGAGGTCGTGAAGCAGTTGGGCCTACCAACTACACCACACCCACAACCGTACAGTATCGGTTGGCTTCACGAAGGACGAGATCTCAAAGTTCGTCAGCAGTGCCGCCTGTTAGCGCTTGAAATTTCAACTCAGACTGAGAAAGGCAAACTTCAAGGCAACATCAAACCACTTAGCCTCGTAGCTAGCCCTACGGGGCAGGAGAGGGCTCTCTCTGGTCTATCTCGATAAAGATCTTCAACGCGCGAGATAACAAATAAGGAAACACTGATTTTAGGCTAGTAAACTGATAAAAAGAGTTTGTTTTGGGATTTTTTGGGTTTTGGTGGAAAATCGGGGAAAGGCAATTTTGGGTGCGGGGATTGGACACAATTTTTGCAGGGGGTTCTTTGGGGCAAGGTAGGAAACTGTATTGATGCCTTTAAATTAAGTGAATGGGTAGGAATGACCGGTGAGTAGCTAAGGAGAGCAAGCAATCACCTTGAGTTCTCCTTAAACAGATGAAAACATTGATATTAAGCAAACTTAAAAGCAGAGCATGGAAATCATGAATTCTACTTTAACACTTCATTTGCCTAATTTCAGAAGAAAAAGAAAGAGGATTATTTCACATAACACACTTAAAAGTACAAAGAGAAGCACACCATCAATACATGTAACCACAGGAATCCCAAAAAGGACTGCAAAACCCTGGTCTTTCTTCCTTTGCCAAAATTGCAGAGATACAATGAATAATACAATAGAGCTTTCTCCCTCAAGAGTCCAACCATGAAAATGACCAAGAAAGTACATAATATAGGCAATCTAACATCTTTCCTTGCCTCTAGGGGTCGAGCTCATCCTTCTAGGAGTTGTTTCAACTAATTCGAAACTAAGCACTAAAATCTAGGCAGTCAAAACAACTTGCCTCTATAAGCTAGGAAACCAATTCATTCATTAAATGTTTGCTATTTCATGAATGAATCTTCTAGAATAGGTAATTAAGTGTCATATCAACATGAAAATACATTAATTACATCAAAGAGGGTGAAAAATCCCATCCCAAGTCAAAACTGGCCAAAGCTGGGCGAATTCCTGAGCTGTAGGTGAAAAATTATGAAAATTGCCTGATAGGTCGCGCCCTAATCCTGATAGGTCGCGCTTCTTTGGAGCTACGTTTGAGGCACTTCCAGGTGTCTAAATGAGGCAACAGTGGGCTTGTTGGAAAGGTCTGGATGTCTACTTTCCAACCCAACTGGAATTTCTGAATTTGGTGGCCATTTGCCCCTCCAAAATTGCAATCTCCCAATACTACTCCCTGTTTGTCAAAAAGGTGGCAGAAAGTCAATTTTTGCATGTTTTTTGACCTTCTGGAGGCTCAAAACTTGATGAAATCTCTTGGTAATTGCTGAGCAAGTGTATCTTTGCATGAAAAATCCAGAAATGCTGAGTTTTCCCAAAATGAAGTTTCTCATCGAATAGGTCGCGCGCAGCACGCGACCTATCAAGGAGAAAAACGTGTTTTTTGCCCAAAAATTCATAAGTGACCAAAAATGCTCAAAAATTTTTGAAATTTGTGCTGTAGTGAGTCATTTAATATCATGTTCCTTCAAGGAAGCCTCAGCCAAGATGTGGAGGGGATCGGGCCTTCTCCGTCGTTTTAGTGCCTTGGCCAACCGCCCTTGAATCACCTTCATTTTCGCCTTGCATACGTGCATGCGGGCCCAATAGTGGTTTTTCATATTTCGGAGCAGGTCCTTATCTTTGTTGGCCTTAGCCAGAAGCCTCTCCAAATGAGCATTGACCCGGAGAAGCATAGCCTCTCGCTCAACGGGTACCAAATCACCGGGTCTCTTCCGAGCCAAGTTGCGGTCCTCATGAATCCTCTGCAACTCATCAAGAGTGTGCTCCTCCTCAAGTTGCTTGTTGCGCTGCTCTAAATATGTGATCGTCCATTGTGCTCCTTCCAATCTTCACTGCAATGAATCATTTTCAGCTCTTAGGTGTTGAATGATCTCCTTTGACTCTAGGCTAGGAGAACTGATATCAAGGTCAACAATCTCTATATTTGGAACACCTGATGGCCCCTCATCAATCCTGGGCTGTTTGCCCATCTCTGATACCTGTGCTACTGTCGGCGACGAGGCCCCTTCCACCTGGTGTGGAGATAACACTCGTGGTGTTGATGAAGAAGGCGAGACCCCTTCCACCTGGTGTGGAGATAATACTCGCCTAGCTGATGCAAATAAGGCTATGTGGCCTCTCTGATAAGTGACCAATGGAGGAGAGCTGACATGTCTGGTCTCAGGACTATCATGCTGCTGTGAAGGCCCTCCCTCCTCATGAACAATCTCAGGGGGAGATGATGCTGATGCTGTGAAAAAATCCCGAGAGATAAAATCCTCCCAGGGGATACCCCGCTGAGCCAACTGATGCATGACCACAAGCTGGACCAAACCATAATGATAAATGCTCCTATGTTGCTGTGTTGGGCTCCTTCTCTGCACCAAGGGCACCATCCTCTCAATATCCCGGCACATGAACCATGGTATGTTCATCATTCGTACCCGTGTGAAATGCATCAACAAGCGAATATGGTACGAATACAAATATGCAAACCTGCCCTCACAGGTGAAATAGAGCATGATGAGCCTCATCAAGGGAGCATACTCATCCCTCAAAAATCTGAAAGGAAACATACCAGTTATGGACCTCATGTAGACAGGTTTAACGAAGGGCTCATACTGAAATCTGTCCAACACTTTGTGTTTGTTCCACTCTTCTCCCACATTTGGTATTCCTGTTGCTTGAGCAATACTTTCAGATGACAATATAAAATCCACCCCTGCAAGATTTACATGCCCATTATGCAAATGCAAAACAAACAAGCGAGCCAATTCCCTATGATGCTGAATTTGAGAAATCCTCTCGCAAAATTCATAACATGAGAGGTAGCGGAAACATGTGACCGCAAGTGGGCAAGCCTGAAAATCGGTCAAAGAGGTGGGCTCCTCTCTCTTATGGTGACCACTCTTACCACCCCTGTGAGACCTCCTTTGTATCTCAATTTCTGGTGTTGACTCATGGTCATCACTTTGCTCATAGTCGGTTTCGGTTTCTGACATGGTTTCAGGAGCAAAGTGGCTGAAATGTACTGCTGCTTTTGCTCAAATCACCTGCTATTTTTCCTTGTTTGTAATGTTGTTTCAAGGGGACAAATGCACAAGGGAAATGTTAGGGAAGGGAGACTTTGAAGGGAAATTGGGAAAAATATATGAAATAGGGAAATAGGGAGTTAAGGGGAAGAATCATGACATACATATCATCATACAATTTCATTTGCAAGGATGTTATGGGAAGTAGGGTTTAGGGTTTGATTCTTGATTTTTAGGAACAGGGGTAGGGTTTTAGGGGCTTTTGATATTTTGGTAGGGAGATTAGGTAGAAATGATATAGGAGGTGGTAAAGAGAAGTGGGGAAAAAGTGGGGTGACAAGGATGACCTTGAAACAACAAAACAAACCATAGTTCTACAAGCATTTTGACATTTTTAAAGCAAATATACATGAACCTCTCATTTCAATTTGACGACATTAAAACACATTTCCCATGCTCATTTTCTTTATCAAGCAAAATACTTTGATGATCAGAGGCCTACCTGCAATCTTGAAGAATTTTGGGGTCGTTTGGGAGTTTACTGGCGATTTTTGTAGATGAATTCCCAACAAGTCGCGCGCAGGTGTTGATAGGTCGCGCGCGCTCAATAGGTCGCGCCAGTGTATTTTCCTAACTGAATGAACCCCCCTGACAGGTCGCGCGCACCCAACAGGTCGTGCGCAGGTATTGACAGGTCGCGCGCGGGCTCAGCTTGCCAATTTTGCTCAATTTCTCTCCAAATCGCTCTTCATTATTGCTTTGAGGCAAATGATGGTCAAATAGAGGGAGAGAGAGGCTTTATAAGCTTGATTTAAATTAATTTCTCCTCAAACCCTCTTTCTAATGTTTTTAACTTGACACTTTTTCAAAATTTCAATGCTGCTGACTTTATGGTTTCCTTTTGTCCTGAAATTGTTTGAACTGATGCTTTGTCTTGAAAATTTTTGTAGGGATAGCTTCTGAGGAATCTTGGCAAAGGGGACCAGGGCTGCATGCTGTCTTTTGAAAACTTTTGAATTTTTATAATTTTTACAAAAATGAGAAAAAAGACCTTGTCTTTAAAAACAGGGTTTTTAAATCCAAGGTTAAAATTAGCTGTACAAGATGAAATCTTTGAAGAAAAACTTTGATAGTCATCCCTCTGGCCTGCTGGGCATTTATTGACCTTTAAAGACATGACCTCAAAGAAAAATTGGACCTAAACCCTAGACCTAGGACTTTGACAAGACAAGGAACCTTGAAAGAATTTATAGACTGAAACAACTTGATCCAGCAGTGCCCAGAGGGGAATAAAGACACCAGCTCCTCCATCAGGGGTTATGGCATGCCTAATGGAATGCAATGAAATGACACTGATGAGACACCTACTTATGCAAATGCAAAGAGCTTTGATCGCTGATGGAGGGCTTCTAGACCGACTCTAACACCGCCTTCCCTACAGCATCAAGCCCTTCACAGATGAGGTATTATGTGATGTTACACCTCTGGATGTTTGTGATGTACTATTAGGCCAGCCATACTTGTGGAGGCGACATGCTATGTATGAGTCAAGGCCTCGCGCTGTCATCATTTCTTTGGATAATTCATTATACAGGATACCGGAGGTAGCCCCACCTACCGCCACCTCTTTGATCACTGCTAAGAAAGGCAGCAAGCTCATCTCACAGACTAGGGAATTTATTTTCTGTCCGGTTCGCTTCCAAAGTAAGGGGAAGATTGTTTCTGCACCCATGACCCCCGCGAAGGGTTCCTCCACACAGCAGCAGCAACAGAGGGATACAGTCGTGACAGAACACAGGAACAACTTCTCCTTACCCAGAGGGGTACCACACAAGTTTCAGGTGGGCGACAAAGTTTGGTTACATTTGCAGAGGGAGCGCCTTACCAGAACCCATCAGAAACTCAGACCACTTCAACATGGTCCTTACACCAGTAACAAGGCTACGGGAAACAATGCTTTGAAGCACAGCATTCCTCCATTCCTTCGCTTGCACCGAGTGTTCAATGTGGACCGTCGTCGACCATGCTCCCCACCATTTCTGGACACATCAGAGATTGCAGAACAGCTCACCAGAGACCCAGCTCAATGGAAGCTTCCTCATCTCAGGGAGGAACTCAACGCAATGGGGACCATTGCTTCCTAAGGGGGGAGGAATGATCCAGGTGGATGTTGGTGGCCACCCACCTATGCCATTTGGACTCCCACAATTGTCTCTTTCAGTTTTTCTGTTTCCTTAATTATAGCACAGTTTACTATTTTTAACAGTTTTTCGGGTCCTAAACTTTCGGAGCCATTTTGAGGCCCTAAACGACGTTTTTTGGGAAATCCACCACCAGCAATTTTCTGTGTAAAAATCATCTTTTCCGTCGTAGTCCTCGGAGAGATCTTTCCAACGGGCTATCATGCATTTCAAACGGAGATAGTAAAACCAATTCGCGACCCTGGGAAGTTGATGTACCAACTTACCCAAAAACGGGGTCCACAATTTGGCGTTTCATCTTCTAGGGTTAGGTTTTGGAATGTGAAGTGTTAACACCCAGGTTGTTCCCTTTGACTCCCAAGGGAATACGGCCGGGGTAACCACTAACTAATCTTTGGATTACAGTTTCTAGCCAAATTGTAATCATAGAGGGCTCTCTCTTTAAGGTTTGTCTCTGGTTTGTGAAGATCTTAGGCCAGTTATGAATTCAGGGTTTGGTTGTATGTTTTGGTTGAGGGATGTCTTCTGTAGCTGAGGTGGAAATCTTCAGATAGTTTTAGTCCATTGGGCAATGGAGTCTGTGGCTACAGGTTGTCTAAGGGATTGAGTTGAGTTGCTGAAACTGCAGGGCCATTCAAATACATCATGAAACAAAATTTAAATTTTGATTATGAAATGTGATTAACCAGTGAAAAGCAAATGAGAATTTTCCACTAAGCTGAGAATGTAGGAAAGAGATATGTTGCACAGGAGCCTACTTGAATTCCTGAAACAACAATCACTGTGAAAGATATAGTTTGGAGGTGCAACAGTTAAGAATTACACCTTATGACTATAACTGAAGAAAAAACACTTATAACAGCATAGATTGAGTTCAGGGTATTGTGTGAATAAATCTTGGAACTATTCTTTTTCTTTGCCATTAACTATGAAACACAGAAACATGAATGAGCTATGAAAAGATAACAAAACACATAACGAAGAGTTTTTAAGGAGAACTTATTGTGCCATGAAGTACACAGGAATCCTGTAACTTTCAGCAAAACACCAGAATGCCTCAGATAACACAGAGCTTTGGAAATTCCATCACTTTTGTATTAATACTCTGGAAATTTACAGCATAAGAAACTCTAGAAGAGAAATCAACAACAACCCCTGCAAACTTATGCGAGGGGGAATATATACAAACGTTCATACAAAATATCTGAAGCGTTGAGTCATCTGAGAAATAAATACGTTCACCAACTTGTACAGAAAAGCAGATAAGAAGTTATTACAGCTTTGAATACAACATAAATGCTCTTCAATTCTGTCAGAAGACTTTTTGACCTTTGGAGGCCACTGAGTTGGTTGAATGTTCTGTTATAAATGATGAATGACGTGTCTTTGTAGCTCTGTCATCCTGTATCTTTTCGGCCCTGTCACCTGTGACTATCAGTGCTGCTTTAGTGGCCGAATAGTTTTGCTGAGTTGGCTCAGCCCATTCTTCTCCATGCATGCTGATTTTATCAAAATTTTCCTGTGTATGATAACTTATATATTTAAATGAAAAAACTTGAATACAGGCTCTGGTTTACAGTATTAACTGTATCATTTTGGTCCAGAATTCCTGTGTGGGCAATTGATGTCTCAGGATTGCCTCTAGAGTCTCATCTGCCTCTCTGTATTTGTAGAAATTTGGAGGCACTTCAAACAAATGTTGGATCTCATTCATAATGAAAAATAAATTCTCAACCCTGTTGTAGAGACTATGCCCTGATGCTGGCCCTGATTCTTCTGAAGTGCTGGGTCTTTCTGTAATCTGATTCGTAGCAAATGTGTTGACCCTTTTGGCATAATGTTCATGGGAAAGTAGTCTTCCTGCACTGTTCAGTAAGCTAGGAAGACCTCTGTTTTTTAATGCCACAAATTTGTCTGTGAACTTATTAACCTCTGTCTGCATATCCTGGCTTCTTCTTTCCAGTGTTTGTACTAGGTTTCTTAGTGTGAGGACCCTCTTTATCAGCTGGATGGTTTCAGTTCTACTGGAGATTCCCATTGCTGCCAGCTGAGCACTTGTTCTGTTATTAAGCACATTAATCATTCTATTGGCAACCTCAGGCATATTGCCTAGAGATGCCCTTGCTCTTTGGATTTCTCTATGTGCTTTCCCTATGAGCTCTATCTGCTCATGAATGGTCTCAATGTATTGCCATTGATCAGTGATTGATTGGCCAATGTTGGCCCATAAAACTGTCCTGAGTTCAGCCACCACTTTATCAAGTGTGAGCTCCTTCTCCAGCTCCTTTATCTTATCCTTAAGGGCCTTTATTTCCCTTCCTTTTTCTGCTACAGTCTGCTTGGATTTATCATATCTTTCATTGAGCTTGGCTAGACTCTCCCTGGCCTCATTTAGCTCTGCCATTTGGGCTTCCAGGGCTTGGATTTCATTCTTGAGCTTCTGCATGTCCAAGCTTGGAGCCTACTCTGTTGTTGGTGCAGTTGCTGATGTAGATGGTGATGTTTGTTCAGTAGGAGGAGAAGTAGTCTGAGGAGGTTCCTCCAGGTTAATTATTTCTGGAGGAGGCTGAGATGTTTGTCCTCCTTCTTTCTGTTGTAATGTTGCCTGCAGTGCAGCCTGTGCAGCCTCTGATTCTCCCAATTTCTCTTGTGTTTGGATCAGCTGTTTATATAGGGACACTAGCATAGCTGCTGCATCTTGGTCATGTCTCAGCTGGGCAACTTCTCCAGTTTGTGGGTGAATGGTTGCTGGGAATTTTACCATTTTCCTTAGTGCTACCATATCTGCATCTCTTAACTTCAGTAATGCTTGTATAGCCTTGATGTCCTTGGGATCATGCCCAAGTTCTATGATTATCTCCTCTAAGGCTTTGATTCTATTGTCCTTTGCTTGAGAGGATGCTCTCTCCAACTCAAGTTGGGCAGTTGTATTATTTAGGCTATTTTCTAGCCTGTAGTTCTCCAATGTCTTATCTGCCAAGGAGGCATACACCATCTCACCTGTTTGCTTATGTAATTCGATTTTATCCATTGGGTGGATGTCCTTGGCAAGGACCTCAAGGTTGGTCCTTATGTAATCTGCAGCTGACTGCGGCTGCAACACGGCTGGCATAAAGTGGCTCATGATCATCTTGCCCTCCTGGACATCATATGCAGACATTAGTCTTTGCTGGTTAGTGGGAGCCATTTTCAACAAATGATTATATAGTTGTACTCTTATGGGCTCATTCCTCTTCTTTATATCAATGAACTGCTGCTTGATGCCCACCTCAGCTCCTCTTTGCTGGCTTGAGGAGCTGACTTCTCCTCCCACTGTCCTCTCTTGTTCCTGCTGGAAGGAACTTGCAGATGCCTCCATGCTAGGTGGGCCCATGCCCAAAGATTGCCCTATTGGCATTTCTTCCTCAGAAAGGGGATTCATCCTGTGTCTTTTCTCCCCATGAGTTGTTGATGTTGTGAGGGGAGTCTCTCTGTCCCTCTTTCTACTTATGTCTTCTTTTTGTGGGGTTTGGAGGACTGAGGCCTCCACTGTTGTCTCCTGCCTAGGAGGCAGAGTATCCTGAGCTTGCTGCCCAGTGGATTTTGGGGCCTGTGACGTTTGCTCTTGTTGCACTGGCTGTTCTTTTTCTTTCTGCCCCCCTTGTTGTTGTTGTTCCTGTGGCTGTTGCTGCACTTCCTGCTGCTGTACCTATTCATGAGGTGGATGCTCTGGCTCCATCTCTTTCTCTTTGCCTTTGCTAGAGGTTTGATAAGTAGCTTTGGTTGCTTGCTGATGTGCTGTGGAGGATGAGGCAGCTGCTCCCACTTGAGTGCCTGGCAGAGCAAATACCTGTGCACAAAGCTCTAAGTCAGCCATCTTTTGGAGATTTTTAACTGCTCTTTGATTTAATTCTTCTTGTGTGATAGCTTCCTCCAAGGTGCCTCTCCTCCACTTTATTTGAGTTGCATATTTTTCTATGTGAGGCAACCTTACGTTGTCATAACTGGCCAGCCTATACTTGACCCTTCTTAAAGTTATGAAGTGATTGGGGTCATAAGGTTTCCAAAGGAAACTGGTCTGTAGGCCAAGGGATTATAGCATTCTGTCTGCTTCTTGCCAACCTTCCTCCCTTTTGTTGTAAATGAAGTGGCCTAATTGGTTTCTTACTTTGAGTTGTGCTTTCTTGCCTTTGCCTGAAAAATGTAGCACATCAGCATTCCCAAACTGCCTGAAGTATTCAAGGGCAAACAATCTCATGGGCACATATTTAGGCAATCTGTATGGGGGCAACTCACACCCATATATTCTGATGACTGTGTGGTTTTCGTAATAGTACCAATCCCCAATGCTGTATACCTTGGACAGCTGAAGAATCCTCTGCATCTCATCAGTTAGTCTAGGAGGAGGTGAGCTTAGAAGCAGAGACATGGCCGGGTGGATGAAAAGGTCTATAAACTCACAATAAGTGTATGGAGAACAAGATCTGCAGTGGATAGCAGAGGACCAATAGACTACTGACCTTGGATTGCCTTGTGCATCCACTCTCTTCATAGCAAAATGAAATTTCTCATGTTGATAATACAAAATTAAGTGGTAGATGTAGGAGGTGTATCTGAACACCCTTTCTCTTGCCAATTTCATCAATTTCTCATGTATTTTGTCAGATATGTAGGTGGCATAGTCATAGCAGATGGGAGACTTGCCAGGGGAAAACACGAGCATCATCACCAGCACAATTTCATCAACAAACTCAATTGAATTATAGCCCAGAATGGGACTGATCATGTCTACAAGGTCTCTGCCCAATTGGTTGAGGTAAACATGAGAAATGGGAGGGTACTTCACAGTGTCAGAGTCAATGTATAATTGATTTAGTTTGGTGACCTGAGCATCTGTCAATTTAGCTCCTTGCTTTATCAGATCAGTCAGTGATAAAGGAACTAATTTCTTCTCAGTTTTGAAGTGCAACATCTCTCTGATGGCTTCAGGGGTGACATAGAAAATGACTGAGCCTGAAGGGTCAATCATAGCCCTCTGAGTGGCGTCGTAGCAGTCAGCACATAGGTGGATTAGGTCAGGAAACTGGTTGACCTGAGGGAGCTTGAAGAGAGGGAGGAAAGAATCCCAAATGCCCAATACATCTGTTCCAGTCTCGTGTTTAATCTTCAATTCGTTTAACAAGTGGATGTGGTACTTGTTGTGCATTAGCATTTCTTCTGATATCTGATAATCCAGGTCTGCTAATGGTTGCCATTCCAATTCTCTCTGAGGGGCATTTAATGGAGCAATGTTCAAGGCTACAGGAGCTACTGGTGCATCCATGGTTACTTTAGGCTTCTGTTTGTATGCACTGGTGTTACTATGCAGAGCAACACAGAGGAGTATTTTTGCAATATAGAGGTGAATTGCAAGGAAGAGAGGGTAAATTGTAACAGCAGCAATTGGAATACTACACAGAGGACTACTAGAGCAAATGCTCGACCTTAAAACTCTCTTCAGGGTGAATTGGTGCGGCTTGGGTTCTTAGTTCACGAATGCGCGAACTAACTGTATGTTTTGTGAGAATTTGGCTAAACAAGGCTCTGCAGGTGAATTTCGACTTTACAATTGAAAATGGAGGCTAGCCACAGGGGATTTGCCGGTAAATTATAAGCTTGCCCACTCTTTTAACTTTGTTTCAGACAATTATGGACACAACCGAGCACAGGGGAGGTAAATTTGATAAATACCTGGTGAATTGCTTGGCAAAGTTTGCAAATGCAGGTGGGATGGAAGCGCCGGCGGTCTCCTGGTTGATTTCAACTGGTCGGCGATGGATTTGGACGTAAAATGCATGCAGGGGGAGTAACAGTCTTTTTCGCAAAAGTAACGAAAAACATGAATTTTGGCCAAAATATAGACTTTTGGGTTATTTGGCGCCTTTTTTGGATGACGTCAGCATGACGTCATCAGGTGGGGTCAAGGTCGGATGACGTCAGCATGACGTCATCGAGGGACGTGGCGGCTTGAGAGTGGTCCACGGGGATGATGAGGTGGCGGGCAGGTCAGAGCAGTGGCGGACGGGGGCGCTGACGCGGCGGTGAGGTAGCAGTGACGTTGGCAAGGCGGGTTCACAGAAACCGGAAACGGTAAGCGGTATAATATCGCACCGCTCTCTATACGGAAGCGGAATTGTCAGAGGGCGCTCCGATACGATTTGGGGGTGACGCGTGGCAGAGGCCTGACGTCACCCTCTGACAGATTTCGGAAGGTAACTTTCGGACGTCGGGCCCGGTCCGAAATGCATGAGAGCCGTCGGATGAAAAGGGCCAGATCCGACGGTCGACGGATCGTTAATGTGCCAGGTCAATACGGATGTGGGCGGGGTTTAAAATAATATATTTTTTGGAAGATGCGCCCGGCGGGAACCTTTGGAGTTTGGCAAATTTATATGGTTTTCAATGTATTTTTTAATGCAAATGCGCTTTTGCGCCAAACTTTGGATAAAGCCGAAATGTGGGTTTTTCATGTATTTTTGCAAATGAGCGGGTTAGGGGTGAAAATGGGTTTATTTACAAGGTTCTTTTGCAAATGACGGGGTTAATGGTTTAGATAACTTCTGAAGGGGGAAGAGGGGTAGGGTTTGGGTTCTTAAACTGACCAGATGTCAATTTAATCCCTGATTGTGAACATATGGCTATAATGCCAGGGGGAAAGGATATTTATAGAATGCTTGGGGTTTTATACACCATAGTGTTTATAATAATAGGGAAAGGGTAACATAGGGGATTTAGATAGTAAGAAGTTAGGGGTTAATATGAATGGAAGAGGTGAATGAGGAGTGATATCACTAAGTTTATATAAAAACAACTTAGCTTAGGGAGTAGATCAAAATGAAAAGAATTTTAGACAAGAAATGTGGCTTTTAAAGGAATAAGAACCAACATAAGACCTTAAATTCTTTCATGAACACAACTGATGAAGGGATGTTAGTAATGAATGCGAAAGGGGAGAAAAGGGAGTTAGTCATGCTCCTTTGCTTTGCTGCAACATGATGGAGAAGAGGAGCTTCTCTATCCACTGATGTTTCCTTTATGCTAGACCAGCAGAACTCATTTGAGAGTAATAACATTTCTGCAACCCCATCTACCTACCCATCTACTTGTCTAACATTTTTTGTTTCTTCATGGAGGGTGCACTTAGACTTGCAGACCCTTAAGCGCCTTTTCTTTTCTTTTGGCTTTTTCTTTTGACTTTCTATCTAAGGCTACCCTTATTGCTTCCAAGGTCCCAGATTAAGCATTTGGGAACCTTACTTTCTCTACCTAGCTACTGGTCTGCCAAGATTAAAAAGTTTGGACAGACTTCTTTCTCTATTCTACAACAGAAAATTGAAACATGGCATGATCCAGATTAGGCTGTTGGACCATCCATCCAAAATTGAGTCAACATCAAGCTTTGTACACACCTTGTCTTCTCATGGAAATATGGGATCTTTGAATCACCAAAGCAGAGCATATTTGGAACTTTTATTTTCCAATCATGAAATATGAAACCTATTGGTATAGGTAGCTAACATGAAGGGTTTTCCATTGTTTCTCAACAATAAATAGGCCCTCGAGCCTCATTGTAACACAGTTTATGGAGACAGTTCAGAGGCATGTAGTTAACACATCTCTTCTCAGAGATAAGCTACCATTGCCCTAGCTGGGTTATTTCCATTTCTATTTGTAAGCATATTTCAGTATTGTACAGTAATGAAATGAAGTATTATTTCCGCTGCGTATTTGTCTTTATGGTTATCTCTGTATTTTATTGTGTTCCTGTTTAAATCCGGATCATTTAACTTCTCCAAGAGTCACAGATAGTAGTTTCTGTGTTGAGCAACATATTGTCTATGATTCAGTTCTCATTTTCATAATTCTTCTAAGTTACAAATAGTAGTTTCTATGAAAGGCCAGCATATTATCTTTAACTTCCCCTTCAAGCATTCTTCGTTCATCATTTGTATCTAGCAACAAATGGCATTCTGAGATGTTCTGGTCATACACATATTAAGAGTAAAAAACCAAGTCTTCAGGTCCTTCATTTGAGAACACAACATATATCTAAGTGACAAACAAGTGACAGTAAATAACATTTATTAATGTCTTAAGCACAATTTCTGTACAGCCAGGAAATTGGTTTCTTAAGGTACAACATTAATTGACGTCGCTGCCGGGGAGAGAGGACAAGAACACTTTTACCTGGGTTTTCACTATTTTCCTCTGGTTGTTCAGTGAGGAGGAAATATTTGGTTGTTTTGAATCAAAGCAATAACTCTGGCTTCAAGAAGACCCCATACAAGATCAGACACTTCGCACCAGAAGGTTCAAGTTCTTTCAAATCCTGAAAGGCTGGTTTCAAGGAGGGTTAGGAAGTCTAAGATCCCAATTACACCAATTCCTACGTTGTCTGCATCAAGCAACAACTTATATGAACATTCATCCGACAGAGAGTCATATTTTTCATCATCTTCATTTCAGCAACATAGCTATCAAGACCAATCTTTTGAGTCTGTTACTTTTCATTTACTTGCTATAATTATTCAACCTAAATCAATAAACACATTACCTCCTTTGCACATTTACTTCTCAATCAGGTTCCACATATGTTGGTAATCAAAGTTCAATAAATATGGCAGCACCTACATTCTCAGTGAATAGGTATGCACCTCTTCAACTACCACAACCGTTCAATCAAATGCCACAGGATTACCTCAAAACTCTTCCTCGTTTTTCAAGAGAAGATGAACAGACAGCAGAGAATCATGTAGTAGTATTTTGTAATCTTGCAGAAAGCCTAAATGTTGAACATTTAGATGTTGTTCTAAGACTCTTTGTTCAGTCCTTGGATGGAGAAGCAAGGAAATGGTTCAAAGGACTTCCCAATAATACCATTCCTTCTTGGGAACAGATGGAACGTGTGTTTTTTCAGAGATGGGGAGAAAAAAGAGACCATGGGTATTCATTATCAGAGTTTAATGCCAAAAAGAAGAATTCTGATGAAACTGTGGTCAAATTTGTCAGAAGATTTAACAAATTGTACAATAGTCTCCCAACAGAGATTAAGCCTCCTCATGCTGGTGCAAAAATAACTTTTGTAGGGGCTTTTGAATCAAATTTTGGATTCACATTAAGAGAAAGAAGAACTCCAACCCTTGATCAAATCCAAACAGATGCTTTAGAGATAGAAGCGAATCTGGTGGTTGCAGGAAAAGCACCAAAAACACAGCCTACCCAAGGCAAGGGAAAGCCATAGATAGAATCCTCTCAAAGTCAATCATTGGAGGATATGTGTAATGTAATTAAAACTTTGTGAGATAAGTTAAATAGGTTAGAGTTAGAAAATAAGAACTCTCAGAGACAAACACAGTATAATAAGAACTTTAATCCTCAATATAGAAGACAACCTTTGCAAATCTTGCAAAAGAAAAGGAAAGATCAAAATCAAATTCAAGCACCATTATATATAGAAGTAGATCCTGGTGAAGAACAACCTGAAGGAGAAGAGTATGTGTATGATGAAGCAGATGATATTCATGATGAAAATGAAATTGATGAATATTGGAAATAATTCTCTGATTTTATGCAGGTTGAACTACATAAGAAATATGACCTGAGATCTAGGAAGAGATCAAGAAAATGAAAGTGAGCAGCAAGTTTCAAATTCCTCACCAAAGGTGACTCCACAAGAATCTCAGCTTGTGAAACAAGTAAAAAAGGAAAGCAGCAACAGAATGCAAATGGAAAGACACAGCTACTTCGAGGTGAGTCTTCTCAAGATCAAACTGGAAAAATTCCTTTGGAGAAACTTATTTCAATTCCTCAAGTAATTCCAGTCATGAAGAAAGGTGAAGATGAGAATGAAAAGACTGCTAAACAGGGTCACTTGTTTAGTCTTACTAAGGAGTTGGAAAAGGTAAGAATACAAGTTCCCCTTACAAAATTGGCAAAAACACCTACTTATCAAAATGAGATTGTTGAGTTTATTAATTTAAAAGAAAATGAGAGTATAAATGACACTGTAAATCTACAGGAAGATAAAGTAGTAGTGGTTTTCGGTCCACATGTAGAGGAAGTAGATTCTTTAATACCTCCTTTTTATATTTCCCTATTGGTTCAATATTTCCTCCTAAATAATTGTATGTTTGATTTAGGAGCTTCACATAATCTTATGCCTCTATTAGTGATGAAGCAACTAAATCTACTAGTGACCAAACCTTATAGGGATTTGTATTCTTTTGATTCGAATAAGTTCAAGTGTCTGGGGCTTATTAAGGATCTGGCGGTGTCACTAGCCCAAATTCCAACTAAAAGCTTGATCATGGATGTTGTAGTAGCAGATATTCCTGCTAGATTTGGAATGCTTCTATCTAGGTCGTGGGGGGCTAAATTGGGAGGTGTTTTGAAACTAGATTTTACATGTGTTGTTATACCGATTTTTGGTGGGGAGGAGAGGAGATTGTACAGAGAAACTAGGTTTGTAGAAACAATTACAAAAAATGGAGCAAGCAATTCACATGTATATAGTCAAGAGAAGGATGACTTTTCTTGTTTCACACTGCATGATAATGCAGAGCTAGCTGAAGATAATCATAAGCAGCTTGCTTCAGCCAATGTAATTACAGAGCTGCAAATGGAAGAAGTGTGGAAATGCTTCTTTTATGGAGATTATTCCAAGGAGGGAATAAGTGTTGGTTTTCTTCTAATTGCACCTAGAGGTAGTATGTTTCCTTTTTCTTTTAAATTAGAGTTCGAGGCGACAAACAATGTGGCAGAATATGAGTCCTTGATTATTGCTCTACAAACAGCTAAACAGATGGGAGTTAAGTCAATTTCTTCTTTTGGAGATTTGGAGCTAATTATTAAGCAGATAAAAGATCACTACCAAACAAAGCATCCTAGACTCCAGGCATACAGAAATGAGGTATGGGATTTGATTGAGAACTTTTTTGAAGCTTTTAACATTCAATTCATTCCAAGAGATGAGAATAGATTGGCAGATTCATTGGTTGTGGCTGCTAGTACGTTCAAGCCTCCTATTAATCCAAGACTAAGATATGAGGTAGAAATGAGACATAGACCTTCTATTCCCGATATTGTTAAGAACTGGCAAGTTTTTTAGGATTACCAACAGATTAAGGAGTTTTTTACAATGGTTGAAGAATTCCAGGGCACAGAAATTGATCAGGATGAAGAAGAGACAACAGAAATTGCAGAAGCCAGTGGTTTAAAAGATTCAATAGCAAATCAGAAGATCTTTCAATTGAAAGATAATATTCTGCCAAAGGGACTTGTTCCTCTTGAAAGTATTTTTAATTCCAATGATGTGGCTGTGGACTCACACAGGATGAACATATTCAGGATCACGACATTGGAACTAAGAGAATCCTAGGTTATTCAAATTATATGGTGGAGTTTCACCTAATTTTCAAGAGAGATATATTAAACTTTTCCAGAATTATGTTGATGTCTTTGTGTGGTCCTATGAAGATCTCAAAACCTACGATGTAAATATTATTCAGCATAAGATTTCTTTGAAGGAGGCAATTAAACCCTACAAACAAAATCTTAGACAAATAAATCCTCTACTTCTACCATCAATTGAAAAGGAGGTCAAGAAGTTGCTTGATGCCAAAATAATAGTCCCACTCAGGTATTCTGATTGGGTGGCTAATTTAGTACCTATGAGAAAGAAAAATGGAGAAATAAGGTTGTGTGTGGACTTCAGAAATCTCAACAAGGCTTCTTTGCAAGATAACTATCCATTGCCTAAGATGGATCATGTGGTGCAAAAGGTAACGGGATCTTTTAGAATGTCAATGCTAGATGGATTTTCTGGTTATAACCAGGTGGCTTTGGATAAAGAGGATCAAAAGAAAAAAAACGCTCACAACTCCCTGGGGAACATTTATGTATGCCAGAATGCCTTTCGGATTGATGAATGCAGGTGTTACATTTCAAAGGGCTACGAACATTGCTTTTGTTGGAGATAAGTTTGTAGTAATATATTTGGATGATATTACTATTTTCTCAAAGTCTGATGAAGAACATTTGGACCATTTGAAAATAACTTTTGATAAAAGTAGAAGATTTGGACTTTCCTTAAATCCCAAGAAATCCATTTTTGCTCTAGAAGAAGGAAGACTATTGGGTCACATTGTTTCCAGAGAAGGAGTGAAGATAGATCCAGCAAGAGTACAAGCTGTGTAGAAAATATCATTGCCTAGGAGTAAAAGGGATATTCAAAAGTTTCTGGGAAAGATAAACTTCCTAAGAAGATTTGTATCCACCTGTGCAAAAATTGTAAAAGAAATTACTAATATGCTAAAGAAGGAGAATGAAGTGAATTGGACCAAAGAAGCTAGAGAATCATTTTCCAGGATTAAAGAGGCATTACAGGCAGCTCTAGTCTTAATCAGCCCTGATTACCAAAAGCCTTTCCAAGTTTTTTCATTTGCATCATCAAGTTCAATAGCTGTTGTCTTACTGCAGAAGAATGATGAAGAGAGAGAGTAGCCAGTTGCATTCTTCAGTAAGATTCTTAGGGATTATGAGCTGAAATATAATATTCTTGAGAAACATGTGTATGCTTTGGTAAAAGCCCTGAAAGCTTTTATAACTTATGTGTTGCAGTCCCAAATCATTGCTTATGTGCCAAATGTTGTAGTGAAAGATGCATTACTACAGGGAGATGTAGAAGGAGAAAAGGAAAGTGGATTGCCAAGATCCAAGAATATGATTTGGACATAAAACCCACAAAGTTAGTGAAAGGAAAAGGATTGGCAAAAATGTTGACAAAATCAAACTTTCAGGCATTGGGAATTAACTTGTTGGCACCTGTGGATGAAAAAGTAGTTTCTTTCTTTCTTGTCCCCAATCCTTAGATAGAACAAAGTATAGGGCACTAAATATTAAGGCACAACCATATGTGATTGTGGAAGGCAGATTGTACTGGAAGGATCCTGCTGGAATTTTATTGCTATGTTTAATAGAAGATGAATTTACATAAACAATCAAAGATTATCATGAGGGGTTTTGTGGAGGAAATTACAGTTCGAAAGTTACTGCACATAATATCCTTCAGGCTAGATTTTATTGGCCTAATTTATTTGGTGACACATATAAGTTTGTTAGAAGTTGTCAGAAGTGTCAGCTATTTGCTAACAACAAGAGATTAGCCCCTTTACCTTTAATTCCAATTTTCATAGAGGAGACATTTAGACAATGGGGATTGGACTTTGTTGGAGAAATCAATCTGCCTTCAAGCAAACAACACAGGTTGGTTCTCATAGCAACTGATTACTTCACCAAATGGGTAGAGGCAATTCCTACTAAGAAAACAAATGATCATATAGTAATGAAGTTCCTGGAGGAAAATATTTTCAACAAATTTGGATGCCCCATTAAAATTATAATAGACAATGCTCAAGTCTTCAATTCAAGTAAGTTCATTGATTTTTGTCACAAGTATAATGTTATTTTGTCCCATTCAACAACTTACCATCCTTAGGGAAATGGATTAGCTGAATCTACTAACAAAATTTTGATGACGATCCTTAAGAAAACCATTGCAAAAAATCAAATAGATTGGGATTCTAAGTTAAAGTTTGCTCTGCGGGTTGCTAGAGTAACTACAAGAAGATCTACAGGGAAATCACCCTTTGAATTACGATATGGAACTCAGGCTCTGTTTCCAAGTCAACTTGTGAAGCCAGTGATTGCAATGATTCAAGAGGTGAAAGAAGAACCAAATGCTTTGGTAAGAAGAATGAACAAAGTGGTGGAGCTAAGTGAGAACAGGGACAAGCTAAGAGACAACTTGATTATGTATCAATCCAAGATGAAAAATATTTTTGACAAAAAAGCCAAGGAAATTGATTTTAAAGTTGCATATTTAGTATTGAGATGGGATACTAGAAGAGAAGATAAGGGTAAACATGGGAAGTTTGATCCTCTCTGGTATGGCCCTTTTAGAATTTTTGAAGTAAGATCCATTAATACCTTCATTCTTGAGAATCTTGATGGTGAAACTCTACAGCTACCTGTTAATGGGAAATACTTAAAGCATTACTTCCAGTTCTAAAGAATAAGCATCATTTCATTGTAAATACCGGAGCGAAATCAGTGTACAAATGCCATAACATTTCAGTTTATGCGAAGCAATATATGACTCCATGCCCGAAGTGAAGGCACTAATCTGCGGTTCATAGTGCTTGTGTGGAAAAAGCACTATCCCCAAGTGGAGCCAAATGTTGTAACATCTATCTTTTTGTTTCATTCAAAAAATCACTTGGAAAATATTTTGAAAAAAATAAGGCAAGAGGGATGTGTAATAAATTGTATATCAAAATTAAAACACAAAAGAAACAAAGTGATATATCTGATTTGCAAAAGAAACAAGTATTAAAGGGTTAAAGCCGGACCTGAAATGCTATAAGTTGCATTTTATAAAGTTCGACAAGTCCGCAATGATATGTATGATTGGTTCCACTGATAGTGCTGATTGTGATTTGCGATCGCAGGCCGAACCTGAAATATATATATTATATTTAAAAGCCGGTGGGCCCGTAAAGCGCTGAATACATATGTTGGTTCATCCACTGATTGCCGATTGTGATTCACAATAGCCGGACCCGAAAGGAATATACATCGTGGTTTTAAGTCCCGTCGGGTCTGCCACACCATTGAGCTATGTATGTTGGGTTCCACCGATTGCGACTTGCGATGGTGGACCCAAAATATATATGTTTGATTGTAAAGTCTTGGCGGGTCCGCTATATCAAAATACCTTCATATATATTTTGTTTACGCAGTTTTATATGTATTTCTATTATAAAGGATTATAATAGAAAGGTCGGACCCAAAGCGTATATATATTATGATTTATAAGCCCCAACGGGTCTGCGAGGCGTACGAAAAGGCAGATTTCAAGCTACAAGCAGGTTTTCAGGCAGATCAAAAACGGTAAATAGTTTTTATTGGAGCTCACCTGATCCCACTTATCATTCCACATGTAGCAGCCAGGTGGATAGAGAAAACCGCCCATTTAGGGCTGGTATTCTCTGGGCTTATGACACACCCGAATTCTTTATAGACCATCCGATCCAAAAAGCACATATCTACGGTGGGTATATATCAGCGGAAAAGGTATGCCTTGATAGTTGTGCGGAGCCCGTATTAAAAGCAGAAAAAAGCATGTTTTATGGCATATTTTCATTATAAAAGGTATATAATGGAAAAGCACAAATATAAAGGATTTATGCATAAGTCCAACACTACCATAGTTATGCAGATTAAGGGTGCGTAAAGTTAAGTTTGCAGTGATATATCGAGCCGATTGCGATTTTGTAATGGAAGTCAATGGAGCACTGAGTGGACGGATTTGACAGGTTCATAAAGCAAGATTAACTCTTTTAAGTCCCATATTAATCAAAAGTTCGTGTTAATTTCACTATGTAAATTGGAAAATTAGGGTTAAAGTCGAATCTGAAGGGGAATATAGTAGGGTATGTTTTCTTTGTGTTTTGGCCAATCAAAATGCCAATGTAAGCTCAGGATTACACAAGCTAAACGCATTTCATTATGGCTAAACGAATTAAGCATTATTAGGGCATTTACAGAAGTAGATTAATAGAGCAAACCAGTAGTTATCGTCTCCTTCTGAATTCAGTTATGTTCCTGTTATTTCATGTTCTTTGAGGTGTCTTTTACCCTTTTTAAAATCTTGTAATAGTTTTTACTTCATATAGTTAGAGAAGCAGTTAAATAATTTGGGTAGTTTCAGAGATTAATAGTTGTTCCACAATGTATAAAAAGAGGAAAAATTACTAAGAAAGGGTTCAAACTTTGGAGAACCCAAAGGCTAGGCCTCTGTATTCCTGATATAATTGTTGATTAATGAAAGAATCAGAAGTTTCCATGAATTGTTGGGTATAATTTTGTAACCCTCTCTAATATGTGTCATCTTATGTTTTCTTCTTTCAAGTATAGTAATGAAGTTGTATGTCTTTATTTGATCATGTAGATAAAGTTAAAATTCCTTAAAAGAGCGGTCCTATACTTGAAGTTTGCACCTTCCTTTCTAAGTTATAGATAATAGTTTCTGTGAAAGATCAGCATATTATCTTTAACTTCTCCAAGAGTCACAGATAGTAGTTTCTGTGTTGAGCAGCATATTGTCTATGATTCAGTTCTCATTTTCATAATTCTTCTAAGTTACAGATAGTAGTTTTTGTGAAAGACCAGCATATTATCTTTAACTTCCCCTTCAAGCATTCTTCATTCATCATTTGTATCTAGCAACAAATGGCATTCTGAGATGTTCTGGTCATACATATATTAAGAGTAAAAAACTAAGTCTCGAGGTCCATCATTTGAGAACACAACATATATCTAAGTGACAAACAAGTGACAGTAAATAATATTTATTAATGTCTTAAGCACAATTTCTCTACAGCCAGGAAATTGGTTTCTTAAGGTACAACAGGGCCTATAGAACTACATGGAGGAACACAACGGGACATACGCCCTATGAACTTGTTTATGGGAAACAAGCCCTATTCCCTATAGAGTTTCAAATCAAAACCTTCAAGATGGTAGTCCAATTAGGATTGGAATTATCAGAGGCATAGAAACATAGATTGGAGCAACTCAATGAACTTGATGAAATCAGGCAAGATGCGGTCCAAAGAACCAGTATAGTCCAACAACAGAGGGCTAAATGGCATGATAAATATATCAAGGAGAAGAAGTTTCAGGCAGGAGATTGGGCACTGTTGTTTGATTCAAAGTTCAAATATTTTCAAGGGAAGTTTCAAACTCATTGGCTTGGGCCATATGAGATTGAAGAAGTCTTTAATAACGAAGCAGTAAAGATAAGGACGATAGATGGAAGCAAAATACCTCTTCTTGTGAATGGTCATTAGTTGAAGATATATCAAAAACCAGTTTCAAGAGAGGAGTTCATTAAGATTTTCTAGGATAACTCTGAAATGAAGCTAGTGAAGAAGAATTCTTCTTCTCCACTAACTTAGTCTTTATTTTTCCTTAAAAAAAAAAAAAATTGTATGAGGTTGAAAACCAATCATTGATTGGCGTCCTTATACAGAAAATACAGGGTGAAAATGAGAGATTTCTGACATCCTATATTTTCCATTTCCTTTCTGTAATAAGTAGTGACAAAAAGCTACATTCATTTACAGTTTAGAGTCTACAAATTCATCATCTCATTCCATCTCATTTTGTCTTCATTTTTTTCTACAGTTCCACTTCATATCACTGTCATATTTCATTCATATTTTATCTTTTTACAATTTCACCCTATTTTTCGTTTTATCTTACATCTCATTCAATCTCACTGTCATAACTCATTTCCATTTTATTTTTACATCCATATTCCATAAGCCATATTTCACTTTTCCTTCTTTTCACATTCTGTAGCTGATTCCATTCCGCAGCTAATATTATTCTGCAGCTACAACTTACTATTCCATTCCGCAGCTAATCTGATTCTGTAGCTACAACTTACTATTCCATTCCGCAGCTAATCTGATTCTGCAGCTACAACTTACTATTCCATTCCGTAGCTAATCTGATTCTGCAGCTACAACTTACTATTCCATTCCGCAGCTAATCTGATTCTGCAGCTACAACTTACTTATCAGCTCTAGCATAATTGTACAGCTCACAAATAAATCATGAATGCAAGAAAATTGAAGAATCAAGTTTTGGAGATCAACCATGCTCAAAGTACCTACGGATCAACACCAAAAGAATTATCATGCAAAAGGTTAAGTTCTAAAGGTAAAATGCAAATTTATTTCAAACTGCAAGTCATAAACATAAGTCATGTATAATATGAATGATCATATGTCTCCTTAACAAGTCATCATTTGATTTGACTGCCACTTCATGATACCACATATTCCACATTCGCTACCAAACGGTCTATAATGATTTCATCATACCACACCTCCGCTACGTTCTCCATACTCTGTACTTAAACGGTCTCTAATACCTCCATCTGTTAATGGTCAAAACTATGATGTGACCAATGTATTCACGTCTCTCCAAACCCTTACCGTTTACTTATTCCACGCAAACCCATAGTTCTTTTTCACCGTACCCGCAGTCAGTCCATTTCATAGACCACGAGAGTAATTCTGAAGGTTAGAAAATTCTACGAAATAGAGACCATGGGACTCATTGTCAGGGCAGAGCCCATAGGGGCAAAGTTTATGGAAGGGTACCCACAACTCAAGGAGATGTTGCAGAAGGCTAGATGGCTCAATTTCATTGAAAATTTTGATGGATATCACAAAATCTTTTGCTAGATCATTCAATGGTACAGAAGTAGAGATTGGAGACATTAAGTTGCAGTAACAGAACCTTACATAGTAGAGGCTACATAACTGCCAAGACTTGGTGAGAGATAGTTCAAAAACAAAGAATTTCACAGTGAATCATGGAAGGTAATCCTCAGGAACCCAGGTATGGATGTCACTATGTTTAGAAAAGGAATTCCTATTTCAGCACTTAAAAATAAATGGAGAAGCATGCTTTTGATATTACATGTGAGGGAAGATTCGGTTGCATGTATATTTATCATATACGTTTATTGATGAACTTTCTAGAAAATGGAAACATCAACCTCCCTTTCTTCCTTCTAAACAATCTAAGGAGGATGGCTTCAAATGTACAGAAGAAAATAGAATTCATAGACACAACTATGTACCATCATGGGTTGGTAAAAAGACTAGTTGAGTTTCATCTGAAAAGAATAGGAGATACTTGTGAAAACTTCTTGATAAGAAACTATTTCCAAGAGGCAGCAGAATCACCTGAAGAGGGTAATGTCAAAAGGAGTAAGAGGAAAAATATCAGTATGACCATTCAAAGTAAACCTAAGTCCTCCACGCAGAAAAATGATGAAGAGCCAGTCTCTGAGACAGAGATCAGGGAGTAGATCAAGCAAAAAAGAAAGATAAAAAGGAAAGTTGGTGGAATTACTGAGAACAATCTTGAATCTTCATTACAACAACATGATGAACAACTAATATCTGAAAATTTGATAGAGATTAGGAAACAAATCAAGAGGAAGGAAAATATAGGAAAGGAGAAAAAGGGTACAAAGGAGGAGAACATAAACCCCCTACAACTTAAAAGGAGATCTAGACTCCGAGGTATGGTAAAGAAGGTATCATCAAAGGGAACAGAGTTCATAAATCTAGAAGAAGAAACCCCATTACCATCTCCTGATAATGTTCCATTTACATACAGTTCTCAAAACTCTCCTAAACAATATTTTGAAGGCAACCCCAACAGAGGATCCCCAGGCATAGACCCGATGCAGCAACGAATTTATGATTACATAGAATCAATGGAAAAGAAAAGTGCCTCAATGGATCTAGGATCCTCGGCCAATCCAGAACAACCTATCAATCCACAAGAACCTCTAACTGACTCTCTCAAACAGGAAATCTATGAGTTAGAGATATTGAATAGGCATATCAAGAAAGAAAATGAAACCCTGAAGGAACAAAGCAAATTGGATAAAGATGATAATACAATACTACACCTAGGGCTATGGTACAAGAAGAATAGGAAGTTGAAGAGGAAGAATAGAAACTTGAACAAAACAATCATCAACCTTAAATACAAACTTCTCATGAAGAAACTCAGGATGGCAATCACTTCAAAGAGGAGCAAGAGAAGAAAGTTAGATGTACTAGCAGAGGTATCTGAGCAGATGCAATAGGAAAGACAAGTTCACATTTTTGGCAAAATTGCATGGGGACATGCAATGATTTTGCAGTGGGGGTATGTTGGACCTCAGGATTACTCTCTCTTTGACAACTTTTCTCACTTATTTCTCTTGTTTTCCATAAAAGACAGACCCCATCACTGATAAATGATAGATTTTGTCTCAAGGAGGACATTAAATGATTTACATGTTATATTTTTATGTTTTTTCTATTTGAAATAAGTTTTTGCAAATTAGTTATGGAACGCAACCTATTTTGCAGCTAATTGTGTGTTACGTAGCTACTTCCATGGTTGAACAGGTTACAGGTGTCAAACAAAGAAACCGGCCACATGGGCATCTCTGGACTCATCTCGACATGAATCCTATCCTACTCACCCAGCCCAGATCGACAAAAAAGCCAGCTCAAGACCACAGTCAAAGGTGGAGTCAAACGTATGAAACCTGGAAGCAATAGGACTCTTTGTCTACCCTTTCGTGGTTAATTAATAAATCCAACAGATCTGTTGAAGCATTAACTCGGATCAGCCACCTGTGTCAATGGTTTTGTGCAACCACCTTGTTCGAATTCAAGTCACTTGTAGTTGATCAAATATTTATGCAGACTGGTTGTAATACGTGTAGACCACCTGTATCTAATTTTCCTCAAAAGACAGTTATGGTATTAAGTTTAAACTTATCAGCTCTGTAATTTTGGACTTTTGTTTTATAATACAAAGTTGTGTGTTGACTGATGATCATTTGAAGGAGCATTTTGAATTAAGTTAGCAGCTCAACCTAGTCAGTTGCAGAGGGCCCCTGCGCTGAAGGAGGTTTTCTTTTCATTTGTTTTCTTCTTTTTGTTCAATTTTAAATTCCTCATTTGCTTTTAGCAGTGTTTATAACTTAGGTTGATTTCTTATAGTTTGATTCCTTTTAGTTTTAATCAGTAGCATAATGTTAGAATTCAATTATGCAGTCTTGTTTCTCCAATCCATTTCATAAAGGAAATGACTTTGTTTCTAAATAGAGTAAGGTTGAAAGTAATGAGGATGCATTGTTGATTAGTTTAGTCATTGTTTTTTTTATTTACTTCCTAGCTCAAGTTGTCAATGCACTGTATTAATGAATGTTTTTTGTCACTATTTCAAGCTAATATCCATCCTAAACTAAATGGTTAAGCATTCACTTTACATAAGGGTTAAAACCAATCAGTTATCTTCTGCATGTTTTTATTTAGTTTCTTTTCTAGATCATGAAGTACAGAAGTTGCTTGAATTCCATCTTAAGGAGGTTATCCTTCAAAATTAAAGGTTAAGGTAACTAGAAGTACTTCAGTTAATTTCATTCTCTGTATTTATTTCAACATGACCTACAACTTTACCTTCTATTTTTAAGAATTATTCATGAATTAGGATTAGATGAGAAGATAGGATAGATGCTCTGTTTTTTCTTCTTTTAACTTAGATTTTCACTAGTTTTTAAGCTCTTGGTTCACCTTTAGGAAATTTAGATTCGGTTTCTCATAGTTCAAATTGTACATCATTAGGAATCAAAGAACAGAAACCCCCAAAACAATCTAAAATACAAAACAACGAATTAAGAAGGGTTAACTAGCACATACAGTGCACTACACTTCATCGGCTTACGAGCCCCGGTTGATAATTTATGCATATAAATTTAGGACACTAAATTGACTAAACAAGAATATTAAATATGGTACGTTCAATGATGTTTTTCAAGAATGTAATGCTAATTTTTTGGGTTGATACAGTTCTATTTGATGTGTATTTTAAGAATAGGTTTCCATCTCATACTCTAAAAAACAAGACTCCCTATGAAATGTGGTATTGCCACATTCCGTCAGTGAGGCATCTTAGGGTTTTTGGTTTCACCTATTATACCTTGATACCTAAGGAACAAAGAAACAAACTTTGTGCGAGGAGTTGGAAATGTATCTTCTTTGTGTACTCAGATACCTACACAACATATTGTCTCTATGATGAATCAAATAAGAAGTTTATAATATCTAGAGATGTTATCTTTCTTGAATCTTCCAAGATTGACAATGTTGTTGAGCAGTAACTTGATCACTTTGATAGATTCGAGTATGAAAAGCATTTCCACAAGTTTGATAATGAGATTCCACATCTTGGAGGGGGTATCCCTATACTAGATCAATATGTGTAAACTCCTTCTAAAACACGCCCCCCTCTCATGAAGCTCCAACCACTAATCAAGAAGACACTTTGAGTGATATGATTGAGAGAATTGGGAGGCCAATTCTTGATTTAGCACCATCTCAATCAATTGAACAACCTAGGACATCTCATAATGTTCCTCCAAAATGGCTCATGTTATCACTCGGAAATTTTTCTTGGCTATCACAGAAAACTCCCTAAGGTAACATTTTCAAACCAATCTTCCAGATTGACGGCTAAACCCTTCCATCCAAATAGGGATCTCTCTGAAAATATAATCACTAAGCTTAGAAACTGGCTGTGTCTTCAAACAATGGCTAGATCTTCAGTAGGGTTGTGCTGGAAATAGGGTTTGGTTGGGATGAAGCAATTAATCCATTGGGCAATGGGGTCAACAAATCAAGTTTTTAGATGTAGTTACCAAGATATTGATTGTATGAATCAAGATGGACAGAGGCAGGGTAGATGGCAAATTGTAGACATATCAAACATCATTTGAATGGTAGTAGAAGGAGATAACAATCCACTATAGCAAGGCATGAAACATGAATCCTGCAAGTTTTAGGAGAAAGAGTGCAGATGTCTAAACCATATGAACCAGAGCATTAAACTAATGAATTATGTCACATAATCTCATTTAAACATCAGAAGATAAAAGATAAATGGCATCACATAAAAAGGAACTATCACAGAAGAAAATTGATCGTGTATACCATCATAGGAATATTTGTATCATTAAACATAATACCCTAGTCCTCTTGGCACTTGAAAAGATAAGTAATTTGATCACACACAGTGAAAAGAGACTACTTTGTTTCCAAGTCCAACCTTTTTTCCTTCTTTTTGATATATTATATGGAAAAATTACATAAAGTTTTCAAGATCCACAATAGTTGGGGAAATTAGTTATCAAATATTATAATATAAATATAATAACAATTTACAAAATATAAGTCAATCCCAACTAATCCATTTATTTGAAACCTTATCTTGGCATCTAAACTAAAACAAAATATATATGCAAACTAGTACGAGACCTCTGTTGATTCTCTAGGAAAGATTGATGAGTCACATGCTAAACTTTAGGATATGGAATGGTTTACTGCCATATAGGGTCATTTACCATCTATGCCATGCATATATCCTTCCTGTAGATATACATGAGATACATTGAACCTACAAAAAATCTCCTCAAGTTATGCAACTGAATTTACACATGTCTTCGTTGTCTTAAGGCATACCCTTTTCATTGAACATGTGACCAAAACCATCATATGTGTGCATACAATCCACAAAATCTTGTATAACATCAACATTAGGCCTTAGAGTATGTTGGATAAAGTTTCAAAAATCTTTGGTGAAGTTTCATGATATATATTAGTCAAAATTAGTGTTTTTACAACAAAAATAATTTCCCCTATTCTTGGCTCAAGGCACTGCTTCACCAAAATGCAGATTTGTTTATTCTTCTAGGACTTCAGCAACTTGAGCAAGCATGATCAACTTGTATTTGTTAGCTCTTGATCTTGTAACCCTTTTACATATTTATTGAATGTCCTTCCTAATTGTTAGGGTTTCATGCTCCTTTCTTTCTGCAGATTTTGTTTTCCTCTTTTTTTGCAGTTTTCTTCTTACCTTTGGAAGATTCTACATCTTCCTCTTCATCAATGACTACTATATCTTTTAGTCTAAGGTTAAATTTAGCTTTAAATCCTAGTCTCAACTTATTGGTAGCTCTAGCGTGAGGCTTTCCCAAGTAATAAACCCTACACTATGTTTCTCTGTTGGTATCCCCTGCCTCTTTATTTCGTCGCTTTCCCTTTTTATTCTCTACTATTATATGCACTGACTCTTCCTCCTTTTGCATTTGTTGTTGTTATTATTTGGTTTTTCTATTATAAACCCTAATATTTTTTCTTCATTCGTAGGTTTTTTGGCATGTTCTTGTACAAGGATTTGATGACTAGGGTACCCTGATTTTGTTTCTGGAACTAGGATTTCAACAATGGTTTTAGCCCTAACTTTTCTTTTGTTTTCTAGGTGTAGGGCTCACTAGAGATCTTCATCTCAATTGCTCTACTTACTTATTCAACTCATGTATGCACAATGTCTTAATTAAGCCATGATGGCATATATCATGAGGTAATAATTATGCTTTGGTTCTAGCCTTAGTAACCATTTTAAACAAGCTTTGATGCAAAAAATAAGGCAAACTCATTTTACCAAACCCAACTAAATGACATAAAAATATCATATGGTATAGATAGACTTTTGAATACATGCCTTCACATGTGAAGAATAATTGCATAGTCTTTAAGGCAGTAGACCACTCGGGCTTCAACATTTTCTAAGGGACTCCCATGCTCCAATTAGGGTTTTGATAATCTTCCTTTAAGAAAAAATTGAGATCCACATTCTGCATCATTTGTTTCTTGAACCACTTCTCACCCTCGGTAGTCAACCACGTGGCTTTTTCTATTGAATCCTCAGAAACTGCAGACTCCATACCTCTTATTTGAGCTCTGTTGCCATCGAAAGAGTGAATAAAATCATGACACCAACTCAAGTTATAACCATTAAACCGATGTAAAATCGGCTTCCATCTTGCATTTCTAAAGAAAGGTAAAGCTTCATCATAGGCCTTAAACGATACTTCATCTGGTTCATACCATCTTACGTGGCCTTAATTTCTCATTCTCTGGTTGTTCCCAACTACAATCTATCACCAATCTTTGGTAACGCACTGTGAAAACTAGTAGAAACTGTCCTGAGGACTGAAAAATTGGTTGTTGGAAATGTTGGAAATGACTGAACTAGTTTTTATAAGAGCTACGAAATATTTTCGTAGCACCAGCTGTAGGTGCTACGAAAATATTTTGCAGCGCCAACTGTTTTCATTCGATAGGCTCCAATATTTTGCATGACTTGGGAAAAACTTAGGCATGTCGTAATAAAACCTCTTTAATCATGCTTCTAACCTGTTAGCGCTTGAGATTTCACCCTAGGCTGAGGAAGGTAAACCTTCAAGGCAACATCAAACCATTTCACCTCGTAGCTAGCCCTACGGGGTATGAGAAGGCTCTCTCTGGTCAAACTAGGTGGATTTTTCAATAGGATGAGCTGACCAATTAGAAACACTGATATTAGGCTAGTAAACTGATAAGGAGGGTTGATTTAAAGTTTTTGGGGTTTTAGGTGGCAATTGGAGGGAGTGCAATTCAGGGTGTGGGGATTGAGCTCAGTTTTTGCAGGTGGGTCTTTGGGGCAAGGAAGGAGTTTGTGTGATGCCTTAAGCTGAAATGGATGATCAAGGAAGAAAGAGAGGGAGCTAAAGAGGGCAAACAATGACTTTGAATCCTCTTTAGACAGTGGAAAACATAAATATTAAACAAAATTGAAAGCTGAGCATGGCATGCATGAATTCAAACTTTATCACTTCTTTTGTTTAATTAGCAGCAATAGAATAAGAGATGGAACACATAAACACACTTACAATGACAAGTAGGAAACACACCATCAACACAATAATCCACAAGAATCCACAATGATGTCTGCAAAACCCTGGCCTTCCTTTTCCTCAAATTGCAGAGATACAAGTAAAATATACAATAGAGCTTCTCCCTCAAGAGTCCAACCATCAAAATGAGGATGAGAAGGCATCATATAGCTGATCTAACTCCTTTCCCCACCTCTAGGGGTCGAGCTCAGCTTCCTAGGAGCAGTTTGAACTAATTCTAAACTAAGAACTAGATAATAGGCAGTCAAAACAACTTGCCTCTAAAACTTAGGAAACTAATCCATGCATTAAATTTTCACTATTTACATCAAAGAAAGTTCTAGAAGTGTCAAAGGAGAGTAAATGCATCCATGTGCCATGAAAACTACACCAAAGTTTCTTATTTACATGCTCAAAAGTCATCCAAGAGTAAAACAGTGTTTTGCTGGCCGAAATGGTCAAATCTGGCAATTTTCCCTGAGTGGTCGCGCCCCTGATCCTGAGTGGTCGCGCCCCTTTGCAGCAACTTTTTGAGTGGGTTCCAGTTGTCCAAATCAAGTGAAAGATGGCTCATTGGAAAGCTCTGTGTGTCTACTTTCCATACCAAGTGGCATTTCTGGATTTGGAGTTGATTTGACCCCTCAAAAGTCAATTCTTCCAAGGTCACTTTCTGCAACTCAAAAAGTGGGCAGAAATTCAAAATTTTGATGTATTTTGAGCTTTTGGAGGCCCAAATCTCAAAATCAAGTTGACCCCAAGTATAGGTAATTCTAGTTTTTGCATGCCCTTTCCAAAAATGTCAACTTTTTGTGATTTTGAGCAGTCCTCTCGAGTGGTCGCGCGCGGGGTGGGACCACTCCAATGGCCAAAACCTGTAAATTGCACAAAAAATTCACAAATGACAAAATTTTCTCCAAATTTCTTGAAATTTGGGATGAGAGTCCCAAATCAAGTACCATGCTCAGTCAAAGAGGCTTTGGCCAAAGTTTGGAGTGGATCGGGCGTTTTCCTTCGTTTTTGTGCTTTGGCCAACCGTCCTTGGAGCATCTTCGTTCTCGCCGGTATTTTTGACATTTCTCTCAAACCATGACACCTGTGTAAAAAGTGAAAGAGGTTTTTCTTGCTTGTCATGTTGTGGACAAAACCTCTCTCAGTTTTCCAAAATTCATCTTTTATTGCTCTGAAACATCATTTGAGTGCAACTTGTCCCGATGTGTGAAACAAGGAATTTTGTCGAAATGGAGCGAAATGAAGGGGATAGGGGGCTTCTAAATTCTTGGGGAAAATTTTGGAAGTAGGGAGGGATGTTAGGAAGCAGGGGAAAGTGGAATCTCAGAGATTGAGTGAGGGGAAGGGGTCCAAAAGGGCGAAACACAGGCCCAACCTAGAAAATTGCCAAGTTGTAGCTAGAAACTAGGGTTTGTGCAAAAATGAGGAATTTGGGGGATCTGAGTGTTGGGAAGCATTTGATAAGGTACATGAAGGATAAGGGAAGGTGTATGAACATCTGGAAACAAGTTTTGCCGATGATTTGACCGTCCAAGAGAAATTGCCTTCAAAACCCTAGGAGAGGGAAATGACCTTGCCTGGGTGGCAACTGAAACATGGACCAGGTGTAAAATGACTCATTAGACACTGACATGATAATGACAACCCTGTGAATGATGATAGACTCAGCTGAATAATGACATGGACTGACATTTGGGCAAACCCTAGACCTAATGGCTAGTGACCAAATTTTGCTTGAAGACTCACTGAAATGACAAAATTTGACCTTGACACTTCAAAATCACTATGTAAGAGCACATTTGATCACTGGAGGAAGGCTGTAAAGACTGACACTAACATAACCTTTATATCATCTTTTCATACAAAATTTTATTATAGTTCTCAACCCAACTTTTCACTGTTTTTAGATGAAGCAATCAACTAGTTGTAAAAATATTTAGTCTCTTTGTACAGATAGAAACTTAGTGCTAACAGCTCACAAAGACACTTGAAACTGTTCTTCCTAATGAGGTTGGAAAGACAGGTATAAGAAGCTCTAATAGATAGAATGGGGATGTTGTAGACGATTCTAATTTACTTGTTGATATGGATGTTTCTTATGATCGTGAATTAAATTTGTCTCTAGATTTCAAACCAACTTCCTTCAAAGAAGTTGCTTCTCACGATGAATCGAAAGAAACGATGCAAAAAGAATATGATGCTTTGATAAAGAATGGCACCTGGACGCTGGTTGATCCTCTATTGGGAACCAAATCGATAGGCTGCAAGTGGGTCTTCAAGAACAAGTATAAAGTAGATGGCTCACTTTACAAGCATAAAGCTAGGCTCGTGGCAAAAGGTTTTGCACATAAGGAAGGGGTCGATTATGAGGATACTTCCCCCCATGGAAAAATGGGCAACCATCCAGACTCTCTTTTCCTTGGTAGCTCATAATGGTTGGAAAATCCATCAAATGGATGTAAAAAATGCTTTTTTGAATGGAGACATGAAAGAGAATGTTTTTATGTCCCAACCATAAGGATTTGTTGTGAAGGGTCAAGAGAAAAAAGTATGTAAGCTTGTAAAATCCTTGTATGGCCTCAAACAAGCACCACAAGCCTTATACGAGAAATTGATTGAGCATCTTTTGAAACTAAATTTCAAACACTATGATCTTGATAATGCAACTTTGTTTGTCAAGAAAGATGGAAAAATAGTTGTATATCTTGTGGTGTATGTAGATGATCTTCTCATGATAGGGGATAATGAGAACTACATCACATCTATAAAGAAATAACTAAGGAAAGGTTTTAAATTGACAAATTTAGGATATGTTCACTACTATCTTAGTCTTGAAGTAACCCGACATCTGAAGTTTATATTCCTCTCTCAAAATAAGTACATTAGAGATCTATTGAAAAAAGTTAACATTCCTAAGTGCAATCATTTGACTACTCCAATGGAACAGAATTCAAAGCTCACATCCACCGAAGGAAAATAATTTACGGGTGCAACAAAGTACAGACAGCTTGTAGGAAGTCTCAACTACCTGACTACTACCAAACTGGACATTTCATTTGTTGATGGAATCCTCTCCAGGTTTATGCAAAATCCTTGTAAGGGTCATTGGTTAATTGCAAAAAGAGTTCTAAAGTACTTGAAGGGAACTCAAGACTTTGGACTCAAGCATACATAGGTGGATTACTTTGTTGGGTGTGGAGCTTGATTATCTTCTTCATTGAGAGGTATCGCCGCATTGGACCCCATTTTTTAATGTGGCGGCAACGCCACCCATTTATGTGAACCTCTAGGGTGGTCCAAGGAGGGGGAGACAACGATTATTTAGAGCCCCACCCCCCCCCCCCCACTGGCGGGGGATTGGGGGCAGCAGTCCCGAAGCTAAAAATAGATGTAAAATTTCCTTGTAAAATGTTGTAAGTTCATAGTCCTATGGGCTGTTATCAATTATTAATACTTGGGTATTAAAATGATTGTATATATCTACCTTTTTGTCCTTAGTTTCTGAATGCTTGCGGGTCTTTGTTCTCCCGCCATAAATGGATAATGATGAAGGGGCCCTTTATGGCCAAGATCTATGGCTCTACGAATTACCGCCTGAGATAACGTCAGAAGAGTGGGGAGATTCTGTTTGTGCAGAAACCCTTGCAATGATACTATCCAGCCTCCCATCGAACTTGTACTGGGGCAGGAAGTATGAATACTTTTTCCAGCCAGAAGGGCCGAAATCTACCGGTTCTCGTTTTTTCTAAGTGGGGACGTGAGGGCGTTCCTCTAGGTTTTCAGGGAGTCCCCCCTACTTGGGAAAACCTAATGACATTTTGAGTGGAAGGATGGTGCCACTTGTCTGGCAGCGGATCGAATCGCGGCAACAATATTCCCTCACCATATGAATAGTGAGTGACTCCGTCCCTTTGACGGCTCATTTCTTTTCTCGAAAGGTATGGGGGAAAGAGGCCTTGTTAGAGCAGTATCGCCGGACTTGAATCAGATTGAAATACGGGGATGTTTTATGGTTGCATTCTTTACAAGGAGGAAGAGGGGGGTGCTTGTCCTCATCTTCCTTTAGTAGTCCCCTACGTAATCAATCAGGAATATAGGATCACCCACTCGAAGTTCTGCGGGTTTGTCTTCAGCGGGCTCTATCTCCAGCTCTATATCTAGCGGGTAGGTGTACAAGCAAGTTATCTAGTCTCTTCTCGTTCTCCAGGTGATCGTAATAAAAGCAAGGGTAAGAATCCGTATTTGTAAGGGGTAGACATGTAAAACGGGATTATTATATACGTAATATTACATAGGCTTATTGGCTGTAGGAATAAACAACCTTTGCCTCTTGTTTATTGGGAATGAAAGCTACGAAAGTGGTATTTAGCTCTTTGAGTATGGATTGCTTACTTCTGGATTCCCTTACTGCTGCAACCACATCATCTTTTACCATCTCCCACATGTTCTGAGACAAACCCGCTGGAATGCCATCAGGACCTGCTGTAAAGGTGATGCTGAGTTGAACCTCTCCCAATTTATTAATGCCTAATTCATAATTGAATTAAGGGACCCGAAAGCAAGAGATTTGCCTTTTCTTCCTTGATGCTTATTGGGTGGGGCGGTGGTCGAGTGGCTTTTCGCTCCTCTTTATCTCTTTATGCCGGTTGTTTTCACGTATATATAAAAGAGAATCTCTATTTCAATAATTGGGTTGGGTTAAGGTAAGTTAAGGACTTGCTAACGTCTAATTTCCTTCCCTGATTACAGGAAAGTGCCCTCCGGGTCCTTGAGTGGCGAGTAAGATTGCTTTGCTTTGCTTGGAAGGTGATCTTGCTTGGTATGCTTGGCAGGTGCGATTGCTTGATTGCTGAGATCGGGATTGCTAAGGTAGCTAGCGATAATAGCTTAGTTCCGATGGTGAGATAGCCTAACGAGGTAGAGGCAGATGGAGAGATAGCGGGGTAACGGAACCCTAATTTCAAGTCTTCGTAATTATCCCTCACTTCGAGATTCTAAATCAAGAGAACCTAAGAATCAATACCAGGCCTCCCGCATAAAACCAGTTACATAACTACTGATAAGGATCAACGACTTCATTAGGTACACCAGGCCTTACACCCGCGACTGGTTACCTTTTCCCGGTCCTGGAAACTGGTGGCGAAGAGGCAGATCTGTCACACTAGGGGAAGCTAAACTCCTAGGTATAGAACTATTAGCCCAGTACCCGACTGAATCGAATAGCTCCTCGGTTACTCACAGATAATATTGACTCGATGATAGAATGGTGGATCAGTGAGGACTCGGGCAAGTGCAAAGGTAGCAAGGGACCCTCCATAAGCTAGCGGAGGTTAGGGAAGTTTGACTTCTCATTTTCTCATCTCAACTTGGCCATCTTGACCCATTTGAAGCTTACTTTTTCAGATCTGCCCCACCCAATAAGAATCGCAGCACTTCTTTCACTTTGACTTACTATTTGAGCTGTTTCCCTTGGCGGAGCTTTTCACATCTTTCCCTACTCCTTTTGCCATTTTCTCTTGGCGGAGGTTTGCAATATTGAGCAACGAATGAATGAAAGAGCGGAAGAATAGGAAAGAATGAGCAGGTGCATTACTCGAATTCACATCAACAGCGGACAGCTCACCCAAACAACAGCAGGTGCAAGATGATCAATCGCCTTCCACAGCGGCATCACTCCCAATAATATGTGCAACCATTTCTATCCCTTGTCTCTCGTATCTACACATGCCATCTCAACTCCGGTAGCAGCATAGACACTTTCATCCTTGGACGTATGAGACTCACCCTCTATGGAGCGCACGGGAGAATCAATTCATTTATCCACTATCACTTACAACCCCCCCAATCGTTTTTATTCTCAATAGGTTCCGGTTCTCAATAGCCAATAGGTTTTCTTCCCAATAGGATACTTCGTTACAAGAGACTTCGTTACATCGGCTCTCCAGGCTACCTACCCAGGCGAGGGAAAGGCTATCCAGTTACTAAATATATATTTTCCATTTCCTTATAGGCTATATTATAATAGTAGGGATTGACATTGGCTATGTATAAGTGGTCAATAAGAATATCCTTCCGACATGGAAACTGAAGAAAGGATAGAGCAAGACGACTGGTTCTTAAATCTCCGAGATGATTCTCACTTTCCCGCTTATTCTTGGATTGGCTTGTTCCTCAGCTCATAATGAAAGTGAGCCTATTATGAATTGCCCTAATATTATGATTTAAGGCGATTGGTCCCTTTATCCACTCCTCAAAGGCCCCACTTGTCTTATCAGTAAAGCGTCCCCTTCTCCATTTCAAAGAAAGCAGCTAGCAGCTTGTTTCCCGCGGGTTGAGCTGTGAAGAGAGCTAAGAATAGAGGAATGAAATTGCTCGACCACCGCCATCAATGAAAATCGCTCGGCTGATAAGGCCGCCATCAATGAAATTGCTCGACCACCGCCATCAATGAAAATCGCTCGACTGATAAGGCCGCCATCAATGAAATTGCTCGACCACCGCCATCAAATCCGATCATTGTTTTATAATCGTGAACCGGCCTTCATCCAACTCGCCAAGCTAATGCGATCCATGGACTGACTGGCAGCCAATCCACTACTGCTGGGACTTCATACTGGCCCTAAGGACCATGTCTCCCGCAGTTGCCCGCAGTACATGGGGCACTCATGGCATTAATCCATATCTATAGGTAGGCCTCTGAATAGGCGTTGATCGGGCAAGCAGCGCGCCCTATTATTCTTATGGGCCCTAAACTTACTAATTAATTAATGAAATGACTAGTTCCATTACTAGTATTTTCCCAGCCAGCCCAGGCATACCAGTTTCCTTCCCCGGGGGCTACTAACTATGGTTGGTACGGCAAGCGATGGATGCGTACTGAGTATTTGTAGCCCCTGCCTGGCACAACCAACATCAATAATAATAAGAATAGGGAGGGGCCGGCCGCTGCCCATGAACTCATTCCTTAGGCTGAGGAAATTGATCGGACTGGCCTATTGATCGTGTTCAGTTTAAGGGGTTCCGTGTGTTCGGGTGGGCATGGGAATGAATCGAAGTAGGCAAATGAATCTTCCCACTCCTGTGTGTGCCTGCCTTCTCACTCCAAGAAAGAAGCAATCCCGGCACCTGGGTTTACTTACTTGGCTTGGAGGGGGGTCTAGTTTGTGGGGAAATGCATTAAGTGACTCATCGGGCTGGCCTCTCTGGCTTGCTTGGCAACGAACGGGACCCCCTCCTATCAATCGGTAAGAAGTAGGCGTGCCCAAGCAAGAATCATTAAGTACTCTGCCTCTTACTTATGAGCATGCCACTTATATCCTTGGCTAGGCAGGCGCACGTGCAACCCTCCCTCTGATTGATACAAGCAGACATGCCTCCTTATCATCCCAACCCCGATATATGCCTGGCCAGAATGCCATCGGCCATAGCCCTTCCCTGGCCCCTCTGCTTTCCCAAGAAGGGCAGGACCTTAATACGTGTAGCCTAGCTTTCAATATGCGTAGCCTAGCTTTCAATACGTGTAGCCTCATATTTGTTCCCCTCAAAGAGATAGCGAATGTAATACCAGGTCCTGAAAGACTCTTTCTTCCCCTCAAATCAAAGAGCTAGGTATAGATAGAATGAGATATCTCTTTGTATATGATATTATGGAAAGATTAGGTGATGCTAAAGCGCAATTACATATATAATATATGCAAGGTAGCCTAAGGTAGTTCAGATGGAGGCACACGGCTAACCAAGTTTAGGCAGTGTTTATGATGGCTATAGGTTGTCAGTGCTTTCCTAGGCGAGATATCCCACGCCTCTCCTAGGCGATATAGCGTACCAGCCCACCATGTCTAGAGTAAGGCAGTGCTTTATTCCTCCCTAAGAGTTACCAAGTACGAGGGACAGTCACCTTTCTACCAACCTTCTTATCACACATATTCTTACCCACCACCTTCCTACCTATGAAGAACCTACCCTTCTTTTGTTACCCACCCTCCCTCGAATATCTTGATCAAAACTTCCGCATTCGATGCTTGGTATTTCAAGCATTTCCTATCGAGTCGCCCACCTAAGATTCATTCCTATTTGTCGCCCGCCCTCAAAGTGGGAAGGGCCCGCTTCACCGCGGCATGCTGATCCGCGATTACTGTTGGCGGTCACTAATATCCACCGACTCCCTCGCAATATATCTCCTAGAGAATGAAGTGAATTGGACCAAAGAAGCTAGAGAATCATTTTCCAGGATTAAAGAGGCATTACAGGCAGCTCTAGTCTTAATCAGCCCTGATTACCAAAAGCCTTTCCAAGTTTTTTCATTTGCATCATCAAGTTCAATAGATGTTGTCTTACTGCAAAAGAATGATGAAGAGAGAGAGTAGCCAGTTGCATTCTTCAGTAAGATTCTTAGGGATTATGAGCTGAAATATAATATTCTTGAGAAACATGTGTATGCTTTGGTAAAAGCCCTGAAAGCTTTTATAACTTATGTGTTGCAGTCCCAAATCATTGCTTATGTGCCAAATGTTGTAGTGAAAGATGCATTACTACAGGGAGATGTAGAAGGCAGAAAAGGAAAGTGGATTGCCAAGATCCAAGAATATGATTTGGACATAAAACCCACAAAGTTAGTGAAAGGAAAAGGATTGGCAAAAATGTTGACAAAATCAAACTTTCAGGCATTGGGAATTAACTTGTTGGCACCTGTGGATGAAAAAGTAGTTTCTTTCTTTCTTGTCCCCAATCCTTAGATAGAACAAAGTATAGGGCACTAAATATTAAGGCACAACCATATGTGATTGTGGAAGGCAGATTGTACTGGAAGGATCCTGCTGGAATTTTATTGCTATGTTTAATAGAAGATGAATTTACAGAAACAATCAAAGATTATCATGAGGGGTTTTGTGGAGGAAATTACAGTTGGAAAGTCACTGCACATAATATCCTTCAGGCTAGATTTTATTGGCCTAATTTATTTGGTGATACATATAAGTTTGTTAGAAGTTGTCAGAAGTGTCAGCTTTTTGCTGACAACAAGAGATTAGCCCCTTTACCTTTAATTCCAATTTTCATAGAGGAGACATTTAGACAATGGGGATTGGACTTTGTTGGAGAAATCAATCTGCCTTCAAGAAAACAACACAGGTTGGTTCTCACAGCAACTGATTACTTCGCCAAATGGGTAGAGGCAATTCCTACTAAGAAAACAAATGATCATATAGTAATGAAGTTCCTGGAGGAAAATATTTTCAACAAATTTGGATGCCCCATTAAAATTATAATAGACAATGCTCAAGTCTTCAATTCAAGTAAGTTCATTGCTTTTTGTCACAAGTATAATGTTATTTTTTCCCATTCAACAGCTTACCATCCTTAGGGAAATGGATTAGCTGAATCTACTAACAAAATTTTGATGACGATCCTTAAGAAAACCATTGCAAAAAATCAAAGAGATTGGGATTCTAAGTTAAAGTTTGCTCTGCGGGTTGCTAGAGTAACTACAAGAAGATCTACAGGGAAATCACCCTTTGAATTACGATATGGAACTCAGGCTCTGTTTCCAAGTCAACTTGTGAAGCCAGTGATTGCAATGATTCAAGAGGTGAAAGAAGAACCAAATGCTTTGGTAAGAAGAATGAACAAAGTGGTGGAGCTAAGTGAGAACAGGGACAAGGTAAGAGACAACTTGATTATGTATCAATCCAAGATGAAAAATATTTTTGACAAAAAAGCCAAGGAAATTGATTTTAAAGTTGCATATTTAGTATTGAGATGGGATACTAGAAGAGAAGATAAGGGTAAACATGGGAAGTTTGATCCTCTCTGGTATGGCCCTTTTAGAATTTTTGAAGTAAGATCCAATAATACCTTCATTCTTGAGAATCTTGATGGTGAAACTCTACAGCTACCTGTTAATGGGAAATACTTAAAGCATTACTTCCAGTTCTAAAGAATAAGCATCATTTCATTGTAAATACCGGAGTGAAATCAGTGTACAAATGCCATAACATTTCAGTTTATGCGAAGCAATATATGACTCCATGCCCGAAGTGAAGGCACTAATCTGCGGTTCATAGTGCTTGTGTGGCAAAAGCACTATCCCCAAGTGGAGCCAAATGTTGTAACATCTATCTTTTTGTTTCATTCAAAAAATCACTTGGAAAATATTTTGAAAAAAATAAGGCAAGAGGGATGTGTAATAAATTGTATATCAGAATTAAAACACAAAAGAAACAAAGTGATATATCTGATTTGCAAAAGAAACAAGTATTAAAGGGTTAAAGTTGGACCTGAAATGCTATAAGTTGCATTTTATAAAGTTCGACAAGTCCGCAATGATATGTATGATTGGTTCCACTGATAGTGCTGATTGTGATTTGCGATCGCGGGCCGAACCTGAAATATATATATTATATTTAAAAGCCGGTGGGCCCGTAAAGCGCTGAATACATATGTTGGTTCATCCACTGATTGCCGATTGTGATTCACAATAGCCGGACCCGAAAGGAATATACATCGTGGTTTTAAGTCCCGTCGGGTCTGCCACACCATTGAGCTATGTATGTTGGGTTCCACCGATTGCGACTTGCGATGGTGGACCCAAAATATATATGTTTTATTGTAAAGTCTTGGCGGGTCCGCTATATCAAAATCCCTTCATATATATTTTGTTTACGCAGTTTTATATGTATTTCTATTATAAAGGATTATAATAGAAAGGTCGGACCCAAAGCGTATATATATTATGATTTATAAGCCCCAACGGGTCTGCGAGGCGTACGAAAAGGTAGATTTCAAGCTACAAGCAGGTTTTCAGGCAGATCAAAAACGGTAAATAGTTTTTATTGGAGCTCACCTGATCCCACTTATCATTCCACATGTAGCAGCCAGGTGGATAGAGAAAACTGCCCATTTAGGGCTGGTATTCTCCGGGCTTATGACACACCCGAATTCTTTATAGACCATCCAATCCAAAAAGCACATATCTACGGTGGGTATATATCGGCGGAAAAGGTATGCCTTGATAGTTGTGCGGAGCCCGTATTAAAAGCAGAAAAAAGCATGTTTTATGGCATATTTTCATTATAAAAGGTATATAATGGAAAAGCACAAATATGAAGGATTTATGCATAAGTCCAACACTACCATAGTTATGCAGATTAAGGGTGCGTAAAGTTAAGTTTGCAGTGATATATCGGGCCGATTGCGATTTTGTAATGGAAGTCAATGGAGCACTGAGTGGACGGATTTGACAGGTTCATAAAGCAAGATTAACTCTTTTAAGTCCCATATTAATCAAAAGTTCGTGTTAATTTCACTATGTAAATTGGAAAATTAGGGTTAAAGTCGAATCTGAAGGGGAATATAGTAGGGTATGTTTTCTTTGTGTTTTGGCCAATCAAAATGCCAATGTAAGCTCAGGATTACACAAGCTAAACGCATTTCATTATGGCTAAACGAATTAAGCATCATTAGGGCATTTACAGAAGTAGATTAATAGAGCAAGCCAGTAGTTATCGTCTCCTTCTGAATTCAGTTATGTTCCTGTTATTTCATGTTCTTTGAGGTGTCTTTTACCCTTTTTAAAATCTTGTAATAGTTTTTACTTCATATAGTTAGAGAAGCAGTTAAATAATTTGGGTAGTTTCAGAGATTAATAGTTGTTCCACAATGTATAAAAAGAGGAAAAATTACTAAGAAAGGGTTCAAACTTTGGAGAACCCAAAGGCTAGGCCTCTGTATTCCTGATATAATTGTTGATTAATGAAAGAATCAGAAGTTTCCATGAATTGTTGGGTATAATTTTGTAACCCTCTCTAATATGTGTCATCTTATGTTTTCTTCTTTCAAGTATAGTAATGAAGTTGTATGTCTTTATTTGATCATGTAGATAAAGTTAAAATTCCTTAAAAGAGCGGTCCTATACTTGAAGTTTGCACCTTCCTTTCTAAGTTATAGATAATAGTTTTTGTGAAAGATCAGCGTATTATCTTTAACTTCTCCAAGATTCACAGATAGTAGTTTCTGTGTTGAGCAGCATATTGTCTATGATTCAGTTCTTATTTTCATAATTCTTCTAAGTTACAGATAGTAGTTTTTGTGAAAGACCAGCATATTATCTTTAACTTCCCCTTCAAGCATTCTTCATTCATCATTTGTATCTAGCAACAAATGGCATTCTGAGATGTTCTGGTCATACATATATTAAGAGTAAAAAACCAAGTCTCCAGGTCCATCATTTGAGAACACAACATATATCTAAGTGACAAACAAGTGACAGTAAATAATATTTATTAATGTCTTAAGCACAATTTCTCTACAGCCAGGAAATTGGTTTCTTAAGGTACAACAGGGCCTATAGAACTACATGGAGGAACACAACGGGACATACGCCCTATGAACTTGTTTATGGGAAACAAGCCCTATTCCCTATAGAGTTTCAAATCAAAACCTTCAAGATGGTAGTCCAATTAGGATTGGAATTATCAGAGGCATAGAAACATAGATTGGAGCAACTCAATGAACTTGATGAAATCAGGCAAGATGCGGTCCAAAGAACCAGTATAGTCCAACAACAGAGGGCTAAATGGCATGATAAATATATCAAGGAGAAGAAGTTTCAGGCAAGAGATTGGGCACTGTTGTTTGATTCAAAGTTCAAATATTTTCAAGGGAAGTTTCAAACTCATTGGCTTGGGCCATATGAGATTGAAGAAGTCTTTAATAACGAAGCAGTAAAGGTAAGGACGATAGATGGAAGCAAAATACCTCTTCTTGTGAATGGTCATTGGTTGAAGATATATCAAAAACCAGTTTCAAGAGAGGAGTTCATTAAGATTTTCTAGGATAACTCTGAAATGAAGCTAGTGAAGAAGAATTCTTCTTCTCCACTAACATAGTCTTTATTTTTCCTTAAAAAAAAAAAAAAAAAAAATTGTATGAGGTTGAAAACCAATCATTGATTGGCATCCTTATACAGAAAATACAGGGTGAAAATGAGAGATTTCTGACATCCTATATTTTCCATTTCCTTTCTGTAATAAGTAGTGACAAAAAGCTACATTCATTTACAGTTTAGAGTCTACAAATTCATCATCTCATTCCATCTCATTTTGTCTTCATTTTTTTCTACAGTTCCACTTCATATCACTGTCATATTTCATTCATATTTTATCTTTTTACAATTTCACCCTATTTTTCGTTTTATCTTACATCTCATTCAATCTCACTGTCATAACTCATTTCCATTTTATTTTTACATCCATATTCCATAAGCATATTTCACTTTTCCTTCTTTTCACATTCTGTAGCTGATTCCATTCCGCAGCTAATATGATTCTGCAGCTACAACTTACTATTCCATTCCGCAGCTAATCTGATTTTGTAGCTACAACTTACTATTCCTTTCCGCAGCTAATCTGATTCTGCAGCTACAACTTACTATTCCATTCCGTAGCTAATCTGATTCTGCAGCTACAACTTACTATTCCATTCCGCAGCTAATCTGATTCTGCAGCTACAACTTACTTATCAGCTCTAGCATAATTGTACAGCTCACAAATAAATCATGAATGCAAGAAAATTGAAGAATCAAGTTTTGGAGATCAACCATGCTCAAAGTACCTACGGATCAACACCAAAAGAATTATCATGCAAAAGGTTAAGTTCTAAAGGTAAAATGCAAATTTATTTCAAACTGCAAGTCATAAACATAAGTCATGTATAATATGAATGATCATATGTCTCCTTAACAAGTCGTCATTTGATTTGACTGCCACTTCATGATACCACATATTCCACATTCGCTACCAAACGGTCTATAATGATTTCATCATACCACACCTCCGCTACGCTCTCCATACTCTGTACTTAAACTGTCTCTAATACCTCCATCTGTTAACGGTCAAAACTATGATGTGACCAATGTATTCACGTCTCTCCAAACCCTTACCGTTTACTTATTCCACGCAAACCCATAGTTCTTTTTCACCGTACCCGCAGTCAGTCCATTTCATAGACCACGAGAGTAATTCTGAAGGTTAGAAAATTCTACGAAATAGAGACCATGGGACTCATTGTCAGGGCAGAGCCCATAGGGGCAAAGTTTATGGAAGGGTACCCACAACTCAAGGAGATGTTGCAGAAGGCTAGATGGCTCAATTTCATTGAAAATTTTGATGGATATCACAAAATCTTTTGCTAGATCATTCAATGGTACAGAAGTAGAGATTAGAGACATTAAGTTGCAGTAACAGAAACTTACATAGTAGAGGCTACATAACTGCCAAGACTTGGTGAGAGATAGTTCAAAAACAAAGAATTTCACAGTGAATCATGGAAGGTAATCCTCAGGAACCCAGGTATGGATGTCACTATGTTTAGAAAAGGAATTCCTATTTCAGCACTTAAAAATAAATGGAGAAGCATGCTTTTGATATTACAAAAATTTATTACATGTGAGGGAAGATTCGGTTGCATGTATATTTATCATATACGTTTATTGATGAACTTTCTAGAAAATGGAAACATCAACCTCCCTTTCTTCCTTCTAAACAGTCTAAGGAGGATGGCTTCAAATGTACAGAAGAAAATAGAATTCATAGACACAACTATGTACCATCATGGGTTGGTAAAAAGACTAGTTGAGTTTCATCTGAAAAGAATAGGAGATACTTGTGAAAACTTCTTGATAAGAAACTATTTCCAAGAGGCAACAGAATCACCTGAAGAGGGTAATGTCAAAAGGAGTAAGAGGAAAAATATCAGTATGACCATTCAAAGTAAACCTAAGTCCTCCACGCAGAAAAATGATGAAGAGCCAGTCTCTGAGACAGAGATCAGGGAGTAGATCAAGCAAAAAAGAAAGATAAAAAGGAAAGTTGGTGGAATTACTGAGAACAATATTGAATCTTCATTACAACAACATGATGAACAACTAATCTCTGAAAATTTGATAGAGATTAGGAAACAAATCAAGAGGAAGGAAAATATAGGAAAGGAGAAAAAGGGTACAAAGGAGGAGAACATAAACCCCCTACAACTTAAAAGGAGCTCTAGACTCCGAGGTATGGTAAAGAAGGTATCATCAAAGGGAACAGAGTTCATAAATCTAGAAGAAGAAACCCCATTACCATCTCCTGATAATGTTCCATTTACATACAGTTCTCAAAACTCTCCTAAACAATATTTTGAAGGCAACCCCAACAGAGGATCCCCAGGCATAGACCCGATGCAGCAACGAATTTATGATTACATAGAATCAATGGAAAAGAAAAGTGCCTCAATGGATCTAGGATCCTCGGCCAATCCAGAACAACCTATCAATCCACAAGAACCTCTAACTGACTCTCTCAAACAGGAAATCTATGAGTTAGAGATATTGAATAGGCATATCAAGAAAGAAAATGAAACCCTGAAGGAACAAAGCAAATTGGATAAAGATGATAATACAATACTACACCTAGGGCTATGGTACAAGAAGAATAGGAAGTTGAAGAGGAAGAATAGAAACTTGAACAAAACAATCATCAACCTTAAATACAAACTTCTCATGAAGAAACTCAGGATGGCAATCACTTCAAAGAGGAGCAAGAGAAGAAAGCTAGATGTACTAGCAGAGGTATCTGAGCAGATGCAATAGGAAAGACAAGTTCACATTTTTGGCAAAATTGCATGGGGACATGCAATGATTTTGAAGTGGGGGTATGTTGGACCTCAGGATTACTCTCTCTTTGACTTTTCTCACTTATTTCTCTTGTTTTCCATAAAAGACAGACCCCATCACTGATAAATGATAGATTTTGTCTCAAGGAGGACATTAAATGATTTACATGTTATATTTTTATGTTTTTTCTATTTGAAATAAGTTTTTGCAAATTAGTTATGGAACGCAACCTATTTTGCAGCTAATTGTGTGTTACGTAGCTACTTCCATGGTTGAACAGGTTACAGGTGTCAAACAAAGAAACCGGCCACATGGGCATCTCTGGACTCATCTCGACATGAATCCTATCCTACTCACCCAGCCCAGATCGACAAAAAAGCCAGCTCAAGACCACAGTCAAAGGTGGAGTCAAACGTATGAAACCTGGAAGCAATAGGACTCTTTGTCTACCCTTTCGTGGTTAATTAATAAATCCAACAGATCTGTTGAAGCATTAACTCGGATCAGCCACCTGTGTCAATGGTTTTGTGCAACCACCTTGTTCGAATTCAAGTCACTTGTAGTTGATCAAATATTTATGCAGACTGGTTGTAATACGTGTAGACCACCTGTATCTAATTTTCCTCAAAAGACAGTTATGGTATTAAGTTTAAACTTATCAGCTCTGTAATTTTGGACTTTTGTTTTATAATACAAAGTTGTGTGTTGACTGATGATCATTTGAAGGAGCATTTTGAATTAAGTTAGCAGCTCAACCTAGTCAGTTGCAGAGGGCCCCTGTGCTGAAGGAGGTTTTCTTTTCATTTGTTTTCTTCTTTCTGTTCAGTTTTAAATTCCTCATTTGCTTTTAGCAATGTTTATAACTTAGGTTGATTTCTTATAGTTTGATTCCTTTTAGTTTTAATCAGTAGCATAATGTTAGAATTCAATTATGCAGTCTTGTTTCTCCAATCCATTTCATAAAGGAAATGACTTTGTTTCTAAACAGAGTAAGGTTGAAAGTAATGAGGATGCATTGTTGATTAGTTTACTCATTGTTTTTGTTATTTACTTCCTAGCTCAGGTTGTCAATGCACTGTATTAATGAATGTTTTTGGTCACTATTTCAAGCTAATATCCATCCTAAACTAAATGGTTAAGCATTCACTTTACATAAGGGTTAAAACCAATCAGTTATCTTCTGCATGTTTTTATTTAGTTTCTTTTCTAGATCATGAAGTACAGAAGTTGCTTGAATTCCATCTTAAGGAGGTTATCCTTCAAAATTAAAGGTTAAGGTAACTAGAAGTACTTCAGTTAATTTCATTCTCTGTATTTATTTCAACATGACCTACAACTTTACCTTCTAGTTTTAAGAATTATTCATGAATTAGGATTAGATGAGAAGATAGGATAGATGATCTTTTTTTTCTTCTTTTAACTTAGATTTTCACTAGTTTTTAAGCTCTTGGTTCACCTTTAGGAAATTTAGATTCGGTTTCTCATAGTTCAAATTGTACATCATTAGGAATCAAAGAACAGAAACCCCCAAAACAATCCAAAATACAAAACAACGAATTAAGAAGGGTTAACTAGCACATACAGTGCACTACACTTCATCGGCTTACAAGCCCCGGTTGATAATTTATGCATAGAAATTTAGGACACTAAATTGACTAAACAAGAATCTTAAATATGGTACGTTCAATGATGTTTTTCAAGAATGTAATGCAAATTTTTTGGGTTGATACAGTTCTATTTGATGTGTATATTAAGAATAGGTTTCCATTTCATACTCTAAAAAACAAGACTCCCTATGAAATGTGGTATTGCCACATTCCGTCAGTGAGGCATCTTAGGGTTTTTGGTTTCACCTATTATACCTTGATACCTAAGGAACAAAGAAACAAACTTTGTGCGAGGAGTTGGAAATGTATCTTCTTTGTGTACTCAGATACCTACACAGCATATTGTCTCTATGATGAATCAAATAAGAAGTTTATAATATCTAGAGATGTTACCTTTCTTGAATCTTCCAAGATTGACAATGTTGTTGAGCAGTAACTTGATCACTTTGATAGATTCGAGTATGAAAAGCATTTCCACAAGTTTGATAATGAGATTCCACATCTTGGATGGGGTATCCCTATACTAGATCAATATGTGTAAACTCCTTCTAAAACACGCCCCCCTCTCATGAAGCTCCAACCACTAATCAAGAAGACACTTTGAGTGATATGATTGAGAGAATTGGGAGGCCAATTCTTGATTTAGCACCATCTCAATCAATTGAACAACCTAGGACATCTCATAATGTTCCTCCAAAATGGCTCATGTTATCACTCGGAAATTTTTCTTGGCTATCACAGAAAACTCCCTAAGGTAACATTTTCAAACCAATCTTCCAGATTGACGGCTAAACCCTTCCATCCAAATAGGGATCTCTCTGAAAATATAATCACTAAGCTTAGAAACTGGCTGTGTCTTCAAACAATGGCTAGATCTTCAGTAGGGTTGTGCTGGAAATAAGATTTGGTTGGGATGAAGCAATTAATCCATTCCGCAATGGGGTCAATAAATCAAGTTTTTAGATGTAGTTACTAAGATATTGATTGTATGAATCGAGATGGAAAGAGGCAGGGTAGATGGCAAATTGTAGACATATCAAACATCATTTGAATGGTAGTAGAAGGAGATAACAACCCACTATAGCAAGGCATGAAACATGAATCCTGCAAGTTTTAGGAGAAAGAGTGCAGATGTCTAAATCATATGAACCAGAGCATTAAACTAATTAATTATGTCACATAATCTCATTTAAACATCAGAAGATAAAAGATAAATGGCATCACATAAAAAGGAACTATCACAGAAGAAAATTGATCGTGTATACCATCATAGGAATATGTGTATCATTAAACATAATACCCTAGTCCTCTTGGCACTTGAAAAGATAAGTAATTTGATCACACACAGTGAAAAGAGACTACTTTGTTTCCAAGTCCAACCTTTTTTCCTTCTTTTTGATATATTATATGGAAAAATTACATAAAGTTTTCAAGATCCACAATAGTTGGGGAAATTAGTTATCAAATATTATAATATAAATATAATAACAATTTACAAAATATAAGTCAATCCCAAATAATCCATTTATTCGAAACCTTATCTTGGCATCTAAACTAAAACAAAATATATATGCAAACTAGTACGAGACCTCTGTTGATTCTCTAGGAAAGATTGATGAGTCACATGCTAAACTTTAGGATATGGAATGGTTTACTGCCATATAGGGTCATTTACCATCTATGCCATGCATATATCCTTCCTGTAGATATACATGAGATACATTGAACCTACAAAAAATCTCCTCAAGTTATGCAACTGAATTTACACATGTCTTCGTTGTCTTAAGGCATACCCTTTTCATTGAACATGTGACCAAAACCATCATATGTGTGCATACAATCCACAAAATCTTGTATAACATCAACATTAGGCCTTAGAGTATGTTGGATAAAGTTTCAAAAATCTTTGGTGAAGTTTCATGATATATATTAGTCAAAATTAGTGTTTTTACAACAAAAATAATTTCCCCTATTCTTGGCTCAAGGCACTGCTTCACCAAAATGCAGATTTGTTTATTCTTCTAGGACTTCAGCAACTTGAGCAAGCATGATCAACTTGTATTTGTTAGCTCTTGATCTTGTAACCCTTTTACATATTTATTGAATGTCCTTCCTAATTGTTAGGGTTTCGTGCTCCTTTCTTTCTGCAGATTTTGTTTTCCTCTTTTTTTGCAGTTTTCTTCTTACCTTTGGAAGATTCTACATCTTCCTCTTCATCAATGACTACTATATATTTTAGTCTAAGGTTAAATTTAGCTTTAAATCCTAGTCTCAACTTATTGTTAGCTCTAGCGTGAGGCTTTCCCAAGTAATAAACCCTACACTATGTTTCTCTGTTGGTATCCCCTGCCTCTTTATTTCGTCGCTTTCCCTTTTTATTCTCTACTATTATATGCACTGACTCTTCCTCCTTTTGCATTTGTTGTTGTTATTATTTGGTTTTTCTATTATAAACCCTAATATTTTTTCTTCATTCGTAGGTTTTTTGGCATGTTCTTGTACAAGGATTTGATGACTAGGGTACCCTGATTTTGTTTTTGGAACTAGGATTTCAACAATGGTTTTAGCCCTAACTTTTCTTTTGTTTTCTAGGTGTAGGGCTCACTAGAGATCTTCGTCTCAATTGCTCTACTTACTTATTCAACTCATGTATGCACAATGTCTTAATTAAGCCATGATGGCATATATCATGAGGTAATAATTATGCTTAGGTTCTAGCCTTAGTAACCATTTTAAACAAGCTTTGATGCAAAAAATAAGTCATACTCATTTTACCAAACCCAACTAAATGACATAAAAATATCACATGGTATAGATAGACTTTCGAATACCTGCCTTCACATGTGAAGAATAATTGCATAGTCTTTAAGGCAGTAGACCACTCGGGCTTCAACATTTTCTAAGGGACTCCCATGCTCCAATTAGGGTTATGATAATCTTCCTTTAAGAAAAAATTGAGATCCACATTCTGCATCATTTGTTTCTTGAACCACTTCTCACCCTCGGTAGTCAACCACGTGGCTTTTTCTATTGAATCCTCAGAAACTGCAGACTCCATACCTCTTATTTGAGCTCTGTTGCCATCGAAAGAGTGAATAAAATCATGACACCAACTCAAGTTATAACCATTAAACCGATGTAAAATCGGCTTCCATCTTGCATTTCTAAATAAAGGTAAAGCTTCATCATAGGCCTTAAACGATACTTCATCTGGTTCATACCATCTTACGTGGCCTTAATTTCTCATTCTTTGGTTGTTCCCAACTACAATCTATCACCAACCTTTGGTAACGCACTGTGAAAACTAGTAGAAACTGTCCTGAGGACTGAAAAATTGGTTGTTGGAAATGTTGGAAATGTTGGAAATGACTGAACTAGTTTTTATAAGAGCTACGAAATATTTTCGTAGCACCAGCTGTAGGTGCTACGAAAATATTTTGCAGCGCCAACTGTTTTCATTCGATAGGCTCCAATATTTTGCATGACTTGGGAAAAACTTAGGCATGTCGTAATAAAACCTCTTTAATCATGCTTCTAACCTTTATATCATCTTTTCATACAAAATTTTATTATAGTTCTCAACCCAACTTTTCACTGTTTTTAGATGAAGCAATCAACTAGTCGTAAAAATATTTAGTCTCTTTGTACAGATACAAACTTAGTGCTAACAGCGCACAAAGACACTTGAAACTGTTCTTCCTAATGAGGTTGGAAAGACAGGTATAAGAAGCTCTAATAGATAGAATGGGGATGTTGTAGACGATTCTAATTTACTTGTTGATATGGATGTTTCTTATGATCGTGAATTAAATTTGTCTCTAGATTTCAAACCAACTTCCTTCAAAGAAGTTGCTTCTCACGATGAATCGAAAGAAACGATGCAAAAAGAATATGATGCTTTGATAAAGAATGGCACCTGGACGCTGGTTGATCCTCTATTGGGAACCAAATCGATAGGCTGCAAGTGGGTCTTCAAGAACAAGTATAAAGTAGATGGCTCACTTTTCAAGCATAAAGCTAGGCTCGTGGCAAAAGGTTTTGCACATAAGGAAGGGGTCGATTATGAGGATACTTCCCCCCATGGAAAAATGGGCAACCATCCAGACTCTCTTTTCCTTGGTAGCTCATAATGGTTGGAAAATCCATCAAATGGATGTAAAAACTGCTTTTTTGAATGGAGACATGAAAGAGAATGTTTTTATGTCCCAACCATAAGGATTTGTTGTGAAGGGTCAAGAGAAAAAAGTATGTAAGCTTGTAAAATCCTTGTATGGCCTCAAACAAGCACCACAAGCCTTATACGAGAAATTGATTGAGCATCTTTTGAAACTAAATTTCAAACACTATGATCTTGATAATGCAACTTTGTTTGTCAAGAAAGATGGAAAAATAGTTGTATATCTTGTGGTGTATGTAGATGATCTTCTCATGATAGGGAATAATGAGAACTACATCACATCTATAAAGAAATAACTAAGGAAAGGTTTTAAATTGACAAATTTAGGATATGTTCACTACTATCTTAGTCTTGAAGTAACCCGACATCTGAAGTTTATATTCCTCTCTCAAAATAAGTACATTAGAGATCTATTGAAAAAATTTAACATTCCTAAGTGCAATCATTTGACTACTCCAATGGAACAGAATTCAAAGCTCACATCCACCGAAGGAAAATAATTTACGGGTGCAACAAAGTACAGACAGCTTGTAGGAAGTCTCAACTACCTGACTACTACCAAACTGGACATTTCATTTGTTGATGGAATCCTCTCCAGGTTTATGCAAAATCCTTGTAAGGGTCATTGGTTTATTGCAAAAAGAGTTCTAAAGTACTTGAAGGGAACTCAAGACTTTGGACTCAAGCATACATAGGTGGATTACTTTGTTGGGTGTGGAGCTTGATTATCTTCTTCATTCAGAGGTATCGCCGCATTGGACCCCATTTTTTAATGTGGCGGCAACGCCACCCATTTATGTGAACCTCTAGGGTGGTCCAAGGAGGGGGAGACAACGATTATTTAGAGCCCCCCCCCCCCCCCACTGGCGGGGGATTGGGGGCAGCAGTCCCGAAGCTAAAAATAGATGTAAAATTTCCTTGTAAAATGTTGTAATTTCATAGTCCTATGGGTTGTTATCAATTATTAATACTTGGGTATGAAAATGATTGTATATATCTACCTTTTTGTCCTGAGTTTCTGAATGCTTGCGGGTCTTTGTTCTCCCGCCATAAATGGATAATGATGAAGGGGCCCTTTATGGCCAAGATCTATGGCTCTACGAATTACCGCCTGAGATAACGTCAGAAGTGTGGCGAGATTCTGTTTGTGCAGAAACCCTTGCAATGATACTATCCATCCTCCCATCGAACTTGTACTGGGGCAGGAAGTATGAATACTTTTTCCAGCCAGAAGGGCCGAAATCTACCGGTTCTCGTTTTTTCTAAGTGGGGACGTGAGGGCGTTCCTCTAGGTTTTCAGGGAGTCCCCCCTACTTGGGAAAACCTAATGACATTTTGAGTGGAAGGATGGTGCCACTTGTCTGGCAGCGGATCGAATCGCGGCAACAATATTCCCTTTGACGGCTCATTTCTTTTCTCGAAAGGTATGGGGGAAAGAGGCCTTGTTAGAGCAGTATCGCCGGACTTGAATCAGATTGAAATACGGGGATGTTTTATGGTTGCATTCTTTACAAGGAGGAAGAGGGGGGTGCTTGTCCTCATCTTCCTTTAGTAGTCCCCTACGTAATCAATCAGGAATATAGGATCACCCACTCGAAGTTCTGCGGGTTTGTCTTCAGCGGGCTCTATCTCCAGCTCTATATCTAGCGGGTAGGTGTACAAGCAAGTTATCTAGTCTCTTCTCGTTCTCCAGGTGATCGTAATAAAAGCAAGGGTAAGAATCCGTATTTGTAAGGGGTAGACATGTAAAACGGGATTATTATATACGTAATATTACATAGGCTTATTGGCTGTAGGAATAAACAACCTTTGCCTCTTGTTTATTGGGAATGAAAGCTACGAAAGTGGTATTTAGCTCTTTGAGTATGGATTGCTTACTTCTGGATTCCCTTACTGCTGCAACCACATCATCTTTTACCATCTCCCACATGTTTTGAGACAAACCCACTGGAATGCCATCATGACCTGCTGTAAAGGTGATGCTGAGTTGAACCTCTCCCAATTTATTAATGCCTAATTCATAATTGAATTAAGGGACCCGAAAGCAAGAGATTTGCCTTTTCTTCCTTGATGCTTATTGGGTGGGGCGGTGGTCGAGTGGCTTTTCGCTCCTCTTTATCTCTTTATGCCGGTTGTTTTCACGTATATATAAAAGAGAATCTCTATTTCAATAATTGGGTTGGGTTAAGGTAAGTTAAGGACTTGCTAACGTCTAATTTCCTTCCCTGATTACAGGAAAGCGCCCTCCGGGTCCTTGAGTGGCGAGTAAGATTGCTTTGCTTTGCTTGGAAGGTGATCTTGCTTGGTATGCTTGGCAGGTGCGATTGCTTGATTGCTGAGATCGGGATTGCTAAGGTAGCTAGCGATAATAGCTTAGTTCCGATGGTGAGATAGCCTAACGAGGTAGAGGCAGATGGAGAGATAGCGGGGTAACGGAACCCTAATTTCAAGTCTTCGTAATTATCCCTCACTTCGAGATTCTAAATCAAGAGAACCTAAGAATCAATACCAGGCCTCCCGCATAAAACCAGTTACATAACTACTGATAAGGATCAACGACTTCATTAGGTACACCAGGCCTTACACCCGCGACTGGTTACCTTTTCCCGGTCCTGGAAACTGGTGGCGAAGAGGCAGATCTGTCACACTAGGGGAAGCTAAACTCCTAGGTATAGAACTATTAGCCCAGTACCCGACTGAATCGAATAGCTCCTCGGTTACTCACAGATAATATTGACTCGATGATAGAATGGTGGATCAGTGAGGACTCGGGCAAGTGCAAAGGTAGCAAGGGACCCTCCATAAGCTAGCGGAGGTTAGGGAAGTTTGACTTCTCATTTTCTCATCTCAACTTGGCCATCTTGACCCATTTGAAGCTTACTTTTTCAGATCTGCCCCACCCAATAAGAATCGCGGCACTTCTTTCACTTTGACTTACTATTTGAGCTGTTTCCCTTGGCGGAGCTTTTCACATCTTTCCCTACTCCTTTTGCCATTTTCTCTTGGCGGAGGTTTGCAATATTGAGCAACGAATGAATGAAAGAGCGGAAGAATAGGAAAGAATGAGCAGGTGCATTACTCGAATTCACATCAACAGCGGACAGCTCACCCAAACAACAGCAGGTGCAAGATGATCAATCGCCTTCCACAGCGGCATCACCCCCAATAATATGTGCAACCATTTCTATCCCTTGTCTCTCGTATCTACACATGCCATCTCAACTCCGGTAGCAGCATAGACACTTTCATCCTTGGACGTATGAGACTCACCCTCTATGGAGCGCACGGGAGAATCAATTCATTTATCCACTGTCACTTACAACCCCCCCAATCGTTTTTATTCTCAATAGGTTCCGGTTCTCAATAGCCAATAGGTTTTCTTCCCAATAGGATACTTCGTTACAAGAGACTTCGTTACATCGGCTCTCCAGGCTACCTACCCAGGCGAGGGAAAGGCTATCCAGTTACTAAATATATATTTTCCATTTCCTTATAGGCTATATTATAATAGTAGGGATTGACATTGGCTATGTATAAGTGGTCAATAAGAATATCCTTCCGACATGGAAACTGAAGAAAGGATAGAGCAAGACGACTGGTTCTTAAATCTCCGAGATGATTCTCACTTTCCCGCTTATTCTTGGATTGGCTTGTTCCTCAGCTCATAATGAAAGTGAGCCTATTATGAATTGCCCTAATATTATGATTTAAGGCGATTGGTCCCTTTATCCACTCCTCAAAGGCCCCACTTGTCTTATCAGTAAAGCGTCCCCTTCTCCATTTCAAAGAAAGCAGCTAGCAGCTTGTTTCCCGCGGGTTGAGCTGTGAAGAGAGCTAAGAATAGAGGAATGAAATTGCTCGACCACCGCCATCAATGAAAATCGCTCGGCTGATAAGGCCGCCATCAATGAAATTTCTCGACCACTGCCATCAATGAAAATTGCTCGACTGATAAGGCCGCCATCAATGAAATTGCTCGACCACCGCCATCAAATCCGATCATTGTTTTATAATCGTGAACCGGCCTTCATCCAACTCGCCAAGCTAATGCGTTCCATGGACTGACTGGCAGCCAATCCACTACTGCTGGGACTTCATACTGGCCCGAAGGACCATGTCTCCCGCAGTTGCCCGCAGTACATGGGGCACTCATGGCATTAATCCATATCTATAGGTAGGCCTCTGAATAGGCGTTGATCGGGCAAGCAGCGCACCCTATTATTCTTATGGGCCCTAAACTTACTAATTAATTAATGAAATGACTAGTTCCATTACTAGTATTTTCCTAGCTAGCCCAGGCATACCAGTTTCCTTCCCCGGGGACTACTAACTATGGTTGGTACGGCAAGCGATGGATGCGTACTGAGTATTTGTAGCCCCTGCCTGGCACAACCAACATCAATAATAATAAGAATAGGGAGGGGCCGGCCGCTGCCCATGAACTCATTCCTTAGGCTGAGGAAATTGATCGGACTGGCCTATTGATCGTGTTCAGTTTAAGGGGTTCCGTGTGTTCGGGTGGGCATGGGAATGAATCGAAGTAGGCAAATGAATCTTCCCACTCCTGTGTGTGCCTGCCTTCTCACTCCAAGAAAGAAGCAATCCCGGCACCTGGGTTTACTTACTTGGCTTGGAGGGGGGTCTAGTTTGTGGGGAAATGCATTAAGTGACTCATCGGGCTGGCCTCTCTGGCTTGCTTGGCAACGAACGGGACCCCCTCCTATCAATCGGTAAGAAGTAGGCGTGCCCAAGCAAGAATCATTAAGTACTCTGCCTCTTACTTATGAGCATGCCACTTATATCCTTGGCTAGGCAGGCGCACGTGCAACCCTCCCTCTGATTGATACAAGCAGACATGCCTCCTTATCATCCCAACCCCGATATATGCCTGGCCAGAATGCCATCGGCCATAGCCCTTCCCTGGCCCCTCTGCTTTCCCAAGAAGGGCAGGACCTTAATACGTGTAGCCTAGCTTTCAATATGCGTAGCCTAGCTTTCAATACGTGTAGCCTCATATTTGTTCCCCTCAAAGAGATAGCGAATGTAATACCAGGTCCTGAAAGACTCTTTCTTCCCCTCAAATCAAAGAGCTAGGTATAGATAGAATGAGATATCTCTTTGTATATGATATTATGGAAAGATTAGGTGATGCTAAAGCGCAATTACATATATAATATATGCAAGGTAGCCTAAGGTAGTTCAGATGGAGGCACACGGCTAACCAAGTTTAGGCAGTGTTTATGATGGCTATAGGTTGTCAGTGCTTTCCTAGGCGAGATATCCCACGCCTCTCCTAGGCGATATAGCGTACCAGCCCACCATGTCTAGAGTAAGGCAGTGCTTTATTCCTCCCTAAGAGTTACCAAGTACGAGGGGCAGTCACCTTTCTACCAACCTTCTTATCACACATATTCTTACCCACCACCTTCCTACCTATGAAGAACCTACCCTTCTTTTGTTACCCACCCTCCCTCGAATATCTTGATCGAAACTTCCGCATTCGACGCTTGGTATTTCAAGCATTTCCTATCGAGTCGCCCGCCTAAGATTCATTCCTATTTGTCGCCCGCCCTCAAAGTGGGAAGGGCCCGCTTCACCGCGGCATGCTGATCCGCGATTACTGTTGGCGGTCACTAATATCCACCGACTCCCTCGCAATCTATCTCCTCACTTGTACCCATTATCCAAATTCATTGATTCTTTGGGAAACCATTCACAAATGCTCCATAGCATGCTTGCACGTTGTATATTATCTCTTTCGGCAGCATTTCCATTCACCTCTATTCAGAGCATCCTACGATGAGTCACCCAAACCTAAATCTTTTTCAAGTTGTTTCCCTTACTGCATAATGGCCATCACAAATCCCTCAATGCATGTCTTTGTTCACGTATTCCACTTATTCTTCCATCATTCACTTGAGTAATATACTATCGGGGTCTTTCCCATTTAGTTTCTTTTTCATATCACAATGCTGAATTACCCTAAGTTTGAGTGACCTTCCCTATTCTTTCTCCATTCCTTGATGGCATTGGCATGTGATTAGTAAATGGGCTATATCATGCTACCAAGTGGATTAGTTGTAGCAAGGGTTAATATGAGTTTATTCCTCCTCCTTCCCTAGGGTAGTGCCAATCATGCAACCTTCCACTGTGGTTGATGCCTACTGCCTACAAATTGTCTTCTTCCATTAGCTTAGATAGCCCTTGTCCTTTCATTATCTTGGTGGGCATGAAAATCATGTCATATTCTTGGATCTTGGTGATCCATTCCCTCTTCTACCATCTTCATCTGGCTAGCAAAGCATATCTTTTCAAATAGATATATATATAGGGTGCATAGGAAACTCTCTAAGCTTGCAACACATATTACTTGCCTTATGAAAGGGTGACTACCCTACCACATAAAGATGCTTCAAAACCCATATTCCATTCAACCACGCTTTCCTATGAAAGAGTTAGAAGGATTGATTGAGTGCAGGATTCCTTTATAAGCTTTGAATAGAATGGACCTCAGGGAGAGTACCTCTTAGGCCTTCAATGCTTAGAGGTAGCTTTTTTAGCAGAGTTCTCACCTACAGATAATACATTGGTTTTGCTCCCCTATTTGTGTGGTGGGACTCTTGTTTACTTACTTACTTACTACCTCTATTGGACTATTGGTACTCTATTCGCGGTTAGTCCTTATACCTCTATACGCTCTATATATATCACCTATGCTGGTGGCTAGTTATGCTTTGGACCTACGGGGGCTTATCAACTACATACCTGTATTACTATGAAACTGGATAGATAGTCCTTATACCTATAGTTGCTCTAGAACCTACCCTATAAACTCTTAGGGGTCTCTATGCTCAGTAGTATTACTCAACACTATCCCTCCGGGGGACGACCAACGTGTATCACCACCACTAAAGCAACTTACCCTACTCGATCTCTAACTCTTATAACCCGGGTAGGCCTTCCAATTGCGGGCCAGGCTCTCGAATGAGGACCGGCAGGGTGCGTAAGCACACTCGACTGTCAAGGCCGCCATCGGCTCGACTGATAAGGATGCTTCAGCAGGCTCGACTGGCCGCCATCACCGGCAACGGGGCTCGACTGATAAGGAGAGGGCCGCCATCGACTCACTCATTCATATGCCCCCCACCCAATAAGTAAATTGAAATGAGGTTAGGTCGTGAAAGGAAAAGAACTCATTTACACGAAGTGGTGTTTCATATATAATGATATGACTGAATCTCGCTACTGCCACTCGATCAATGAAACGACAAATGGTCAAATGAATCAAAACGAAGTGGATGCTCATATATAATATGTATGAGGCATCTCGCTCCTGCAAACGAATCGATCTGAGAGAATCTAAATCAATCTCATTAGTCGAATGAGGACCGGAGGGCCCTATATTTCTTACTTAGGGGCGGAGCCACTCACTATTCATATGGTGAGGACCGGAGGGACTTGACTGTTAAGGCCGCCATCGGTCACTCACTATTCCGATGGTGAGGACCGGCAGGGTGCATAAGCACGCTCGACTAATAAGGAGAGGAACGAACGCTCGACTAATAAGGCCGCCATCGCCCTTTTAGTTACTTATTTGAGAGGGGCCACCCAATAAGTAAAATGAATTTACTTCAAAGTCTTACGGATTGGCTTGCCGGTAAGGAAAGCAGTGGCCAAACGGGACTGATTAGGCTTCTACAGTTACGACTAGGTTTAGGTTAGACATACCCGTATCCTTACTGTTCGATTATAGCCATCGAATGTTCCGAGAGACAGACCCGTCCCCATCCGGTTAGAACCCATTTCGTCTCTTTTCCTTGGTATTGCCACTCTCGATTCTTTCCTCTATTCCAGCCCAGAGAATCAATCTATCCTTCTTGCTGCTGCCCCGTAGAGCTGGTGTGGGGCTTTGCATGTTGTACCAAGACCTCTGGAAGCTTTCTTTATATATAGGGAATACAGCTAGGCGAGATAGGCGATACAGCTAGGCAAGATAGGCAAGCGCTATTCATTTATTGACTTGGAAGGGAGGGTAATATCTATTCTTTTCTTACTGACTTGGCTATGCGAACACAAGGAGAAGGCATGTAACGTATTAATATATAAGGGAGCCTGCCCTCCTAATAAGATATCTGCCTGCCTAATAAGATATAAGGACCCCTAGCCTAAGACCCCCAAGACCCCTATTGAACTAGAAAACTATAATAAGGAGGGGGATTGTTCAGTTAAGCACCCCCGGTAGGAGGAACTGTCCGGGCTGGTTGAACAATACAAATCTTTTCTGTCCGGTGAGAGGGTAGAAGCCGTAGCTCCGGGGTGAAGGCTATTAGTTATCCCTGGGGGTGTGGGATGGAGAGTAGAGAATCTGGCCCCTACTATTGGTTAGGGCGACGAGCTGAGCTTCCATCCTTGTTATCGCGTAAGTGCGACGAGCTTCAATGTTGGGAGGCAGGGACCATAGTAGCTAGAGAAGCAGGAAGGTCAAGGTGCCCGGAGAGACAGAAGTTTGCCCGGAGAGACAGAAGTGAACAAATTGATTTCCGCCCCCGGAAGGTAATAGAATTTCTAATCGCCTTAGCTTTCATGGACCAAACGAAATTGTTTTTGAGAAATCAAAGTTGGGTTGGAGTCTCTCTCTGCTGGAGTCTCTGCGTCTGTCCCAGCAGCTGGACCATAAAAAGTTTTGATTGGCCGGAAGGAACTAGCCGGTTGACTCAACGATTGTTCTTTCTTTCCTGTCCCGGGAGGCTGGGAAGTATATTAGTTGTTAAGGACCCCCGGTTGGATAGTATAGAATCTGTGAAGGCCATCCGAGGATAGCTCATCCAGCCGTCCAGAAGTAGGCCTGAACTGAACACCTTCGGTTAACCCCACTACCTAACTTTCAATTGATGTTCATTACCTTGGCCTATTCAATATCGGATAACGCTAACACCGGAAGGCCAGACGAGTTGCTAGTCGATGTCGGAAGGTGTTAACTCAACCGGAAGGAAGAGGCTTGGGCTCCAACTGGTGCTATTGATGCATTGCCCTCATCCATTTTTGTTCCATCCGAGGGTGTATTAGCTGGCCATCCAGAGAACAAGGATGGAAGCTCGTCGAATACCCTCTAGTCATTTATTAGATCCCGGTAGTTAGATTGTTCTCGCCCGGTAGTTAGATCCCGGTAGTTAGTCTCAACCGGAGGACCCAGGAAGGAATTTGATTCTTTCCCTACCCTCTCTGACCATCCTAAGTTTGATACTGTGGGTTAACCCGCCCGATGGTCCTCTCTGTATTGGTTGGGACCCTCCCTTAACGAGGAGCTACCCTAAATCGGGGGTGGAGAAGGCCCAGGGAATCATAGCCCATCCTTCAGCATTGTTGGGGGCATCCATCCTTTGAATAATCCATCCATGAGGCAACGGGTGAGTGAGGTACCTATAGTTGTTGAGGTGGGAATGAAGGCTGTTATGTTGCCTACCCTACACCCCCGGTGTTCAGTTTAGGTAAGCTATAACTAGCTGGGTTCAGACTCGATGGGAGCATCCAAATAAGGTAGCTCGATCTATCCATCCAAATTAGTTTGGCGGGGGTGAAGACAAGCCAGTTGGATTGTTTGGAAGAGGCACTCCTACTAATAGTTCTATTGCAATGTAACTCCCATCCAAAAGCTGGTCGGATCGATGGAAAAAAACCAAATGTGGGTGGGGGAGGGTAGTTGAGGCATCCCAGCAGTTCAAGATGGAACTCAGTATCAATTTGTGAAACTGAATCAACGTCTCTCCCATCGGGGATAAGTATACTACCTCCGCCTGGGTCAAGAGAATCGGTAAGGTTATAAGTTCCCGTAGTGACGAGTGTAGCTTTGGTCTACCCTGTGTCTTTAACGAATGCGGGGAATTCTACCAGTTAATGCGGTTACTGAGACCGGTTAATGCGTTTAATGATGCCAGTAATTGCTTGTAAATAGTGTATGAACTGCAAATTCCCTCTTTGTGGTAAATCAAGAAAAACTGACATATTACCTATATGCGGAGAATTCAGTTTTGAAAAACTAATAAATTAGGGGATTGGTCATGCCATTTTTCTTTTCTTTTTATGGCTTCTCTTCCTGGATGGGATTGATGAGTTGCTTGAAAGACCATTCGATCTAGCGAAGCTAAAACCTAGTCTTTGTTCGCCCTTCAGCTGTATTTACAACCTGCCTTCAGAGGACTGTCAAAGAATTAGAACCTTAGATCGATACGGCGTCAACCCTTAAACCATTGCATTAGCTCTCAGCATTGGATTCTGACTGTCCTCTAAGCTAGCTTTTTTCATCATCATAGTAGGAATCGGAATTCACTCTTCTCTCTCTCACATGGGCTGGGCCCTTTCTTACATTAGGGTCAGTCCTATGCGCACCTTCACTATGAGTTCAGGTGAAGAGCTTCACGAACGAATAAAAACAAGTAGTTGCAGGTAATCACATTTCCAGTTATTTTCTTTAGAGTAAGATTTGTGTACTTTATTAGCATTTCCAGTTAATGAATTTCCTGAAGCAAGTGAAGTTGCTCATAGGTATGAGGAACGAACGATTAAAGCAAGTAGTTAAGAAAAGCATGCAATCAAAAGCAATAGGAAAGAAAGCAAGTTAATCTATCTTAAAGTCTCGGATTTTGCTTGAGCGGCCTTCTCTCTCTGAGTTACGGCAAAGGTAGTTCGGTAAGTCTCGTCATCTTGGGAGGGAGGTCAGTAACAAACCCTCTTTGACTACCTTTTATTAATAGATCCAGGGATAAAAGCCTTTATCTCAACAACGTCCAGTACAGGGAAGGGCCAGCTATGTATAGCCTAAAACCCCCAACCCCGACTTTATCAATAGCTGCTGGAGAAAGAAGCGACTCACCCAGAGGGAAGAGAAAACTAGGCTCTTACGCAATTAGTAGGGAACAGAGGAGCAACCTACTCTTACCTTTAGGACCGACCAATAACAACCTATTTTCTTACATGGTGTCTAACTTAAAGAAAGAGTCAATTTCCACAAAGGCCCAGCCTATACTGCCACTTTATGTAAGCCCGGGCATCTAGAGAGAAGAGCCTTCCCCTACATGAGTGAGCAAGAATAATGAAGTCGGCGCTGCCCCATGCCAGCATTTGACTGACCCGCCTATTCATGCATCCATAGAGAGTACAAAGTAACCTCTGTTCTTCTAGCTTGAGAGGTCCTTTCCCTATGGTCAATCTGTTTTACACCTTAGCACAAGCACTAAGCGATAATAATACCTTGAACCAGTGAATGTATATGACCTGGAACAGTTGATCCCGAAGAGGTAATTAACCGAGTTTCCCTAAAAGCATCCGAGTGAGCAGAGGATGGCAACAACACCTTGACTACCAAAAATAGGGACAGCTACGTAACCACCAATGTTGTGGTGCTTCCGGGGCCCCTTCGATGCGGGCATTATATATCGATCTCGATCATCAACTGGATTTGAACCCAACTAGAATTGTCTCTTACTTTGCCTATGATGCCAATGCTTTCTTTGCTGCCTTCTATTTATGCCCCCTCCACTTCTGGTGCCTTCGCTCCCACGCCCACCCTACATTGATGAATCAATGTTACCATTGATAGGGTGATGCCTTCACTTAGTCAACTGTCTCCACTTCTGATTGATCTGTATATGGATCTGCGCCTGGAATTGGATAAGCTTCTAGGTCAAGCTTATCATCTCGGGCAACTGGAACTATATTTGTAACTTAGCGAGGTGGTGATGCTGGTACTGCTTTCACTGGGTATACTAAAACTGATGAAACAACTGCGGGTGGTGCGGAGTGTCTGGCCAGCGCGCTGCGTTGTCTTATGATCAATTGTCCCGTGATATGTGGATCATCCGGGTTCAGATGCGGATGGAGACTCATCCTTTTTAGTTCGAGATTGAGACCCCACGGTAAAGGCACGAGAAGCACCCTCGCCATAAATTCCATATAATAGCAAAAGCAGAAGCTGAACCAGCATAAGTAGCAAATGATAGTGATTTCCTAGCTAGAGAGAGAGAGAAGAAAGACCAGTCATTGTTATATATGAGCATGTGGTAGTTGCGGCTTCATAAAATAGAGATTCAGATCGTAATGGCATATATAATTCAATGTAGACTTACTCGATCTATCTCTCTTTAGCTAGCCTATGTTGCGGTAGTTTTCCAGAGGCATGCATCGAGAGTGGAATCTCGTCTGAAAGGGCATTTGCGCGCGTTTTACGGCTACTTGACACGCTCAAGCTGGCCCTCGCTGCGTAGACCTCAGAAATCATCCTTAACAGTCGAGTACCTAAAGGTCCTATGGTCGAGCACCTAAAGGTGATGGCGGCCTTAACAGTCGAGCCCTGTTGCCGGTCCTTATCAGTTGAGCCCCCTAAAGGGTCCTCTCCTCTCCTTATCAGTCGAGCCCCCTAAAGGGTCCTTAACAGTCAAGCCTGCTTACGCATCCTCTCCTTAACAGTCGAGCACCTAAAGGTCCTTAACAGTCGAGCCTGCTGGGCTAGAGTGGAGCATAGCATCCTAAACACCTTCTATCAATAAGAGTGAGTGAAGCATGGTTGCTCACAATATCCCCGACACTCATTCATTGGCCTCGACATTGATTAGTTGGAGTCCGTACTCCATGATCCGGCAGGGTCAGACAGTGAGTTTGATCTTCATTCATTTTAGTCTTCCCATATTGTTTGTTCTTGGCTCTTATTATGGGGTTCTTTCTTATGTGACACGCCGGCTCCAGCTTCAAAATAGACATACTGAGGTCGTTTTTTGAGCCCTAATCGAGGGTCAACCGAGTGGGAAGACCAAGGGCCTTCTACGTCCCAGCCTGAGCTTATTTGATCCGTGGAAGGTTATCAGTGAAGTATTGGGTGAGTTAGCTTTGGAGAAGTATTGGTGAGCTCGCGAGAAAAGGTTCTTCCCCGTAGTGATAGAAGCAGTAGTTCCGATAAGTAGCATTAGAAGGATGGCCCGTTTAGTAGGCAGTAGCTTTGGATAGATGTCTTTGGAAGGATAGCTTAGCAGGTATGATTGCTTGGAGGTAAGGCAGTAGAATCAGTCGATCTCTTTAGGCCGGTTAGGTTGCTTGCTTGTAGGTTAGCGAGTCATGTTTCTTCCCGTGATTAGCTCTTGGTTCAGTGAGCTAATGTTCTTCCCTTAGCTATTGTTTCAGTGAGACTTTTACGGGCCCTAATCTCTATTTTATGAAGCCGCAACTACCATATGCTCATATATAACTACCACCATTTCACCATCAATTAGGCGGTTTATAGGATTCGCTCGAATCATCAATCATAATATCGTATACAAAGAGATATCTCATTCATGCATAATGACCAGCAGTCACTTACTCATTGTCTTGGTCGGCATTCATTATATACGTAATTACGTCATTCGAGATAGGAACCAGAATCACCCACCTCCTCTTTTCAATTTACTTATTGGGTCTCTCAAATAAGTAACTAAAAGTCACTAACGTACCTCTCCTCTCCTCTCCTCTCCTTATCAGTCGAGCCTGCTTACGCATCCTCAGTTGAAGGCCCAATAATCCCCAAGGAAGGTCCTCTCCTCTCCTCTCCCTCTCCTCTCCCTTATGTTCGAGCACCTAAAGGTCCTTAACAGTCGAGCACCTAAAGGTGATGGCGGCCTTAACAGTCGAGCCTGCTTACGCATCCTTATGGTCGAGCACCTAAAGGTTCAATTTACTTATTGGGTGGGGGGGCTATGGTCGAGCCTGCTTACGCATCCTTATCAGTCGAGCCCCCTAAAGGGTCCAGTCGAGCCTGCTTACGCATCCTCTCCCTTGGGGTCGAGCACCTAAAGGTCCTTATCAGTCGAGCCCCGTTGCCGGTCCTTATCAGTCAAGCCCCGTTGTCGGTCCTTATCAGTCGAGTCACTAACGTACCTTGATGCTTATTGGGTGGTGGGCTTTTGGTCGAGCCTGCTGTCGCACCCTTCTTCTTCAGGTGAACCATCCTTGCATGCTTCTGATGCTAGTGATTGAGTTCACTTTCTGGCTGGCTCTCAAAATGAAAGGAGTGCCTAAGCTTTTCAACAATACGGGCCCTTCACTTCGCCCAATAGAGAAGGCGGGAGCATAAGCATAGGTAGCAAAGAAAAGCGCATAGGTGGGGACAAAGCCCAGTAGAACAGAGCCAGTGAAAGAAGAAGAGGCACCAAAGCAAGCAGAGGCACCACCAGTGGCTAAGGTAGCAGGAGCAACAGTTGCATATTCTATTATTTAGCGAGTTTAAGCAGCAGAAGCAAGGTTAGCAGGAGCAAAAGCAGTAGTGCCTGTAGTTGACCCAGTGGACTCAGTAGCATATATAGAGCCATAGCCAGCAGCAGCCGTAGTGGATTCTGTTGAAGCAGCACGAAAAGTAGCACGAGCACTAGCATATCCAAGCCCAGCTAGCTACCTTGATGCAGCTGTAGATTCAGCAGTAGATTCAGTAGTGTTATTTCCAGATCGTGATCCAGATCCAGGTCCAGTAGCAGAAGTCGATCCGGTAGATCCAGTCGATGAAGCAGTTCCAAATCCATTACCCGTAGTAGGATCAGTAGTTCCAGATCGAGGTCCAGATGCACCAGAAGCAGAGCCAGTATATATAGCCACAGAAGTTGATGTCGTTGATTAAGCCATTGATCCAGCACTAGCATATGTTGTTTACCTAAAACCACCAGCACAACGCATAAATCTGACAATAGAAGTTATGTTTATTTTAGGGTTTTTCCCTAGAAGGCAACCCCTCACTATATATGAGGGAATTGTATTGCAGCTAGGTAGATGTGTATTCTGAGCGAGAAAGAGAGAGGATATTGTGTGAGAGAGAAGAGGGAATTACAGTGGATATGTTGTAGGTTGTATCTCTTCATTTTGTTGGATAATATAAAAGGAAGAATTGGTTGTTTCTCCGTGGACGTAGCCCAAATTGGGTGAACCACGTATATCTGTGTCTCTCTTGTTTTATGTGTTTTCTATGTTTATATTTCTGCAATATTTTTATGTGTTCCATTTCTCTTTAATATATAATTTTCTAACAACTGGTATCAGAGTTGAAGGTCTATTTGGCTGATAAACTTGCAGGAGAGAAGGGTTCCTGATTTGAGTGGGAGCAATGGCAGAAGATGGTAGGTTTAGGGTCAAAAAATTTAACGATCAAAACTACTAGCTATGGAAGATGCTTATGGAAGATTATTTGTATCAGAAAGATTTGTACCTACCATTGAGCGGAAAGACAAAGAAGCCGAAGAGTATGACAGACACAGACTGGGATATTCTTATGTAATTTATACTTTCAAGAAATGGAAAGATTTGGTTGAAAGAAGGGATGGACTCCTTAGTGCATAACCAGACTTGGGACTTAGTCAGGTTGCTTGCAAGTAAAACAACATTTCAGAATAAATGGGTTTACAGGTTGAAGGAAGAAGATGGAGGTAGAAAAAGGTATAAAGCTAGACTTGTGGTGAAGGGGTTTGCACAGAAAAAAGGTATAGAATTTGATGAGATATTTTCTCTTATTATTAAAATGACTTCGATCATAACTATTTTAAGTCTAGTAGTAGCTGAATATTCGCATCTTGAGCAGTTAGATGTAAAGACAATCTTTTTCCATGGGGATTTGGAGGAAGAAATATATATGCATCAACCATAAGGATATGAGGTAAAAGGGAAGGAGAAACTAGCATGCAGATTGAAGAAGAGCTTGTATGGCTTAAAACAGGTTCCAAGGCAGTGGTATCTAAAATTTGACAGGTTTATGTCTCCACGAGGTTATACTAGATGTCACTCTAATCATTGTGTTTATCTCAAAATGAAAAATGATGGCAGCTATATTATATTGTTATTGTATGTAGATGGCATGCTTGTTGCAGGTTCTAACATGCAGGAAATAAATGTGCTCAAAAGAAAATTGGAAAACTCAATTGCAATGAAGATTTGGGTGCTCCAAAACCAATCCTTGGTATGAGAATAACTAGAGACAGGAAGAATAGAAAATTAACATTGTCTCAAAGTGAGTACATACAAAAGGTGTTGAAAAGATTTAATATGCAGAATGCAAAACCAGTTAGTATACCTTTGGCTAGCGATTTCAAACTAAGTAAGGAGGTGTGTCCCAAGCCTCGGGAAGAAATGGCTTATATGTCTAAAGTTCCATATGCATCAGCAGTTGGAAGCCTAATGTATGCAATGGTCTGCACAAGGCCTGGTATTGCACATGCAGTGGGAGTGTTGAAAATGGCAACAAGAAATGCTAAAAAAAGAAATGTTATAAATGGCATATTAGGTACCAGTGTTGGACATAGCAACAAGGAATGAAAAATGGAAATGCTAAAAATATCATTGCTATAAATAGTATTTCGGGATAGATTCCAATTTTAGTTCGTCCTAAACTAAAATTGAGAAGTGAAATTCGAATTTGATCTTAGCAGTTGTTTGTAAAATAATTAATTAATTCATCTTGAGTTAATTAGTTGTAGGAAATCAAACATGAAGTCTATGTGAAGACATGCAACAATTTCTCCATTGATTGAGGAAGTTATCCCTTGATTAAAGGATATCATGATGAGTTGTACTTTGAGTTGTAATTAGTTAGCTCAGTTAACTAAGTTAAGTCCAGTTAGATTAGTTCAAATAGTTTTTTGAACTAATTGTGAGTTCATTTAGTTAATGCATGCATGCATGTAACTGCTGCACTTCAGATAACTAAATATTCTCTCATAAATAACTCATGCATGTCAGTTCAGTCAGAGACCCAGTTGAGATCAGAGGAAGGGACAATGTACTATCAGTTGGAGGATTTTTCCTATATAGGAAACACATCCATGCAGGAGGAATTATCTCCTTCAGGATTGCGTTGTTACTTCTAAGTTTAGTGAGCAGTGTGAGAGGCCAATTCACACAGGTGGCGGCATTGGAACCCAAGAGAAACTATGCAAGGAAATAGGAGGCTTGGAGGGCAGAGGAGAAGGTTTGTGAGAAGCCTTTGACTGTCTATGAGCAGCAGAGGGATTGTACTGAGAGCTGGATAGCTTGTGAGCTGAAGCTTTGTGTAATCCAGACATATTTCCACTTGTATGATGGTACAAAGATCAGGGTTTTTAGCTGAGGCTTTCCCCAGAGTATTCTCCTGTGTTCCATGTTTATGATTTCTTCTTCTCTATTATATGTGTTTTGATTGATCTAGCTCAAATTGATTAAGCTTCCACCAAGTTTGATTGTAGAAGTAGATCTAGCATTTTTCTTTAGTATATTGCATTATCAGGTGATCTACAGTGGGAATTTCTACATGGTATCAGAGGAAAGGTGATCGAAGGAGTGAACAGTATACAAAGAAGAAAATTTGAAGTAAAAAAAAAAAATTGGGCTATGATTTTTCAGAGCATATCTGAAAAAAATTTTGCAAAATTTTCAAAAAAAAATAGCAGATCTGGATTCCTTGCGGAAAAATACCAATTCAAAAAAAAATTGGATGAATTGGAGTTCGGATGAGGGAGATATCTCTGATTTAAAATCAGTTCTTTTTCCAAAAAAATTCGTGATGGCGGGAAAGATGAAACAGATTGGTGTGCTAGCCAAGAACCTGTATGCTCTTGAGTTTCAAGATGCATGCAAGGCCTTGAGGAGCAAGGCAACTGTTTGAGACTTGGTGGTTGAGAGGGATAGTACATTACCTCTCAACATGCAGCGCCAGAAGAAGTCTTAGACAATTGTGGAGGAACCACAATTGGTGAAGCAGCCTCAGGAGGTTGTGGATCAACCACAACTGGAGAAGCCGAGAGGAGACCGAGTGGAGGCATCAACTCATGTAGAGACCTCCAGTAGGGGGAAATTTCGAGCCAAGTGGGCAGAGGGATCACATGCATCCATACCTCCAGGTGGGAGGTGGGGCGATGTGGAGTGACAGTCCCATGAAGGCTGGAATAGGAGCGGGATCATTGAGGTACCCAACCTCTTTGATTAGACCTTGCTACGGGAGCCCCGACGAGGAGTAGCAGGACTGGCTGAGTGGGTAGAGACAGATGCAGATGGAGCGGCAGAGAGAGCTACAGTGCAGGAATCCCAAGATAGCGTAGAGCTAGCAGGCTGCAACAATGCGAGAGGCATAGGAGTGTTGCACCAGTGCAGGATGCCACAGAGAGGTGTGCAACAACACGAGATGCATGGACTGTTGCAGCAGCTCAGAGGTCACAAAGGGAGCACTTGTTAGCGGCAGAGGAAGCTTCAGCATCAGAGGATGTTTCTAGCCCAACAAGGAGGTCAGTTGGGAGATTTTTTGTTTCTAGAGTTGCTGGAGGAATAACACTTGGGAGAAGTTTTGCATGCAGAACATTCCAAAGGTTCAGGATCGGGTTCAAGTTGAATGCCTTTCTTGTTGAGAGGGAGTGTTGAAAATGGCAACAAGAAATGCTAAAAATAGAAATGCTATAAATAGCATTGCTATAAATAGCATCTAAGGTACCAGTGTTGGACATAGCAACAAGGAATGAAAAATGGAAATGCTAAAAATAGCATTGCTATAAGTAGTATTTTGGGATAGATTCCAATTTTAGTTAGTCCCTGAACTAAAATTGAGAAGTAAAATTCGAATTTGATCTTAACAGTTGTTTTTAAAATAATTAATTAATTCATCTTGAGTTAATTAGTTGTAGGAAATCAAACATGAAGTCTATGTGAATATATGCAACAATTTCTCCATTGATTGAGGAAGTTATCCCTTGATTAAAGGAGATCAGGATGAGTTGTACTTTGAGTTGTAATTATTTAGCTCAGTTAACTGAGTTAAGTCCAGTTAGATTAGTTCAAATAGTTTGTTGAACTAATTGTGAGTTCAGTTAGTTAATGCATGCATGCATGTAACTGTTGCACTTCAGATAATTGAATATTCTCTCATAAATAACTCATGCATGTCAGTTCAGTCAGAGACCCAATTGAGATCAGAGGAAGGGACAATGTACTATCAGTTGGAGGATTTTTCCTATATAGGAAACTCATCTATGCAGAAGGAATTATCTCCTTTATGATTGCGCAGTTACTTCTGAGTTTAGTAAGCAGTGTGAGAGGCCAATTCACACAAGTGGCAGCATTGGACCCCAGGAGAAACTACGCAACGAAATATGAGGCTTGGAGGGCAGAGGCGAAGGTTTGTGAGAAGCCTTTGACTATCTATAGTAGCAGAGGGATTGCACTGAGAGATGGATAGCTTGTGAGCTAAATCTTTGTGTAATCCGGACATATTTCCACTTGTATGATAATACAGAGATCGGGGTTTTTAGCTAAGGCTTTCCCCAGAGTATTCTTCTGTGTTTCATGTGTATGATTTCTTCTTCTCTGTTATATGTGTTCTGAATGATCTAGCTCAAATTGATTAAGCTTCCGCAAAGTTTGTTTGTAGAAGTAGATCTAGTATTTTGCTTTAGTATATTGCATTATCAGGTGATCTACAGTGGGAATTTCTACAGGGAGTTGTAAGCAGGTACATGAACAATCCAGGAAAAGAACATTGGATGGCAGTGAAGTGGATTCTCAGGTATTTGAGAGGTACCACAAATCAAGCATTATGCTTTGGTGGTTCAAACATTGCTCTACAGGGATATGTTGATGCAGATATGGCGGGTGATAAATATAACATGAGGAGCACCATAGGGTATGTGTTTACTGTAGGTGGAACAACTGTCAGTTGGGTTTCAAAACTACAAAGTGTTGTTGCACCCTCAATGACGGAAGAAGAGCATGTTGTTGCTACAAAGGCTAGTAAAGAAATTATTTGGTTACAAAGGTTTCTGGATGAATTGGGTAAGCAAGAGTTGGGCATGTTATACAGTGATAGCCAAAGTGCCATACATTTTGCATAGAACTTTGCATTTCATTCCAAGACTAAACATATACATCTCAAATACCATTTCATACGATCAATGTTGGAAGATGGACAATTGAAGCTGGAAAAGATACACACTAGCCAGAATCCTACAGATATGTTAACAAAAGTTGTAACCAGGTAGAAACTGAGATTCTGCTCTGTTTCAAGCAATCTTCAAGTATGATGATGAAGATGAGAAACATCCAGGTCCAAAGTGGAGTCATTGTCTAGCAAATGAAGCAGCGGTGGAGTTACTATAATCAGTCTCGAAGTGGGAGATTGTTGGGTGTGGATCCTGATTATCTTCTTTATTCTAAGGTATCGTCGCATTGGACCCCATTTCGTAATGTGGCGGCAATGCCGCCTATTTATGCACGCCGCCAGGGTGGTCCAGGGGGGTGACAACGATTCTTAGAGCCCCACCCCCTAGCAGGGGATCAAGGGTAGTTCCCCTGAAGCTAAAAATAGATGTAAAATTGCCTTGTAAAATGTTGTAATTTCGTAGTCAATCTGGGTTGTTCATTAGGTGGGAATCTTAAGGTAGAAGTTATGTTTAATTAGGGTTTTTTTTCCCTGGAAGGAAACCCCTCACTATATATAAGGGAATTGTATTGTGGCTAGGTAGATGTGTATCTGAGCGAGAAAGAGAGAGGATATTGTGTGAGAGAGAATAGGGAATTAGTGCAAATCTACTGTAGGTTGTATCTCTTCATTTTGCTGGACAATATAAAAGGAAGGACTAGTTGTTTCTCCGTGGACATATCCCAAGTTAGGTGAACCATGTATATTTGTGTCTCTCTTGTTTGATGTGTTTTCTGTGTTTATATTTCTGAAATATTTCTATGCGTTCCATTGCTCTTTAATATATAATTTTCTAACAGACTTCAGCTTGCTTAGTTACTCTGATTCAGATTTTGACGGAGATAAAGAAATTGGAGTATTTACTTTAGGTTATGTTATGAGTCTTGGATCAATATTTGTCTCCTGGAGGTCACACAAATAGTCAGTTCCAGAAGATTTCACAATTGAAGTTGAATATGTGGAAACCATAGAAGAAACGAATGAAATTGTGTGGCTCTGGAAAATTATGGAAGAATTGCAGAAGAAATAAGTGCATTCAACTCCTCTTCTTATTAACAACACTTCTACAATGAAGTTAGCCAAGAACCCAAAGTTCCATGATCAAACCAAGCACATCAATAAAAATTATCATCTAATTCAACATCATGTTGCAGCCAAGGCTATCCACCTACGACATTGTTCCACAAATGATTAGATTGTAGACACCTTCACCAAAGCACTTGGAAGAGAAAAGTTTGAAAGATTTAGAATGATGCTTGGACTCACCAACATCCCTTCAGATTAAGGGGGGGAAGGTTGACATATAATCCTAAGGTATTGGAAAATTAGTGTAAATATTGTAAATAACAAAATAAAGAAGATGAAGAGACATTGGAAGATGAATCCTAACAACCTCCCTCTCCTTGTATATATTCATTATTTCTCTTAATGCAAACACAATTTCATTAAGAGTTACAAATTTGACCTAAAAAAAACAATATAATGATCCAATCCAAATCAACCCTCCCTATTTATTGAGAGGCTTTTGGTCCCCAAAATCTTATACTAAATAAGGCGAGGAATTTTTTTACTCTACCTTCTCTCAGGTGTACCATTTAGCCTTGCCTAGAAGTTGTCATTTCAACCCAATCTACCAAAGTTCATGTTGTCCTTGTCTTGTATTTATGGACTTCTTCTACAAAACTATACCTTCTATCAACTCTACCTGAGCATCTGGTGCTAAATCCTCCATTAAAGGTAGGACCTATTCCTCTTCTTGGTCTGGCATGGAAGGCTCATGGAGTTTCAGATTCTCTACATTCACAACTGAGTAAATGTTCTTGTATGGGGGTAGACTAAGTCTATAGGTGTTATCTTCCACATTTTCCAATATCTCAAAGCGATCATATTGTAGAGCCTTGATTTTCTTACTAGGACCATGTAGCCTCTCCTTATTCTATTGTAACCATACTTTGTCTCCCACCTTGAACGACTTATATATTGTGTGTTGATCATGCATGAACTTATATTTTTCCTGTGTCTTCTGCATTGTCTCCTATACCTATATATGTATTTGACTGATCTTCTAAAAAATGACAACACTTAAGGAATCTCTTGTAAGATCCTCCCTTACTCATCCTTGTTGCCCATATGCAATATCCAAAAGTGAAGGTGGAAAATATCCAAAATAAGTTTCAAATGAGGATTTACCAGTATAAGTGTGGACTTCTATGTTATAAGGGTCTTGTATATATACCATATTTTCATCCCAAGTCTTTGGATGCTTCTAATTGTAACCCCTCAAAAGTTGCATCAAAGTATTGTTGACTAGTTCTATCTTCCCATCTGTCTGAGAATGAAATTTTGTAGACCTCTTTAACTTCGTGTCCATCTACTCCCACAATGTAGTCCAAAATGCATTGAGAAATCTCATGTCCTATCTAAAATGATGTTCCTTGGTATCTCGAATTGCACCTAGACCAGTCTAAAGAACAAGTTCGTTGCTTCTCAACCACCGATGGTCTTTTTATAGGGCATCTAAACACACATCTTGTTGAACCTATAAACTACAACAACTAGGTAGTTATGTCCCTTCTTGTTCGTTGTTTAACCTCCCATAAAGTCCATGGAAATGATTTCCTAAGGACAAGTGGCTACAGGTAAGGGATGACATAGACTGTGTTTCTTGTTACTATGCTTGTCGGTACAACAAAACACATGTTTCTTGTTACTAAGTTACATGTTCTTGCATCTTGGGCCAATACGCATACCTTTGCAAGTTGGTCATTGTCTTCCCTCCAATAAAGTGCCACACAACCTTGGTGGTGTGAGCCTCTCTAATCAGTTGTAATTGCTCACATTTAGGAACACATAACTTACCTAGCCTGTATAGTAACTCATTCTGGAGATGATTTTCAATTGTGTTGTCACCATTGTGCACATGACTTTGGATTTGCAACTGTTGAAACAACTGAAGTCCTCATCCTCTAAATATGCTTCTGTATATGAATCATGGATGAATGGCTCCATGTGCTCAAAGTTCCCAAAGGTGTGATCTTTGATGTGGGTGGCCTTGAAAGAAAATTGACCGACTTGTTTGTGTTTCCCTTCTTATACTTAATCACTAAATGAAACTATTGTAGAAACTCCATCCACTTGTAATTCCTAGTCTGTTGTAACTTACTTTAGGCCTGCAGGTACTGTAGTGATTGGTGATCTATGTGGATTATTATCTCCTTCCCCATCAGATCGTGCTTCCACTTCTTCACATCTTGCTCCAAGGGAATCAAGCTCCTTGTCATAAGTAGGGTGGTTAAGAAAATCCCCATGAAATACCTTTAAATGATAGCATACAAGCCTTTCTCCCTACATCAAGTCTACTCCCATAACACACCCACTCACATATGTCTCCACTTCGAAGGGTTGCTACAAGTTCGGTAATGGCTATAGAAATTCCCACTGTAGATCAACAGATTATGCAATATACTAAAGCAAAATACAAGATCTACTTCTACAACAAACTTGTGAAAGCTTAATCGATTTTGAGCAAGATCAAATAGAACACATATAACTAAGAATGAGAAAGCAATCACACATAAAAATGGAAGAAAGCTCTAGGGAAAGCCTCAACTAAAAATCTCGATCTTTGTATTATCATACAAGTGGAAATATGTTCAAATTACACAAAGCATTAGCTCACAAGTTATCCTGCTCTCAGTACAATCCCTCTGCTACTCATAGATAGTCAAAGGCTTCTCAAAAACCTTCTCCTCTGCCCTCCAAGCCTCCTATATCCTTGCGCAATTTTCCTTAGGGTCCAATGTTGCCACCTGTGTGAATTGGCCTCATCACACACTCATCAAACCCAAAAGTAACTGCGCAATCTCTAAGGAATGAATTCCTTCTGCATGCAAGAGATATCCTCCACGGAATATTCCTGTAACTGATAGTACACTGTCCCATCACCTGATCTCAACTCGGTCTCTGTCTGAACTGACATGCATGAGTTATTTATGAGAGAATATTCAATTATTTATGATAGATTTTTCGGCGAAAATCACATGAGAAATCATTTGTCGACGCGTTTCGAACCAACCAGTGTGGTTCATTGTCAAGACAAGTTGAAGAGCAGATCCAGCTTAGCCTGTTTAAATAGCCAGAGTAGAGACACCAACGGTTACCTGGGCAAAAGGTTGACTTAAGGAGCAAGGTCAAAATTAGTTCTATTAGGTAAATGATAAATTATAATATAATAATAAATAAATACAGATAAATAAATTTATATATAAAAATATAAATTTAGTTATATTAGGTGTAAGATGAATAAATAAATATATGAAGAATTATAATTATTAATAAATAAATAAATATGAAATAATAATAAATTTATTTATTTATTTATTACATAAATGAATAAATAAATTAATAAATATAATAGTAAAAATAAGATAAAAATAAATGGTGCCATTATTAAGGTAAATACATATATAAAAATTCATATATAAATATATAAATTTAGTTATATAAGGTGTAAGACAAATAAACAATTGAAGAATTATAAAAAATAATAATAATAAATTATTCATTATTAAAAAAATATAAATGAAGAATTAAAAATAATAATAATAAATTATTTATTTATTTATTAAATAAAGGAATAAGTATATAAATCAATGAAAAAATATAAATTAATAAATATAAAAGTAAATTCATTTAATTTTTTTTATAAATGAAAAAATAGAAGTGGTATCATTAGTAAGGTAAAATTAAAGGGGAAGTAGTTACGCACCGGGTTAAATTAGTTAGAATTAAATAAATTAAATAATCCAATAAATAACTAGGAAGAGGAAATAAAATAACTTAAATTATAGTTAGTTATAGGTATTAAAAACTAAAAGGAAAGGGGGTAAATAAAAATACATAAAATTAAAATTAGTTAAAACTATTAAAAATAATAATGGATCTTTCCTTATACTAAACAAATGATGTTGTAATAAATAAAGATAATCATAATAATAATAGAATACATAATAATAATAATTATAAAAGAAAACCAATAATAATAAACAAATAGATAATAATAACAAGAAAAACGATTACTAAATAATGGTTTATAAATAAATAGTAATTAAGTTAATAAGTACATAAATACTAATAATAATATTCCTAATAAAGTTATTAAAAATAAATAATAAAATAAATAAAATTCACAGACACGAAAAACGAATATTAGTTTATTATTAGTATTAATAATAGTAACTGTAAAATAAAGTAATTGTTTAATAGTTTCTTATTTGAAAATTTAATAGAAATTGTCTAGTAAATAAAAGTAAAAATATAAATATAAATAATAAAAAGAGACAGAAAACGACTAAGAAGAAAGCGCTGGTACCCAGCACCTGCTGATTTTCCAGCCATCATCTCTATTGAGATTGTTGGGTCTCTTTTCAATCTCAATAGCTTCCCTAAATTTCCGATGATGGAAATGCGAGACCTTAGCGATAACACTAGCTTCCTCAACGCAAACATGATGATTGGTTTTTTCTACATGCTCAGCCAAAGCGGAAGATTTAGCTCTCCTATGTTTAAGGTCAGCAGCGTGCTCACAAATCCTCTGGTTAATGGAGCGACCGGTTTCACCAATATAAGGGGTCCCACAGGAGCAGGGGATCATATAAACCCCTTTCATATCTTTGGGGTCAATAGGATCCTTAACTGATCTGAGGGACGAACGAATAGTGTTAAGGGGCCTAAAGGTCACGGGGACACTATGCATCTTGAGAATCCTTGCAACCTTATTAGTGGTCCCTTGAACATAAGGAAGATGAACACCTGGAATCCGTTCCTTTGGTTCCCTTTTTGTCAGAGAATTCATGGTGGCTTTTCGGAAAGCCTTCTGACCCAAGTATCTACTATAGCCATTCTCGACAAAGACATCAAGGAGATGGGATTTTTCTTTCTCAAAACTCTTATTATCTGAGATCCTTAGGGCCCGAGTAGCAAGGGTGTTGAGAACACCCATCTTTTGAGCTGGGAAATGGTGAGAACTGGCATGGAGATACTGCTCAGTATGCGTTTTCTTCCGATAAACTTGGTGGGCGATGGAACCATCACTATTCCTTGAAATAAGAATATCAAGGAATGGGAGGCACCCATCAACCTCCTGCTCCTTAGTGAACTTGATGGCAGAGGATTGATTGTTGAGATGCTCAAAGAAAAGATCTAATTCTTTTTGGCCATGAGACCAAATGACATTAGTATCATCCACATACCTTTTGCAGCAATTACATGCATGCATGCAATAACTAACTGAACTCACAATTAGTTCAACAAACTATTTGAACTAATCTAACTGGACTTAACTCATTTAATTGAGCTAACTAATTACAACTCAAAGTACAACTCATACTGATCTCCTTTAATCAAGGGATAACTTCCTCAATCAATGGAGAAACTGATGCATGTCTTCACATAGACTTCATGTTTGATTTCCTACAACTAATTAACTCAAGATGAATTAATTAATTATTTTACAAACAGCTGCTCAGATCAAATTCGAATTTTACTTCTCAATTTTAGTTCAGGGACTAACTAAAATTGGAATCTATCCCGAAATGCTATTTATAGCAGTGCTATTTTTAGCATTTCTTGTTGCTATTTTCAACACTCCCTCTCAACAAGAAATGGATTATCAGTAACCCCAATCCTGTCTCTGTGGAACTCGAACTTGCATTTTGACAATGCCTTAGTCAAAATATCTGCATCATGTTCCTCGGTCGAAACATACAGCAACAACATGATCCTCTTGACCACACAGTCTCGAAGATGGTGATACCGGATATCAATGTGCTTGGACCTGTCATGAAAAACTGGATTCTCAGAGAGTTTGATACAACTTTGATTATCATAGTATATCACAGTTGGATCCATCCTCTCAGCAAACAATCCCACTAGAATCTTCTGCATCCAAATGGCCTCGCATGCTGCCTGACTGGTAGCCATGTATTCAGCCTCTGCTGAGCTAAGTGCAACTGAAAACTGTTTCATGTTGTACCAGGAAACTACAGCTGAACCAAGGTTGAAGATTCCTCCCGAAGTGCTCTTCCGGTCTGATGGACTTCTTGCCCAATCTGCATCTGCGAAGCCCTAAACCTTCACTCCCTCTGTCCATTGTACCATAATCCATACTGAGATGTGCCTCTGAGGTATCTCAGCACATGCTTCGTTGCCTTCCAAAACAACTTGGTAGGTTGAACCATAGCTTGACTCAACTAGTTCACCGCAAAGCATAAGTCTGATCATGTGTTCATTATATACATAATTGAACCCATAAGTTGCTAATGAACAGTAGCAGCTACTACCTCACCTGAAGTAGCATCCTCCTTCCTCCAGTTCCCATTTAGAGGAGTTTGCATGGGCTTGCACTTCTCCCTGTGGAAGTGCCTGAGTATCTCATTGGCATACTTGCCTTGAGACACAAATACTTCCCCATCTTTCTGCCACACTTCCATGCCTAGAAAGTAGTGCATAGGACCCATGTCTTTCATCTCGAACTCTCTTGTAAGGTCCTCCTTGCAAGACTTGATCAACTAGTCATCACCTGTCAAAATCAGATCATCCACATAAAGAACAACGATCAATGGCTTACCTTCTACCATGATGTGGTAAAGGTTCACATCTTCTTCACTCTTGGTGAATCCCAACCCGGTGAAATAGCTATCGATCCTGGTGTACCAAGCACGAGGTGCTTGCTTTAGCCCATACAAAGCCCTCTTGAGTCAGCACACATGTGACTCATGATCGAAGGTCTCAAAACCTTCTAGCTGCTCAATCTACAACTCTTCCTCAATCTTCCCATTGAGGAACGTGGTCTTCACATCCATTTGATGGATCTTCCAACCCATCTAAGCTGATAGTGCCAACATCACCCTGATAAATGAGTACCTTGCTACTAGAGCAAAGGTCTCATCGTAGTCGATCCCCTCGACTTGTGAGAAACCATGGGCAACAAACCTTGCCTTATGTTTCTCAACACTGCCATCAGCTGTTTGCTTTACCTTATAAAGCCATCTGGAACTCACCACTGACTTGTCTTGAGGTCTTGGGACAACATCCCACACACTGTTCTGAATGATAGAGTCATACTCCTCTACCATTGCATAAACCCAGACCGGTTGGTCCACTGCCCCCTCGAATGAAGAAGGTTAGGACTCTACACACTCTCCAACCAGGGCCATGTAACTAGTGTACCGCTCGGGTGACCTCCTCTATCCGCGCTGAGAAGATGGTTGTCCTACATTCTCTCGCGCATCCATCATCAACCTGTCAGCTTCCCTTGAGCGTTTCCGCCCATATCTGGAAGACTCAGGATGAGTGGATGTCTCTACTCTCGAATCCTCTACATGCGGCTGCTCCGCATCAGTATGAGGTTCCTCCTACTTAGGAACTAAAATTTCCTCCTCTGCATGCAACTTGACCTCCCTCTAAGGTGATACTCGCATGGCTTTCTGCTCGTCGAACTTTAGATCTCTGTGTACCACTGCCCTCTGACTGGTAGGTAGGAACACTCAATAGTTGTGGGGTGTATCAGTGTACCCAACAAGTATCCCCAACTCAGTTGTTGGATCTAGCTTCTTCCGAGCATCTTTAGCCACATGGCAATAAACCGATGATCCAAAGATCCTGAAGTGACTCACATCTCGTCGCTTCCCCGAAAGGGCCTCCATAGGTGCCTTCATTCCCAGTATACGGTGCGGGCTTCTGTTCTACAAGTATACTATTGTATTGCATGACTCAGCCCACAAATGAAGTGGTAGGCTTTGGTCATGCAACATCGCTCGAGCTGCTCCCACAATCGATCTGTTCTTCCTTTCGACCACCCCATTCTGCTGTGGGTTATGGGATGTCATAAACTCTCGTTTAATTCCTTCTACAGCGCAGAAGTCCTTAAGCTGTTGGGAGACATACTCTCCACCATTGTCACTACGCAAGGCTTTTATTCCAGATTCTTTCTCTGCCAAGGCTTTAAACTCACAAAACCTCAAGAAGGTCTGATCCTTCTTTTGCATAAAGTAGATCCAACATCTACGAGAAAAATCATCAATAAAAATAACATAATACCTTTGTTTAGTGGTGGAGGCTGTAGAGAATGGTCCACAAACATCTGTGTGAACTCGCTCCAGGATTGCTCCAGCTCTACTATCTTGATCCTGAAAGGAAGATTTCGCATACTTACCCAAGGGGAAACCTTTGCATGTATCTGTATGCTCCAGTTTTCCCTTCGGAAGTCTGGTAGAAATCTGTTGCATGATCTTTAGGGCCCCATGGTGCAAGTGGCCCAATATTATATGTCATAGCTCGCCAACATCTTGGCTTTGCACCACCTCTGATTTGGAACTCAATGCAGCACAGTCGTCTACCTCTAGCTTGTAGAGATTCTTTACTCAAATCCCAATCCTCTTGGTCTGTCCAATACCGGTATGCCTCAAGAATACCTTTCCTTTACTAAAGACTACATCATAGCCTTTATCTTCTAGCATAGCGATAGACACAATATTCTTCTTCAGATCTGGTACATACTTTACATCAGTCAGGGTGAGAGGAGCTCTGTTAGAGTCGGTCTGGTCAGCCCTCCATCAGAGATCAAAACTCTTTGTGCATTTCAATTTTAGGTGTCCCGCTCCATTTACCCAGCTGCATTTCGCTAGGTACATGCCATGATCTGATGGAGAAAGTCATGCTAGTCATTTTCCCTCATGTCTGGCCCCTGCTGGCTCAGGTCTTTGTCCATAATCACCGAAGCTCATGACAGTCAAGGTCTCATCCTTTAAAGGGAAAAGTCATCTTTTATGTTTGGGTCTAGGAATTCATCAATTTGGTCTTTGAAAACATGTCCAAAACAAGCCATGCAGGCCAGAGGGAGGCCTTACACAGCTATGGTTCAGAGAGCTTCATCTTCAAGTGGAAAGACTTCGACTCTTCTTCAAAACTCTGTTTTGAAGAAAAGTCAAACAAGGTCATTTATGACAAAAATTTCCAAAAATGCACAAGTTGATTTTTCAGAAGTAGTCATGATTTCCATGGCTAAATGCCCAGTCACACAGTCCCCGCAAAGAAATGCCGAAAATCCCATCATGTGAGCCAAAATTTCAAAGAAAAAATGAAAATCAGGGTGTTTTAAAGTCAATGAAAAAAGTGCAAAACACAAACATTAGAAAGTGGGTTTTCAAAGAAGAAAAAATCAAACCCATCTCTTCCAAGCCTATATATACTTGTTTTTTCCCAAGTCAAAGCCATTGTGCTCTTGCAAAACTTGGAGAGACATTACAAAGGTGAGAGAGCGAAATCGTTGGAGTTTGAGTAAGTGAGAGTTAGTTTTGGAAGGCGCGCGCATACACCCAGGAGCGTGGCGCGCACGTAGCCTGCCCGCCGTTTAGTTTTCTCAAGGGCGTGATGCACACCCAGCGCGTGGTGCACTAGGCTTGGTGCGCAGCGCACACAGCCAAGGGCATAAAAAATTGTCAAACCGCTTCAAGTCTTGGTGAAGGCTAGCAAAACAAGAGGTAGGCCCTGTTGACACCTCTTCTCCATCAATTTTGTCATTAATATGGTGTGTATAAGATGTTTAAATGGTACCCAAAAGCACAATGGCCAACCATGAAAAAATCACCAAGAAAAACAATGGATGAGGTTGCAAGATTGTGATGTTAGCACCGAGGTCACTCCCCTCCCCTTTTTTTTCCCTCTCCTCTCATTTTTCCTCATCTCCCCTTGACCATTTTTCCCTAAAGGCCGCCCTAGATCCACCACTAAAACCCTCCCCCTATTCTTCCAAGCAAGTCTGGGCGACTTTGGCAGTGCGCAGTGCACACACGAGAAGGCGTGGCGCACTGGGAGCTCGGCCACAGTGTAAAAATACCACTAGCGCGCACTGGACAGAGCGCGCGGTGCATAGAGGTATAAGCCCAGAAAACCACAAATTTGCCTAAAAATTTTGTGAATGCCTATCAAACTTGAAAGGTAGACCAACTACCTTCACTCTTGGCATTAAACTTGATGAGAATATCATGATTTTGAGACTATGAACCGAATGCAAAAAAAAATAAGTAAACAAAGGAAGACATCAAGGAATCAAGCTCCTAGGGTTTTGATATAGTAACAATGTTGTTAAAGTGTTCTCCTATCCTACCCCTATCACCATTTTCCCTACATCATTTTCCCCTTATCATCCTAACACCATTGTAATCATATTCCTACCCCACCATCAATACTATACCCAAAACACTCCCAAATCCCTGATAAATCTCTCCCTTTGGCCCCTATTCCCATTTCATCATTCCTCTCCTAATACTCCATGTTTTATTGTCCCCTTGGTGACAGATTTTCAGAGCATCTACCAGTTCCATTGGATTCAGAGGGCAGCATAAAACTCAGGGTACAAACAGCAGTAATGGCATCAGAAGTTTCATCAGAGTATGAGGAGGGGACCCACAGTGACACATCTTCAGGAGAGAGGGCCCATAGGAGACATCACCAGAGTGGCAGACATCTTAGAGATGAGCCAAATACCCTCACTGAGCTGCAGGCATGCCCTCTTGCCATGTCTTGTTTCCAGCACTTGGCATGTTATGAATTTTTTCAAAGGGTGGCAAATGTCAGAGTCCATCATGAGTTGGCCCGTCTTTTTGCACTTCATCTACAGGGAGGTCAATCTGTCCTGGCTGGGGTCACTTTCACATTGACACCGGAAACCATATCAGTGGCAACAGGAATACCGAACATTGGGGAATAGTGGCATAAGAAAAAGAAGGTGGAGAGGCATCATTATGAGCCTTACATCAAGAACAGATGTTTGAGACAGCTCACCAGAGTTTTTCCTTTCAGATTTTTTAGGTATGAGTATGCCCCACTCATGAGTTTGATCATGAAGTATTTCAGTTGTGAGGGAAGGTTTTCCCGCCTCTATGCCTATCACATCAGGTTGATCATGCACTTAACCAGGGTGTGGATTATGAGCCTCCCATTTTTCATCTGCGGGAACATAGAGAGGATGAAGAATTTCATGCAGCACAAGACCCCTCGACAGCAGCTCAACAGCATTTATCACTTTGCTCTTATCCGGATTTTGGTAGACCATCAGTTGGGATTGCAGGGTATTGCTTGGGAGGACTTCATCTCTCGTGATTTCTTCAGCGCTCCACCGGTGGTATAAGAGGCAGAGCATGAGGTGGGGGGTCCTTCACATTAGTTTGAGTGCCATGAGACTGCCACCATGCCAGTATATATCACATACCAGAAGGGCAGTAGACCCTTATTTGCAGCAGCAAAGCGAGTGTTATCTCCACCCGGGGTGGAAGGGGCCTTGCTTCCGACATCAGCACCACAGGAGCAGGGTAAGGGAAAGGAGCCAGTGCAGGAGGAAGGGCCATCAGGTGAGCGAGAGACCGAGTTTGTTCTCCTCCAGGATGATGAGACAGATGCAGAACCTATGAATGCTGAGCTGGGAGAGATCATTCAGGAGCAGCAATCAGTGATTGAGAACTTATCCCTGGACTTGGAGAGGGCCAAGTGGAACGTGCAGTATCTGGAGCAGAGGAACAAGCAACTTGAGGATCGGCTAGCTGAGATAGAGTTGCAAATGATCAAGGAAAACCGGCAACACATCATGGCAGCACAAGGCAGACCTATGGAGCAAAGAGACGAGGACCGGGAGTATGTGTTAGAGAAAGTGAACGTTCACTTGGAGCAGCGGTTGGATAAAGCTAACAGGGAGAAAGACATGCTGAGGCACATGACTCACCACTACCAGGCCCGAAACATGAGCTCCAAAGCAAGAATCAGGAGCCTAAAGGCAAGATTGAGCAAAGCGACAAAAGAGGCAAAGGAGGCAAAGGAGCAAGATCGGCTTCGAATCTTGGCTGAGGCTTCCTTGGCACAGCATAGCACTTCATAGAGAACTTCCAACCCAAATTTCAAAAAATTTGGGCAAATTTTGGTCACATGGTGATTTTTTGGACAAAAAGCAGGAAATTCATCCCTGTGCGTTGCGCCACTGGCGCGACGCTAAAATTCTAGGGCTCCAATCGAGTAATGGCTTGCATATTTGGATTCAACATCAAAAATTATGACTAGTGGTGTCCGGACAAGAAATTTTGACAAGATCTGGGTCTCCTAAAGGTCAAAAAACACCCAAAAATGGCCTCTCTGCCACTTTTTTGACACAGAAAACAGTCTTGGGAGAATGAAGATTTGGAGGGGAAAATGAGCACCAAATTTGGAAATTCTAGTGGGGTTAGAAATTAGACAGGACAGGCTTTCCAAAAAGCCCACTTGGGCACATTTTGGACACCTGCAAGTGCCCCAAAACAGGCCCCAAAGTAGCGCGACGCACAGAAAAATGGCGCGGCGCACACAGGAAAAATTGCCAATTTGCTTCCGTTTCACGAAATTTCGATTCGCAACTTCTCCAAGTGGGCCCGCTCATCTACACTTCGGTTTTTTGGCACCAAAAGTGACATTTAAAGAGTTTTTTCTCCAGATTTTCTTCTATCCAAGTGGCGAAGGAAGGCAAACGGTCACCCCAAGCCAAATGTCATGTTTGTAACACTACACCTGTAGCTGATGGTTGGCTCTCCATCTCCATTTTGTAATGATTCGAGTAACTCCCCAACCCTTGGGTGTTCTATCTCTTCCTCACACATTCTATATATTGTATGCAAGTTATTTGCAAAGGGTGGGTTGGCTTGTAACTTCTGGGAGACTTGTGGGAAAGAAACTTTGTTTCTTCACTGTATATTTTTGACAGAGAATTAATGAAAGGCAGCGGCTCTGTTTCATGAGATTCTTGTGGTTGTGAGTGTAGCAAATGTGTCTCTTATGTTTTCATATGTATTTCGTTATGTCTCATAATTCAATTCATGTTCATTTCCAGTGAAATTTTCTGAGTGAGATTAGGTAGAATTCAATTTTATTGCTCTGCCTGTGGGAAAATTTCATGTTCAGTGTTCTTCTTCTGTTGAAAAGGATTCATGTAACTATGCCCTTTTCACTCTCTTCAGCAATCTATTCATTCCGCGTTACTTCAAACTAAATTGCTACATTTTCCGCCTCCCTTGCCTCACGGAATAATCTATGCCTTTGAATTAAATTCTTTGTTCGTTTGCTGATCGTTGGTCCCATACCATCCCAGAAGCTCGGTCACTCATGAAAATTGTTTCCAGAATCCCTATTCACTTACTAGCCTAAGGTAAATATTTCATTGCAAGTCATCTCAGACCGTTTTTGCTTATATATTCACTGAGCGTGACTCGAAGAGAGCCCTCTCCTGCTCTGGTAGGGCTAGCTACCAGACTGAGTGTGGTTTGTGGTTACCCTAATTTTTGCCTTCCTTCAGCCTGAGGCAGATTTAGGTGCTAACAAGCTCCATGCTCCCTCTGAAACACAACCGTACCTTCACCTGAAACACGGTACTTTCCATCATTTCCCATCTCGATCCGCATCTGGAGATCCTTCTCCTCCAGGGTATTGAAAAGATTCTTGTCGTCAGAAATGTGGAAAGAGGCTCCACTGTCTAGGTACCAAACACATCCCACCATGGATGAAACCATACATGCGATGAGAGAGAAATCCAACTCAAACTGTGAGGCCAGTGCATCACCGTCTGATCCCTTTGAGGATCCCTTCTTGGATTTCTTCTATGGACAATTCGTAGCATAATGGCCCACCTCATGATAATGAAAGCATCGCACTTTCAATTTGTAAAACTTCTTCCCACCATGGGAAGAACTGGATTTGGGATGGGTCGACTTCCCTTTCCCTTTCCTCGCCATACTCGCTAAGGCTAGATTTTCTTCATCATCCTGCTTTGATGAAGATCCATCTCTGGTGCTTCTTCTTATCTCCTCCTGCATCAGATCCGACCAAAGTCGTTCCTAATCTAACAGTTTCTCTCTTCCATTTATCGAGTCTTGGTAACTATGCCAGCTCTTAGGAAGACCGAGGAGAGCAAGACTCACCATGTCATCATCGGTTGTCGTGATCCCTACACTTCCAAGATCATCCCTGCAGGTGGTGAGCTTGTTCAGATATGTAGAGATCGTGTCGCCCTTTTCACACTTGATTTTCTGAAGCTTGTCTTTCAGCGCCAGCTTCCTATGATCGTTGTTGTTCTGATATAGATCTTTCAATGTTTTCCACATCGAAAATGGTGTCTCCTTCCCATGGAGGCTCGAGACAATGTGGTCTCGAACTCCCTCCAGGAGGATTCTCCTCGCTCTAGCCACACATTTCTTCCATTCCGCCAATTTCGTAGCATTAGCTACTGGTATCTTGGGGACTTCTTGATCAATGAAGTCCTTTAGACCGTTGTCCTCTAATATTGCTTCCATGCAATCCTTCCAGGCTATATAATTCGAGTTGCCATCAAGAGCATACTCGAGTCTTAAACCGTTGAATAGCATTGGGAAAATTTGAGATGTGATAAGAATTCAAATTCTATAATCAGGAACTTGAAACTTTGAACTTCTCCCTTCTTTGTATATTGTTCTTTGCTTTGATCACCTTTGCTCCGATACCATATAGAAATTCCCACTGTAGATCAACAGATTATGCAATATACTAAAGAAAAATACAAGATCTACTTCTACAAAAAACTTGCAGAAACTTAATTGATTTTGAGAAAGATCAATTAGAACACATATAACTGAGAATGAGAAAGCAATCGCACATGAACACAGAAGAATACTCTGGGGAAAGCCGCAGCTAAAACCCTGATCTCTGTATTATGATACAAGTGGAAATATGTTCATATTACACAAAGCATTAACTCATAAGCTATCCTACTCTCAGTACAATCCCTCTGCTGCTCATAGACAGTCAAAGGCTTCTCACAAACCTTCTCCTTTGCCCTCCAAGCCTCTTATTTCCTTGTGAAGTTTTCCTCGGGGCCCAATGCTGCCATCTGTGTGAATTAGACCCATCACACACTCATCAAACCCAAAAGTAACTGCGCAATCTCCAAGGAATGAATTCCTTCTGCATGCAAGAGATATCCTCCATGTAATATTCCTGCAACTGATAGTACACTATCCCATCACCTGATCTCAACTCGGTCTCTGTCTGAACTGACATGCATGAGTTATTTATGAGAGAATATTCAGTTATCTGAAGTGCAGTAGTTACATGCATGCATGCATTAACTAACCGAACTCACAATTAGTTCAACAAACTATTTGAACTAATCTAACTGGACTTAACTCAGTTAACTGAGCTAACTAATTACAACTCAAAGTACGACTCATCCTGATCTCCTTTAATGAAGGGATAACTTCCTCGATCAATGGAGAAACTGTTGCATGTCTTCACATAGACTTCATGTTTGAATTCCTACAACCAATTAACTCAAGATGAATTAATTAATTATTTTACAAACAGCTGCTATGATCAAATTCAAATTTTACTTCTCAATTTTAGTTCAGGGACTAACTAAAATTGGAATCTATCCCGAAATGCTATTTATAGCAGTGTTATATTTATCACTTCTATTTTTAGCATTTCTTGTTGCTATTTTCAACAATGGCAGAATTGGTGCTTGACCGATCTCATTCTTTAGCTCCTCAAAGGCACTTTGTTGACCCTTTCCACACTACAAACTCTTTCCACTTGTTGTTATGACATGGAGTGGTGTTGCTACTGCTGAAAATGAAACTATGAATTTCCTCAGGTGTTGTGTTGCCCCAATGAAACTCCTAATCTCTGAAACATTAATAGGCATTGACCATTTCATGACTGTTTCCATCTTGGATGGATCTATCTTCATCTCTCGTCCACCTATCACATACCCCAAATATACCAAATATTATCATCCAAATTCACACTTCTTGAAATTTGCTAGCAGCTTATGCTTCTTTAATGTCTCTAACACTTGCTTGAAATATGATATATGATCCTCCCAGGTAGCATTTTATACCAATATATCATCCAAATAGACAATAACAAATGAATCTATGAAAGGAGGCAATATATCATTCATTAACCTCGTAAATGTAGTTGGTGCATTACATAGACCGAAGGGCATGACTAACCTCTCATACAAACCTTGTCGGGTTTTGAAGGCAATCTTCCAAGTATATTCTTCTTTGACTTGAACTTGGTGATGCCCAGATTTTAAGTCCAACTTAGTGAAGTATTTCACTTGCTGCAATTGATCCAACAAATCATTTATCCTGGGTAGATGGTACCTATCCTTGAGCGTAAATTTTATTCAATGCCCTGTAATCAGTACATATCCATTAAGTCCCATCCTTCTTTAGTACAATGATGATGGGTTACCCACATTATGATGTACTCGGTTGAACAACACCTTGTTCCAATAACAGTTAGAAATGTTTCTTCACCTCACTTACTTCTATAATAGACTGCTGGTACAACCCAATGTTTGGTAATGGGGAGTCTTATTATAGCTGGATCTCGTGCTCTACTTCTCTCTTGGGTGGTAGCCCTTTAGGATCCCGAAACACATCCTTGGATGCTTGTAGCAACTCTTCTAGTTATTCTTTGTGCTCCTTAGTACACCCCTCCAAGGATATCTTTTCTCTTACCGACTCTTCTACAAACTAATTTTCTCTTAAAAGAAATAGAACAAACTTCTTGCTAAAATTGATCAGTTTCTTGGCTTGGTTGGCACTTACTAGTAAAATTTTCGACCTGTGTTTATGCATGTTGATGGTGAACGATTTTCCATCCCTGACGAGTCAATACTAGTTGGAACTCTGCATGAAGATTACATCATGCATGTACATCTATAGACTCCCAAACACCACTCCACATATATCAAGGGGAACTACATCTAGTTCTACTTCATCAACAAAATCAACCTCGATGGAAAATCTAATTTTGTACTATTTTTTTATCTTCAACTCTGCATCCTTGTTTACCCATCCCAATGGATATGGGCTTGGATGAACGTGGATTTCCAATCCCAATTTGTTGACCAACTCTACCACAATGAGATTCGCTTGCAATCTTGAGCCACATAGAGCATCAATCTTTGTCTTATTGACCTATATCTTTATGTTGAAGAGTTTGGTCATTTCTTTCTCTTGTTGTTTTTGAAGGCTACTTATATTCACCTCCTTCTATGTTGATGTACAAACAATATTCTTATCCACATTTGAGCTACTTTCAATCTAGTTGCTCGAATCAATGGTTATGAGATTCTTCTTCTTATTATCTTTCTTTTTATTCTTCAAATTAAGCTCCATATGCAACTTCCAACACTTCTCCTCTGTATGAACTTCAATATTACAATGGTTGTCGAGGTCTTTGCATTGGTGTGTTGTGTTTTCCATCTTTTTTATCTTCCCCCTTTCCACTTCTTCATCCCCTTCTTAGAAGTGTCTCAGTGTGCCTTCTACTTCGATCCACTTGATTACGATTTCTTCTAGCCTATGTTCTCCAATTATTGTGTTTGTACACAATCTGTGTCCACCAATCTAGGCTTAAACAACATCACTTATTTTTGTAGATGGCTTTGTATACTATTGTATCTCTGAGATGATAATGGTCAACTATGATGCCAAGCATCTAAGATATTTGTTTTGTGGGGCTTTGTTTTAATTTTAGAGGACCAATGTATGAAACAGATATAAAACAGTCATACCTAACCCTTTGAATAGTATTAATACTTAAACAGAGGGCTACTATTAAAATCCACACAGTGGTATAACTTGTTTAGTGATGAGCAGAAATTGAAAGACGATATGACTAGTACAAGTTTCAAATAGAAAATTAAATAATCATAAGCAAGAAAACCTTCAAACAATGTTCAGAAAGTTTAATAGAATATGCCTAAGATTACAAAAGATGCTGATGATTTTGTGATTTAGAGGGAATTATTTAAACAAACAGTTTATATAATTCATTCTCTTTAAGGTGATCACTTCATAAGCTTATAGGGGTAAATTGAAACACAATTATTCCTACCTATTTATCTCTATAAAACTTAAGAATGTGAAGAAAGAACACAAATGAATGAAAACTCGAAAACTTACAGGGAACACAAAACTGTATGAATCGAAACTTAGAATCATACGCCTTCGTATTAATGATTCAGAAAAATCCAAGTACATTTAATGCTAACAAATGTTTCTTTCAAGGGTGCAACCCTTAATAACTCGTGGAAGAGAGTTGTTTATACAATCTTAGAACTGAGAAAATATCTTAAACTATTTTACAAAAATAGATAAACACAAAATCAGGAATATAAACTAATATTCGATCTGTTACTATTTTTGTGTTGAGTTGTTGATGACTGTTGCTGGAAAAATTGAGAACTGTTGAACTGGTGATGACTGTTCCTGAAAATACTAAATGTTGTTTGATCACCCTTTTATTCAAGTAAATTAGTTAACTCTTCCCAGCGTTTCTTATCTGGAATAGATAACTTAGTTACCCTTCTATAAACTTCATCCATCTCTCTATATTTAGTAAAAGTGGGTTTTACTAGAAATATATGTCTGATTTCATTCAGAATAAAAAAGGAATCTCTTAGTACATTCAGCACAACCCTTAGTGTTGTTGCACCTCTTATGTTTGAAATTGAAGTTGCATTGGTACCTACCTCTGTAATCTTTCGAACATTATCTTTAATGGGCATTAATTTGTTTTTTATCACAAGCATAGAGGGCAAACCCTTGCTGATCAAGGGTTCTATCCTACTAAAAAATCTTTGAACTATGATATTAACATTGTTGCATTTTTCTTCCAATTGAAGAATGAGGTTTTTATTTGTGATGATTTTCTTCACTTCAAGTATGGTTGTTGTCCTGTCATTTATACCTAATTCTTCAAGCTCATAGTTGTCTTCAGAATTTAAAAACTTGATTACCTCAATGGCAACTTCTGGCATGTCCTCAATTTCCTTGGAGATAGTTTCAATAGTTTCCTGAGCTTTCTCCAACAAGTCTTTTTGATCAAAGATTATCTTGATATAGGGCCGAATATCCTTCATTGATTCAGTAATTTCTTCCCATAGAATCTCCTTTGCCAAACCTAGTTTGTTTCCAAGGTAAGATTCTTTGATTTCCTTCTGCAAAACTTCAATTTGACTTTTTGTCCTCTAGAACTCGGTTGCATGTGAACTGTCTGCAATTGCCTCCATATGTTTTAATTCCATCAGTTCATCCTACAACTTCTTAATTTCAACTATCTGAATGGACAGATTCTGAACAGCTTCTCTAAGTTTTTCAAATCCTTTTGTTGTACCTGTAGTTGGTGTTGTGCCTAAAGTAGAAACTCTGGTTATAGATACTGCTGACAGAGGAACTGCATCCATTGGAATTTGAGTCCTTTTAACAACTTCCTCTTTCTCTTTGACCAATTTTTCCATTTGCTCCTCCATTTGTTTTATTTGTAGAATTTGTTCCATGATGAGATTCATCGTGTCAGATTCTTGAGTTTCGATTTCTTCAATCTCCTTGGCCATTGGGTCCTTAGAAGCTAGTAGTTTGAGCTGCTTCCTTAATGCTGAGAGCTCAACATTTTTCTTCTTGACAAGTTCTTTCGCAACATTTATATTTGAGGGATCATTCCCATCTTCAACACCATATCTTCCAAGGATTTGATCTTGGTGTCCTTTTCCAGTGAGGAAACTTTTTCCAACTTGAGTTGTGACTGTGTATTGTCCAAGGTGACCTGCAACTTTGACAAAATCATGGCAATATGAGTTAAAGTGGAAGAAATCATCTGGCCAATCTGTTTATGCATCTCAATTTTGTCAGTTGGATGTACATCTTTTACATTAAACTCAAATGAGGATTGCTTCTGATAATGTGCAGGAGCCTTGGGCTATCTAATTTGAGCTTGTAAGAAAGCCATTTGGATCTGCCCTTCTTAGAGTCAAAAACTGAAAGAAGTCTAGCTTGATAACTGGAAGAGTGTTTCTAGAATTGAGTATAAGTGTTTAGCTTCAATTCCTCATTCTTCTTCTTAATTTCACTAAAAACATGGAAGATATCATCTTCTTTGTCCTTCTGACTGGTTCCACCGGCCTGAATCATCTGTTGTTCCTGAGAAGTAGTGGAATGAATGGGGGATTGTGTAAACTGTCCACCAGACTGTGTAAAAAGTAAAGTCTCCCCAAGTCCATCAAATGTTGTTTTCTGTGGCTCGTTTGTTGCACTAACCTTCATAGAGATTCTAGGTCTCTTCTTTCAGTGCACAATTCTAAAGCCCTCGCTTGATGCTTCAGTTATAGGGGATGACTGTTCTTCCCTTCCTCGCTTGGCTGTCTTTTCCTATGCAAGTGGAGTTTGTACATTTGAAGTAGAGACTGCTTGTTCTTCTGCTTCTTGAAGGGTGTTCTCCTTCCATTCTAACTTATTTTTGTACTACTCTATTTCAGGCCTGGTTGTATGGTGGTATGCAGTGAATTTATTTTCAACCCTGAGTTTTGAAATTACTCCCATTGGGTCATAAGACCAAGTGAAGCTGAGACCAAACTTCATTTCCTTCAATAACCTGTCTGCTTCTTCTTCTGCTGCTCTAGTGTTGTAGATGAAAGGACCAACCTAAGCCTTTAGCTTGAATTGTGATTTCTTCTTTGCAGCTACAAAATGTACTTCATCTTCATTTAACCTCTGCCTAATGTATTCCAATGCAAATATTCTGATAGGGAGGAACTTAGGAAGTTTGTAGGGTGGAAGCTCACAGCCATAGACTCTGATTTCTGTATAGTTTTGGTAAAGATACCAATCTCCTGTGGTGGCTTGATCAACCAGCTGCAATACTTTCACAATTTCCTCATTGATTCTTCGCACTGGAGTGTTGCTCATAAGACTAATCGCTGGATGAATAAACAATTCTATGAACTTTTTATATGTAAATTATTCCTTCTCCTTCGTTCCCATTGAAGTCCAAAAGATCACTTATTGTTGGTTGCCTTCCTCATCTAGCTTCTGTAAGGTGAATGGAAACTTGTCTCCCTGAAAATATATAAAAAGGTATATAAGCACTGAAGCATACTTGAATACTTCTTCAGTGTTAAACTAGACAAATTGTTCATGTATGGCTTCAACTAGGAATTGGCTGAAGTTATAAATAACAGTGGGTTTGGAATCAACAGAAAATATACACAAGAAACCTAAGATGGCTTCATTAACATATTGATCAAAATTGTAACCAAGCAGATAAGACAGAATGGTGGTGATTTGTTTGATTCTATCTAGGAACATGGATGAATCATGGGGGGGTTTCTTTTAGGCAAAGGGCTATCTACAGCTAGGAAAAGTTCAACAGTTTGAGATCTTTTAGTAAAATCTAGCTTTCTTCTATCAGGATTTCATGACAAAAAGGATGGGTTGGTACCATAGTTGGGGCCAGCAACATCTTTTCAATGGACTCAGCATTGATGAAACAAAGAATTTCTCCTATGGGTGAAATGATTGCTCTTTGATTGGGATCGTAGGATTCATGGCATTTTCTGACAAATCAAAGTGCTATGTGTATCTGAGGGAAAATGTAATGAGGAAAGTGGGAATCCCAAAGTCCTATTTCATCTGTTTGATCAACTAATTAATCTTCCATCCAGCAGTAAATTTCATATAAATCAAATTGGGAGGAAGAATCAATGATTTTACAATCTCTGTCGACCAGGGGAGTATGATGGAAGTCAACTTATGGATGAATGAGAGGATTTGGGATTTCAACAATTTCTTTTCCCTTAGGAGGCATCTTGTTAAGTGAATTATAGGTTGAAAGTGACAGGAATGGAAGAAATCGGCCTGAAACACAATGATAACAGAAAAATAGTATAACTGAAAGTAGATAGGTGGACCTAGTTGTCAGCTTGGTTCTGAACATAATGATGAATTCAGTTGAATGATGAGTATGTTGTTTAGGCTGCAAGCACGAAATTTCCAGTTATGAATTGAGTTTCAGAAATATAATGTGTAACGGTTTCGATAAAGGAACAAAGTTTATAATGAACAAAAATGGAGCGAGGTTGTTTAATGAACGGCTAAATCCTTATTAATTATCCAACGGGACTGATAAACGGGTCTATGGGGCATAAATTCGCGGGAGTTGCGAATTAAATGAATAATGGATAGGCGACATCTGATTGAATGAAGGAAGTGACATGGAGCGGACATGGACAGTGACGTAGGAGTGACGGTAAACGGTCAAATGTAAACCGCGTTTGGGAGCAAGTTAGAGCGATAAGTGGTTTTAGGATTTTAAGTCTCGAAAGACTAGGATGGGGGAAAAATAGTTTTGGAGGGTGGTTTCCAAAACTGCCCATTTTAGACCCCCCGATAAAGTTCGGACATAAGTTGAGGGCCGAGAAGCGATGTGGGCCATCAGATCTCGGGGGAGTGTGCGGGAAGTAAGATAAGATGAATGGGATTTAACAACGGAGGCAGAAAGTGATGGTGGGGTCAAGATTTATGGCGGATGTGACAATTGTGGGTTGTGGGCGAATGAATGGATGGAGTTAGAATATTTGCATAATTACATTGATAATTAGGATTTATGATTAATTAAAACCCATACTATATGCACATCTTTGCAATGCTATAACTTAGGATAAAATCCTTTCATGCTCCAATTGTATTCCATTTGTCTAGCTACCCTTATCTTTCCTAACATTTCCTCACTTAGTTCTCTGAGTGCATTTAGACTAGCAACTCAATATTTTCCTTTTAATGACTAATCTACTTCGATCCCTTATTTCCTCCATTGGCTCAGATTAAACTGTTGAGCCAATTTTAATTGCTACCTATTGACGAACAATTTAAATCAAATCCAATCATGGTTAAACTGTATAATTGGATTGTATGAATTAGTGTGGCATTTAAACAATCTGCACACAACCTTTATTTGCAAAAATAAAATTGACTAAGAGTAGTGACAAATGGATTTGCAACACTTTCAGAATTTATCATTTTTCTTTTATTTCTAGCCTAACATTTTATTTTTGCCTTCATCTTTTAGGGCATCTATTCTAACATTTTATTTGATATGGACTTATTTATCAAATATTCATAACATTTTTTTATTTAATATTCTTTTTGTCCATATCCTAACTTAACATTTTTTGAAATATATTTTGATTTTTGGACTAATTGATACTAACTTACAAAAACCAAAAAATGTGACAACATCGGCTACAATTGGGAATTGCTTTCTCCTATAGAATGCTGAGAACCTGCAGATCCATGTGCCTTCTCCTCGAGCTATGGAGTCTTTGCTATGAAAACTCACACTGACAGCTGGAAAAGTAAAATAAACCGTAGTTTTTACAATGATAGTAATGAAATCTACTTCGACTTCTCAGTACTGAATGTAATGCTTGAGAAACCTTCCATTAACAGGGTAAGTGGAATATAGTCCCTCAAGATTTTGTAGCACAAAAGTGTTGTTTCCCTTTACTTCGGTAATATCTAAAGGCCCAAACCACAGGTTATCAAACTTGCCATGTTTTCCCTTATCTTATCTTATGGAATCCCATCGTAGAACTAGATCACCCTCCTTGAAGTCCCTTTCCCTTGCTCTTCTGTCAAACAGGCTCTTCATCTTATTTTGATACTTTTTCAATTTGTATTGAACTTCATCTCTATTTTCATTTAGTTCAATAATTTGGTTTATTCTCCTTGAAAAATCATCAGGGTCATCAGTTGAATTCTATAGAAACTTTAAAATAGGGAAGGCCAAGTTGGTAGGGAAAATTCCATCTTTCCATAAACTAACTGAAAAGGAGATTTTCCAGTAGACCTCTTTGGAGTAATCCTGTTTGCCCAGACTGCATAAATTAGATGAGATTCCCAACTATTTTTATGATCTGCTAAAGTCTTTTTTATCACCTTTACTAGACTTTTATTTGAGGATTCTGCAAGATCATTACCTTGAGGGTGAATGATATAACAGAATATGATATTTCTGGAAAAATTGAATCAGTTTAACACTGAAAAATGTTGTGGCATTGTCAGTGATAATCTGGGTTGGGCAACCAAATCTAGACAAGATATTTTCTTCAATGAATTTGATTACTACTAAATCAATATCATTTCTTACTCAAATTTCTTCCACCCATTTGGTAAAGTAGTATGTTGCAGTTAGGATCCACCTATGTTGATTTTTTGAAGTGGGATGAGTTTCTCCAATAAAATCTAGTCCCCATTGGAGAAAAGGTGCTAAGACTATTGTTGGGATCAGTGGAAGAGCTGCTAGTTTTTGCTTACCATCAAACATCTGACAAGGGACACAACTTCTGACCTTTGCTCCTACTTGTAAGAACAATGTGGGACAATAAAATCCTGCCCTTAATATCTTATATGTTGTTGCTCTCCAAGCATAATGTCCTCCACAAAATCATGTATGAAATTGATCAATGATTCCTTCAGTTTCTAATTCTGTTAAACATAATAACAAGATATTTAGTGGGTCCTTCTAGTATAGATTTGCATTTATGATACAATATTTGACTACTTTCAATTTGAGAGTTTTACATTGACTTTTGGAAAATGATGCTGGACATTCAAAATGGATCAAGAAATTTACAATATCTTGATACCAATTTGAAGAAAGAAATTTCTCATCAATGTGTAGAGAAATGGTCTGATCTGAAGGTAAAGGTTCTTGTGGATTCTTTTCTTCAGGATGGTGAGGAGGTTCTTGTGGATTCTCTTCATTCAAATTTTGGGAAGGTTCTTGTGGATTCTCCCCTTCTGCATGAACATAAGGTTCTTGTGGATTCTCCTTATTTGAACTTTGAGCAGGTTCTTGTGGATTCTCCCCTTGTATTTCCAAAACAGAGTTGATGCCAAGCACTTTACAGTTGGATTCAGCTAGAATCTTAGCTAATCCTTGACCCTTAACTAGCTTTGTGGTTTTGATAGTTAGATCAAACTCCAGTATTTGAGTGATCCATCTACCTCTCTTCCCATCTGTGTCTGGTTGTGTTAAAACAATTTTTACAGCACTGTTAGGAACATAAGCAGTAATAGGTGAATGTAGGACATACATCCTGAATGATTTCAGAGCTTGTATAAGGGCATAGGCTTGCTTCTCAATTATGTCATACTTAAGCTTGACATCTCTCATAACCTTACTGAAAAAGGCTATAGGTTGGTCATGGGAATCTTCATTCTTTTGTAATAAAACAACAGTAAGGGTTGTTTCAAAGGCAAATGAAAATATACTGAATAGCTTGGTATAATCAGGACTAGACAAGATTGGGGCTTCAAATATAGCCTTCTTGATTTGGTCAAATGCATACCTGGAAGATACAACCCATTTAACTTCATGATCCTTTCGGAGCACATCAGTTATGTCTTTCACAATTTCAACATAATTTGGGATGAACCTCCTTAAGAAATTTAATCTTGCCTAGAAAAGATTGGATCTCCTTCTTATTTCTATGTAATATCAATGTTTTTATTGCAGAAACACGTTTGGGATCAATCACCTCTCCTTCTTTTGAGATTATATGGCCTAGAATATTTCCTTCTTTGATAGCAAACAAAGAATTTTTAGGATTGAGGGATATTTCGAATTTCCTACAATTGTCCAAAACCTTCAAGTGCTTTAGTTGTTTCTTATCAGAATTAGAAAAAACAGTTATGTCATCAAGATAAATGACTACAATTTTGTTTACCTGTCCCACAAAAGCTATGTCCACAGCTCTTTGAAAAGTTGCTCCAGTATTGGACAAGCCAAAGGGCATTCTAGAATACATAAATGTACCCTAGGGTGTAGTAAAAGTTGTCTTCTCTCTATCTGTTGGGTCAACATTTATTTGATTGTAACCTGACATACCATCAAGCATGGAAAGTATTTGTGCTCCTGAAACCATCCGAAGTAAAATTCCTAAAGTCCACACAAAGTCGAATTTCCCCATTCTTCTTTCTAACAGGAACTAAATTAGAAACCCAATTAGAGTATCTAAGAGGGAGAATAATTTAGGTAACTAGAATTTTCTTAATCTCCTTTTCTACAGTTGGTAGAAGTGATGGATTAATCCTCCTAAGTTTCTGTTGACCAGGTTTTGCTTCTGGTTTTAAAGGAATCTTATGTTGTATCAGTGATGTATCATAAGTTTTTAGATCAACATAGGTCCATGCAAAAACATCCTTGTATTTTCAAATAACTTAAGGTATTGAGCTTTAATTCCGGGATCTAAGGATGCACATATTTTGAGGCTCCTAATGTCATCATTTGTTCTAATGTTTACTTCCTTTATGTCATCTTGTGGAGAGATTGATTGTGGCTTTCTGAGGACATCATTTTGATCAAACAATTTCTCTAAAGGAGTGAGACCTTTGGGAATAAAATTGTTAGACAACTGAATGATATCAAGATTAGCAATTTTTGAGTTGAAATCTGAATTATCATTTTCATTTGAATTTTCAATTGTTTCTGTTCTATTTTCATCAATTTGTAGAACTGAAAATTCATCTATAACTTGCAGAAAATATTTTAACTGTTCATCATCTTCAAATATCTACCAGTAATTCAAGTTATCTGGGATGGATGGCCTGTATTTGACTTGTATTTGATAGAGCACATTAGTTTGATCAGGGATCTTAAATAAATTAGCAGAAACAGCTAGTGAATCTGCATGAATATTCTGATCCCTTGGGATATAAGTCAAATTAAAAGCATTGAAGAAATTTTCAATTGAATCCCACACCTCATTTCGATAAGATCTAAGCCTAGGATGTTTTGTTTGGCAAATATTTCTAGCGTGTTTAACAATGAGCTCTGAGTCAGTAAAAACACTTAGGTTTTGGACTTTTAAGCTCTTGGCTAATTACAATCCTTAAAGGAAGGCCTCATATTCAGCTACATTATTTGTAACTTCAAAATCAAGTTTGCATGATTGTGTAATGTTTTCTTTTTCCAGTGAGATTAATATTAACCCGACTCCTGCTCCATCCTTTGTACAACAACCATAAAAAAATAGCTTCCAAACATCAGTCTGATTTGGTACAGGTCTTTCAATTACATCTTCAATTTTTACTTGAGTTTCATGTGTTTGGTTTGAAAAAAGTTGGAAACAACCGAAATCTTGATCAATTGCATAAATGGAATAGTTTATTGGTTGATCTGTTTTGCAAATAGTGTGCACAAATCTCACCTCTCTATACAACCTTAGTTGCTCTCCCCCATAAATTGGAATAGTGGCATAAGACATGTCCATCTGAAGAGTTCCCCCTAATTTTGCACAGCGAGACCTTGAAAGGAGCATTCCAAATTTGGGAGGGATATCTGTGACAACTATATCTAACACTACACTTTTTACTGGGATTTGGGCGAGAGTGACTGCTAAATCCTTAATCAATCCTAGACAAGGCACCCTTTTGGAATCAAAAGTGTACAAATCATGACAGGATCTAGTTATGTCGAGATTTAAATGATCCATGATAGTTTTTTGCATGAGATTATGTGATTCTCTAGAATCGAGCATACAATTGTATAACATAGAATAATTTGTTTTAAGAGTCACACAGAAAGGGGGTACTATTTCATCTACCATATCTGAACTGGGACCAAAGCCAACTGCTAGCTTTTCATCTTGAAGACTAATGATATCACTTTCGGCATCAACCGAGGTGTTTTGTATCCATTTGGAGACTTGATTTTTATATCCAGGGTTTTTGGAAAGTTTTGAAAGTGGTATAGGGATTTTAACTCTTTCTAACTCCTTTTCAACATTAAATGCAGTTAAAACACTTTTTCAATTTGAGTAGTATCAGTTGACTGATTTAATGGTCAAATAATAGTTGTTTGAGTTTCGACAGCCTAGGTACGAGGTTCAATTGTTGGAGTTTCCTTAGGAGGTCTTCTAGGACCAGGTCTAGGCCTAAGATCATATCTTTTGTTTAGTTCTGCAATTAGGAATTCGGAGAAGGCATGGTATTTGGAAGCCTGTGAGGAGTCTTGATCTTGTTGAACCTGCTTTTGTTGTGAGAGAGGAATAATAGCAGTCTGACCAAAAGAGGTATCCATATTATTAATATCTTCAGTGATAGTCATAATATTGTCATCAGGTTGTTGATCACCTATCAGTAAAGGAGTTGGAACCTGCTGATCATTACTAGGCCTTGGCTCAGATTAAAGTGTTGAGCCAATTTTAATTGCTACCTATTGACAGACAATTTAAATCAAATCCAATCATGGTTAAACTGTACAATTGGATTGTATGAATTACTGTGGCATTTAAACAATCTGCACACAACCTTTATTTGCAAAAATAAAATTGGCTAAGAGTAGTGGCATTTGGATTTGCAACACTTTCAGAATTTATCATTTTTCTTTTATTTCTAGCTTAACATTTTATTTTTGCCTTCACTTTTTAGGGCATCTATTCTAACATTTTATTTGATATGGACTTATTTATCAAATATTCATAACATTTTTTATTTAATATTCTTTTTGTCCATATCCTAACTTAACATTTTTTGAAATATATTTTGATTTTTTGACTAATTGATACTAACTTACCAAAACAAAAAAGTGCTACAACATATACCACTGAGATACTTGAGGAGTACATCTCAATTCTTTGGGGAGATACCCAACATTATGGCCATCTTTATGAATTTTGTGGTGTATTCATGTACACTTTTCCCTTTACTTCCACCTAAAGTAGTGTCATTGGATCTATTGGTCCCCTACATACCCAACAAGGTAAAAGTGTGAGTTTATGAGGGTTTTCAAGTCCTCCCACTTAGTCATTATAGGATCTCCCTCTAACCTAAAAGTATACGTGGCTTTCTCACCGGGTTAGGGCATGGCCCCCTAATTTCAACTGTGCAAATGAAATCTTCTATTCTTCCTCTATATGATGAATAATGAAATAAACTTCTAATTGTTGCAACCAGTGATTTAGCTTCAGAGCATGATTTCACCTTATTACGAATTGCTATCGAACTTTGCTTCCATTTTGAAGAGAGACTATGAATGGTTCATGGCACTCAAACTAGGTTGATCTCTTTTGGGTCCTTTCTTCGACTCATTCTTTGTTTCTTCCCTATCTCTTGATCTCCCCTCTAATAGGTCCACTGTGTTAGAACCTTCATCTTCTCTGAATAGCCCAAGCTTATTGCTCATGGCCAACATGAGGAGATTTACATTGTGACTTATATATGCAACTTTTTCTTCCCACCATGAAAACCTCTCCCCAACGTGATCACGAGGGTTATTCACATATTTGTTAGCCATGACTAGGTTTTTTTTACTTTTGTATTAGTCGATCTAGATCCCCTACAAATCTCCACAATATACCCAAAGAAACTTGCTCTGATACTAATATGATCCATAAATTTCCATGGATATTCCACTAGATAGTTCATCTCAACAAATCTGATAAATTATACTTAAAAATATGAAATCTACGTTAAGAGGGTTTATTTCTCTTTAGATTAATGGATCTATAAATTATTGTTTATTGTGTATGCATGTAAATTATAATTATGTAGAAAATAGTGAACAATGAAATAAAAACTCATAAACCATGGTTGACACAAGATATATCCTTGGAAACCCTTTTGATAGAAAACTGAGCTGGAATGTGAGGCCACTCTGCTCTCTTTCTCTGGATAGAAAACGACTGCGAGTACAAAGAAGTATGGCCTATGGCCCATGGGCTACTCCAATGCACAAATCCTCTCCATGTGATCTCTCCCTATCCCTCTCAACTACTTTTCTCATTTATGGAACAAAAATATTAAAAAAGAATGGAACCCCTTTTCCTCCTAGTGGCTTGTTTATAACACAACTCATAGCCTACTGGTGGTTAGTTTTGATTCCCTCAAATCTTAACCAGAGTTACAATATGGACCCTTCTATAGTATTCTTCATAGTAATCACATGGTTAACCCCTCTTCCATGAGTTATGGTGGATGACATGACATCCTTTGGAATTATGGTGGTTAAAATAGGAAGGTCAACTTCCAAGTGGCATAACTCTTGCCTACGAACTCTGATTGAGGCGATTCTTATGCTTTGGGAAATATATCTATGTGAAGAATATGAAAAAAGGGTTTGGTTCTAAAGAAGCAAGGTTTTACCCCTAAAAATTCGTCATTTGATGCTTCAAAACACTTCTAGAAGGTTTTAGACCCCAATTTGCCAAACTAGGTATCGTCATTAAAAATGGTCTTGTGAGATGATTCCTCCACCTTTTTTTCCTTTAGAAGCATTGAAATGGATGAAAAAAATATAATGATCCAATTCGGATCACTACTATAGATTTGATCATTAATGGGCAAATGATGATAGATATATGACTTTGTTAGCATATCTCAACAGGAAAAAAAATGAATTTCGCAGTAGAAGAAAAAAAAATACAAAGACAATTGGTTACTTAAGGCTTATAAAAAACATATCATATCATATGTCAAAATAAAGCTAAGTTTCCATTCGAATGGTTTTGGTTTGATCTAAAACATAGGTCCTTATGAAGAGCTATCACGAAAATAAATTTGTGCGACCATGATGAAAAATCAAAAAATAAGTTTATTTTCAATCAACCATATCTTCCTCATCTAAAAATCATTTTGAATGATATTTTTTGTTATTTTAGCTAAAATTTTGAGAAGTACTCATTTATGTAGTTATTTCACTCAATTTCTATACATAAAAGTACAAAATTTTATATGGAACCTAAGACCTATTTTTTTCTCTCTCTATTTTTTTTAACAGATTTAGGTCTAATTAAATGCAAGCAAACTCAACCTACAATAGGACTAGACAAGGTTGAAAATATATAGAAAAAGAACTAAAAAAAACACCCAATATCCAAACCAAGCAGAGAGAAATAAAAGCACTAGGATTAGACTCCCCAATGGAGTCGTCAATTCTGTTGTGTGAAGAAATGTCCCTCAGAGCTATTTCCTTGTGGATCTAGCCCTTTGATCGACCAAAGAGTGTGTGTAATCAAGTGAGTTCCTAAAGCTAAATACCAAAACATGCAACAAATTATATATTATAAGGGAATGAGTGTGCACCTGATCCCTTAGAGGTTGATGCAGGAGCATCTGATACTCTTAATCAAACCAGGAATCCAAAACGGAGAAGGAGGAGATGTGGACCATCGGAGCTAAACAAGGGACATTTCTGTTAAAATAGAGCTATTTTGATGGACTTAATTAAATGTAATCTACCATATGTATTTCTATAGCGAGCTTTAGGGCTTTAGTTGAGAGATTTGAGGAAAGGATGTGATCGGATCCTTCAGAGTGATCCGATCCAATGTTCCCTTATATATATACATATGTGTGTGTGTGTGTGTGTGTGATGATGATGATGATGATGAACCTGCGTGTTCAATAGGGGTGAGATATAGAGCAATTGATAAATATTTGTAAGTCGAGAGTAATCAAAAATGTAGTTGAGAGGGAACTTGTTCTAAGGCTGAAATGCCTTAGCCTGTATTCAATATTGTATAGTGAATAGATTATGTGTTCTGTGGATTTCTGCATGTCTGTGTATTATGTCTTTTTCAGTTCTGTTGTATATGTATATATATATATATATATATATATATGGCTTAAATCCCATTTGTAAGTGTGTTGATCGACCATCAATCACTATAGGATCGATGGCGATCCAAAGATATCGAGTTAACTATTGTATAGAGTGATGACAGTTTGAAACAAAGAAATGGCAGAGAAACTGTGTTAAAGCATTAAGTCCAAGCGGAACAGAGGGAAACTTGATAAAACTTGAGCTAAACCCAAAGTGAGCGAGAGCCGTCCGATCGATAGATCGACAGATATAACGGTCATTGCATGGTGGAAGAGCGCGGAAGATAATAAACGAAGAGGTGGTTTCTTGAGACAAAGTAGTATTTTGGGCGAGGTCGAAGTGGTAAGTGGTAATTCGGGTTGGGCACCCGATTCCACTAACCGAGCAACACGTAGCACTTGGGAGGAGAGAGGAAACCGATTTTCAGGTGGGTAATCCCCATGCTATTTGTCCACCCGAAATCAATGTCAATCGTCAGATCAAAAGGAGGTGATCAACGATGGAGATCGAGCGAACAGGTTGGTGATTAGGCTAAGCGACATCTGTCGGATCGAGCGCCAGATTGATGGTCGCGCAATGTGTTGATAAGCCGATGAAGCCAATCAAAGAGCAGAAAGCGTAGCGGAAGGCTTGAGGTGGGACAGACCCGACGATTTATAGATGCGGCATAATGTTTTTGAAGTCCGGCCTATGCTTCCGAAGTAGGGTTTTCCTTCATTCCCGTGTATCCTATGCATTTTGATAAATCTGTTGCTCGGGGTTTAAAGCCGATAAATGCTTCCGATAAGTAATGGGCTCATAACCCATAGGTCCCAGGATCAAATTATTGTAACTGGAGGCGAAATTGGTGTACCCCAATTTCGCACCCCATCAGAGGCTGATGGAGAAGATCGGAAAACGGTCTTGTGCACTTGATCCCTTTTAGATTGTTGGAGTAGATCTTAAAACAGTCTTGGATATTCCACTCCTAACTAAAGATCATGATCCTTTCGTTCCCTAGATCCAAACTCTTGCACACAATCACCACTAAGCAAGACAAAAGTTCCTCTTTTGCAGAAAAGAATTAGCATGGACAATAAAAAGCCCAAGATATATGTAGATAATAATCAACAACATACAAAAAAAGAAATCACATGTACTTTCATTAATCCGAAACATCAATACATCATATACCTTAAGTTTGTTGTTACCCATCCTCAATATTTTCCTTGGCCACTTCCTATATCTAGCAAGACATGACTAATCTCATATAAGATAGAAATCTAACTGTAGATTAACAACATTACCGAGCTCCCTCTCTTTGTTCCAACTCTCCCTACCCCCTTGAGAGGGTCTCATTACATAGGATTTTCCATCCCTTGGGAGAATGTATTTGGACACTTGGGGGCTTGATAAGTTAGGAACATTCTACAATAATGGACCCCTAGCCAACTCATATACAAGCAGGTCAAGTTGATCTCCTTGTGAATGATAAACTCTAGAACCTTTTTCTTAACTATGAAATAATTATTATTTCATAATTACGTAATTCTGACAAAATAATTATGAGAAATTACTAAATTATGTCTTTTCAACACTATAACATTTAATAACTTCCTTGTAAGACCCATATAAGTAAAACCAAGGATGAAAGGGGATGCATTCTAGCCAACAACTGAGATATGTTGAACTAGGGTATCTCTCACTATAATGGAGTGACAAATAGGGTTATAAGAAAATCCATAAACATTACAAGGTTAACCTTTTGGGAAAACCTGGATCTGGATGCCAACACAATAGGCTACTGTAGCCCATGTGAGCACTCCTAAACCCTATGGGTAGGCAAACACTTACGTGGCATGTTGACATCTCACATAGACATGACACGTTGACTAGTTTTGGATGATGTGGCATGTTGATGTATCGATGACATAGCATGCCAACATGGTGGGTGTTGACATGGATTAGAGGCACAGTGACACTGGGGGGGGAGGCAGGCAGTAGCCTTGTGCCCATGACGTGGATTAGTGAATGCTCTAATTAGCGGAAATTCATAAAACAATTTTTAGTTAATGGGACTTTTATATTTTCACAAATATGGATGTGACCATTGATCAAGTAGACATCTAGAATAAGAAGAAATAACCACAATGGAGAAAAACAAAAATCCTAGATTCAAATGGATCTAGAAGACTAGAGATCCAAATAATTGAAGTACAAGGATTTATGGAAAATATTGGATCTGAAGGTGAGCAACAACTAATATGTCTTCATGAGGACGTGGACCTAGATACTAATGACATGTGGGTAGGGAGTGCCACATGTTAGCCATGTGTAGCTTAAGTGGCATTGTACAATGGGGACATGGGGACAAAATATTTCCACATGTGACTAATATAGATGTTGACATGGTGCTTTGAAGGTAGAATCTTTAAATGAGCATAACTCTGTGTCAAGGGTTTGGATTTGGATGAATTTTATATTGTTGGAAACCTCTCAACGAGCATAAGATGATGATCGTATCAAAATGAGTTTTAAGGTTGTTGAAGGAAGATGATTTTTTATAATCCCACCTCCTTAAGATGACTTGGGGGGTTGGGTATGTTACATGAACCAAGGACATCCTAGGAGATGCCCATCTTGTGAGAGCATTGATATTTACAAAGCTTTAAGGAGACATGAAGATTCCATCATTGATAGTAAGAATTTGATTTCTTTATTATTGTTAGAAGACATACACGGGAAGAAGCTAGAAACATTGAATATGCCTTCATTTTGGGAACTTTACATAGTAAAAAGAGGCAAATTGCAAATCTTCAAGTTGAATGTGTTGCTTTTCAAAAAATAGTTGTGAATTTTGTGAAAAATCCTACTTTAGTGGTCTCTTATGCTAGGTTTTCAATTAGATTTGTAATGGAAAAGGTTATTGAAGATGATATTATTCGATGATAGTATAAGGATGCAGAAATGCTAATAATAAAACTTTTATTTAATACCAATGTTTAATATTTTGCAAATTTTACTTAGAATTACAAGTTTTTCGTAAAATGTATATTAATAATAGCTATCCAAAATCTTGTATGAAGTACTATTAAAAAAAAAATTTATGAATTCTAAATTTTGATAAATTTGAAAATATGTTTTTGAATATTATAGTAATTAATTTGAAGTATTATTTTATTTTTAATAATGAATTCTAAACTTTAATAAATTTTAAAATATATTTTTGAATCCCCCGATCGGGGTGTGGCAGGGAAGAATGGGAGACGCCAGAAGAGGTGGGCCAAAGGGGATGGGAGGTAGAGGCGTCAAAAGCCAACCACCTGGGCCCAAGGACAGACGGGGCATTGGGATGTGGGAGGACGAGACGACAGGTGGGGCAGCACGCAGGACAGGGCAGGGCAGAGGATGACACTGAGAAAGGACATGTGTGGCCGAGGATGGAAGAAAGCAACGAAGGATTGGGGGCAAGCGAGGGGCGGGCAGAATAGATATGACAAGTGGCACGATGGTAGAAAGAAACCCATGGTAGGAGCAGTCGGAGGCACGAGTGAAGTAATGGGAGGCAGTAATGGAAGGGTCAGGGGAACCTCATTTTGAGGAAATGGAATGAAAGAATGGGCGGTGGGAGGAGGAAGAGGGCACATGGGGCGCCGGAAGGACATAAGGTGAGGCAGCTGGACAAAACAACAAGAGGCAAAGGAAGACGAGAGAGGAGGTAGTTGCATGCAAAGGGAGAAGGCGAAAGAAGAGAAGCGGAAGGTGGTGGACGTAGACTTGAGGACATCGGGAGGATAAGGGGCTTTGTCGCAAAACAATGGTATGTTACTCTGGTTGCCTTTCTTTGATAGAATTGCAGAAATGATTATTTCAGAGAAATTTGGGGAGGGGTCTGAGGGAAGTCAAGACTCAGAATTAGTCAAAACCTGGGCTGTTTGGGATTCTAACCCGGCCGAATGGAGAGTCTATGCCTGGAATGCTACTGGATTGAGGGGGTTCAGTAAATTTATAGTGTATCTCTGGGTAGAGGAGAAGGGAGGGAATGAGGCAAGATGGGATGACAATTGGGATTTCTTTAATGGAGAGCATAGGAAGCCTGCAGTTCCGGCCAGGTGGTACCTGAGGCATGGAAAGGAAGAGATAATTATCAGAGGCAGGGAGGCTGGAATCACAATGGCCAAAGTAGCAAGGCTATGGCTAGCCTGGCTCGATTCGAACCCGAACCCGACTGTTGGATGCGGGACTTAAGGGATAACTAGGGGCAAAATTCGGGCGAGGATACCTGAGAGGAGAGAGTCCTGGACGGGAAACTCAAATGTGACCCTAAATACTGATAAGGGAACCCAAATTTTGGACTCTTGCAGAATCACAAAGGCTGACCTGCACACTCTGTTTCGCTAGGGAGGGATCAAACAAAGAGGAGAGGGACCGGAGGCCGAAGCCTGTTATTTCAAGAGGAGGTAGGGGGAAACTGGGGGAGAAGGAAGGCAAACCCAAGTTTCCAGGCCCAGAGCAGCTGGCCAAGCCCGGTGCAAAGAAAATTATGATCACTCTCTGTAAATGTATCTAGACTGATAATGAAATTTATTTTGTTAATGTTTTAGGTATTAAAATAATCAAGGTGCAGCATAGCCTAGAGGCCCGGACCCTACATCGTGCTCCAACAAGAAAGCCGACTTTGGAGAGTTGCTAAGATAAAGAAAAACGACGCAGGGACAAAGACAGTATGGCAAAAGAGGGAAAAGAGGTGGTTAAAAGAGGAACCAGAGGAACAGGGAAGGCAGGGAAAAGGACCACGGGGGGGAAGCAACCTCCAGCAGAGGTCCTAACAAAAGAGGCAGAAAGTCTGGAAAGGAGCACATGCAGACTCTCATCAGCGCATACATGGCCAACAATTCGCCGAAGGTAAGAGCTAAAATTGCAGAGTGGGAGAGGGAACTTAATGACAACATAACCAATCAAGTCATAGAGACAAAAAAATGGGAAGCTATGGTGAAAGATCCGGGGAACACCAGAGGCCGACATACATTGTTTCGGCAAAGAATCTAGCAATACGGGGTTATGAAGAATATAACGGCCAAAGCAATGACACTACACAAGGAACATGGGGTACAGGAGGAGGTCAAAACAACGAAGCCCAACATGAAGGATCTTAATAGAGAGATCGTTGCAGTTTAGATACAAGTGTACTGAAACAATCTCGCACTGAACATGATAGAACAAAGTCTACAGGATATGAAGAGAAGCGAGATTTTGGGGTCTAGTGCGAAAGCCCCAACCTCGGTGGACTACTCGGATGAGCGAAACAAGTTTCTAGTCAGAATTTTGCTATATGTCGGCTAACCTTTACTTTTCTAAGTTGAAGTTAATAATAGATATAACAACAACTGTTTCCTAGATGGTCGAGAAAGACTTATTTAAATTTTGGACATCATTTAACGCAAACAGGTGGCCAACCTCATTTCCTATGAGCAAGTTGAGGCCACCAACACTTGTTGTTAAAGACATGTTTGTGGTCTGATAATATTAATATAGAAAGTACTACCAAGTTTATATATATATGAATTGAACCAATTTATTGTGGAGATGATAATTAATGTTTACTAAAATTAAATCTTAAAAAATATGAATTATTGAAAATCTCATTTTACAAAATATACCATTTTAATTATTATATTGATTATTGAGTTATTATATTATTATTATTATTTTTATTTATTTTTTTAAGAATAATGGGAAACCTATTATAACTTAGTTTCCAAATTGGCAGTGGGGACGACCATCATTCACTATTTGGCAAATGCAGGATGACTAATCACTGTTATTCAAGGAAAGCCATGACACCTGGAATTACCCACTCGTAGTCTGTAAGGGGGCAAGCTATTGTTATTCAAGGAAAGCCACGACACTTCGAATTACCCACTCATAGTTTGTAAGGGGGCAAGCTTTCTCTCCTGCCAGTCGCCTTTATGTCTTGGACCGTTAACATGTTTCCTTACGTCCCAGGAAAACTAGCTCTTAGCCAAGTAGAAACAGTTTAGAGCAGACACAAAAGAACAAAACCACTTTTTAACAAATGAAATATAAAACATTTTTATTGAGTAAGAGACACTCTACAACCCATTATAGGGTAGATGTGTAGGTATAATGTAAGTATGTAAACATTTTAAAATGTGAGCTCAATTAAAGAATACTGAAAAATTAAAGTAATATAGAGCTTAGTAACATTTAGATGTTGGCTTAATTAATATAAAAATTTAAAAGTAATTAAAATAATAAAATTTTGTTTGTTATCTTTTAATTTTGTTTTTAGTAATAAAATTATGAACAATTTTTTAGATAAAAGAAAATCATAATACCATGGTTAATCAATACCATGGACCATCTAGGATTTTGATTATTATGTTATGGATCTAAGCTTTTAATTATTTTGTTACAATATCATGGGCCAATGCTATGGCTTATCAATACCACATGTCCGGAAACCATAACTTTTTTCCAGTGGAAAAATCGGTAACTTTTTATTAAAAAATGAAAAGTTACACTAGTAGATGCTTGAAGCATTTCCATAAGGCACCCATTGGGCTCGAGTGCTTTCGCACCCCACGCAACGTTACAAAGCTAACGTGAAGATGAAGAAGAAGAAAGGGAAAAAATAGAAAAAAAAAGGAGGAGGCAAGAAAAACTGAGTTCGGTAGTGAGTAAAAACTCACACTTCAAGTTTTTCTTCCCTTTTTCTTTTCGACCTTGCGCCACTCTCCTTGGGTGGGCTCGATCGAAGCTATGACTAACTGTGTTTCTGCTTTCTGAGATCCTGCTTCCTTGTCTGAATCCGAAGTATCTGAGTGGTGATGCCGTTTGATCCCTCCCATGCTCTGATCCTCGTTTGTCTTCTCTGCCTGATTTGGATGAAGCTGTAAAGCCTTGTTGTCTGATGTAGTTTCCTTCTGTGTCTCCATTTCTTGGGATACCTCAGCATTCTCTGCGGGTGTATCTTCCTCTTCTGCTTCTGATTCTTCGTCTTCAGAGTTGGGGGGAGAAAATTGCCATCCTTTCCTCTACTTCCCTTTCTGCTTTCTTTTACTGTTTGCTTTCTTGGCTTCTGGACATGTGCTTTGCAGGTGTCCTGTTTGCATGCATAACCTACATCTGAAAGCTGTATTTTCATATTCTAGTGCTTGCAGTCAATTTTGTTGTTTGTAGATCAGCCTTATGTTCTCTGGCAGCCCTTTACTTAGATCTACTTCCACACAAATGCGTGCAAAAGTGTAGACCCTTTCATCAATCCTCTCCAGATCTGTTTTGATGTATTTCCCTATGCTGTTCCCAATTCCTTCCAAAACTCGTTCACTCCAAAAGTGAAGGGGAAGGTTGTATAGACGGACCCAGACCGGCACTTTGGATACAGTCATTTTGTTTGGATCGAAATCTGGAAACCATGGAGTCATGAACAACCCCGACGTTCCCCAAAACCAAGGTCCATCACTGATGATTTTGTCTCTGACTTCCCTGGATGAAAATCTAACTATGAAGAACCCCTTGGAGCATAAATGTATATCGCATTTCAAGGTCCAACTGGTGAAAATCCAGTGAAATAGATCCGATGGTTTTGGCCAAAAACTGTTGAAACGACAGATTAGGGCCTGCGTTTCATAAGACTTAACGAAATCATCAAGCCTTGTAGAATCAAAGTTAAGGGCTGGAGTTTGCCCTAGCTGATCTACTATGTATGGACTGGATATATATCCGCCTTGATCTGGAGAGGACCCTGAATCTCTGTTACCTTGTAGAATGTTTTTGTAGGAGAACCCTCCCTTGGATTGATGCTGAGATGCTGTCTTTTTCCAACCGAAAACCATAACTTATTTCACAAGAAAAATATTTTATAAATATTTTATTTTAATTTAATTTTATAACTTTTTTTAATGCAAAAAAGTTATAATTACTTTTGAGGTATATCTAAACCCTCCATCATCACAACTACTAAAAATATCCCCGTAGAGATTAAATCAATGTTTTAATAAAATAAAAAATGATAATACTTTTATATATACAGATGTGAAATTTATATATAATATAAATAATATTATAAAGAACCAATATAGATCCATATTAACTAAGGATCCAAGCAACGAGAGAAAGCAAAGTGACTAACAATGATAGAAGAAACATAGAGCATGATTCTTTTAAGTTTTTTATAATTGTATTTCTTTGACATGATTAATTCAAAAATATAGGTTTAATATTTTACAACAAATTGAGTTTTTTTTTTGTAATCTTGGTAGGACTACATCTTCATCATGTCCAACTTCTCACCCCGGTCGAGGGGAACAAATTGAGTTTTTTTAATTTAGCAATTTTCTTAAATACAATACAATGGGATCAAATTTAAGAGAGAGAAAGAGTAAGAGAGTGAGATAGAGGGGGAATAGAGGGGAGGGGCGAGAGAGGGAGAGAGGGGAAGGAAGAGAGAGGAGGGGAGAGAGAGAAGGAGAGAGGGAGGGAGGAAGAGAGATAGTTATGGAGAGAGAAGGGGAAGAGGGAGAGAGAGAGGGAGAGGAAGAGGGAGGGGGAGGACACGGGTGAGACTGTAGAATTTTCTCTACAAATCAGCTAGCCCACTGATACCATGTAGAAATTTCACCTGCAGATCAAACTGATATGTGCAATGTACTAAAGCATAATACTAGATCTACAATCTACCATAAACTTAGCGAAAGCTTAATTGAACATGAGCAACATCAAGCATGAATAGATATAATTGAGAATGAGAAGTAATCAAGCATAACACAGAAGATATAACCTGGGGAAAGAACTAGCCTAAAACCCCACCTATGTATTATCAATCAAGTGGAAATCCTCAACAACATACAAAAAGAATTAGCTCAAAAGCTATCCTGCTCTCTCTATACTCTGATGATGTAGCTCATGGACTATCTAGGCCTGTGTATATACGTTGCACAAGTCCTCCAAGCCCCTATTTCCTTGCGCAGTTTTGATTGGGGTCCAATTACATAACATGTGTGAATTGGCCAAATCATACCTGCTGTCACCTCAGGTCCAACTACGTAGTACTAGAAGGAAAAATATTCCTTCCTCATGCAAGGAACATTCACTAGGAATATCCTAGCAACTGATAGTACATTGTCCCTCATCTGATCTCAACTGGGTCTCTGTCTGAATTGCCATACATCAGTTATCCATGAGTGAATACTCAGTTATCTGAAAATACCAGTTGTCACATGCATGCAAGCATCAACAAACTGAATCTCATTAATTTAACAAATTATCAAATTATCTAATTGGACTTGACCAAGTTAAACTAAGTCAACTGATCCTCTCAATATAGAACTCATCCTTAATTCCTCAATCAGTGGAGCAAATATTGCATGTTCTCACAAAGACTTCAAGTTCATAATTTTCCTTAACTAATTAACTCAAATTGAATTAATTAATTAATATTTGAACTGCTCGTAAGACTGTTTAGTCAATTTAGTGTTCCTAAATTGATGTCATTAATTGTCAACCTGGGGCTCGTAAGCTGATGAAGTGAAGGTGTACTATATGTACTTAAGCAACCTCTTAGAGCTTTTTGTCGTTTGGGGTGTTGTTTGTGGTTAATTTATCTTCCTAAGATGGAGTGGTGATTTATAAACAGATGAGTGATGGTGTGTGTAAGGTGAATTCTAGATGAGTGAGGGTGTGTGATCAGTGGTTTCTAACTACTTGCTGAAAAGGAAAAGCTTGAAAGAAATAAATAACTTGAAATGACTTGAAAGCAAAGAACCACTTTCTAATGGCATTAGACACCATTCATGCTGCTGCAAATAAAAGGTAAGAAAATCACTTGAAAGACCAATGATAATGTTTATCTCTTCCTAACTCTCTGCCTCTAACACATAGTACTGTGTAAGACACGATTAGGAAGTAGCTAAAGATAAGTCTAAGAAATGATAAAAAATGAGAAAAATCTACTTTAAAGACTAGTTATAATGTTCAGCTCTCTCTAACTCTCTGCCTCTAACACATAGTACTGTGTAAAGCACGATTAGAAAGTAGTTAAATATTAGTCTAAAAAGTACTCAAAGTCAGCTGTAATTTATTAGTATTCTGATCTCTAAAAGATAAACAATTTGTGATAAAGAGACCATTCATATGTTAGCAGACAACTTTGAGAAATAAAACTAAAAATCAGCTATGAAAATAAAGTAAAGGCAGCAAATTTGAATTTGTCAACTGAAACTACCACTAGATATAAAGCAAATACACAAACACAAAAACAATCCCGGGTAAAAAACCTGCAAAAGAACAATGTTGATCAGCTTAAAATAAAGGCTGGAAATGAAATAACAAGAAAGTGAATTAAGCTGTACATGTTTCAAGAAAAGGAAATGCTGAATGGAAAATAAAGAAAGAGCAAGAATATAAACATGAAATACTATACAAGGGCAGTCATGAACAGGGGCCCTCCATTCATAATACCCAAAGAAGACTCACGGAATTGAAAACTTCAAAACAACACTGCTTCTATTACTCCATGTGCAGAAAATTACAGTCAAGAGTGCTAGAACAGCACTATTAAAACAGAGTCTTCGAATGCACTAAAATGATAATGAGTTCGTAAAACACAGCAACTAAAAAGTAACATAAGCGTACGCAGACGCAAGTTTTTATAGGCATCTGAAAGATGGCCTAATGCGTACAGCTAAAACTGAAAAATAAACTAACTGTCATGCGTAATTAAGGTTCAATAACACGTCATAGGCCTCGTGGATGAGCTGGAGGTTCTGGTCGTTATGGGCATTGAATCCAGAGTTGGATTATGTCCCCCACAACCTGCGTAACACGGACAAATCACCGTTTGAACTGACGTGACCCAACAGCTTACGTATCACCGTTAAGCTGCCTTTGTTGACCGTAACTTGACCCTCGTTGACCGGAGGTACAGATGACGTGGATGGCTGAACCAATGGCACAGGAACCTCGAGCACCTTGATTCCTAAGTGCCCATGTGGCTCGTTTGGCAAAATGACACGTGGAACCTTGAGATTAACAAAAAGGCTGCGGAATCATCAGATGGCTGCGGAATCATCAGATGGCTGCGGAATTCCTGTAAATATGTCAAAATCTAAACAAAACAGTCACACATTAGCAAAATTCCTTAATCATGCTTAAAGTCATATAATGTAATGATCTGGGTTGGTTTGCAAGGAAAATGAGGCAAAAGAGAGAGATGAATGAGGGAAAACTGTAGGTAATGATGGATAATCAAGTGTAAAGTAGAGGCTCTACATACCCCCACTACGAGGGCATTGCATGTCCTCATGCAATCAAAAACATTGTTCAGTCCACCTGCTGGGATGCCTCTACCAAGACATCCAACCTTCTCTTCTTTCTCTGTGTGGCCACATTAACTCTTGGTCTTTTCATCAAACACCTGAATTTTAGATTGATCAAGGCTCTGTTTAATTTCCTGCATCTCTTCTTGAGCTTTTTGTTTTCCTTTTGCCACAGGCCCATATGAAGCATGGTGTTATTTTGGACCATCTTGTCCACATTGCTCTGTATCTTCAGTTTTTCATTTTCTTGTTTGATGTGGCGATTTAGTACCTCCAGCTCAAATATTTCCTGCTTCAGTGATTGGACTTGCTGCTCCAAAGGTTGAGCAGTGCTTGGACCAGCAGCTGCTTGTTCTAGCGTCTCCAGGTAATTATAAACTTTCTGCTGATCAGGGTCAACCTCAGGTGACTTCTTAGGACTAGGCTCACACTGAAATTCAGATCCATGTTCATATTCAGGTTCATGCTCAAAAGGATTTTCCTCACGTGGAGGACTGGTCTCAACATACTCGGCGTGTGGAGGGCTTTTCTCAAAGTCAGGACTTGTAGCAACCTTTTCAGGTGTGCTCAAGTCAATGATGAGTGACTTTTTACCCTTTGTGGCCCCTACTTTTCTTTTTAACCTGCTGCTTCTTCTCACGGTGGTGATGTTCTGTTTTTCTTTTTGTGCCTTTTGCTTTTGTTTTTCCACCTTCTTGGAAAGGGCAGTTTCATGGAGTTTGGCCATTCTTTGTGCTAAGGGCTGAGTATCTTCTTCACTAGAGTTCTCAGGAGTAGCGTAAGTTTCTTGGGCTACAGCTTTGCCTTTATCTTTCTTTTGTTTCATCCTACTCTCTTTTCTCTTTTGAGCAACTTCTTGGGCAAGTTCTGAAAGGGTTTCTGTGATGACTCTTTGAGCTGTTTGATCAGTGTCCACAACAGGCTCAGGATCAATTTCATGTTCAGAATGATGTACATTAGTTTCTTCTTCAATCTGTTCTTGGACAGTTTCCTCTTGGACAACAGTTTCAGGGGTAGCCTCTTTTCTTTTTCTTCTAATCTTTCTAGGCACAGAGGTTTCTCCTGCTTCTTCAAAATGGTTTCTCACAAGAAATCTCTCCCAGGTATCTCTTTTTGCTTTCAACTGTTCCTCAACTAGCATCTTAACAAGACCATGATGATACATATGTGATTCAATTTTTCTTGGGTTCCTTTGGACAATTGAACACATTTTTCTAAGACTTGAGAGTAGAAAATATGGAAGGTTAATATCATCTCCTAAGAAATGCATCATGACTTTGGCATGGTAAACATATAAGACTCCAAACCTTCCCTCACAAGTAAAGAATTTTTGCACTAATAAAAGTAGAGTTGTCCATTCTTCCTTGACATAAGTAACATGAATCCCTTTTGTAAAAATGCTGGTATCCATACCTGGATTCTTTAAGATTTGCTTCCACTGTTGGTCTTGTACTTATCAGTTTTTAAACCATCTTTCTCCAGTTTGTGGGAGTGAAGTGGTCTGTGCTATACTGCTCTCAGTGACTGTAAACTTCAGGTCCCCTATCTCCACTTGATTGTCTTTGTCTCTGAAGGAACGCGCAAAGGCCTTCGTAACCTCTTTGTGGTAACCTCTGAATTTCTGGATGCATTGGAGCCAGTTTGCTTTCTGCAAAGCTTCTTTAACTTGAGGATATCCCTCCAGAAATTTTGAACCCTCGGGTTCTACTCTTAAGAGTTTACCCATTGGCTCTACGGCTCTGTTCTAAGACTTTTGGAAAAAAGGTTACACGGCTTCAACAGTGGCCCTAACACAGTAAATTTACGGCTCTGTTCTAAATCTTTTGGAAAAAGGTTACACGGCTTCAACAGTGGCCTTAACACAGTAAATTTACGGTTCTACTGTAACAGCCGTAACATTGATAATCAGAATTAGCAGAGAGGAAGACGTAAAACAGAGTATGGCTAAGGTAGCAGCGTAGTGAGCACAGCGGAATAAGGGAACTGTGGAAATGAAACAGCGTGAATGGAATGATACGAGAGTATGAGGGTTATGAAATGATGGGTAGAAACGGTTAGGTCCTTAGGTTTCGGTCATAGGTTCACACTTGGCTGCGGGATTATGACTTGGAGAGACGTAGTACAGTAGTCTACGTCACTTAGGTACGAAAATCTTAATGGAGGAGCAGCCGCAATTGAGTTTCGAAATCGTGAGGATCATGACCGATAAGTGTGGGTGATACGTGGATTTTTGGTCGTATGATGGGAAAAACTGGTAATCATTACATTAAATGGCAAAAAACATAACCTCGGAAACTTTGCAAAATGAGATAACCGTCAGTTTAGGATTTAGATCATACCTCAGATCCGCGCTTAGATTGCCTTTGATTATTTTCCACTAACCCTTCATTGTTTTATTGCTGTTGCATGACTCTTTTCCACTTATTGTTGATGACTTCTGAACTGTAAATTTCTTTTCAAACAGACTGTGTTTTTTTTTTATGCAGGTGCAGAGAGCTGCGGAATCGTTAGATGGCTGCAGAATCGCCAAACAGCTGCGGAAACTGCAGTGATACCCTCCGGCTGCACAAAACAACTCCAGTTATCTAAAAAAATGACTTTATTGATGGAATGAAATGTAATGAATGGATGGATGGATGGAAAGAAATGAGGTGAAGTGAGAGTGATTAAATGAATGAGATGGTGAATGAGGTGGATGAAATGGCGAAATGAGATGGAAGAGAGAGAGATTTTTTTTTTGGAAAACATGAGATGTCAGGTGACCCTGATTTTCACCTCAGGTTTTCTGCATGAGACTGCCAATCAGAGATTGGTTTTCAGGCTCATACATTTTTTCTTTTTTCTTTTTTTTTTTTTTCAAAAACCAAAGATTAGGCTGATGGAGGAGAAGAATCCTTCTCCACCAACCTGATTACAGAATCTTCTTTAAACAACTTGACAAACTCTTCTTTTGAGAATGGCTTTTGGTAGATTTTCAAGCGATGGCCATTCACAATAAGAGGAGTATGAAATTCATCAATAGTTTTCACTCGAACTGCTCCATTGCTAAAGACTTCATCAATCTCATATGGCCCAAGCCAATGAGTTTGAAACTTTCCTTTGAAGTCTTTGAATTTTGAATCAAACAATAGAGCCCAATCTCCTTTCTGAAACTTTCTTTCTTTGATATGACGATCATGCCATTTAGATCTTTGGTGTTGAACTAGATCGGTCCTTAGAATTGCATCTTGTCTTATTTCATCTAGCTCATTTAGCTGGTCCATTCTGTGTCTTTGAGCTTCTGAGAGGCTCATTCCCAATTGGACTGCCATCTTGAAGGTCTTGATTTGGAACTCAATGGGGAGCAGGACTTCCTTCCCATAAACAAGTTCATAGGGAGAATGTCCTGTGGTGTTTTTCCATGTAGTCCTATAGGCCCATAAGGCTTCAGGGAGCCTTTCCGCCCAATCTCTTCTATGAAGATGAACAGTCTTGGTGATAATGCCTTCAAGAACTTTATTGGTAGATTCCACTTGGCCATTGGATTGCGGATGGTAGGGAGTGGATGTTCTGTGCTTGATCTTATATTCCTCCATCAGCTTCTCCATCAATTTAGATGTAAACTGGCTGCCATGATCTGTCACAATTTCCCTTGGGACACCAAAACGAGTGAAAATATCCTCAAAAAGAAATTGAACAACTGAATTTTCAGTGGCAGAAGGCAATGCTTTTGCTTCTACCCACTTAGTAACATAATCAGTGCAAACCAGTATATACTTCTTTTGCTTTGATGGTGGATTAATTGGTCCAACGAAATCTAGAGCCCATTTCTCAAAGGGTTCGATGCATACCTGAGGCTGTAGAGGCATTTCATTTGAAGGAGTTGGTTTCCCAACTCTTTGGCAGCTGTCACACCTTCTAACATACTGCTTTGCATCTTTAAAGAGAGAAGGCCAATAATATCCTAGAGAAAGGATTTTATAGGCTGTTCTCTTGTCAGCAAAGTGCCCGCCGCATGGTTCATCATGACATGCCTTAAGGATGTCAGGCATTTCATCTTCCCGAACACACCTTCTGATTATACAATCTGGCCCTGTTTTGAACAATTCATTAGAAATCCAAGAATAATGTGCACTCTCCTGAATGATTTTCCTTTTCTCATTAGGAAATAAGTGTAGAGGAAGCTTCCCTGTAACAAGATAATTAGCCATATCTGCATAGCAAGGAGTCTTGGTAGTCACTGCAAATAAGTATTCATCTGGAAACTTATCTTCTACTGGAGAATCTTCATTAGTGTTTTGGATTCTAGACAAGAAATCAGCTACTGTGTTTTGTTTTCCAGGTCTATCTAACACAGTAATGTTGAATTCTTGTAAGAGTAAAAGCCATCTTGTAACTCTACCATTAGTGACAGGTTTGTTCATTAAATATCTTATGGCAGAGTGATCAGTATGGACAAAGGTTTCATAGCCGGTTATGTAGTGTCTAAACTTGTTGATTGCATGTACCACAGCTAAGAACTCTTTTTCTGTAACAGTATAATTTTCAGTGGGAGTCAAATTCTTACTTGTGTAATAAATGGCATAAGGGATCAAATCCTTTTGTCCCAAAACAGCTCCTAGAGCTGTATCTGAAGCATCAGTAGAAATGTGGAAAGGGAGTTTCCAATTTGGCCCCCTCAAGATGGGTGCTTCAGATATTCTAGTCTTTAAAGCTTCAAAGGCAGATTGACACTCGGGATCCCATTTGAACTCACAGTCCTTGGTAAGCAATTTGAAAAGAGGGGATGCTATCTTAGTGAAGTTTTCAATAAATCTTCTGTAATACCCAGTAAACCCAAGAAAACTTCTAACATCCTTCTGGCAATTTGGAATAGGTAACTTAGAGATGACTTCAACTTTGGATCTATCAACCTTAATCCCATCTCCTGAAATATGATGTCCTAAAACAATCCCTTCAGTAAACATCATAAAACACTTTTCATGACTTAAAGAAAGATTTGTTTCCTTACATCTTACCAGTACTTTTTCCAAATTTTCTAAAGCTTCTTCAAATGTATTACCATAAACTGTGAAATCGTCCATGTATACCTCTACACAATCATGAATCAGATCTGAAAAGATTCCTAGTACAGCCCTTTGAAATATAGCGGGTGCATTGCACAATCCAAAAGGGAGTACTCGGTAGGCAAAAGTTCCCCAAGGACAAGTAAATGTGGTTTTGTCTTGATCTTCAGGTGCTACCTGAATTTGATTATACCCACTAAAACCATCCAAGAATGAGAAATACTTTTTACCTGCTAAAGTGTCTAGTACCTGATCAATAAAAGGTAGAGGGAAATGATCCTTTAAGGTTGCCTTGTTCAATTCTCGATAATCAATGCAAACTCTCCATTTACCATTCTTTTTGGGTACTATAACCAAGGGAGAAACCCATTGGCTATCTGAAATGGGGTAAATGAAGTTTACCTTGAGCAATTTCTGGAGTTCTTCTTTCACGATTTCCCTAAGGTTTGGATTCATCCTTCTTTGTGGTTGCCTAATAGGTCTGCTATTTTCTTCAATATAGATGTGATGAATACAAGTCTTAGGATCGATTCCTTTCATGTCAGTGTATTCCCATGCAAAGGCAGTGGAATGCTTTTGCAACAGTTTGGTTAATTCCTCTTGTTGTGGTCTTCCCAAGTTTTTGTTAATGTTCAATGTTTTTCCTGGAAGGATTTCAACTGTAGAACTACCAAACTCTTCCATTGAGAAGAGAGACATCTGTCTAGAGGAGAGATATTCAATGTCTGCATCTAACTGAAACTGTGTAGAGTCATATTCTAAAGGTATTTCAAAATTTTCTAATGTATTTAGAATTTGACTATCCTCACTGATTTCAGAGATGGTTAGAACAGGTTGAATAGTATCCTCATCATCAACCCACTCATCTTCTCCTATTTCTGTTATTGCCTTTGCTGGAGGATACAAGTTGAATTTCTTGGTGGAATTACCATCTGATATATACATGTCCCCAGACCTACAACTTATGAAAGCATCAGTTGTGGCCAGCCAAGGTCTTCCTAAAATAAGAGGATGTCCTCCTAGATTGTTCTTGGGAGTTAAAATCATAAAATCAACTGGATATTCCCAAGAATCTAGAGAGACTGGAATATCTTCCAATACACCATCAGGTTTAATGATTGATCTATCTGCAAGTTGCAGTAAAGTAGGTGTAAAGAGAAGGTTAGGAAGCTTTAACTGATCCATGGTCTGTCTACTCATGATGTTGATCGCGGCTCCTAAGTCAATCAAAGTATTTGGGATTTCAACCCCATTAATATGAGTTTTGACAATAGGGCTACCGGGATCTACATATTTTTGCATGGTAATCTTACCCATCATTATGTCTGCAATTTTTCCAACTAGATGTATCCTTTTAGTATCTCTGGTTCTTTTTCCTGTTTTCTTCAAACTCAACTCCTTTATTCTCTTCGCTAGAATGGGAATTTCTTTAATGGCTTGTAACAAGGGGATCTTGATACAGACATTCTTCAATTCATCTAGGAAACTATAGTCAGGCACCCATATCTGCTTTTCCACCCCTTTGTCAATTTGCAATCTTTCAGGAAAAGGAGGTGTAGCTACAGGTGTAGGTTGCTCAACTATGGGAGTTGTAGAGGTTGATTCTTTTTCTTTTTGGATATTTTGGTTTTGAAGTGATACTTCAGAACCCTTATTGACTTTGAGAGATTCTTCCTCAGAAATGCTTGGTTGTTGAACACTTGTAGAAGGTTGATCTAAGATTTTACCTGATCTGAGTTGTACTTCATTGAGAGGAACAACCATATAGGTAGGGAATGGTTGACCTTCCATCATGTAAGCATTTTGAGGGTTCCTATTATTTGGATTTGGTAATGGCTGAGAGGGAAGTTGATTTGATTTCTGTTGGGATTGAAGTGATAGTTGAGAATTTTGATTTTGTGGAGGAGGTTGTTGTCGTTGAGGGTATGGCAATGATAGTTGTTGACCTTGATTTGGAAGTTGTGGGGCTTGCTGATTCTGAAATGATAGAGGATATTGATAGAATTGAGCAAATCTCCCATAAGGATTTTGCATGCTTTGCATCCATGCTTGAAAAGCATTTTGAGGTTGAGGCCAAGGTTGCTACCAAGGATTCCAATTTGGTTGGGATTGAGAATTCATAGAGTTGTTAAACCCTTGATTCTGTTGTCCTTGCCAAGGTCTCCTTGCAATAAAACAGAGAGATTCAAGTGTATCTGAATCCTCTTGAAAGACTGCTTTGAGGCCAGGAATTGAAGGACAATCCTTGGTCTCATGAGTTTCTGAGCAAATTACACATGTTTCTACAACGTGTGCATCTAAGGGACATTCCCTTAAAGCATGTTTCTTTCTACATTTCGGGCAAAAGATAGCCAAAGCCTCAGCTTCTGCTTTTTGTTTATTGTGAATCTTAAGGGTATCAAGTTGTTCACTAAGACTCCCTAAGATGTCAGTTTTAAATTCATCAAGCATACTGCCGATTTCAGCCCTACTCACTGATCCTGTTGCAGATTTATTTGCCCTAAGGAGAGAAGGATCTCTAGGCCCTTTTTGAGTTTTTGATTTGCCTCTTGAGAGATGGATACAAAGTTCTGCTATATCATTGAGTGAAAGTTGAGAAATATCCCCTTTCCCCATCATGTTTAAGATGTCTATCCATTCATCCCTAATGGCTTTTAATAAGAGGGCTTTTAAGGTCTCTTCATCCAAGGTACTCATTTTTGCTCTTTTCAAGTTATATTGAAATCTCTCAAGTAAATCTTCTAAGCTCTCATCTTCTTTTTGTATCATTTTAAAAACCTCGTCCTTGTGATTAGTAGGCATACAATAGTCCAAATACCTATCCAAAAATGTCTGTTTCATTTCATCCCAAGTCCTAATGGATTGAGTGAGTAACCCCATGAACCATTTCAAGGCTTGATCCTTCAGTGTTGAAGGGAACAATTTGAGTTTCTGAGAGTCATCCAGGTAGTCATAAGTTCGACATACCACTTCAAACTCAAATAAGAATGTTTCAGGGTCCTCAGTCCTTAACCCATGGAAGTTAGGGAGGACAGATGGTGATATGTTTTTCATGGTAGCTCGGGAATCCTCATTAACAATGGGAAACCCAAATGAATTATCCCCATCTCTATTTCCTCCTCCAAGGGGACCTCTACCTCCATTATTGTTATTGTTGTTATTTCCTCCTCTACCTCTACCTCTACCCCTACCACCTCCTTCTTCCTCTGCCATGATGATTCTCCTAGGGATTTCAAAATCTTCTGGTTCCTCTACAAAAGGTGAATGAGAAGAGATTTCTCCTTCTTCTTCAGATGATTCCAATTCCTCAATTACAATTGGTCTTTCTGTAGGAGAAAGAGAAGAGTCTCTTCCTGGTTCAAACTCAATAGAAGGTGTAGGAGAGTCAACTCTTGGCTCTTGAATTCCAGGAATTCTAGGACTAGGAGTTTCGGTTGGAGATAAGGGGGGTGTCTCTTGTCTATCCCTTGAAGCAGATGGACTTGTAAAAATTGAACTTCGAGCTCTAGCTAAAAACCTTCCTCTAGAATCTCTAGCTCTATGCATGTCATTTTTTATTATTTTTCTTCAAGTCAAGTTAATAGTTCTTTTTCTGATCTTCCAGTTCACTCTAGGTGCAAGAAGAGAGCATACTCAAGAAACTATCAAATCAATAACTTTCTCTTTTCTGATCCTCCAGATCACCTTGCAGTGCAAGAGGAGAGCATACTTTGATAGGTTATCAACTTCTTTCCTTGAAATTTTTATGTTTTTTTTCTAAGAATATGGCTACTTAATTTCACTTCCCCGGCAACGGCGCCAAAATGTTTAGTCAATTTTGGTGTTCCTAAATTGATGTCATTAATTGTCAACCCGGGGCTCGTAAGCTGATGAAGTGAAGGTGTACTATATGTACTTAAGCAACCTCTTAGAGCTTTTTGTCGTTTGGGGTGTTGTTTGTGGTTAATTTATCTTCCTAAGATGGAGTGGTGATTTATAAACAGATGAGTGATGGTGTGTGTAAGGTGAATTCTAGATAAGTGAGGGTGTGTGATTAGTGGTTTCTAACTACTTGCTGAAAAGGAAAAGCTTGAAAGAAATAAATAACTTGAAATGACTTGAAAGCAAAGAACCACTTTCTAATGGCATTAGACACCATTCATGCTGCTGCAAATAAAAGGTAAGAAAATCACTTGAAAGACCAATGATAATGTTTATCTCTTCCTAACTCTCTGCCTCTAACACATAGTACTGTGTAAGACACGATTAGGAAGTAGCTAAAGATAAGTCTAAGAAATGATAAAAAATGAGAAAAATCTACTTTAAAGACTAGTTATAATGTTCAGCTCTCTCTAACTCTCTGCCTCTAACACATAGTACTGTGTAAAGCACGATTAGAAAGTAGTTAAAGATTAGTCTAAAAAGTACTCAAAGTCAGCTGTAATTTATTAGTATTCTGATCTCTAAAAGATAAACAATTTGTGATAAAGAGACCATTCATATGTTAGCAGACAACTTTGAGAAATAAAACTAAAAATCAGCTATGAAAATAAAGTAAAGGCAGCAACTTTGAATTTGTCAACTGAAACTACCACTAGATATAAAGCAAATACACAAACACAAAAACAATCCCGGGTAAAAAACCTGCAAAAGAACAATGCTGATCAGCTTAAAATAAAGGCTGGAAATGAAATAACAAGAAAGTGAATTAAGCTGTACATGTTTCAAGAAAAGGAAATGCTGAATGGAAAATAAAGAAAGAGCAATAATATAAACATGAAATATTATACAAGGGCAGTCATGAACAGGGGCCCTCCATTCATAATACCCAAAGAAGACTCACGGAATTGAAAACTTCAAAACAGCACTGCTTCTATTACTCCATGTGCAGAAAATTACAGTCAAGAGTGCTAGAACGGCACTATTAAAACAGAGTCTTCGAATGCACTAAAATGATAACGAGTTCATAAAACACAGCAACTAAAAAGTAACATAAGCGTACGCAGACGCAAGTTTTTATAGGCATCTGAAAGATGGCCTAATGCGTACAGCTAAAACTGAAAAATAAACTAACTGTCATGCGTAATTAAGGTTCAATAACACGTCATAGGCCTCGTGGATGAGCTGGAGGTTCTGGTCATTATGGGCATTGAATCCAGAGTTGGATTATTTCCCCCACAACCTGCGTAACACGGACAAATCACCGTTTGAACTGACGTGACCCAACAGCATACGTATCACCGTTAAGCTGCCTTTGTTGACCGTAACTTGACCCTCGTTGACCGGAGGTACAGATGACGTGGCTGGCTGAACCAATGGCACAGGAACCTCGAGCACCTTGATTCCTAAGTGCCCATGTGGCTCGTTTGGCAAAATGACACGTGGAACCTTGAGATTAACAAAAAGGCTGCGGAATCATCAGATGGCTGCGGAATCATCAGATGGCTGCGGAATTCCTGTAAATATGTCAAAATCTAAACAAAACAGTCACACATTAGCAAAATTCCTTAATCATGCTTAAAGTCATATAATGTAATGATCTGGGTTGGTTTGCAAGGAAAATGAGGCAAAAGAGAGAGATGAATGAGGGAAAACTGTAGGTAATGATGGATAATCAAGTGTAAAGTAGAGGCTCTACAAAGACCAAATTTGAATTTTACTTCCTAATCTAGTCCAGGGACTGACTAAAATAGGAATCCACACTGCACTGCTAAAAATAGAACTTCTATTTTTAGCACTTCCATTTTTCTTTCCCTGTTTCCCAATCCAGCACTGATGCCCAAACTGCTATTTTTAGCAGTGCTATTTTTAGCACTTCTATTTTTCGCAATTTCTTGTTGCCATTTTTCAACAGAGACTACTTGCAAATCAATTCCAAATAAGGAGAGACAAAGGGAGAGAGATAAATATATATGGAGAGAGAGTGAGAGTATGTTTGTAGGGCGAGATAGAGAGACAAAGAAGGAGAGAGAGAGGGACATAAATATATAGGTGGAGGGGGGAGAGAGGGAATAAGAGAGGGATAGAGAGAGGAAGGGAGGAAGACAAATATATATGGAGTGAGAAAGGGACAAGAGAGAAAAGGGGAAAAGAGAGACAAAGAGATAGATATATATGGAGAGAGAGTGTGTATGTTTGTGGGATGATATAGAGACACAAAGAATGAGAGACAAAGAACAAGTGACAAAGGGTGAGATATAGATAGACAGGGGAGAGAGAGAAGAAGAGAGAGACAAAGAGAGGAAGGGAGGAAGATCAATAGATATGGAGAGAGAGAGTGTGTGAATGTGTTTTTTTTGGTGGGGGGTGAGATAGTGAAATAAATAAGGACATATGAAAGTATAAATATAAGTGTGTGTGTGTGTGAGAGAGAGAGAGAGAAGGGGGGAGAGAGAGAGAGGGAAGATGAAAGAGACACACAAAGACAAATACATATATAGAAGTTGGATCTAGAAAGACATGATTATTTTGTTTTTCCATTGAAATAGATGCATTGGTTTCAATGTAGATGTTGATTTTTGATTTGATGTAACTAGTTGTATGACATTGTACATTAATTTCAAAGTAATTAGATTAATAGTGTGCATTGATTTCAATTGAGCACAAAAAAATTATTGATGACGTACATTGACTCTTGCGTTACAGTAATTCGACCATAAATAAATAGTTGAATTTTCATCATAAATAAAATGTTCACTTACCAGAAACGTTTGCTTCTTGAAACTGTAAACTATTTGTAATTGACTACATTCTTATTATTCCATTTTCCATCACTCAACATTGTTAGTCACTTTGCATTCAAACGAGGTAATAGAAAACAAATACCATTGAAATTTACTTGGGATTTAACACTCCATAAGTCATGATGATTGACTTTGGAAAAAGCTAATATTAGTATTGGAGAGCAAGAGAGACAAAGTATAACATTTAATACAGTAGACCGAGTTAAACATTTAAATGGTCTATGATTTCAATTGCCTTTTTCATATGGTTGTTATGAAAAGATGGCAAAACTAATAGGTGCCACAATAAGAACAATAGAAGAAAATAGTTTGAGATTGATCACAATGAATGTTGTTTGTAATTGACTACATTCTTATTATTCACATTTTTTATCACTCAACATTGTGTTGTGTTGTACAACAACCCCCCATTTCATAATTTTTTTCTTTAAAATCATAATATGAAATGGGTCCCTTTTAAACATAGATGTGTGAATAAATTGGTATTAACTCATCATTACAAAAACCCTCATCAAAAGGTCCAATGGAAATGATATATTTTAAAATAAACCTTTTGAACAATAATAAAATAGGTCTTTATTATTACGATAAAGCGATCACAAGATCACATATCGCAATAATAAGAAAAACATATATAAAAGACCCATTGACTCACTCCGATCCGAAAAAGGAAATCGCTATCGGATATCGGGGAAAGGCAAAAACACATAGTATAGAGAAAATGCCTCCCCTCATTTCCCCGATGCGATAAAAGGTATCGCCATCGGCAGTCAGCCGTAACAACCCAACACAAAAATTGTGACACCTTCAAATCCTCTGATGCGATAAAGCGTATCGCCATCGGCGATTTTACAATGGCATAAATATTATGACCCGAACCCATCCCGATTGCAATGCATTAAATCAAGGCATGTGTTTTGAAACATATTTAAAAGGCTTGCATGCATTGTATCACCTTTTGGTAATCAAAGGATATTTTGGACTATTATTAAAATCTTCCCGTTCACGTTACCAATCACCGATTGCGATTTACTTCTGATTATCCGCCAAAAAATCTAAGCCACGCTTGAATGGATCATTCATCATATAAATGATATGATGGGTATTTAAAAACTCCTTTACCATGATTGACAGGTTAAACGGCTAATTAATGAAGCAGTTATGCCGAGATTTTCTTTTAGATTGTATCTGCGGCAATTTCACTATAATCCTTTATCATCCGCTAATCGATATAATTCTTTCATATTGGCTCATACTGCCTATTCTCTGTATCACGTTGTTTTCATTCCTTGCACAGAACTCCGCCGAAATAACAAATTTGAAACAAATGGGAAAGAAATCCAAGAGATTCGTAGCAGCAGCGGCTCCTACAGCAACAGTGCAGCCCACCAGTGATCCAGGACCAAGTAAAAAAGGTTTAATCTCAGACACTACGTGTCTCGGCCTTGGAAATACAAGTTGGCAAAGTATCTACAATTTAATTGAAGCAGAGGAGCCTGAGGAAGTGTCAGAAGAAGCTACTGCAGACTCAACTAATAAATCAGAAGCTTCCCTGAAAGATTTAGCCGACTCATATTTGCACAGGATAGCAGCACGGGAGAAAATTCTTCCATACACTGATGTAGTCAGATGGGTGGTTGAAGAAATCCCAGTTTCAAATAGAACGTTTTGCACAGTTGACGGAAGAATTTTTGGTTCATTTCAGCCTGATGACTTAAGGAAGATGTATCACTTGCCCAAACCTAAAAAGAAATACAACAAAGCCTTTCTGGAGAAATTCGCAACAGAGAATGAGACTGAATCGGCCCCAATTAAGCAATGGAGACAGAATCCTACAAAACACAAACATGAATCATCGGGTAAGTACTCCGTGGATTCATTATCATCTCCTTACTGTTATGTTGGGGCAATGATGGGTAGAATGTGGGGAATGCATGATTCTGCAAAGTTTACTATTGAAATGGTTCCTTTCATGGAAGCAGCGGTTAACAGTTATGTAATGGATTGGGCAAACATATTGTCCGATAAATTAGCCTCTACAATTCTTGACTTTAAATCAAATTCACGTAAAACCACCAGGACCATTCCCCCTTTCTATTACAATGCTTATGTTATGGATATTCTTTGCTTTAATTCCGAATACCCGGTACTTGGGTGGAGATGGACATCACAAGACCCTAAGCCAATCCACATTTATCATCAAATGTTATGGAAGGCGCACTATAAAGAACACTTGTACCAAATCTGTAATGGTTTCATGTTACCTATTTATTATGCCATTTTTTATAAGCCTGCCCCAAGGATTTCCGAGGAGCAAAGATTGATTTGACTGCTGTAGGGAATTGGTTCGGGGAGAACAAGTTCACATATATAAGGGTTTATGGTAGCCTTGCAAAACCCCGTGTCCTTCCTTTGTATGTACCTAATAAGTTGTTAGCTCAAGAATTGACCTACCAAATAACAATAGCAAGAACATCTAAAACTCTTAGGAATTCTAAAAAACAGGCATGGCCTACATTTCCTTTGAGATGCAGTGTTTACACTCTACATGATTACAAACATGTGGAAAAGGAGGCAGGAAAAATAAGCATGCTCAATCTTGCAACCATTCCTAACAGGCAATTCGATCCAAGGAAAGTTGCCTATACTATTCTTGAACAAGCCAAACTTACAAAGTTTGACCATGAAAAAGATGAATTTGACGACCTGTTTTCTTCAGCAGAATCCTTATTTTAGGTAAAAACATTGGCCAAAATGAAATATAAAGATGAAGAGCTTGTAGAATTCAATAGGCTCAGAGAACAGATGCTGCAAACTCTGCCTCTAGACTTATTAGCTACTACCCCAACAACTCAGTCAAGCGAGCCTGACGAGCAAATTATTGACAAACCTCCTGCTACAGAGAAAATTCCCAAGCAAGAAAAGCAACCAGAACAGGAAACAGAGCAGGAGAAAGAAAAGAAACAGGACAGTGAATATATTGATATAGATACTCAGATTGATCCCAAACTCCTCAAAGAGTGGCAACAATTTTACTCTATTATAAGCAATCCCGAGACTGCACAAGGTTTCAGCACACCTCAAGTAACATTCGGTCAAGAGACAACAACAACTACTGTTCCAATTGAAGGAACCAGCGGCCCACCAATCAGCAAAGATGTGAAAATAATTCCTAAGGATCCATCCGATCAAATTGTTTTGCAGAGAAGACATACCACCATTAGATGTCTTTTACAGTCCCAAACACAGGGCTGTAGTGAAAAGACAAAGGAAAAGGAGGAGACTTGATCAATCTTCCATTTTACCAGCATAAACAAAGATGGCTAATGTGGTGTGGAAGGAGGAATTTAATCCTTCCGATGATCTTACAAAACTTTCTCAGTATGTCGGAGCCTATTCGGCAGCCACCATGGATAAAGCCTCGGAAGTAAGCAATCTACTTAAGGAAAAAGACCAAACAATTGTTTCATTGCAGTCACAGGTGTCCGAAAGACAGCAAAAAATAGAATAGTTAGAACAGCAACTATCAACACAGTAGCAGATAAACAATCAATTAAATGAGCAATTGCTCAAGGAGAAGCAGAGGATAGACTTAAGCGCAGTACATAAACAAAAGGGGTTATCCGAAGCATTGGCCAGGTTGAAGACAATGGATGAACAAATGAGTAAGACGAAAGATGAGAAAATCGCTCAACTCTCACACCAAGTAGAAAAGTTCAAGAGTCTTCCACAACCAGCAGATTCAGGTCCGAAGCTCTCCAAATCAATAAAGCATTGATTACGCAACTAAAACTGGTATGTCATAACATTTCTCTAGTTGAGCCCCTTTGTGAGATTACTGCATCAATAGTTGACAAATCAGTCGATGCTAGGCAGGATTTGGAACAGGTCGATGAGACTTTAACCAACTTTATTTCTTGGCAAGACACCAGTGACGGGCAAGCCGCAAATATGCCTAAAATTCTAGAGTCACACAAAGAAATCCTTTTCCTCGAATGGCAGTCACAACTGATGAAAGCAGAGAGAGAAACCTCAAGATGCGAATTATCAACCAGTAATTTAATTGAGTTAATCAACGACACTCTTTATCTGTCTAACATGATTTCACAGTGCACTCCAGGTAAATTGCCGTTAGCCAAAGCATTGGAACAAACATGCAATCAAGAATTGGAGAAAAATGGAAGATTAATCGCGAGCATCCAAAGTTTAACTTGGGATACCTTTTGGTTTTCTTAGTTAAACCATATAGTCAAAGGGCCGCACTCAAATGTTTAACCGATGCGATCAGTTGCATGATTCCCGAAATCCATGATGCCACATACTCAGCCCAACTGCATTCTTGTTTGAGTCACCCTCCAGAATTGCAACCGATGCTTGCTATCTACCAGCTCAAACCAAAGGGAGATCATCCGAAACAATGAATCATGCTGACGACTGCAAACAAGCCGATTTTGAGAAGATATTCATGATATAGTTGTACCAATTAATAGCATTTTTATTTTGTAATTAGTTAGCCTAATTAGTATTTATAGGCCCTTTCATGTATTTAGAAAGGGTCCTCAGTTTTTGTATGAACTCAAATCAATAAGTCACACTATTGCGCTTCTGATATTTTTTTTTATGAAGACTGGGCCAATATTCTGAATTTTAACGAAGAAAGCTTTAATGAGATGTGCAGTATTGCCTTATTGTGGAAGTGTTTCTAAGTTAGAAGAAGTAATTTGAATACGATTGATATCGAGAGTGATCCAAATAACATATGGTACTATTATCTATGCTCTTGTTTCATTCTTTCATGTGAATCAACATTTATTTAATCTTGCTATCATTGGATATATATATATATATGTGTTTTAACAACGGTCCTTATGCTTATCACTATTGAATGTTTAAGGAATGTTATTCTTTCAATCATATTTATGTCTATGATATATAAAGAATGGTGTAATAATGTTTTCATAATTACTTTATTCAACTACTTGAATAAATCAATTATCATATAAATAAATGTCTTTGTTTACCAATAGAGTCATCTATATGCCTGTTTGTGGATAAAGATCATCAAAAGTTACACTAAAGCAGAAACTTCCCGGGATAGGATAGTTGTTCATAAGTTTACTTTTTTAGATTAAAACATTAATCTATTATCATTATATATTAGAAAATCCACCACTTATCCATCCTATTCACCAATCATTGGGAAACTGGTCCCATTATTTCCAGTTGGAGCCACCACACCAAACGAAAAAGGAGCTGCCTTTAAGGTCCGGACCGGGTGGTTTTCCCCAATGTTGTTGTAGCGATTTTCGAGGCATCAACATTTTTGGCGCTAGAAGGAGGGCATGAACTGTGAATGGCGAGCAAACCCAAATCTATAACCCATTCTGAGAGTAAATCTCCCTCCACCTCACCTCAGACCGCCCGTCTGCATGTTGGAACACCAGTATTCAAACGAGAAGAAGAGGAGTCAACTACCACTGCTCAAACCTACCATACTTCAAAATGATTAAGTCCTGAGTCCCCTGAAGTTTAGTCTCTCATCCATAAACTTCAAGGCTTTTCGATATCACCACAGAAATCTGAAGTATCTCAAGGCAGTGAGACTTCGCAATTCAATCTACCTCACCCTCTCACCAGACTTCAAAGCGGAAAGCTCGGTATTGAACCTACTGAGTTGCCTTTACCCAAAAGGAAAAGGGAAAAAAAGAACACTGAAGGATCTGACAGTGAGACTTTCTCATCATCATCCTCCATCTCATCTTCCCCAATGCGAAGTCAACCATCCACTCCTTCATTACACATTGTTGTTCAACAGGGATCGGGAACTTCAACATCCCAACCTACTCAATCCTCAATATCAACTCCTTCCCAAACATCTAGAATTTCATCAGCAATATCATCTGCTATTAGCTCTACAATGGCTCAGAATCCATGGAGTAGTCCTGGTGCGGTCACTATGCCTGCACCATTACACCCATTGCCAGATTATCCTGAAAAATGGTTGCCGAAATTTAATCCAGATGCTGGAACACAAGCTGAAGAACATATTAACAATTTCATGTTATCAGTTAATTTAAAAGGAGTGACAAAGGAAGATGTTGTTGTTAGGCTTTTCCCTTATACCTTACAAGGATCGGCTGGGTCTTGTTATTTTTCCCTGCCCCCTGGATCCATTACAAGTTGGAACATTTTTCAAGAACAGTTTCTGACTAAGTATGGCGATGATAGATCTTTAGCAACATTAATTAACGATCTCTCCAATCTTAGAATAGAATCTAAAGAACCTATAAAGGAGTTCAATTCACGATTTAATAAACTCTTGAATAAGATTCCAACTGCCTCTAAACCAAGTGAGCAAATCAGAAGTGAATGGTATATAACAGCCCTACCTTCAAATATAGCTATTTTTGTAGATAGAGCTGCAAAACCAACTTTAGCTGAAAATATGAAAGAGGCGCTTGCTGTAGAGAAACACATTCTTGCTTTAGAAAAAAAAGTTGCTCTTGAAGATAGGAAATCCAAAAAAGTTTCTTTTAAGGATGATGCAAAGAAGAAAACCCCTAAAGATCCATATGATATGGAGGGTCTACAAAAAGTCCTCAAGACTATGTCAAATGAAATGGTTGAAATCAAAAAGCAAGTAGTTGAAACTTCAACAAAAAGGCCATTTAGAAATTTTAAGAAACTTGAATCAAAACCACCAAATACTATATCCAATGCAGACTGAGATCCTGAAGAGGAAGAAGAGGATGAAATAGTCTTGCCATCCGAGGAACCAGAAGAAGAGGAGACTGTAGAATGTCATGGGATGTAGGACTTTATTTTACCTAACTCCGAAACAGAAAATGAACAAGAAGCTTTCTCTGTGACTACCAGGAGTAAGGGTACTCCTGAACCCGTTCAGGCAACTTCAAAGAAAAGGAATGCATGTGCCGCTACTACTAAAGAAAAGGTCCCCACAAAGAAAGCTGCAGCGATACCATCCCAAAATCAACCATCACCTTCAAATCTACCTTCAACATCTAAGACATTACTAGTGTTAGATTCTATGGACTACAATATTATCGAAGACATGAAGAAGACTAAGGCAAATATTACTATGTTTGAGCTTAGTAAACTCAAACATCAACAGAAATTACTTCTTAAGGAGCTAAATGCTATACCTTCTTCACCTCTTCCTAATGCTGTATTGTCCAAAGCTGCTAATGATTCAGGCCAACCACCTACTGGTAGAGTAGAAGCTATTGATGTCGTTTTAATTGGAGGTATATCAAATTCACATACTCCTCCTTTCCTCTTAACCTATGAGATCTATAATAGAAATCTACACAATTGTTTGATTGACTCAGGGGCTTCCTTTAATATAATGCTAGCTTCAGTTTGTTCAAAATTGAACATTGAACCCCAAAAGTCTGCGATCCATATTGTACAGTTGGATAAAACTAAGGTCCAGGTTTTAGGAGAAATCAACTCAGTAACTATCAGGTTATCAGCTGATCCAAGAGTGGTTCAGAGAATTGATATTTTAATCGCTAATATACCTGAATTCTATGGTTTGATTTTGAGTAGAGACTGATATGAGAAACTCCATGGTTATATTTCCACCGATTGGTCCCATATGTGGCTACCTTATAAAGGAAAGCCAAATCAGATCAAGATTGATCGGGAGAAACAAATGACCCATATTGTTACTGAATTCGAGCAAGAAAATCAACCAATAGCATTCAATAACAATATTTTGGGGGATTACTCATCCGAATCATTCTTTGGCAATTTCACTGCCCAACCATCTCCTTTCCCAGTTAATAATTTCACCTCTCAAATCGAAAACTTCTCACAAACAGATAGATCAAGATGTGTTAATATTGTTGGGGAAACTGTAAATAAAATAGCTGATAATTCTTTATTTTGGTCACTATACTTCGATGGGTCTAAATCTAGTGAAGGTGCAGGAGCAGGGTGTATTTTAGTTAGTCCCCAGGGAGAAAAAACTATGTTATCATGCAGATTGGAATTTGAATGCACAAACAATACAGCTGAATATGAGGCCTTAGTTCAAGGACCATACAAAGCGATTGGTCTTAAAGTTCAATATTTGAAAGTGTTTGGTGATTCAGAAATTGTTATAAAACAAGTTAGAAACACAATTCATTGCCTTTCTAATCATCTAAAACACTATCAGTCTTTGGTCCAGGAACTCATATCTCAATTTTTAGCATTCAATATTTCTCCCATCCCTAGGTCTTAGAACGCAGCAGCAGACCTACTAGCTAATGTTGCTTCCAAACTCCTACTATCCGAAGATTACAGCCTAAACAGATTTTTAGTAGAATTAATTTTTAGACCATCAATTCCCGATAACGTCACCAATTGGCGAGTGTTCAATCATGATGCTGACATTTTAAATTTCTTGACTTCAGACAAGTCCTACTATGATCAAATCATTGATGAAAGTGATTATGACCTTCAAATGAAGGAAAAGCAAGAAGAAAACTCAATACCTAAACCAGTGGTCAAACTTGAGGATATTTATGATATTAAAGACATGTTTAAATAGGTGACCAATTCAAAGCTCCAGAGTTCCACTCTAAGATTTGAATTGATAAACCTAGGTACTGAGGAAAATCCTCAAAACATCAATTTAGGATTAGGACTTTCTTTAGAAGAAAGAATGGAATTCATTAGATTATTGCACAAAAACAAATATGTTTTCGCTTGGAAATATGATGATTTGAAAACACACAATGCATCGATCATTCAGCATACTATTCCAATGCTTTCCGAACAAAAGCCAGTGCAATAGAAGTTAAGGAAGGTTCATCCTAACCTAGAGAGTCAAATAAAGGCTGAACTAAATAAATTCTTGAAGGCTAAGATAATTTTTCCTGTCAGACATTCAAACTGGGTGTCCAATATGGTGCCAGTAAGAAAGAAAAATGGCGACATTAAGATTTGTATCGATTTCAGAAATCTCAATAAGGCAAGCCAAAAAGATAACTTCCCTTTACCTACCATGGAGCAGACACTCCATTCAGTAGCTGGTTCTGAGTTAATGTCCTTTTTAGATGGTTTTTCAGGATATAACCAAATTTTGGTCCATCCGATGACCGGCTTAAAACTACCTTCAGAACTAAGTGGGGAACTTATGCTTACCAAAAAATGCCTTTTGGACTTATCAATGTTGGAGCAATATTCCAGAGAGTAATGGACATAGCTTTCAAAAGATTGATCAACAAATCAGTAGTTGTCTATTTAGATGATATTATTGTATTTTCCAAGAAAAGATCTAATCATTTACATGATTTGAAACAAATCTTTGAACGCTGCAGAAGGTATGGTATCTCTCTTAATCCAAAGAAGTCCTTTTTTGCTCTTAATCAAGGAAAGTTTTTGGGCTTCATTGTTTCAAGGAATGGCATTTATATTGATCCAGATAGAATTAAAGAGATTTATGATATTCCATTCCCTCATAATAAAAAATCCATGCAGTCATGTTTGGTCAAATTAACTTTGTTAAAAGATTTGTTCCAGATTTTTCCCAGATAATTTTACCATTGCAAACAATGATTAAGAAAAATTCGGTGTTTAAATGGGGGCATGTAGAAAAAGAGGCATTTGATTCTATCAAACAATCAATCATTAATGCCCCTGCTTTAAGCACTCCCATTTTTTCAAGTCATTTCATACTATATACCCTCGCATCCGCTTCGTCTTATACAACAGTGCTGACTCAGATTAATGATCAAAACTTGGAAGCACCCATCTCATTTTATAGCTCAAATCTTCAAGGCGCTGAACTTAATTACTCAGAAGTTGAAAAACAAGCATTTGCTGTGTACAAAGCCATTAAACACTACAGACCCTTTCTCTTAAAAGCTCACACAAAAGTTTTAGTTCCTTTTTCAGCAGTAAGAGAATTACTAATTCAAAGGGAATTAGGGGAAAGAGAGCAAATTGGGTCACAGCATTATAAGAATATGACTTAGAAATCAAGCCAGCAAAGATTGTCAAAGGCCAAGGTTTTTGCAGGTTGTTAGCAGGAGCATCCAATATTCAAGAACCTAAAGGTATAGAAGATACTGAAGAAATCAATCAGATAAGTATCACAGATCCTGAATCGCAATATGCAAATTTGATTTTCTATTTAAAATATGGATATGCTCCTTCTAATCTCTCCTATAAAAACAAATGTGCCATTAGATTGAAAGCGAAAAACTTCATAATTATAAATGATGTATTGTTCAGGCGAAATTATGATTCAATTTTATTAAGATGCTTAGAAAAACCTGAAGCACAAAAGGTTTTGCAGAAGCTACATGACAGACCAGCAGGAGGAAATTTTGGAGCTGATACAATAGCTCACAAAATTATTCATGCTGGATATTATTGGCCCACCCTATTCAGAGATACTCATGCATATGTAAGGAAATGCCAAAGTTGTCAAACCTCCAGTGGAAGACAAAGGAAGCCTGCCTTCCCTTTGCAACCAGTTAACATTGAGCAACCTTTTGAGCAATGGGGATTGGTTATCATTGCGGAAATCACTCCACATTCATCCAAACAACATAAGTATATCCTTACCGCCACTGATTACTTTACTAAGTGGGTTGAAGCAATTCCTTTGAAGATAGCAAACTCTGAGGCAATCATGGAATTCATAGATCAATTCATTATTACCAGGTTTAGTGTCCCAAACACTCTTGTTTTTGATAACACATTTTATTTCTCTGGAAATTCTATATTTGAATTTGCTATCAAAAGGGGATTTAAATTGAAGTATTCTGCAAATTACTGCCCTCAGGGTAATGGTTTAGCAGAATCCACCAATAAAAATCTTATCAAAATTATTAAGAGGACTATAGAGCAGAATCATAAAAACTGGCATAAATCTTTGATATTTGCACTATGGGCTGACAGAATAACACATAAAGCCTCCATAGGAACTTCTCCATTTAATCTAGTATATGGAAAAGAAGCTGTCATACTAGCAAATTTAGTACTTCCATCCCTAGCTTTAGTGCAGTTTATTGAAGAAAGTGCCTCATCTTCTATTCAACTAAGACATGATGAAATTTTGAAACTAGAAGAAGAAAGGGAAAAAGCCAGAATTAGACATGCAAAACATCAGGAAATTATCAAGTCATCTTTTGATTCAACTTCAACCAGTTCAAAACAATTACAAGTTAGTGATCTAGTTTTGAAATGGGACAAAGCCCATGAGGATAAGGGAAAACACACTAAGTTCCAGAAAATGTGGCTTGGACCATTTCAAATCAACGAGAAGATAGGCCCTTCTACTTTCATATTGCAAGATCTATCAGGAAAGAGATATTCTCTTCATGTTAACGACCTTATCTTGAAGAAATTCTTCAAATGAGGAGGTAACCCCTTCTCCCTTTGTAAATATTCAATTTTCAGCAAAATTTGTATGCATAACTTATTTTTTTAGGATTTTGGAAAATAAAGTTGTAAGAAGCCTTCCATTGGTCTTTGCTATATTGAAAAAAGTTTCTCAAAAGAAATAGTTCTGATATTTACTTTTAAAATTGGAAGCCTTAAACGAAAGGAAAATTTCTAGGAAATTAGGTATATTTAGATTCTGAAACCCCATTTTATTTTTGTGAAATCTTCTCAAGTACTGTAAATCATTTTAATGTTTTTAACAGCCTAAAAACGGTTATCAATACAAATAGAAACTGATTCAATCTTAGCATCTACAACTCTTACCCTGTCATCCATGTTCTCTTAAGGAGAGAATTGTTCATCCCATTCATCAAAGTTTATAATTACTCAGAGTGTAATTCTAAAATATGTATGATATAAAAGATAAGAGGTCTTATTACAAGCCTGCTTACCATGATCATTAGGGGAATAGTTTAACTCACCTTACCAATACTGCATACCAAATAGGGTAATGGCTTATAATTATAAGACAAGGGATCTCATCACGAGCCAGCTTGTTCAGTTAAATTACAACCAGTGAATGACATTGTCAAACAGTTGGCCACCAAACCAGGACAATGGCTTTTTATCTTACAAAATAAGAAAGAAGAAGAAGAAGAAGAAAAGTAATAAAAAATATGGAAACATATTTTTGAATTCATTCTTTTTTATTATACTCGAAAACGGATGGAATAATGAATGATCAAATGGTTAAAAGATATCCCTGTCGAGACTATTGACGTTTGCTGGCAGCAGAGGCTCTACCTATGACAGAGGAGTCATTATAAAGCTAAGTTGGAAAAGTTTTTTGTTTTATCATTATCAACCAATTAAGGCTAATTTAAAACATAGAATGTATTTAATTTTAACACGAGAAGAAAATAGCAGAAATAGTTATCATTATATTCAGAATTTATGTTTGCCTAGTTATATTAGAATTTTTCGCTCATATAAGATTTCCAGATTAAAAAGTTTAAGTATTTTAACATTTCTCAGAGATAACTGGTTCTCCCAATGAATCACCAATTGTTGTGCTGTACAACAACCCCCCATTTCATAAAATTTTTCTTTAAAATCATAATATGAAATGGGTCCCTTTTAAACATAGATGTGTGAATAAATTGGTATTAACTCATCATTAGAAAAACCCTTATCAAAAGGTCCAATGGAAATGATATATTTTAAAATAAACCTTTTGAACAATAATGAAATAGGTCTTTATTATTACGATAAAGCGATCACAAGATCGCATATCGCAATAATAAGAAAAACATATATAAAAGACCCATTGACTCACTCCGATCCAAAAAAGGAAATCGCTATCGGATATCGGGGAAAGGCAAAAACAGATCGTATAGAGAAAACGCCTCCCCTCATTTCCCCGATGCGATCAAAGGTATCGCCATCGGCAGTCGGCCGTAACAACCCAACACATGAATTGTGACACCTTCAAATCCTCCGATGCAATAAGATGTATCGCCATCAGCGATTGGCGATTTTACAATGGCATAAATATTATGACTCGAACCCATCCCCGATTGCGATGCATTAAATCAAGGCGCGTGTTTCGAAAAATATTCAAAAGGCTTGCATGCATTGTATCACCTTTTGGTAATCAAAGGATATTTTGGACTATTATTAAAATCTTCCCGTTCATGTTACCAATCACCGACTGCGATTTACTTCTGATTATCCGCCAAAAAATCTAAGCCACGCTTGAATGGATCATTCATCATATAAACGATATGATGGGTATTTAAAAACTCCTTTACCATGATTGACAGGTTAAACGGCTAATTAATGAAGCAGTTATGCCAAGATTTTCTTTTAGATTGTATCTGCGGCAGTTTCACTATAATCCTTTATCATCCGCTAATCGATATAATTCTTTCATATTGGGTCATACTACCTATTCTCTGTATCACGTTGTTTTCATTCCTTGCACAAAACTCCACCGAAATAACAAATTTGAAACAAATGGGAAAGAAATCCAAGAGATCCGTAGCAGCAGCGGCTCCTACAGCAACAGTGCAGCCCACCAGTGAGCCAGAACTAAGTAAAAAAGATTTAATCTCAGACATTACGTGTCTCGGCTTGGAAATACAAGTTGGCAAAGTATCTACAATTTAATTGAAGCAGAGGAGCCTGAGGAAGTGTCGGAAGAAGCTACTGCAGACTCAACTAATAAATCAGAAGCTTCCCTCAAAGATTTAGCCAATTCATATTTGCACAGGATAGCAGCACGAGAGAAAATTCTTCCATACACTGATGTAGTTAGATGGCTGGTTGAAGAAATCCCAGTTTCAAATAGAACGTTTTGCATAGTTGACGGAAGAATTTTTGGTTCATTTCAGCCTGATGACTTAAGGAAGATGTATCACTTGCCCGAACCTGAAAAGAAATACAACAAAGCCTTTCTGGAGAAATTCGCAGCAGAGAACGAGACTGAATCGGCCCCAATTAAGCAATGGAGACAGAATCCCGCAAAACACAAACATGAATCATCGGGTAAGTACTCCGTGGATTCATTATCATCTCCTTACTGTTAAGTTGGGGTAATGATGTGTAGAATGTGGGGAATGCATGATTCTGAAAAGTTTACTATTGAAATGGTTCCTTTAATGGAAGCGGCGGTTAACAGTTATGTAATGGATTGGGTAATCATATTGTCCAATAAATTAGCCTTTGCAATTCTTGACTTTAGATCCAATTCAAGTAAAACCACCAGGACCATTCCCCTTTCTATTACAATGCTTATGTTGTGGATATTCTTTGCTTTAATTCCGAATACCTGGTACTTGGGTGGAGATGGACGTCACAAGACCCTAAGCCAATCCACATTTATCATCAAATGTTATGGAAGACACACTATAAAGACCACTTGTACCAAATCTGTAATGGTTTCATGTTACCTATTTATTATGCCATTTTTGATAAGCCTGCCCCAAGGATTTCCGAGGAAGCAGAGATTGATTTCACTGCTGTAGGGAATTGGTTCGGGGAGGACAAGTTCACATATATAAGGGTTTATGGTAGCCTTGCAAGACCCCATGTCCTTCCTTTGTATGTACCTGATAAGCTGTTAGCTCGAGAATTGGCCTACCAAATAACAACAGCAGGAACATCTAAAACTCTTAGGAATTTTAAAAAACAGGCATGGCCTACATTTCCTTTGAGATGCGTTGTTTACACTCTACATGATTACAAACATGTGGAAAAGGAGGCAGGAGAAATAAACATGCTCAATCTTGCAACCATTCTAACAGGCAATTTGATTCAAGGAAAGTTGCCTATACTTTTCTTGAACAAGCCAAACTTACAAAGTTTGACCATGAAAAAGATGAATTTGTTGACTTGTTTTCTTCAGCAGAATCCTTATTTCAGGTAAAAACATTGGCCAAAATGAAATATAAAGATGAAGGGCTGGTAGAATTCAATAGGCTCAGAGAACAGAGGTTGCAAACTCTGCCTCTGGACTTATTAGCTACTACCCTAACAACTCAGTCAAGCGAGCTTGAACAACAAATTATTGACAAACCTCCTGCTACAGAGAAGATTCCCGAGCAAGAAAAGCAACCAGAACAGGAAACAGAGCAGGAGAAAGAAAAGAAACAGGACAGTGAATATATTGATATAGATACTCAAATTGATCCCAAACTCCTCAAAGAGTGGCAACAATTTGACTCTATTATGAGAAATCCCAAGACTGCACAAGGTTTCAGCACACCTCAAGTAACAGTCGGTCAAGAGACAACAACAACTACGGTTCCAATTGAAGGAACCAACGGCCCACCAATTAGCAAATATGTGGAAATAATTCCTAAGGATGCATCCGATCAAATTGTTTTGCATATAGAAGACATACCACCATTAGATGTCTTTTACAGTCCCAAACACAGGGCTGTAGTGAAAAGACAAAGGAAAAGGAGGAGACTTGATCAATCTTCCCTTTTACCAGCACGAACAGAGATGGCTAATGTGGTGTGGAAGGAGGAATTTAATCCTTCCGATGATCTTTCAAAACTTTCTCAGTATGCCGGAGCCTATTCGGCAGCCACCATGGATAAAGCCTCGGAAGTAAGCAATCTGCTTAAGGAAAAAGACCAAACAATTGTTTCATTGCAAGTACAGGTGTCCGAAAGACAGCGAAAAATAGAACAGTTAGAACAACAACTATCAACACAACAGCAGATAAACAATCAATTAAATGAGCAATTGCTCAAGGAGAAGCAGAGGATAGACTTAAGCGTAGTACAAAAACAAAAGGAGTTATCCGAAGCATTGGCCAGGTTGAAGACAATGAATGAACAAATGAGTAAGACGAAAGATGAGCAAATCGCTCAACTATCACACCAAGTAGAAAAGTTCAAGAGTCTTCCGCAACCAGCAGATTTCAGGTCCGAAACTCTCCAAATCAATAAAGCATTGATTACACAACTAAAACTGCTATGTCATAACATTTCTCTGGTTGAGCCCCTTTGTGAGATTATTGCATCAATAGTTGAAAAATCAGTCGATACCAGGCAGGATTTGGAACATGCCGATGAGACTTCAACCAAATTTCTTGCTTGGTAAGACACTAGTGAAGGGCAAGCCGCGAATCTGCCTAAAATTCTAGAGTCACACAAAGAAATCCTTTTCCTAGAATGACAATCATAATTGATGAAAGCAGAGAGAGAAACCTCAAGATGCAGATTATCAACTAGTAATTTAATTGAGTTAATCAATGACACTCTTTATCTGTCTAACATGATTTCACAGTGCACTCCAGGTAAATTGCCATCAGCCAAAGCATTGGAACAAACATGCAATCAAGAATTGGAGAAAAATGGAAGATTAATCGCTAGCATCCAAAGTTTAACTTGGGATACCTTTTGGTTTTTCTTAGTTAAACCATATAGTCAAAGGGCCGCACTCAAATGTTTAACCGATGCGATCGGTTGCATGATTCCCGAAATCCATGATGCCACATACTCAGCCCAACTGCATTCTCGTCCGAGTCGCCCTCCAGAATTGCAACTAATGCTTGCTATTTGCCAGCTCAAACCAAAGGGAGATCATCCGAAACAATGAATCATGTTGCCGACTGCAAACAAGCCGATTTTGAGAAGATACTCATGATATAGTTGTACCAATTAATAATATTTTTATTTTGTAATTAGTTAGCCTAATTAGTATTTATAGGCCCTTTCATGTATTTAGAAAGGGTCCTCAGTTTTTGTATGGACTCAAATCAGTAAGTCACACTATTGTGCTTCTGATATATTTTTTTATGAAGATTGGGCCAGTATTCTGAATTTTAACGAAGAAAGCTTTAATGAGATGTGCACTATTGCCTTATTCTGGAAGTGTTTCTAAGTTAGAAGAAGGAATTTGAATGCGATTGATATCGAGAGTGATCCAAATAACATATGGTACTATTATCTATGCTCTTGTTTCATTCTTTCATGTGAATCAGCATTTATTTAATCTTGCAATCATTGGATATATATATGTGTTGTAACAACGGTCCTTATGCTTATCACTATTGAATGTTTAAGGAATGTTATTCTTTCAATCATATTTATGTCTATGATATATAAAGAATGGTGTAATAATGTTTTCATAATGACTTTATTCAACTACTTGAATAAAGTATTTATCATATAAATAAATGTCTTTGTTTACCAATAGAGTCATCAATATGCCTGTTTGTGGATAAAGATCATCAAAAGTTACACTAAAGCAAAAACTTCTTGGAATAGGATAATTGTTCATAAGTTTACTTTTTTAGAGTAAAACATTCATCCATTATCATTATATATTAGAAAATCCACCACTTATCCATCCTATTTACC